>VDFB02075321.1:66346366-66500679 GCA_007258455.2 Sequoia sempervirens
TAGGTGGAATCTAAACTACCTCCTTTTGTTTCTCCTTTTTCTCTAGTTGCAACTCAATAGTGGAAGGTTTCATCTCTTTGAAGATCACACTTCTGTTGTAGAGAACCTTCTAAGCTTCTGGATCCCAAAGCTTGTACCCTTTCACACTGACACCATAGCCGATAAAGATACACTTAACATCCTTGTTCTCCAACTCTTACCTCTTCTCAATCGGAACATGAGCATAAGATTTGCAACCAAATACTCTGAGATGTCTCATCGAAGGCTTTTTACCAAACCACGCATCCATGGGTGTCTTTCCAACAAGTGTTGATGTAGGAGATCTATTGATCAAATAACATGCAATGGCTACTGCTTCAGCCCAAAACTTTTGTTCAAGGCTAGCACCACTTAACATACTCCTAGCCCTCTCCATCAACATTCTATTCATCCTCTCTACAACTCCATTTTGTTGTGGAGTATAGGGAGTAGTCTTATGTCTCTCAATCTCGTGCTCTTTATAGAACTTGTCAAATTTTATGAAACAAAACTCACCACCATTATCAGTCCTCAAACACTTAATCTTTTTGCTAGTTTGATTTTCTACCAAGGCCTTAAACTCCTTAGACCGACTAAAGACTTTAGCTTTACTTATGAGGAAATATACAAATGCCCTTCTACTGTAATCATCTATGGCAGAAACAAAATATACAAATTTTGACAATGAAGGAACATTTATAGGACCAAAAACATCTGAATGTACATAGTCCAAAACCCCAGAAGACTTATGAGAACTAGAGTAAAAGGAAAAACGGTGTTGTTTTCGATATACACAATGTTCGTAAAAGTCGAACTCGAGATTACAATCATCAAGGCCTTCAACAAGGCTCTTATTTTTCAGGGTTCTAAGACCCTTCTCACCAATGTGACCAAGTCCTTGGTGTCATAGCATTGTCTTCTCTGCAGGAAGCTTCATTTCCATGGAATGAGCACCCTTAGGTACCCAAAATGCACGGCCATCGAATGTAGCTGCAACACACTTCTTCTTTGCATGATCTGATCGTGAGGATGAAGAATCCAAAGGTCTCTTTTTTGATACATTAGAACTATTGCACTGTACAATGCATGCATCAAGCTGAAATAGAGTGCCAATCCAAACTCCCTTAGCCAACACCATAGCTCCTCAAGTCATCTTGCATCCTCCACCAGAGAAAACAACTTGCACTCCCAAATCATTTAGTTTACTTACAGAAAACAAGTTTCGTGCCAAACCCGAGATATGCAAGACACCATCAATCCCCTTCACTCTTCCATCAGCAAATTTGATTTTGACTCTTTCATGACCAACAATCTTCAAGTGAGAGTCATCACCCAGGTACACCTCTCCACCATCAAACTCCTCATACTTTGAGAACCAATCTCTATGAGGTAATGTGAAAGGATGCTCTTGAATCTATCAACCACACATCATCCAATGCATGGGCTGTCAAGGCTACAAATAAATGCTTCTCCATCATCTTGGGATGATTTCTCAGATTCAGAATCGGAGAAAGACTTGTTTTTCTTCTTCTCCTCCTTCTTGCAATCTTTCTGAATGTGACCAGTTTTACCACAATTCCAACATTTTTCCTTGGACTTCTTACTAGGAGACTTAGATCTCCCCAAAGACTTTGACTTAGATTTCTTGTCTTTCTTTTTGCTTCTCTTTTGATATGGCATGGACTGCAAGAGCCTCCTTGGCCATCTCAGAAGACTTCCTTCACATCTCTTCAGATAATAATGAGGCAACAACCTCATCCATCTTGAAGGTGGGAGTAGTGTTTCCAATAGCCATTACCAGGTGATCCCAAGAGTCCATTAATGAACACAAAAGGAGCATGCAATAGTCTTGTTCATCAATTTTGTCTCCAACCGAACACAATTGTGCAACAAGCATGTTAAAAGAGTTCAGGTGATCTACCATGAATCCTCCATCTTCCATTTTTAGAGAATACATCTTCTTTCTTAGGAAAAACTTGGTTGCCAAGGATTTAGCCTAATAGACATCACCAAGCTTCTTCCATAAAGAAGCAGAAGTTTTCTCTTTATGGACATTTAGGAGGACGAAATCAACCAAATAAAGTCTAATAAGACCCTTGACTTTCCTATCCATGAGATCCCAATCCTCTTGTTTCATGCCTTGTGGCATGGTTCCAGAAACTGCAAGCCATAAGTCTCGGTCTACTAGCATGTCTTCCATTTTGAGCTTCCACAACTCAAAATTACCATCATTAAACTTTTCCATCTCAATCCTCCTAGATGTGTCTGCCATCTCTTTCTTACAACAAAGTCACAAAATACACTCTTCTGCAAAATTCCCACAAAAACAAAGATTAGCTCAAAAAACCCTTTTACCCAACAAAGTGACCAAGGCTAGCCAGGCTCTAATACCAACTGAAAGGAAGTCGGGTGAGCGGAAACAACTTCCAACACTAATCTAAGCATAAGAGTTACAAAAATTTCATTCTAACACCTTATGTTGTTACAATATGAGACACATAGAGAATAATGGAAATAGGACAACAAGCACACAAATGCAATAACATATATACATGGGGAAAACCCTTTCAGGTAAAAAAACCCACCGTCCAAAAGCACAGTACTATTGTATTACTTCAAATAGGAGTTACAATAGATCACCAAATACATAGCCTTCTTCTACAAGTGTTTCAAACAAACACCTACTCTGGAGTGATATCGACAACATTTCATTACCTACAACAAAACTATGCATTCTACAACTCAAGGCACTCAATAAATAGAGTGTTACAAGCTTCAAGAAGCATCTAGAAGGTGAGGGGTGTCTAAATCCACATAGAACAATATTCAACACCTTAGACATGCATTTAGACACATGTACAACATTCCCTTACACCCCTCATAAGTGTCAACATGCAAATATTCTTCTTCCAAGCTTGGGTGCTTAGAATACGCTAAAAATAGCTTATGATAGATGTCTTACACATCTTACAGTTGTCATAGAATCTATCATATTTGACAGCACTTACAGTTGTAAAAGAATCTATCATAACTAACTAAACATAGTTGATTCTCTTATATCCTATCATAACCCAACTTGGGCGCCAACTTTCACCCGTGCATTCAAAGATGCCTTATGATGCGTCATAGAATCTCTCATTTGTCATAGATTCCAAAGTGGGATGCCTATGTCCACTTGGGATGATGATGTGTTATCCAATCACCTCTAACGAGGATGCCACCCAGTCGGTGGGTCCCAATTTGTGACACGACACCATAGGCATTTAAATAATACAAATAAATACATTAATTACAACAATTTAAATCAATGTTAGGACTCTAAGGTTGAGACAACTTAATCCCAACAAGTTTTGCTATGTAAGCTCCTTAAGGCAAGTCCATAAAGGTGCCTACAACACCACCCCATCAAGATAGCCAACTTTTATTACAAATAATAGGTTGTAGAGTTGCAAGGGGCATTACAATACTCATATATATGTTGCTACACCAAAGAAAACGTAGTCGCATGCAATTTCATCCTCTTGGCATAAGGATTGAGAGAATAGAAGTCGCAAGCAACATGCAAATTCTAGATGCCTCATCTTAATCCAAAGCATAACAATAGAGTTGCATCCACTACCAAAATGACAAAGTTCTCCCAACTCTATTCTTTTATTTTTTATTTCTATGAGCAAAACCTCTTCTCTCTTTAGTTTAAAATGTTGAAGCATGGTTAATGTGTATTGTGTTTAATCATTTTTTAAAATCTTGATTAGATAATGTAATGGAAAAATTTACATACCCATGTCATTTCTCATTTAACTTTGTGTATATTTTAAGGGGGGTGCTTTGATACATTTACATATTAACAAACAACATAATTTTGTGCAAAGTCAAGTCTTTTGCCTTATGTTACCCACCTACTTCAATAAACATTTTTTTATGCATTTACCACTTATCCCCTATCACATGTTTACACACCCATATGCATTTGCCATATCCACTTGTTTATCACTCCTATGCTTGCACTTATTTCCATGCACATGCCAACCACTGAGATCTCACCCATTTTTAGTTCCAAGACTTGCTATTAGTCACAAGGTCATCGTTGTAGATAGATACCCATCCCAACTAAATTAAAAAATAAAATAAATAAATATCATTGTTTCTCCACCTTTACACCTCTATCTAGGGTTGACTTATTACAAATTTGCACAGTATATTGTTATGTCATTGTATTTATAAGCATTCAATGCATTTATTATAATCATAAAGATCATAAGGATAAATCATCCATTTCATGTACTTCAATTGGTGCTCTAAATGAAATATAGTTCTAAACAAGTATTCTAAAAGTATTTTCAAGGCTAAAGAATGTTGTTTATTTATTATTCATACAATTCATGCATGTTGACCTAGAAGAATAAATCTTCTTGTGATATACTAATAGTCTCACAAAAGTGTTTATAAATACATGTCCACATATATTAGGAAGTGTAGAGAAAATCAAGATACACCTAATAAAATTGATAACATAAGCCTACACATTACACACAAAAAGTTTGAGTACAAGAAAAGTTCATAATTATAAATGTGTTCCTAATAGTTAGACTCGTCCTTACTTAATCACAATTGAATGTGTTGATTCCCAAACAATTCACCACTCCAATAATTACTTCTCTAAATTCCAAGACACGTTAAATTTAGATCTATATCAGTCTTAAAACCATCTTCATTATAAATTAAGTACACTTATTCATTTATATTAATTAATTAATTTCATATTAACTAAATATTAGTTCTTACCTCTCATACCTACACTAATTTATATTTATTTATATACATTTAATTAAATTAGTTTGAATCACACATTTAAAAAAAGAAAATCCTTTACAAGAATCATAAAAGATAACATGTTTAAAAAAGCTAGGTTGTTTTACTTTATCATTTTTAATTTTTTTTGTATTGAAGAAATGCAATTACAAATAAAAGTGCAGTTATAAAACTGCAAGAGAAATAGTTCAGATAAGAAGAGCCATACAAGACAAAAAGCTGTATGAACAGCTCTTGAACAGCTCTTAAAAACCTAAGGACACAACAACATACCTTCCGCCATTTTTTAAGGTATTTTGTAAATATACGGTGATACTGTTTGAATACCATAAGCCATTAATTTGTATCCTATTATGGGCAGAAAACGGGGCATCCAAACGTACCTTTCAAAGCCATTAAAAGCAAACCAATTGATTTGAGATGAGGGCACGCCACTAAATTCTAAGATATAAAGCTACTATAAACGGATCAGACATAACCTTGAAATAGCTTACACACCCCAAAACCATTATAAATTTGTACAGATCAATTCTGAATTGAATTGCTTCAAGTTGCGCAAATTGCATGAACTGTCAGCATTACATAATTGCCACATGAGAGGCTGGACGATTTATGATTTCTATTTGATGTGATTTGCAGTACAATAATCCCAATGAAGTTTTCGGCCTCACTCGCTCTAGGCCAAAAAAAAAAACATTCGACTTGTACAAGGAGATACTAGGCTACCATTTGGCCAAATAATCTGCCAAAATCTGTCTTTTTTGGGGAGTCCCCTTTTAGGCCCAATAAAGGCCTCCGCCCATCCAAATAAAAGACATCATACATACGACATTTTTACATCCAGATCCATATCTTTTTAATTTTGTGTTTTAACTTACAGCTTTCACAGTACAATAAAGACATGACATGGTCCAAGAAACACTAAACAACGGAGGTCCATAATGCAATTCCACAATCGAGACAATAGCTGAAATGGATCAAAAGCAGAAAGCAGAAAATAGCGTACATAGGATTCCAACGTTGGGCCCACAAATGTTTTCTATTGTCTAACCCCTTTTCGATAATTTGAATAGTTAGGCATTTGATTCTGAACTGCATTTAATGAACACAGAAATAAACAGAATTTGCCAATGTAAATGATGTTTCTGCATATTTAATCACCCAATGAGTAGACTCTGGCAACTTTGAGCTTACATTGGCCAGAGTCTATTCCTTGCGTGATTGTTTATGCAGAAACATCACTTACATTGGCAAATTCTGTTTATTTCTGTGTTCATTAAATGCAGTTCAGAATCAAATGCCTTACTATTCAAGCATAGGAAAACAAAATTTAGAAGGTTTCATATATATCAAGAAACCAGAGAGAGAGATGCTTCATATGTTATAACCACTTAAGAGAAACCTGGATGGATTTCTGCCAAAACTCGATAAAAAACATGGATAAATCTAGAACTAATCAAGGACGCTAATGGCTAACTTGAAAACTTCTAAGAATCATTTACATTCAAATGTCTCTGAAACTCATATTAATCTAAGGGATATTTTGATGATACATTATAGTTATAGTATTTTTTAAAATCAGGCAATATGATCAGATCATGTAAAGCCATCATAAGAAAGCACATACTCATCAATGATTGTCTGCAGAGCTATTTCCATACTTATAGTTCCCTTGGATCCTGATGTTGCACAATCTAACAGTCTCAACAATGACTAGCCGGTATATGGACAGATCTCCAAATTCAAAATTTGAATATTTCTTGTTACCTAGAACAGTTTTCTTGTATAGAAAATTGACGCTATAAAAAGGTGTACCTGTATATATACAATGTGGAAGCGAAGTATAAAGGAACATTGCTATTTCTCTAGCCCTGGAAACTTTTGGTTATGCTTTTTAAGAATAGATTACAATTCAGCCAACATTTTGTTCATGGAAAGACAAGGTGTGCCGGTCATAGTCCTTCCATGTTAATATTGGTTCAGAAAGGCTTAAATATTTTATTTGGGTTCTAATACATGCCATCACCCATGGAAAGGAATTCAAAATATTTCCTCAACCTGAATAGCAAAAATAATAAGTATAATGTCAGAAGGCCAATTCCTAGCAGCTTGCTTGGATGCATATTATTGCTTGGCAAAACTACTAGTACCCATAGAAGTGCAGCTACGAGAAAACCTAATGTGTAAAAAAGGCTAGGGTCTTCTGGAATAATATAAGAAGGCTGATTTTTCCAAGCTCCCAATACCAAAGACAACCCTAATCCAGCTAATGTATTAAACATAGGCCCTGCATAGCAACCTGATAATGCAATCTGCACTCCACTGCCACCGTTCAATGCCAATGCAATGTTTGACATCAGATCACCCATAGAGTTACCCCAAGCTAAAACTGTGAGACCTAGAAGAGAAGGGCTTATACCCAGAATCGTTCCGAAGGCAACCAACAATGCCACCAGCTCATTAGCAATCACATAAAACCACACAATGCTCATTAAGAAACCTCCTGCAACCCATGGAAACAAAAATTTATGGGGTGGATGCTCCACCTTGGTTGTACAGAAAGCCAGTGTTCCTAATGAAGCGCCCAAAATTACTCCAATAATGTACACATATCTGCCAACTCCGAAATAGTCGACCCCTTGAGAATTCCAAAGAAATGCCAAAAGAATAGGTGCTAGCATAACACTTGCAATTGCAAAACCCCTTGACCATCGGTTCTCATCAACTATGGGAATTGTCAAACGCCTTGGTAATAGAAGTGGCAACTCCAGAAGAAATAAGAAACATCTACAGCATGACTTGCTTGTCTCTACTCCTTCATTCCAGCCCCACAAAGGCCTTGGAGCCTCTTCTGACTTAACCAATCCCTGATTTGCATACACAGAAACATTTTTTGCACACATCCACTGCGGTACAGATGTGGATGCAGGAAATAACTCTAAATCAACAGCCAAACCTGTATCTGACACTGGATCCAAAAGGGGCTGACGAACTCTATTATCTTCGACATAAATGCTTTCGAGGACAGGATGCAAGGGTGTCATTGACCCAAAATCTTTTTTTTCCCCTTTCTTCCTTAAAAACTCCTTCACAGCAATAGAAAAAACATATATAAAATATATTGAGACAAACCCCACTGCTCCCCACAGATTGATCTTACCAACAATCAAAATCACACATAGCAAAGCCAGAGTAAACAGAAAGAAAGAAATATCTCTGACAAAGCAACAGTGATCAATGGACACCCCAGTATCAGCCACAAAGAGACAGATTGATCCAACAACAACACAGGTAACAAAAACAGCACCTCCTAGAACACCGTTCAGACCTATTTGCCCAGAATCTTTCCCTAAAAATGCCGCAATGCTAGCAAACACATCAGGAGCACCATTTCCAAGAGGAAGAAGTGTGGCTCCTGCAACTGCCGGTGCCAATTTCAACAGACTTGCTAGCATCTCTAAAGAACAACAAAAGAAATCTGTGGCAGTATTTCCCAGCATATAGAACAATGCAACTAGCCACAACCCAAGCACTATGTACCCCAAAACAGGGACTTTTCCACATGTACAGTAGAAGAACTCGATGTACTCAATAAACCCTCCAGAACTGCAATGGTCTTGCGCCTTGATGTATTCACACTCACTCCCATAATTCACGTGCTGTTTCACTCCACTGCAAAAGTCATCATTCTCTTCATCTTCCAAAGCCGGCACCACGAGGTTAGGGCTTTCGGGAGAGTTATGCTGTTGGTCTTGTTCCATTGGACTCGCTGCCACAAAATGCCTGATTTCTGAGGAATTTTCTGATATAACTCTTTTTCCTTGACTGAAATCAGCGTTTTCCTTCTGATACCCTTGTTCCATAGGACTGGCTGCCACAAAATGCCTGATTTCTGAGGAACTTTCTGATAGAATTCTTTCTACTTGACTAAAATTGGTATTTTTCTTCTGATAACCTTGCAGCCTAAAATTGGACCTGGAAGTATGGGAGCTCCAACGATATGAGTATGTTGAAGTTTTCCTTCTCAGGTTAAAAGGAGAGATAGGCTTAGTTTGATTGAAAAAGAAGAAAAACAGTAGAATAACGAAGACTAGGTTAAAAATCAGACGCAATCTCTTGCTCCAATTTCTAACGCCGTCCATTGCCATGCTTCAGGGTTTTATAGCATATAAATTATTCGTTTTTCCTCAACCAAAACCACGGTCTGCTCCATCAGGCTTTTAAATGATGATCTAGCCAAGTTTTCATCATTTAAAAAAGACTTCCTACGGCAGAAGAATACATGAACAACACTTCTCTCTATTGATTTCAGCACGAAACTTCAAACAGAAGGTTCACCTTGCAGATTTCTGCCTTACAATCTTTCAACTGCGCCAATCTTTACAAAAAAAACAGACAAATTATCCCCAAAATTTGTCCCTTTATGCTCAGTCTTTTGCCTAAAAATAATGAAAGCCAAACTATTTTATAACCTTTTCCCTGCCCTTTTCTGTGTAGTTTCAGCACAAACATGAACTACCGCGCTTCCCTTGCGATTTCCTACCTTAAATCCTCTGATTTCCATCATAAAAACACACAAGGAACCTCCCAATCTTTAACATTGCAGCTCAGCTTTATGCCAAAAAGATTCGACGACTCAATTTCAACCACAAATAATTCAACCAAGGGGCTTCCCTCGCATTATTCTATTCTAACAGAAAGCATTCAAATAAACCAAAAATCTACCATTTCTCCTCACACTTAAGCCCAAAAAATTAAAAGCCAAACTATTCAATAGTTCTTAAAAATACTAAGAAGGCTAAATAAATCTATGCCAGAATTGCTTCAAGAATTCCAAACTGCACCTGCATTCAACGGCTCAGCTTCACTTGCGCCACCTCGTATACTGTAAACACAGTGCATCAATCCTCCATCTACAAACCAAAAGCTTTTCACGGCAAGAAAAAGCCAAAACTAGACAGAGATTGTCCCATTCTGCAGCTAGCGATCGTTTTTTGCCTATTCAATTAAATGTTGATTCGATAGTTCCGAGCTGAGAAACACTTGTTAGCACAAAGCGACAATTTAAAGGAGAATTCTGCGAATGGCCGGCATTCTATATTCTTGTGCATTTGGCGTCTACTAACGATCATCAAATAGGAGAGGTGCAGCTACATGATTTGAGGGCATTTGACAGAAAGTGAGCAATAAAGGGACCGCAAGTTTCAAGGCGCGTTCTATAAAGGTTCCAGACGTTTCAGATTCAATTCTCATAAGCAGCGACATCTGTCATGAGGTTTCCGAATACTCTTTCCAGCATTCTGCTTGAAAAGACAACTGCTGGCAATTTTATTTTCTTCGGATATAGGAAATGAATCTGACATCAGACCAGAATTTAACTGCTTTGCGATGGTTACACGACTTGAATGAAAAATACTTAACTATCAGTTTGGGATTTAAAAATATTTTTAGTTTGCAATATTTTATTTGCTCTTCAATTTTTTATATTTTTATTCTTTAACGTGCAAAACTTGTGGCAACCGTCATCAAGGAGAACCAAAGTTTGTGGAGTCTTTGGTTCTCCTTGTGACGCTTGTGACACGATTATTGCCAATTTCCACCTCTTCCTAATAAACTGATAAATTAGATTTTAAGAGATTTGGTTATCATTTATTTTAATATTATCTTTCTGTATTAATATTTATTTTTATTGTATTTTTTCTGAAGTCATAGATATTATTGTAGATAAACTATATCTTAAATATAATCTATATATAGAATATATGATATATATTTTATTATTATATTATTATTATTGTTATATATTATATATTACTATTATTATGGTATTATATTATATTATTATAATTTTATTATATTTTTATTGTTGTCATATATTATATTATTATTATTAATAGATATTTATAGTTTAAAGTTTCCATTTAATATTTATTTTTATTGTTTTTTTAAGTCATAGATAATGTTGTAGATAAACTATATCTTAAATATAATCTATATAAAATACATTGATATATATTTTATTTTTATATTATTATTATTGTTATATATTATTATTATTATTATATTATATTATATTATATTATTATAATTTTATTATATTTTTATTATTGTCATATATTATATTACTATTATTATATTATTAAAAATGTTTGTTATTTTTTGTTTTGTTTTGTTTATAAAATGTGTTTGTTTTTTGTTTTTTGGTTAAGTAGTATTATATTATATTATTATTACATTATTAAAATTGTATTATTTTTATTTTTTATTTTGTTTACTTTACAATATTTTTTTTGTTGTCCTCTATATGGTGTTGCAATTGTAATAAAAAAAAATTATAGGTGGGAATAAATTAAATTGTAATTTAGGTTAATTTCAAATTAATTAGTGCATTGTAATTAATAAATATGTATAAATTAATGATGAATTGTGTATAATCTTGAAAAAAGTAAAATTATTTTTTTCTAAATATGTTAATTTATTTATTATAAAATTCATTTATTGTTATTGTAGAGACAAGTGTATATTTAACATTTTGTGTAGCCTGTGTCATCTTGAGCACCGCTTTATATATGTTCTTGATCATTTATTCATCTTGGATACTACCATGCCACACTTGTGTTGTTCTAGATTGAGTTGTACTTTGTAGTATACATCAAATGCAAATTTAATTTGTTTGTTCAAATATTTCTCTTTTCATAAAAGTCTAACCATGAGTCTACTCCAACAATTAGAAATGGGTAAGATGTTTATAAAGAGGATTGTATAGGAAAGAAGGTCAAGAGAAAGGTATATCAAGCATAATTAAGTGCACACACACACACCCAACTAAGGCATCATGAACACCTAGGAGTTGTTAGACATTCATTAGGCATTCCTCAACATACCTCCATGGTTGCACATGTTGAAATATAGGGTAAATGACACAATGAAAATAATTCATAATATAGATTTTAATTTGATTACAATGTGGTTAATTCAATAAAATTATATTAATGAAAAAATAAAGGAGCAATATAAAAAATTGACAAACTCATAAAATGCAAATCATTACACTAGATATACATGGAGAAAAGTTTGCAAGAAAAACACCCACCCTAAAGAGACTCAAGCTTGTATTATTCTCAAAAGATGGAAGTATAAAAACACAATCCACTTATCCCTCTATGTGTATTCCAGCTATATAAGAGTACCTACAAAAAGCTATACAATCGACTATGTCATGCTTCCAACATATAGTAAAATCAAAAACAAGAAACCATTAAGTGATATCCAAACCCATGAGCAATGGAAAAAATCCAACACCCATATGGTCATGGTTAAGTATCTCATAATAGTATGTATCTCCTCTTACGCTTCATGCACACTCCTTACGTGTCATAAATGTCATAGATTTGATCATAATAATCAAATTGACCACAAGGACATTTATTACCTTGTCATAACATCAAATATGGCAATCCTCTTACAACTTACAATCTTGACCAATTCTTTGTGGCATCCCCATTAAACTCATTTTTACATAATATCCCAAATATCCTAAATAATGAATAAATAATAAATAAATCCCCTCCCTTATGTGGACATCTAACTTGGCCTCATTCCATGATGTTTGGAGACTAGACATTATTTATCATCTATATAATTAAATTATAATTACAAAAATTAGTGATCGAGTAGATGATTGAACCCCCACAACACCCCAAGGATCACCTACAATTAAGACACACTATCATAAAAGAGAAAAACAACTAATTTTTATGAAGCCTAAAATTTTATTTGATGCAAAATGATTATGAGTACAATATACAATGATAAATCCTTGATATAAGGATAAAGATGACACCCTAGCTAAATTTCCTAATCCTATGACTTGAGATAAAAAAAACCACGACATAGGTAAGCTTAAGCATATTAGTGTGAATAGGTCCTAATTGTAATTAATTAGATGATTGGGTAAGAGCAAGAAGATGAGTCCACAAAACATGGAAGTTTTTGCCTTAGCCAAAAAAATGAAATTGGTTTGCAAAAAACAAGATCCTACTTTTTAATAAACGGGATCCCATTTAAGTTCAGGTTCTTGAGCCTAAAATAAAAAATGGGATCCCGCTTTTAAAAAATGGGATCCCATTTTGAAAAAATTAGTTTTGGAAATTTTCAAAACGGGATCTTGCTTTGAAATGTTTTCATTTTTGGAAAGCTGTCCATTTTGAAAATTTTCCAAAATGGAAATTTTCCATTTTTGGCAATTTTAAAACAGGATCCCATTTCAGAAAAGATTTTTTTATGAAATGGGATCTCGTTCTAGAACGGGATCCCATTTTTTTAAATATGAATTTTTGGTTGGGTTTGTGTTTTTTTTTGGTTTGGGAAAAGGATTGGGGATCCTAACCTAGGCCCTAGACCTAGTTTGACCTACAAGTTGAAGGTCCTAGCAATGTCACAAGAAAATAGTGACTTTGGGCATACGTCTGAAGACATTTTTTGCAAAAAAAATTGACGAAATTAAAGCCCATTATAGATGAGACAGTGTAGATTCCAAATATGTAATTTTTTTTACAATTGGATTAGTTTTTTTAATTTTTCATTCAATTTCTAATGAAACAGGTCCATAAACTTGAATTATCAGGGTTTTTTAGTATTTTAATAACTTTTTATTAACATGATTTTTGAAAAAAATAGATTGCATGAAAGCATACAATTCTTTTCAATTTAAAAAAAAAATTCAAAAAATGATAAGTTTAGGTCATCTTATGCATGATGTACACGACAATTTTTCAAAACACCAGAAATGGCCAGTAAAAAATTAACAAAAAACAATTCAATAAAAAATTACAAAAAAATATGGAAAGCGTGCTTCAGTGAGTTACAAATATTTTCCCAAAAGGATTTAGAAAAATATGATTATTTAGGTCAAAATATGGATGACGTACATGTGCATGGTATGGTAAAAAAAAATGACTTTTAAACAGTGGCTTTTAGAAACACCTATTGAAAATCAATTTGTATCATCTGGGTATTGAAATAAATTACATATTTGGAAACTAGACTCCGAGTACTACATTTTATGATTAGTGACTTTTTTAAAGATTCCATCTCTAAGTGCTTCAAATTTTAAGGTCAAATGTGTCAAATTCTAAAAATCAAAGAAAACACTTCCACTAAATGGCCAAAAAGTGGACTCAACTTCTTGTCAGCACTCAATTTATCCTTTTCACACCAACTTAGGGAGTATGATAAAATACATGGATGGATGCATGGATGGGTCTTAAATATAAGGACTAATGACGCATCCATGTACAAACAAATAAATCACTCACAACCAAAAGAAATGAAGAAATATCATGGAAAAAAACTCCTCTCCAAAAGAGAAAAAAACCAAGCATGTGCATGCATGATAAAATAAAGGAGGACTCAACATGAACCCCCAAGTACTATTTTTGTCACAAATTTATAATGTATATCCCCTTAATAGGAGAGAAAATATAAAACTTTGAATCCCCCCACAAAGAAGTAGCTTATATTCCAATTATGAGAATTTGAAGACAACAAATAATCCATTATCTACAAACAACATATATTCCCTTCGGAAAAAAGGATCCACTAGTGATTGATGAAGCCATCTCCATAACTTGAACAAATAAGGAATCTAAATCCAAATATGTGTCTCTAAATGCAACTTTGGTATCCCCATGCCAGAAAAAGCTATTTCCTCCAAAACAAGAACAAAATACCCAATCAGAGAAGTAGAACTAGGAGAGGGAAGAATTTGAATTACATTTGGAAACACTAAAGATGCGATGACATCACTATCATCCAAGAAGTAATGCATGTCCTCTAGTGTGTCTTCAAGATCTATAATGTAAGATTCCACATACAAGGATGATATACTTGATAAATAAAAATCCCATATATTTGTATCTAGAAGATGATGACTATCATGTTGGAATAAATCAATAGGATTCATGAATGTAGCAATACTAGTCTAATTAGAAGCAATAGGAGATGAAGATGTGGTCTCAATAGGAAGAGAAAATGAAGCAAGAGGATAAGTCTCTATACCATCTAAACATTCAAGACATGTAATATATTCAAGGGGAATGAGGCAATCCATAACAAAAGCACCTAGGAATGGAGAGATATGTGGGTCTCCAAAGATATCCCAAATCTTGGTCAAAAGTGCACATGGGAAATCAAGGTATGATATAGAACAACTTATGTCACGATCAACACTAGAACAAATTAATCCAACCACATGATAAATATTATTATCCCCTGTTGATTTCCTTCTAAGCTTGTCTAGTTTAGGTATGAGTCCATAAAGATAAGGTAAAATATTAAGCCACCCAAGATGTGTTAGGATACCATTTTATCAAGACTCATAATTATCTTACTTCAAAACTATCATAGAAGGATGAATATAAAAACCCATGATACTCTCCTCAAATAATAAAATTAGAGACCAATAATCTCAATATATATCAATAGGCTAAAATAAAGCCATCACATGAAAACAAAAAAATAGATGTCAACATGTTCAAGTAATTAATTAGAATGTAAATATGCAACAAATTGAATAAAGGATACTTGGGTTAAATTCTAAAAAAAGTGGATGGGTGGCTATGAAGAGCTCATCAATACATTTTTAATGCTACAAGAATTGTGAAAATAAAAAAAACTAGCAAAGAGATATGAGCTTAAGATCCAACAAAAATATCAATCTTCAACTAGAAATAAATTTCACTAGCATAAAAATCTAAAATAATAATAGCACCACTAAAAATCTCTCAACACCAACTTTCAAATGACTACTCATTTAAAAAAAATTGTTATTGTATACCCAAGTTATTGTCAAAATAAAAAAATGCCCTCTTATGGAAAATATATTGAGTTGGTGGCCCTATGGTGGTTTGTAGGCAGTGGGTCAATAATGCTCAGATGGTTGTCCTACAGTATTGCTAGTTGGAGCAACGAGTTGGTGGTTCTACACGATGGATTGGTAGTGACATGAGGGAGTTCTTCTCAGTAATGATGCAATGGAAATCCAATGGAAATAGGGTAGGACTAGTGAGTGGTGGTAGCATTTATTAGTGGTGTCCATCCCAATGTGGCATGAGGTATAGCACCCCTTGGTTGGAGGTGACCAATGGTTGTTGCTTGATAAGATTAGGGTCTTAAAAACACTAGCTCTTGTAATCTTGCTAGAAAATAGAGTCACACCATAAAATAAATTAAATCATCATTTTTTTCTTTGATGATAGAAAAATTAAAAACCTATTAACTAATGTATCTTTGATCATTGATATTAATTAATTTCACTACCATTTTTCTATTTTCACCTATAGAAAAAATGTGATTACATTGGATTTTAACATAGAAGTGATCATAGTGCAAGAACAATACTGTTGTGCAATAATTATATATGTCATATTTTGTACATATGTATGAATTTGTACACTATATGGATTTTAAGGAAAAAAATCAAGGCCCCCAAAACAATTATCTTAGTTTTTAGACTCTAATTTAACATTTGGATAGACAATCTTAAGGTTTAGATGCCTCTTAGATGCAATAGTGATGTTTGTTTTGCTTCAAGATATATTGATTGAAAGCCCAAGGTTGAATATCTCAAAAAAATGATAAAAAATTATAAATTTGGATTTCTAATACCATGTTGGAGTAGATGATTGAATCCCCACAACACCCCAAGGATCACTTGCAATTAAAATACCATATCATAGAAGAGAAAATCAATTGATTTGCTCTCAAGCTTGAGATTTTATTGGATGCAAAATGATTATGAATATATATATATATACAATGATAAATTTTTGATATAAGGATAAAGTGAAACCCTAGCTAAAATCTTATGATATAATTAGATCATGATATGTGTCATAATCCTATGACTTGATAAAATAAAGGACATAACCTAAGTATGCTTAAACATGCTAGTGTGAATAGATCCTAATAATAATTAATTAGGCTATTTACCTTTTTTACACCAATACTTAGTACTTGCAAGGTAAATTGTACACCTAGTCCTAACATTATCCCACTTAACATTTGCATTTCAAGACATAATAGGAGACTAAAAATTAAATCAAGCTCTAGAAGAGGCAAGGTCCATGGGCTCTCTATGCCAACTAAACTTATTTTTGTTCACTCACTCAATTAAAGAATCTACAACATTAACCAAAGTATTAACTTTGAATATCATGAATTGTTCACCCTCAACCACTTGCAAACAAAGTGATAGTAAACATTAATATGCTTCATAGAGAAAGGTACAACAAATTCTTTATGAAATATATTGCACTATGACTATCACATCCAATCCTAGCCTATTTAAACTCAAACACAATACCTAAACATAATCTCTATAACCACATTACCTCTTTAGAGGCATGTTCCATAGCATGTACTCTATTTTTATATTGGATAGTATAATTGTATGTTTTTGCTTACTCATCCAACTAATAAATCCTAATAGATTGACCACGTGTACTCATTTGTGTCCCTCTTATTGTCCAAATCACTAGCCCAATTTGAATCAACAAATCTCTATATGTCAAGCATCTTACCTACAGGTGGGAGAAGATGAAGGAATAAACAAGGAAATGCAAACAAAATTGAATCCTACTTCAAGTTCTACCACTAACTCAAATTAAGCAAGCAAGGGATACAAATTTGAATGAAAATTAAAAACCAATATAGACATTTGGTGATTGGATGTGCTCTTGATGTATTTGGATGTCAAGTTTCTCTTGTGAATTCCTCACTATAGTACCATTTATTTGCATAAGGATTATCCTCCATATATTGGTCAAAGGGGATAGATTTATAGAGTTGAGATGAAAGGAATGGAAGGTTCAGATCTATTTTAAATGAATGGCTAGGATTGAATGAGAGGGATTTTTTAATTTGAAATTGGGAGGGAGGTGGAAATAAATACTATTATTTGGTGAATGGAGAGTTAATATTGTAATTTGATTAAATGAATTTCCTAGACTAAAAGTTTATTTGAGTTTGGATAGATGGTAGTTTCAGATGAGTAGCTAGGATTTGTTTGATTAAATTGATGGCTAGGATTGAAGATTAATTAATTTAGGATTGATTATGTGGATTAGATTTTTTATTTATTCATTCATTAGTTGGGGATATATGGTTAGGATTAATTAGATTAGTTGGATTACTACAATTTAAAATTGACATCATTTAGGATTATAAAAAAATTAAACTAAAATTGAATGGATAGAGTGAGTATGATGGGAGATAAATGCTTTTTATTTTTATGTTTTAAATTATAAGGAGGGTAAATAACATTGGCTAAGCTAATTAAATAAAATATATTTTTATTTAACTAATGTTAAGGTGATATATTTAATTAGTTGGTAAAATAGGGGTAGTCTAATCAATTAAATAGTTTATTTAATTAATTAGGATCAAGGGTATTATGGGAGTAGTGATAAAAATTAGTTAAAATATAAGGATAGGTTTTAGGTTTCTACATTACCCATATAATTATTCCCATGCTAACAAATATAATAATTAGAAGTCCCTCTAAAATGGTAGATTTTTTTTACATAAATCTAATAATCTCTACTAGGGTTAGACATAAACCTACTAAGAACTCGTTATTCTTATGTAATGTTTGGTCTTGGATAGACCATAGCATACATTAGGCTTTTGATGGGCACTAGCATAAGGAACATTAAACATAGCCTCCAAATCACTATCTAACTTACAACATATCCCATGATAAATTAGTACTAAAAGGTAAATTAATATTAACTATCTTATAATTATTCATTATAAACCTCTATAAAATGGTATGAACATACTTAATTTGATTGAGTTAAATATTTTTGCCAATCTAGTCCCTACTAATCTCCAAACTTATTATGTACTTCACAACCCCTAAATACTTCATGTTCAAGACACCACAACTACATTTTGAGCTCTTTAATCATTTCGTTAATGTTTCCAATGAACATGTCATCAATGTGCAAGATAATGGTTAGCAATTGATCATCAATTAATTTAAAATAAAAATAATGATGACATTCACTTCCAAAAACCCAAGGTCTAATGTGAAAGTATGAAACTCTAATATTGCATCCATTTTGATTGCTTTAGATCATACACTAATCATTTAAATTTAAACACCAAGCTCTTCTTTTTTATGATAAAATTCAAAAGGTTGTTTCATATATAAATTTATTTCTCAATATCACCATGCAGGAAAGTAGTTTTAACATTGATTTTCTCTACTTCTAGATCATAATAAATAGTATTAGAAAGTAGGAATCTAATATAAAATTTCATAGAAGTCAAATCCCTTCACTTTGGAGTATCATTTTCTATTATTCTTTCTTTATACCTTTTCAATTGTTTATCAATTCTAAATTTCTTCTTAAACACCCACTTGCAACCAATAGGTTTCCTTCCTTAGGATAGTTCAACTAGATCCCAAGTCTCATATATGTTGAAGTCCATCATCTCATCATGTGTGGCATCCATCCAAGACTTATGCTCCTTTAGAGAAATAGGTTCCTTCATAAATCTAGGTCAATCACCAGTACATGATTAAACAAATGCACAATAAGAATATCGTGGGTTATACATATCAATTAATTTATGTTGATTTATGGATATGCATTAGGGTGTAATAAAAGGTTATTACTATTATTCCTCTTAACTCCCTAACTATAAATCATATTTCTCTACATCCTTCTTTACATCTAATTGTTCTTCCACTTGTGCATCTTCTTGCTTCTCAATTATAGTTTAAAAATACATATATTTTGTTGCTTCCCAAAAATGCAAGTCCATAATCCTAGAGCATTTCTCACTTTCAAGGTTAGGTATATTTCCTAAAGAAGCTAAATATGGGTTTTCATCAATAGAGTAGATGTTTGAATGGTAGCAATGATAGTGAGTGGTCTCTCTTACACTTTGATCTTAGCTTAAACCTATGAGGGCATTCCCAAAGATAATTGTAATAGGTGTATAAATCAACTAACATGTAATGTGACAACAAAAATCAACTATACCCAATGTACACTTGACCCCAATTATTATTAGGTCAAAGACAAACTAGCTACATATGACCTCTTATATAGTTGATAACACCTTGCACATGCACCAATAGATAATGAAAATATTATAACCCATTAAGATAATTTTGTTTAATGTTTCTTATGTAAAGTGGCAAGGTATAGACATATGGTACACAATTCTCTACTAATTTAATAGTTTAGGTTTTATTGAGATTATTACCTAGTTTATACTACTAAATCATGAATGACATGCATTTTATAATCTATGACTACTATTAACAAGGATGGAGGTTTATTTAATAAAATATGATTGATCCATCACCAATATAGACTAGTACCTACTCCATTGGGTAACATAGTAAAAAAAAAAGAGGGAGGAGATAAATCTTGCATGGTATCGATGGAACTAGATTGTATTTCACATACAAACCAAGGATTATATTTTATGTAATAGATATAATTAACAATCCATTACATTCATTTCATCAAAAGTGGCAAGAGAAAATACACAATTGTGATAATAATATTCTTATGAATCATTACAAACATCCATAGAATCATTTCCAAAATATATGCATTTATAGACCTTTCATACTCTTTATTAGATGCATTCCTTTGTTTGTAGCTCAAACATATAGTATTTGAAGCCCTAGAATAAATTACATACCTTTCCAACCCAAAATATTGGCTTAGTGACCAACCCCTTGTGTGAATAAAGAGATGGTATTTATAGTTTTCGCATTTATGGTATTCAACAACTCATGGTAGTTGGGACAAATGAGAAACGCATGACCTTCCATGTGGGAGGTGTACAAATTTATAGATGTTGCCTACATAAGTCCTTCAAGTCCATGAAATAATCAAAACAAGTGGCAGAGATCACATGTGGGTTGATATGGGTGATTGGAACCCCAACAACCACATCTATGGTGGTATTTCCACCCTTTCTACTCTCAATTAGATCTCCATGCAAAATTGTGCCACTGTGCATGAATAAGTGAATTTTGTTGTAGGGTCACACCTAACATCATGATGGGTGAGCTATAAAAATAGGTGAAACAAGGCTTTGAGGGATTTTAGGAGTCAAATGGGCCAATTATTAGGCTTTTGTATCTAGGAAGGACCTAAGAACTAAGTCTAAAAGTGTAGGGAAAGTTTGTAAATATACTAGAGAGATTGAGTGAGTTGGTGGGTCAAGCAGAAATAGGGAGTGGGGACCAATTGCGAAGGTGTCAGGTTCAGGTGAAGACTTAGGATCTAAAGGAATCTTGGAAGGTAGAGGGCTAGAAAGAGGGAAGTAAAAATGATTGGTCATGGAATGGGACTAGGATGAGGAAATGAGGAGAAGGTGAAAGGTTACCTTCATGGATGTAGAATTCACCGCTAAATTTTAAAAATTCAAATCAATTTTTGGCTAATTATCACACATCTTTTTGTAATTTCAACAAACACACATTGCATAATTTATTGTTATCTACTTTTATCTAAAGATATTTAGTTCTTATTTTCATTGTCAGATTACGTAAAACATCAATGGAAATTTACAAAAAGGAATGCTGGGAATAATTTGATTGGAATATACTTTTTAAAGTTAATATATAATATATTAAAAAGTATATTGCTAATTTCAATTACATAGTGGCTTTAAAAAGTATATTATTAATAATAATCATAATTTTAGTAATATATATTTTTTAGGTTAATATAATTTATATTATGCTTATATTATTTATTTATTTTAGTAATAGTATTAATAAACATGTAATAATAATAATAATATAACATAATAATAAGATATGTCTTGGCGTATTTTATATAGATTATATTTAAGATATGTATACTAGTTTACCAATAATCTTAATCATCATATTGATAATTAATGTGGATATGCATTCTACAATGACAACAAGATGTGAAGTATAATGACATAAATAAAACTCTTAATTTTACCTTAAATTTGACAACCATTTACATGTCAAAATAATAATATTTAATAATAAACATAATAATATCAAAATAACGTCAAATTGATATCTCTCAAAAGATATCTATACTAAATATAAAAAAATAACAAATTATTTACACATCCTAAATTTTTAAATTGGAAATCCCAACCTAAATATTAAAATAACGGGCCACCCACCATTAGAGCTCCTTTGCAATTAAAATCATAAAATTAAAACGGGGGGAACCTTTTCACGTAATAAAAGCAACCTACGAAAAAGACCGCAGAAGCGGATGACCGACTCACCCGTCACCGTGGGGTCCACGAGGGGGTCAACTTTATTTGTGAGATCGGATGTTCGCATCAGTTCAGACACGTGGAACAAGTGACTTAATGAGTACTATCTTGAAAAGGAGTGCCGTGGACACGTGGCAGGGCATGCCGTGGAAATCAAACCTTATCTTTTCTCTCCTTAGGGTTCTCCTTCCATTTTGGTTCTTATGTATAAAGTCTTCCTTTAAAGTCCATGTCAACGTTTGTAGTGTTGAGTGTGTGGGGTAATGAGTGGTTGGAAGGTACTAGGAGTCCATATGTGTAAGAGGAGAGGGGAACATTTTCATTGCAAGCATTCCCCCTAATAAAAGACTTTATTCTCTATTCATGGGACCCACATTGCAACATTCCAAAACCTAATCATGATGAATAATTTAAATGGATCATTATGAATAATTTAAATGGTTATGAATGGGTTAATTATGAGGTGTCACCACCTTGCACAACATCAAAAAGCATTGATGGAATGAGTTGGGTTTTCACACCCAGAGGAAAAAAGCTAGCCTTGTGATGATGACCACACATCATTAGGTTGCCTTTATCTCTTGGTTTGTGTAATTCATTCAATTTTAAATACTTAGCTTTCTCGGATATAGAGCCATTTTATATTTGTAAATGTGATCTAATAGGGACATGTTAGTGAGTATGTTGTATCCTCCTTGTCTTAGATGGTATGTTCATTTATTTTCAATTTGAAGTTTGAAATATCCTCCTTGTCTTTGGTATGTTTATTTATTTTCAATTTGAAGTTTGAAATATCTTCCTTGTCTTAGGTGGTATGTTCATCTATTTTCAATTACATATTTTGAAGGAGTATTCATTAAGATAAACAAGGGACCATTGCTACTTTCTCTTATATTAAGAGGGACATATTTGGGAATTGTGTTTTATGAATTTTATTGAAGATGAAAGAGTATTTTGAAAGGGATTATTAGATCTTGAATCAAGATATCAATATAAGATTTTTATTTAATAACCAACCTTGAGAGAGAAATCAAAGTTTAATAATTCTTAAGGGAGAACTCATTGAATACTTGATCTTTGTTCGATTTAGGGTGTAAATTGAACCTCAACTTAACTATCATGTTGTTGTGAGTATGGACTTAAGGGTGAGTTACAATGAGGGATCTTAAACTATGCTTGATATTCCCCCTCCTCACGAGTTTTGAGAATTGAATGTTTTGAGAAATCTTACTACATTAATGCATGCAAAACTACCATCAACAAAGAGTCATATCTCTTATAAATAAAGATGATAAGAATAATTTAGGATTCCACAAAGAGAGAAGTTGGATGCAGGATAATATATTATGGAGACTATTGATGTTAGATGTTTTAAGAAGCTTGTTTATGCCATAGGTTTTTTATGTGGCTTGTTTCCACTTTTATTTTAGGCTTGGTCATTTTGTATCTTCTTCTAGAGACTACTATTACTATTGTACTCAACTTTGTTCAATGCAAAATAACTATGTGGGGAAATGATAGGTCTCTAGGATTTAAGGTTGCCAATTCTTTTATTGTATACAAGAGATACCCAAGAACATAGAGAAGAAATCTATCCCCACTCTATGGTATTGTGGTGGATACCATAGAGTGTAGAGCACTTGACTTACCCTAGCTTGCCAACTCAATAATTAATAATAAAAACCCTATGCATGGGTTACTCTTAAATATTTTTATAAAATTATGTTTATTACTATAGTCTCCACCATGTTATGAATTGGTTGTTTCCCTTAAGTTTGTGATTACTTTATATTTAGGGATTATGGATATTTGTTATCTAAGATGATTATTATGACAATGATTTATTATTGGTCCTTCACTTAAATGAACTCATAGGGAACATTAAATAACCTTTTAGGGATAATTTAGAGCCTTGATTGCATGGATTTGTGGTTAACATTTTTACTATCATAATTTAACTTGAGCTATGATTTTTAGTTTACAATCTTAGACAATTTATCACTTTATTACTTTATTCCAAAGATCGAGAGGGACTAGGGAGAGAATTCAATATCTAACATTAGGTACTCTTAGTCATGCACCTAACTCTTTTGGTGTCATGACTAACCCTACTCTTCACATTATCTCATTAAAATTTCTCCATATTTTTTTGGAAATTATCCTTGTTATGATTGCTTAATTACAATATTTTAAAACCTTTACAAGAGCCTATGATGATGATTAGACCTACATAATAACATTTCAAATACTTATTTATGATAATATGATTGCAATCAAATCTAGGAAGGTGTCAATGTAAAAATGAAGTAGGAAGTAGCAAAAAGGAAGTGAGCACAAAGATATAGAGGATATTACCAAGAAAAAAGGTCTAATGATTTTACGAGTCATAAAATCCTAGAGGGTTTTCTAAATAAAAAGGGCCTTATGATCTTCCCAATTGAAAATTTCAATAAAAAGGATCAATTGGAAGAGGATTTGTAAAACCTTAGGCTTGGGGAAGTTATTATGTTCCAAAGTGTCTCATTTTTTATATATAAAGTAAATCCTTTTCTTCCTCTCATAAAAGTAGGTGGATTTGAGAGTATTTTAGGAATTATATATTAGTTAAAGTAGAAAAATGGGATATGTATATTGGTTTCAATTTTAGTTCTCATTGATTTTTAAATTTTGATTCATGTATAACCTCTTTGTTTGGACAAAATATGTAGTTTAATATAATTATATTGAAATATTTCATTTTTAAAGAAACACTAAATCCTCATGCCAAAATCATATTTAAGTCGAGAGGCTTACTCTACAATTGTATTTTATGCATGTACATCAAAATTCTGGAAATCTCATTTTATTGTTCGGTCAATTCAATGATGTTCAGAGACGTTGTGGAGGTGGCAGGTTTGATATTTAATAATTTTCCATGCTTTTCCCAATAATCATCCACATCTGTGTTGGTGCTACTAAACACATCCTCACACAAATATTAAAATATTATCCATGCAATTAGTGTTTATTTCCCACTACTGCCTCGCTCTGCAACATTATTTATATAATATAATATTTGCTTTATTATATTATTGTATTATTTTAAATTTCTATGCTTTTCAAAATAGTCATCCACATTTGTGTCGGTGCTGCTGAACACATCCTCACACAAATATTAAAATATTATCCATGCAATGAGTGTTTATTTCCAAATACTGCCTCGCTCTGCAACATTATATATATAATATAATATTTATTTTATTATATTATTGTATTATTATATTTATTACTGTTATATGATTATATTTTTATTATATTTAATATAAATATTATATTATATTATATTGTATTATATATATAGACTGTAGGAATCAGTCGGGTATCTGTCCCCCTATAAACTATAATGTGCTTGGTAAACATTTTTCACATGGTTGGTGGCGTTGGCGCGACATGCCCTCTAGTACCATGGGTTTGGGGGGAAGCTAGACCTTGTGACCTCTTGCCTGCAATAGGATGCTTTAGCCAATCAAGTTAGGCCCCCCACCCCTATTATATTGTATTATATTACATTATTGTATTATTAATTATTTTATTAATGATTGAATTTAATTTAAATAAATATTATGATTATTTTTTTGATCGGTAAGCAAGAGATTTTATATTAATATGATAAAATGATACATTGATTGAGCCCAGCCTGGGCAACCTGAAAATACTCTGTGTATCCCAAGACACATAAAAAAAACTGACTCAGAAGACACCCCTTCCTAGGACTACCAGACACCCAACATTTACAGGCCTTATACCATATTTCAATTAATTCAGAGATAATGTCGATCACTGGCTTAGCTTGAAAGACCCAACACAATATACTTTGTTTCAAAAAGAAAAACAAAAGGAGACATACCACCCATCACCTATGCCCTATTTACCAAACATTCTGCTAGGCAAAAACCCTAAATTATCTCTTCCAGGCTGAGTCTTCAACTTGAACTACACAAAATTTTTTCTTTAGGAATTCTTCCCTTGCAACAGCCAATCTCCTATGCTCCACAATTTCAAACCCATTCATGTCGAACAAAAAGGGAAAATAATTAACCAATACCTCTGGGTCATTGAGAAGATGGAGATCCCTCGAATGAGGTATACCCTTCCCCAAGCGAGCTGCAGCTAGAGCCCTTTCTAACCCAACCAACATGTCCTTGTGGAACAAACGCCTCATGATAACCCTCACATCTGCTTTGGAGACCCCAACATCCAACAAACCCGCCAACATCCGAGAGGAAATGTCATAATCTAGTCGGTACCCTTCAACATCCTCCATGAAACCCTTCCCTGCAATGCATTTGATGGTTGCGAAGGTCAAATAATCAGGATGGCAGATGAGGCGTTGCAGATGGAGAGTGGTTATCTTTTCTTCAAACACTACTTGCCTCTTTGAGCTCTTAAGCTACACCGGAGTGTCCATGCTACCCGTCTCTAATTCTTTGGCAGAAACCAACAAGATGAAATGATTCATTGCTTGGCGAAAATACAAGTTTAGAACAAAGTCTAAGTTGTCGGGCGATTAAATGAGTGAATGGTCGTGCTTAGCAATAATCCCTGTAGTAGTTGGAAAACATCCTTGAAAGGACATCTCACATTTCACAAAGCCGACGAGTGATGATGATTTTAACACCATCTAAAGAGTTCCCAAAAAAACTCATGCAAACCATGAGGCCAGTGCTACCACCTCACCTTGTATCTTTCCCCCTGACCGCTCCAATGTGTTTGCCATATCCACCCACTATGGTGAAGTGGCACCCGCCCAACCACCCATAAATATTATATGATTATTATATTGTAATAGTATATTGTATTATTATTTTAAATTTGTATACTTATTTTTATTATATTTATATATTATTATTAATATTAAAATCATTATATTATTTTATTATTTTAATATTTTTTGTGACACATTCTTATTATTGTAATATTATATTATTAATATTAGAATTATTATACTATCTTATTATTATAATATTATATTAATTTTATTGTTAAATAATTCCTATTACTATTGATTTGCTATTTATTAAAATAAAAGGGGTAAAAACTTTATTGAAACTCAAAAAGGAACATTACAAAGAAAGCA
This sequence comes from Sequoia sempervirens, assembly GCA_007258455.2. Lineage (NCBI taxonomy): Eukaryota > Viridiplantae > Streptophyta > Pinopsida > Cupressales > Cupressaceae > Sequoia > Sequoia sempervirens. The sequence goes on from VDFB02075321.1 coordinate 66,373,614, forward strand.
GGACCGAAGTCCCTAGAAATAACAAAAGTAGAAGAATAGAGCACAACCAAAGTCAACCAACTCCTAAACTAGCCCTATCCTCAACAAGAACTCCCTCCAAATCATGGCGAAGCTCCAGAGGAATAAGCTCCCACTCCTTGATTCTCCACCCACCGACACGCTCAGAGGCCCATTTTGCCAAGCAATCAGCAACCCTATTCCACTCCTGTGGAATATGAACAAAAGTCACCATTTCCATCAACGAACTAACCTGCAAAATCTGTTGCACAATCATAGCCAACTGCCAACTGACCCCCACCACTTTTCGTTCAATGAGAAAATTGATCAAGACCTGGGAATCAGATTCACAAATAATCCTTTTCCACCCCAAAGCATGAGCCCTCTCAAAGGCGCAGAGGATTGCCAAGCCTTCCACAATGTTGATAGTCTTCGACCCCTCATGGATTGAGAAGAGGAAAACCGCCGAACCTAAAGAATCCCTGCCAATCCCCCCAATACTAGCAAGTCCCAGATTCCCCTGGAAGAGCCATCAGTATTGATCTTCAGAACTCCATCAGGAGGGGGCTGCCAACTACCAACCCTGTGAATTTTCTGCTTCACCTTCCGCCCTCTCCTAACACAAGAAGAAGTCACAGATAACCCCTGAATCCCCAATCTCTCCACCACCTCAGCATCCCTTTTCTCTAACAGAAAGCTCACAACACACTTAGCCTCCACTGTTTCCTGAATCATGCCCAAAATTCATTGCCAGACTTGTTGTACAAACTGCTTCTCACCTCGAAAAATACGCCTATTCCATTCCAACCAAATCTGCCACAACAGAAAGATAGGCCCCACAAACCACACTTCCTGTAAGAAAGAAGTCATAGAGGGAGGCCTACCCACACTATTCCAAAAGTCAATCAAGGAGGAAGCATGGACACAAGGGCTCTTCCAAATGCCCCACCAAAAATGCCAAATCTGGATAGCAAAAGGACAGCGGAAAAACAAGTGAGAAGACTCCTCCTCGGTAGCCCCACACAAAACACAGATAGAAGGGCCGTGGAAACCCCTCTTCTGGATATTTTCCCAAGTCAAACACTTATTCCAGGTCAACATCCAAACAAAGCAATTACACTTTGGCCAGGAGAACTTGTTCCAAACCTTCTTCCACCACTGAACTTCCTCCCCATTCATCCTGTGGGACAATAACACCTTATATCCAGAGGCCACAGTATAGACACCCAAAGGATTAGGAGACCAAGCAAGCACATCTTCCTCTTAGAGAGAACTACATCGACGACTGGAAAGAACACTTTGCAACACAACACATTCCTCTTGAAGACCAACATCCGGCCAAACATCAAGAGACTTCCATTTAGCCACCTCAAGCTACCTGCAAAAAGAGGAGGATTTAAAGTCACTCACCCGTGACCAACCAGCCTCAATAAACCTCTGGAAAAGATTCAATAAATTAGGGTACTGAGAGATGAGAGGAGGAGAGCCATCCCAGGAGTTAGACTAGAACTGAACCTTGGTCCCCTGCTTACAAATCCAAAATAAACCATCCTTAATAAGAGCAACCCCCTTTTTGAGAGTCCCCCAGATCACTGAACCCTTCCCAACAAGGGGATAATGAGGAATATCATTCTGAGGAATTCCCAAAAAGTACTTTTGAGACAAAACTCTGGCCCAAATCTTATCCTGCTCAGTGCACCACCACCAATACAGCTTCGCAGCCAATGCCACCCCAGTTAAAGCCGACTACCGCAATCCAAGACCCCCATACTGCTTCGGGCTACAAAAAACTTCCCATCTAACCAGACTCCATTTAGAAGACATCAAACAACCAGCCCATAAAAATTGTCTAGCCATAGAGTCAAACTCCTTAACAAATCTCACAGGGGCAACCTAAAGCATGCATCTATAAATGGGCAAAGCCTGCACCATAGACTTGATTAACTGAACACGCCCAGCAAAAGATAACCACCGATGAGTCCAATGATTAACTTTAACTCAAAATTTATCCAAAATATTCTTCCAGGACTCCTTGGGCAATCGCCCATCCGAGATGGGAATACCAAGATAGGTCAAAGGAGCATTCCCAATCTGAAATCTCAAGGTCTGAGCAAGCCGCTGTTGAATGGGGCCCAGAGTATTAAAAAAGAAGATGGAATATTTATCTTCATTAATTACTTGCCTCGAGGCAATCAGGTAAACATCCAATGCCCTACGAATATTAGCAGCTTCTCCCATTGTAGCCTTTCCCATCAGAGCAATATCGTCCACAAACTTTAGGCGCGACTGTGGAGGCAAGTCACCACCCCATCTCCAACCCTGGATTAGACCACCCTCCACATTTCTTCTAATCAATCTCCCCAAACCTTTAGCAAATAGAAGAAACAAATACAGAGAGAGGGGATCCCCTTGATGAAGCCCCCTAGATGCCCCAAATAAATCAGAGTGCTCTCCATTAATAACCACAGAGAAAGAAACTGAAGTAATGCAGCTCATAACCCAATGAATCCAATCTTCCCTGAAACCAAAAACACTGAGAATCTTTCAAAGGAAAGACCATCTGACCCTGTCATAAGCCTTAGCCATATCCAACTTAATGAACATCCCCTTTTCATTGGAGCTAGCCATAGAATGAATGATCTCTATTGCAATAACAATCCCATCCAGAATTTTCCTTCCTGCCACAAAACCACTCTGCTCCTCAGAAATCGGCTCCTTAAGCCCCTTTTTTAACCTGTCAGCAATTAACTTAGAGATAATTTTATAAATGACATTGCAAAGAGAAATGGGACGGAATTGACTTAACCTATCAGCCCCATCACACTTGGGAATGAGGGCTAAAAAGGTAGAATTTAACGCTTTGAGCATTTGTTTGTTCCGTTGAGATTCCTAAACAACTGCCAAAAGGTCCAACTTGATGATATCCCAAAACTCTTGGAAAAATTCGACCAGGAATCCATCAGGACCAGGAACTTTCCCTTTCTTCATCTGGAAAATAGTCCCCTCTAGCTCCTCCAGTGTGATATTACTCATAAGAAGCTCATTCATTTCTCTAGAAACTAGAGGGGGAATACAGGAAAGAACCTGGGCTTCTTCTGGAGACCCCCCCTAAGAATCCTCCCGAAAAAGAGAGGAAAAATAATGCACTGCCTCACTTGAGATTTCAGGAAAGGAGGAGAGCTGCTCACCCTTATCATTCACCAGAGCTGAAATAGAATTGCCTTGCCTCATGGACTTCACTAAATTGAAGAAAAAAGAAGTGTTTTTATCCCCCTCCTGAAGCCACTCTATCTTAGCCTTTTGTTTCCAATACATTTCCTCCCACATCTTGCACTCCTCCAGAGCTTTCAAAGCCTGAGCCTCTTCCTGAAGCAAATCCTTGGTCATCCCACCCTCTCGTATTAGTCTCATGATACCAGCCAATTCATCCTGAGTAGCCGCCTTAGCATGAAAGATGTTCCCAAAGCAATGAAGATTCCACCGCTTGAGCTGATATTTCACATATTGAAGAATTTTAGCAAAGGTGTACATTGCCGTACCGAAAGCAGGTCTACCACTTCTCCACCAGTCAGCCACATAATCATACAATGATTGGTCCCGCAACCACATGAGCTAAAATCTGAAAGAAGGAGAATGAGGCACATGACGTGACTCAATAGCCAACTTGATAGGCCAATGGTTGGATCCTCTCCAATCCAAAATTTCAAAATAAGAAGACCATTGACCACCAATCCAATAGCAAGAAACCAAGAAGCGATCCAATCTCTCAGCAATACAATTATCCCTAATCCTACGATTGTTCCAAGTAAACTTACCATTACTAGGCTTCATATCCACTAAATTTAAAGCATCAATGTTATCACATAGGAGCAACACCGAGGGCTCTAGCCTCATAGTACCCCCATGCTTTTCAACCAATTCAGTGATAGCATTAAAATCTCCAGGAAGAATCCAGGGATGGAAAGGAGCCAAAATGTGGACAAACCTAATATGGGACCACAGAGACTGCTTACCCCAGAGATCAATAGGAGCGTAGATATTAGAAAGGAGCAGAATCTCCCCCATCTCAAAGCTAGAAGCAATCATAGACATAGCAGATTTAGATGACACCCACCAAAGAGGACAGAGCTTTCATGGGTTCCATAAACAAGCTATGCCCCCAGAAGACCCGTGAGCACCAATGCACTGACACTCCTTGTTCCTCCACAACTTAGGAGCCAAACTCAACATCCTATCCACTGAAAGCTTGGTCTCCTGCAAAAAAAGAATATCAGGACCATGTTTCCTAACCAAATCATGAACTGCGTTTTGTCGAGGGCCGTTGTTCAAGCCCCTTACATTCCATGAAAGAACAATCATTTCGGGGGGTTCAAAAAATGAGAATCCAGAGTCTTTACCAACCCTTACTCCACCAAAGTCTCTCCTATCAACTTGATCTTTTCTAGATCCTTCTTTCTACCAAGTTTGGCATATTTCTCCACCCCACCCTTCTTAAGATCTCTTTGTAAAAGGCCCAACTGAGGAGAAGGCTTGTTGCCCTTAGCCAAAATCGGATTTACCTTTCGTCCAGGAGAGGAAGAATCCCCGCCACCTTTCGGTGCCTCGGACGAAAGATCTAGCACCTTTGAGACCACAAACTGTAGATCTGTATCCATCTGCAAATTATCTCCACCTGAAGGATCCAATGAAACACCAGAGATATTGTCCACTGGAGTTGAACCCTCAACCTCCTGAACCAAACTCAACAACCCCGGGTTCACTTCCTGTTGGTTGAGATCATCCAATACCTCAAACCTATTAAAAGTATCATCATCCTGTCTTTCCTTTAAGGTCCTCTTTTGACCTTGATTCCTGTTACGAGCCTTAACCTGAACAAAACAATCCGCACCAACCACTTCACTAGAGGCAAGGCCCTTCCCCTTATCAGTTGTAGGGGGGTTGCGAGGAGGTTGTGCAAGCTGAGACTCCACAGGCTTATATCTTGGGCATCTACGCTGCAAATGACCATATTCATGACATAGACGACAACGGAAAGGAAGAGTCTCATAATCCAATTGTTGCACCCAAGAGAAGGATCCCACACACATATCCACAGCATCGGGCAAAGGCTTACTAAGATCAATTTCAACACAAATACAAGCAAAATTCATTACCTTTTTACCCAAGGTTTGCAATGAAGACCCAACTGGTTTTCCAAGCAGTGAAGCCACTAGGTGCAAAGCATCCTCCCGACAGCACTCCACCAAAAACTGAGGCAAAGGAACCCACACGGGGACACGATTTGGCAGCTCCTCCGAGGGTATACAGCCAACATGCCATGGTTTAATAAACAACCCCACCTAGTTATGGAAATAAGGACCACCTTCAAATACCCTAGTGTGATCAGCCATGCAATTAAAGGTTACCATAAAGTAACTATTGGCCAACAATATGATCTCCATTTCGCCCTCTAGCGCCCAAGTCCTGTAGGCCCAAGATTCCAAAAACTAAAGTGAAACCCTCATCCCCAAAAAAATTGAAAAATAATGAGTGGTTTGTATAATATTCAACATCTTCAGCAATCATCTCAGGTGGGAACACCAATTTAGGCCTCTCTTGGCAATGCTCGAGACATCCGTTAATCTTCTTGAGCCTCGCACCATTAGACGATCCTGCACCAACAAACCCTGAATCCGGAGCAAATAAATTATTATCGAAAGTCTTCATTCCTTGAGTCGGAGCCTTCGAGCCTATCACTGCGCGAAAGTCCAAGTCTAGAGACACCCCAGATGTCTCACCCTTCGAAAAGGCCATCAACCCCTAGACAGGTATGCAAAAAATCCAAACGGTATTGGGTGGGAGAAACCCACACCACTCCCCCGGATTACACCCAGCACAAACACCCACCGCACGAGCCCACCCACACCCGCACCAGGCAAGGAGAGTGAACACCCCACAGAGAGAGAACAATAGCGTGATTTATACACCCCACGCACCCTATAACCACAGCCCACTTCTACTAGATCCAAGCATGCACGGGCATGCACCATTGCAGTATACAGATAGATTCACAACACAAGGCAACAAAAAGACCCCCGAGCACACAAAAAATCTCAAACCCAACAAATGTTGGCTGCGCACCCTAGGAAACAAACCAGACAACTTTAAAAAGGATACAACTCCCCCGAAAGCACAAAAAGACCCCCCCCCCAGACAGCGTAGGAACAAAAAGATCAGTCACGAGCTAGGGCTCGGATGCCCTAGCTCGGCCCATGAAGTTGCAGACCCAGACGCCATCCTCCATTGATTTGCTATTTATTAATTTATTAGAAATTTTTCAATTTTCCAGAAACAAATATTTATTATATTATAATAATACAATATAATATTATATATATAGAATTTTATGAAAAATTAATTTAAAAATAAATCTTTAAAAAAGATATCTCTCACCTTATTATATAGATATTATGTTATATATATATATATATATATATATATATATACTAGTTTTTAAAGAAGTTATAGATTTATCACTATCAAGCCTAGTTCAAAGAGTAGCTATGAATATCACAATGTTAGAATATTTTTGACAAGAAGGAAATATAAGATAAATTTGAAGTAATGAAGTCAACAACCATTCATTAATTATATGACATTGAAGGTCCTATAGGGTAATTTTCCAAATGTATAATGAGATCCCTATCCTAAAACTAGTAAACAAGTCAACAAGCGATCATCACCAACCATGCAACTACAATAAAGGATAAAATACAATGATAATTTATTATAGCCACATGAATAACATAGCCCATAATTTGAAGGGTGAATTGGTTAAATTTCAAATAGGTTTGTATTTGTATTAAAATCATATCCAAATTATAGTTATATTTTGAATATAGATTCTAAGTAGGAATAAAAGCCATCATGAATATGTATGAGAATGATGCTAAAATATAGGATCAATAGAGTTAATGTAGGAGTTTTTATTAGGAAATTCATAGAGCTTCCTAAATAAATAAGCTTGTTGAACTCTTAGAATACTTTGTTACTGAATAGTTATCTTAGATTTAGTAAAGGAGCTAGTTAATGAGTTAGAAAGCTAATAATGTGGAAAATATAACATTTTAATATTTTTAAGCAATAGAAATATAATAATGGTTATTTTTTTAGCTTTTATTAACAAATCAATTATGTGTGTAAGCATTGGAATGCATTAGTTAGTAGTTCAATATGATTCCTCTAAAGGAGAAAGGAACCACTCACCTAGGGGAAGGAAGGTAGTGTAGCATGGTACATTATAGGTAAATTTAATATATCACTTTGTTTCCATTCCATAGCTTCACTATTATGTAGTCTTTTTACTCTACATGTTTTAAATATCATTTGGAAACTTCTCTATTTTATAACAGCCTATTGAATTCTATGATACATGATAGTTAAAAATGGAGTTAAATGCATTTATACTATGTTACCAATTTTAGATATTGGAGGAGAAGGTGGAAGATCTTTCTTATTATGGATGGGTCCCACTTGATATAGTAGTCACATTTTAGAGAAATGGCATTAAGAGTGGTGTCTACTAGATTGAAGAAGGCCAAACATGTTAGAAATGACTTCTATTCATGGATACATTGATTGAGAACATGGGGATTGGATCTTTTCCATACCATGGTTTTGGTGGTACATGGTTTTAAGAATCCACTTTTGGTTTCCTCTCAACTCTTCTCTATAAATTCTATACATTAGAAAAATATTTCATGGGTTATTTATAGGAAAAGACATGTTACCAGAATGCTACTTGAATGAAGGGATAAGTGTGTAAAGATTTAATAAATATGATCCTCTCTTTGATGGTGGAGAGCACCAGACTCATGTTAAGATAATTTTTAGATATTTATAAGGATTTTTCTATAGTTATATTTATGTTAAATCATAATACTAATGGTGTGGTTAATACATTAGATATACAAGGAATTATTAATGTAGATTGGGATAGTAACTTGGAGAGTTAGATGTCTAGTGGTGGTTGTGTTTTCTCCATTTGGGGTGCTATCAATTTGATGAGTAGGGGGCAACCCATAATTACTTTATCCATAATCAAAGAAAACTATATCAATGGTACACATGGATGTAAAGAGATATTAGAGATGGTTTTAGTTACAAGTGATTCAAATTGGTTGTGATAATCAAAGTGTTATCTATTTGGATAGAAAGTTCACGTGCCATGCTCATATTAAACATGTTGATATACAGTATCAATTTATTTGGGAGATGGTAGAGAGTGGTAAGTTCTTGTTGTAGAATATTGACACTTGAGAGGATATTTTCTATTCCCTTACTAAACGAGTGAGCACAAATAAGTTCTCTTAGTATAGGGAGGCTATAGACTTAGGTTCTTATCTTTTATTTACTTTATGTCTTATATGAATGCCATTTTAATTTATAATATCAAGTGGTAGCATGTTGGGATAATGTGATATTTAATAACAATCCTAATTATAATATATTTCATATATGTTTGAATAGCAAATATAAATGGTAGGATCATAGAACTTTTAAAACAATAATTTGTAAAAAATAATAATACCATGTAAGTGATTAAAATATACAAATAAGCCTTGCATTTAAAGAAAAAGATGAGGAGGTAAGAAGGTAAGAATAGAATTATAACTATCCCTCCAAATGTGAGACACATGTGGGCACAATTGGGGTAGGTATGAGGACACATACATAGTTCACATGAGCTGAGAAAAACAAAGAAGTATCTCTAAGTGAGCTTAATTATAGTGTAAGTAGGAAATATTCAAGCTAGATAGGTACAAACTAATTACAATAACATCCCCCCTTAAGTGATACTTAGGGTGAAGGATAAACACTATAAAAGTGAGTCTCAACAAGGATGAATGAGGTACCCATGTATAATAAATTCTCTCATAAATGGAGAAAAAGAGAAAACCTCATAGGAAAAAATCCCTCCAAAAGAGAGAATGAGAAGGAAAAATAAACCTCCTCAAAAGTTATTCTTTAAAGATAGGAACGTGAAGAAATCTCAAAGCACATAGAAGCTATAAAATTTGTTGAAGAAGAACTAGTTTTTGTTGGAATTGAAGAACCCCCCAATGAATGTATATCAAGATAAAAGATGAATAATACACTACATGAGTGCCCTCAATTACAATAATCAACCATATATATATCGATGAAAACAAGGAAAAAATATATGCAATTAAAAATATAGATGGTACTATGATCAAAGAGACAAAAGTGACCCAATTGACACTACTATATGGCTTATGGTGTCATACATAAGTATTAGAGTATCATGAATACTTTAATCAATTGAAAAGGGTCTAAGGTTTCCTTCATAAGTATAAAATATCACTCCAATAGGGAATTAACATAAGTATGTGATGATAGCCCCCGTAATTTTGACAAGGGAAAGGTATTAGAAGGTGCATTGAAAATGTAGCAAAAATATGTGCAAAGGGATGTAATATCACATCTAATATGATGCATGAGCAATTAAAAAGAGTGTACAAGAACATGAAACACATGTGTGAAGCTAGAATTCCAAACTAATATTTTGATATTAAAATCAAAATCCTTGTATTTTTTGATAAATTTGAAATTTTATTCTTGATTTTGATATTGTGAGCAAAATATATTCCTTGACAAAAAATGCAAGCAATAGGGAGGTTTAGACTACAATTACATTTACAAATAGTGAAATCATATAAAAAAATTAACACCATAATTTTCTTCTCAAAAAGGGATCTCTAATCCATATAAGAAATTAAAAAATACAACTTCATATGCCCAACTTATGTTGAAAAGAAGAAAATACCCCCTTTAGGACTATTGCATAGGCCTTGGTTGCTTTATGGTGGCTACAAGGTAGCACCACTTGAATGGGGGTAGGATGGTAGAGTTCAAGTAGTACAATGATGGGGGTAGTGGGTTATAGGTGGTGTTATGGTGGAGGTGATATATTCCAAGCCATTCTACATTAAAGATGATAAAGTTTGAGTAGTTTTATGATAGAGCTTGGGTGATTTATCAACATGTGTTTCTTGTAGAGCCTAGCTCCCTAGTCTGAAAATGACTAGGTTATTCAAACTCTTGAGAATAACTAACATTATCCCTCAATAAATGATAAGATTTGGGGTATAAACCTTGTAAAATATTTCTCTACTTTTTCAAGGATGTCACCAATTTAGAAAATAAAATTTTAAGTAAAAAATATAAAAAAATATAATTTGCATTGAATGATTTTTTCCCATGTGTATATATGTTGTAGTGATGATAAATTAGGTTCCTACATGAAAATGGAAAATGAACATTATAGTGTTGGCCATGATGATTGTACATGTATGAATTTTTGTACAACCACCAATGAAGTCCCTTTTGAAATACTCATTTTTTATCTCTAAAACCTATAGTACCTTATATAAAAATATAGATTTTTGGGCTTTCCAAGCACAACAATGAGGTTATTTTTGCTCGAGGGTACATGATATGAAAGTAGTTTCCTACAACCCTTACAAATTAAAATTTATTTAGGAAGGGATTTTCAAGCTTTCTATGATACCATGTAGAATTTCTTTATTACAAGATTCAAGAACTTCCACAAAAATAATCACACAAACAATTATATTATCATACAAGTGAATAAAATATGAAAACAATCCTTGCATATATAGGTATGGATGATGAGGTAAGAATGTTCAAATGAAAGTATGACCCTCAAATGTGAGACACATTTGGGCACACTTAGGACAAGTATGAGGAAGCATGTAGTGTTCACATTGTTAGTGTAAATAGAGTCATTATCATACCTAGCTAGCTAATCACCTTTCTAGGATTGACTTATTTACACCTAGCTTAAGTTTTCTTAGGCTCCTTTTGTTTTTTCTCACTTCATATGGTTGATACATGTGTACTCATTACTTGATACACCTATTGACACTTGCTCACACACTTGTCAAGTGAGCTCACAATTGTCCCATATTTGGAGGGTTAGTCAATAGTTCAGTCCTACCTTCCTACCTCCTCATACTTGCCTATATATGCAAGGCTTGATCATTGTATTTACACAATCTTCATATTATATTGATAGCCATATTATTATGTTTATTTTTTTCACTTGTGGAAGTCTGTTTCGAGCTCTCTACTCTTGGTATTCTCCAACATGGTATCAAAGCCACGATATCACATTCCTTCCTACATTGAGGTGACTCCCACACATATCCCTATCATTAGAGCATTATAGAGCCAACTAGACACCAATGTTGTGTCCAGAAGGCTCGGGAAATTAAAAAATACCTTTTATTTCGTCAATTTTAGTAATTTTTAATTTTTGCAATTTTTGGGCCACTATACCTATTTTTGAAAAGTTGTAAAAAAATAGTAGAAGGTCAATTTTCCCTCTAAACTGAACCCATGATATCACTCCACTATGCACCCATCAACACACATTTCTAATATATGGTTGTTGGCTCATATACGGTGCCCTCCATACCTGCATTTGTGACCTACACATCAATCCATTTGATTCTAGTTGTACCACTATTCATATGTCCAATGTGAAATATTGCCCAGTTCCATTCATTACCAGGCATCACCATTTATTCACTCAAGGATTCAATGATCCTTTGCAAATATGAAACAACAATCAAAAGCAAGTAGATTCAAAGATTAAATGAGATGCTAGAATGTTGTAGGTCGTGTGTGATAGGGCTCTCTCTTGCCTTCAACGACTCCTTTAGGTTACTCCATCATGGCAACTCATTGCTATTGGGATTAATCTTGTTTGAGGTTTTTTGTAGTTCTCAGTCAACAATATCTAGGTCGGATGCTGCTCCACTCCATGCAATCAATGAAAGAAATTATGTTTTAATTTTTTTTGACCAAGTATCCTTCCCTCTTCAAGCACCCTCCAACGACCTCTTGACTAGGCGAGATGATACTAGTCTTTGATTTGGGCTCTTTCTCCTAGTTTTTCTATGGGAAGTTACAACTAACATTTATTATAATTATGGCTTGAAAAGATTCACCACATTTAATTTTATTATTAGTTGTTAAAATGCAAGCCATAATTGAGTTTGTAAAGGGGGGTCTTTTTCATTTTGCGATAACTTGTAAATGAGAGGGTGTTTTTTCAAGTGTGAATAGTCAAGGAGAAACTAGTTTCATTATCGACATTTTAGTGTCAAGACGTTTTTTTGAATTTATGTTTTTTAATAGAAAATTTTAACCTCTGAAGTCAACTTTGTAAGCGAATTTTGATGGGCCATACATTTCACCTCGATTATCAAAATTTCACAAGGAATTTGATTTTACATGTAAAAATAAGATCTGGATTGCTATTCTCTCATAAAATTGTAAAAATATTTGTGAGTTAAATATAGAAGATTTTGACATCCAATCTTCATAAAATTGTAAAAATTCTCATGTACATTGTTTTTGGAGGGCTACAATCAATACTAATCATTTTGGTGGGGTTCAATCTTGTATTTCACATTGAATTTTATTTATAATTAGACCATTTTTTATAAAATGCAAAAAGAAGTACAAACATTATGGGAGCAATCAACATGTGGATGAATTTTGTCCTCATAACTCCCATCAAATTATTAACTTATTGTTACACCCCATCCTTGAATTACAATTTACTTATCACTTTATATTAAATGCAATGAGGATTTATGTGATTGTGAAGCTTTGAAAGATGAATGTTAGGATGAATTATATGCGATGTAATGGATTTATTTATTTAATTGAAATATTGATGGATATGCAATGATATATCTATGTGATGTAAATGTTATGGCTAACTATGTGTTTATTTTCTAAGTGGATATGTAGGAAGGATTTCATGCCCTCCAAAGGGAGAGGGGGAGTATCGCCTGAGAGAAGGGTATGGATAAAGACTCAATAGTAAAGCCATCTAAGTTCATTGTCTGTGTAGAGGTTAGATTTTGGATACTTTAAAAAATGAGTAAGTTTTGATCTTAAGTTGTGTCTCTTAGGTACCTTAACCTAAGTCGAGTCAATCTTGGTTTCCTTATAGAAAGTGAATTAGTATTGGTTCCATCATTATGATATTTGTATATAGGAACAATTATGCATATATTACGATATGTGTGCATGCATTAAGATCAAATAGTTTCATTGTTTTAATATGAATATATAGATAAATATATATGGGTATGTATAAATATGTACATACATATATATTTATACATAAAGGTAAATGGGCATATGAATATACGATTCGATGATAATTGATAATCGGTATATATATACTCATATGTATAAATACATATGTATATAGGTATTTATATAAATACGAGAATTTATATATAGATATGCTATAAAATAATAAGTATTTATCATATCTTTTAAATATTGCAAAGAAAAGGTAATATGAATTAAAGCTCTTCGAGAGGCAAAGCCTCAATCAAAGGCTTATGATAATTGACATATTCTTGAGGCTTGAAAAGCCATATTAAAGACCCTTCTAGAAGGTTGCATGATATAACTAGATGATAGCTATTATAAACACAAATAAGTTACAAGTAATTAAGCCACAAAGTGGCCATAACAAAAGCATCAATAAGGGTGTGGAAAATTCTATCAAGTTGGGAATTGCTTAAGGCATGAGCATTAATGGAAACAATCGATATATGCGATCCTTAAAATCTATAATGAAAACTCACGTGCCAATTAATAAGTAGTTTAAATAACAAATAATAATGAATGTAAATAGCCACAAAGTGGCTTATTGTTTTGCAGTTATGAAGTCTTGAACAACTTTGAAATTTCATAAGTTGACCCCTTCAAAGTGGGTGACTAAGTCAACCTATTGAATGTTTTTGCCAGCAAAATCAGAAGGTAGTTAAAAAGAATTTTTAGTACCTATTCTTGAGGCAACTTCATCGACCTATATATGAGTTTTTCCAGCCACATCATGACAAATATAAACTAATTCCATTGAGTTGATGGAGGCACAATTTAAATGTGGATGATTAAGAATGCATGGAGGAGGTTTTAGAGAGTGTTTTGAAATGTTTTTAGCAGCCTTATACGGGTGTGGGGAGCAAAGTCTTTAAGACTCTTTAATCTGCATTTTATTGATTATAAGTTGATAATATATTGTGGCATTTCAAAGAGTAGGTTAAGCCTCTTAAAGAGGCAATTATCAAACTAAAAAGTGGTTTTATCTTGCATAAATGAGGCACCATATTGGGCAATAGTGGGAAAAATTAAAGTGGAGTAGTTTTTTCTATAAAAACCAGAAGCTTGCATTTTGTTTGGGTTGGTTGCTAAGCATAGTAAACAAGAACAATGTCTAAGTATATTGTTCTTAAGTCTTTAGAGTTTGAATGTTAGTTTAAAAATAGTGATAACAACATAGTAGAGGTTCGATAATCTTTACCAAGCAATTGGATAGTTGTACTAAAGTGAAGGATAGTGCATTGGAAAGCTAGAGGTCTCAAGAGGCAGCTTGTTGTAGTGGATAGTTGGAACTACATGCATGTTCTATTTGTTTCTCTAAACTAGTTATTTTCTTATCAATGAATTTGAAATAAGAATTTAATGTATGATAAAAGAAAGAGATTCATATGAATGTCTATGAAATGAGCATATATAATATGAAAATAGGGGATTAAATGATGATCTTTTAGTAATGATATTTCTGAAAATATGAACGAAAAGATAATTTTTATGTATTCTAAATGTAATCTATTGTATATGAGTTTATAACTGGAAATATGGTTCATTTGCTAGGTTAATAGCAACTTTATTGTGTATTTTTCTAAAATAATTAACTTAGAAATAATAGTAAGTTATGTTGTTTGAGTAATGAGAATTTGGGGATTGAGCACATGAATCAGTTGCTTGTAATCTTAATATTATTACATATCATAAAACCCATAATCTCTTATGATGAATTGAGAACCCGACCTTATGACTTGTTAATAGGATTTTTAAAACACGAGTAAGAGGAAGTAATCCTCTATTTATCTCAAATAATGATATTTCCATGTTTATATGACATCATGTCAATATTATTTGAATGACCATGTGTATGTCAAGATGGTGGCATAGTGTCATCATTATTTGTCTAAAAATCCTAAGAATAGGTTAATGGTATTACCTTATGGGTTATGTTAGGGCATGAATTAAAGGTAGTATCCTAGACCCTAGATGTTACAGGAATGTAATAGGGGAACTCATTGTCCATGATGTTATATCAATCCGGTTATTTTGACCACCTTAGTATGTTTTTATGAATATAAACTTAATGCTAGTAGAGTTAGTTGGTCTACAGTATGTTTTGAACCATAGGTCAAATAAATATCTCCAAGTCGAGTAGGGTGGGTGAACAAATGACTTCGCTCAAAGAAAGTAGCGATTGTATATATTACAAATACTTTGAACAAAGTGAGTGCAATAGCCTCTGCTTGCACTTGGTTCATTGTGTTTCAAATAACATAATCAAAGTTTTCATTCATAGTTGAAAGGTCTTCATAGTTGTTTGATGGAATTGGTTAAGTAGGGAACAACACCAAAGATCATATGACAATTAATAGAGGGTTCTTAACTATTCCCTTCGTTGAAGGGCAATGCCACTTCTAGTTAGGAAGGTGTGTGGGGGACCACTGGTCCATGGTTGGAGGTAAAGCACCTAGGTGATGCTCTCCCTCTTGCAGATGGCATGCCAAGTCTTGTGAGAAGAAATTATTTAGCTATGGATCTTTGACCTTGTTCCTTAAATATTAATGTTTATGTTATTTATTTGAAATCATTTATGTGGAAAAAGAAAAAGAATTTAAGTAGATTATTCTTTCCAATTTGAAAAGTGAAATGAATTTATTATGCTATGCTTATGATATCAGTTATGCAAATACAAATTTTCAATTATTGAAGGAAAAAAAATTATGTCCTATTTTTATGGAATGAGTACTTTTTACTTTATGATTAAAATTCCAAGTAAATTCCTTGTTATAAGGTTGTGGTTGTTACACTTACTATTGGAGCTTGCAAAAAATGATCTCACTAAGAAATATTGTGAGAAATCATCATTTGGGGATGAACAATGTATTTGGATGGGTTGCATTGAGATCTCATCTACCATATCACTTGTTGCTATATCTGAATCTGATGTTGACCTATTCATGGGTGATCCCACAATAGTGGGTTACACTTTTTGACCAAACTTGACATTGAATCGATTTTTTTAACTAAATCTTCACTTTCAGGCACCTATAGCTACTAAACCATGAGAAATTTGAAGATAAAGCAAACCAGTGATTTGTGACATTTTGTCCATAGATTATAAATATATATTTTAAAAAAATTTTGGAATCAAATTGTATTTCTTTTCCCATCTCCTTCGAAAACTAGTTTTTAACAGTAAACACCATGTTTAAAGAGTGATGTTCACTGTATACAACATAATTTTTTTTCTATTAAGGATAAAATTCTTATTTTTTCAAATTTAGATTTGTAACTACGATATCTAGTAGGTTCATTTGGTTTCATAGTGTTTTATTGAATATTTTTCCTTAATTAAGTTTTGAAGTCAAACCAATTACAATTTAGACATAGGAAAACCATATACAACATAAATTTTTTTGTATGTATCAAAATTCATTTTTTTTGTTGGATCAAGGACATCAATACCTAGCACGAGCATATTTTTAGATTTTTTTTTTATAATCTACTATTTTTCCACATGTGCAGAACAAAGAGCTTTATTTTTGGTGAAAAACTTATGTTTAATTAAACTAAAAAAATACATAATAAAACCAAAATATATTAAAATTATATTTGTTGGATAGCTCGTTTCAAGGACTATAATCATCCAGTTGGGTCTGTGAAGTTGATTCCATTTTCATCTTCAACCTGAGCTTCGAAAGGTAAAATTTTCCACAAAACTGCACATGAAGGGGGAGAAGGAAAAAAAGAGAAGTTTGAGCGAACCCCCCTTCTAGCGAACCCCCCTAGACCCCTTTGAGTGAAGGGGGGTTCACTAGAAGGGGGATTCAATCGAACCCCCTTTTTATCCCTTCTCCACTTTGAATCCCGCCATAAAGGGCTTCAAGTGAAGGTGCAATTAAAAAAGGGGTTCGGTTGAAGGGGGTGTTCGAGAAAACCCTTTTTGAGGTTCACTCAAACACCCCCCTTTGAACAAACCCCTAAAAACCTATTTTCTTTGGGAGCGTTTCTTGCAATTTTTCTTCATGAAGGGAATTGTAACCCACTTATGTGGGATCACCCTCATGAGTTCCACATATTCTTTACATTAGGATATTTCTATCATCATTCCATATTTACCATATTGGGATGCATATCTACTAGACATAACATCTTTGTTTGTAGAATCCCAACTTTCCAATTTCAATGACATCGTTGAGGACATTCATCTTCTATTGGACAAAAATTTTGATGAAGTTGCATCACCATTGACATCTTTAAATTTTTCTCTTGCCTCGCCTACATCAACTTCTATCATAAGAGATTGTGTAGATATTCATGATTTGGCCTATCCAACTCAGTTATTATCATCTGCAATAGTATCAGATTCACATCAGTCTAGTTATCACCATACATCCATGGTTCCTATTCCAGAATCTTCTATGGTACTTGATCCATCTTATCAACATCCATCACACATCAACATTGAATTGGATATCTTTGAGCATCATTTAAATGTATCATTGGCATCATGTCAATCTTTGGATCATGTGCATCATTTAGAGACATTCACCTTACCGCATATTCCTATTTGGAATGGGAAGTCATATTGCACATATTTGTGGTGTTGTTTCTCCCCAAAGGGATAAATATTGTTCAACATTCATGGATCATCTTCAACATCTAGTGTCAAGTATCTACCAACACTACATGCACGATGATCCCACAAAGCTGGTTTATAATTTTGTTGAGGAAGGAAAATTGCAAAAAATGCCCCCATAAAGAAAATTTTAGGTTTTGGGGGATTCAAACGAACTTAGGGTCCGAGCGAACCCAAAAGGAGGTTCGCTCGAACCACCCTTCTAGCGAACTCTATTCAATGATGGGACACACATTTTCCACATTTTCTAGAATGAAAAAAAAAAAAAATTAAAAAAAGGGGGGTTCACTTGAACGCCCCTTCATTCAAAAGGTCAAGGGGGGTTTGAGTGAATCCCCCCTCCTCCCCTTTTCCCCCTTCTCCCCCTCTTGCACCAAATTTCTACAAAATTTTTCCCTTTGAAGCTTGGATTGAGGATGAAAATGTAGGAGACTTCATAGAACCAACTGGATGATGGTAGTCCTCAGAATGAGCTATCCATCGAATATAATTTTAATATGTTTTGGTTTTATTATGTATTTTTTTAGTTTGATTAAACATAGGTTTTTTACCAAAAATCAAGCTCTATGTTCTGCACATGTGGAAAAATAGTAGATTATCAATTTTTTTTGTTTGAAAAATTCAGTGCACTAGATATTGATGTCCCTGATCCAACAAAAAAAAATGAATTTTGATACATACAAAAAAAGTTATGTTTTAGCCAGTGAATCATGTCTAAATTGTAACTGATTTGACTTTGATACTTAATTATGAAAAAAATATTCAATGAAATGCTATGAAACCAATTTCATGCACTAGATATCATAGTTATGAATTTAAATTCGAAAAAAAATATCCTTATAGAAAAAAAGTTGTGTTAGCTAGAATGCCACTATTTAAAAATGGTGTTTACTGTTAAAAACTAGTTTTTGAAGGAAATGGAAAAAGAAGTGCAATCTAATTCCAAAATTTTTGAACAAAATATATTTAGAACCTATAGACAAAATGTCACAAATCACTAGTTTGCATCATCTTCAAATTCCTCACGGTTTATGTGCTATAGGTGCCTGAAAGTGAAGATTTAGTTAAAAAGAATCAGTTCAATGTTCAGTTTGGCCAAAAATTGTAAACCAATATTGTGGGATCACCTTGCATCATTTTGAGGGGAGGCTACATGGTTTCTCTTCTACTATTAGTTTTGGGAGGAAGCATTTCCTCACATGGAGTTCATCACTTCACATTTTTTGGGGGGTCACATGACCTCTCTTTTCTCTCCTATGGGGAGAATATTCATTGTATTTTATGCTAGAATTAGTCCTTGAGGGGTCATCATGAGTTCTCCATATAATACTTATCTTCTTCACTTGTACATTTTATTGCATTTGCATCATTTCTTTTTTGGAGAGGGGTTTTTATTTCCCACTGGGTTTTTCTCTTACTCCACTTTATGAGATATTTGTACATGAGTACCTAACATGACCTAGTAGTCAAGACTTATGATTAGTGCATACACTACTCCCTAAGTTGCATTTAAAGGGGGGGGTGTTAGTGTAAATAGAGTCAATATCATACCTAGTTAGCTTATCACCTTTTTAGGATTGACCTATTCACACCTAGCTTAAGTTTACTTAGGTTTATTTTTCTTCTGTCTCACTTCATATGGTTGAAACATGTATCTTCATGACTTGAGGCACCTATTGACACTTGCTCACATACTTGTCAAGTGAGCTCATAAGTATCCCATCTTTGGAGGGTTAGTTAGTAGTTCAATCCTACCTTCCTACCTCTTCATCCTTGTCTATATATGCAAGGTTTTCTCATTGTATTTACACACTCTTTATACTATATTGATAGACATACTATTGTGCTTATTTTTTTTTAGTTGTAAAAGTTTATTTCAAGCTCTTTGATCTTGGCATTCCCCAACAAACATGAGGTAAGAAAAAAATAAAATTTTGTAAGTGAGATTAAGTGTAGTGCGAATATGACATACTCATACTAGATAAGTAAAACACTTTTTCACACTAATAATATCTCCAATCATCTTAGAGAGGGTATATGGATGCCCTTGTAGGCGAATGAGAGATAATTTTATTTATTTATTCTCCTAGTTGGATGAGTTGTAATAGAATTCATAAAGGATTTAGAACATGATGGTAGTGGTTACAAATGGATTTGAATGAATTCATACTACTTTTGTGATTCTAGGTGCTAGAGGAGAAGATAAATAATCTTCCTTGTGATAGGTGGGTCCCACTTGAGATAGTGGTCTCATCTTGGGGTGATATCCTTGGGAGTAGTATCTATCAAATCAAATGTGGTCAAATATGGTATTCTAAATGGTTTTCTATTCGTGGATACATAGATTGAGTGCATGGGAGTGTTGGATTCTTAATATATCATAGTTTTCATACTACATGGTTTTAATAATCCACTTGTGGTTTCCTCTCAAATATTTTTTATAAATTGTATGCATTAGATAAAGGTTTTATGGGTATTTGTAGGTACATAGGTGCTATCAAAATATTATCTAATTAAAGGGATAAATATGTTTCAATGTACTCTTGTATTGGAGATTACTACATACTTGAACATTTATTTAATGGTAGAGTTTTTTTTTCTTGCAAGGGTTTCCCCACGAGTAAGTGCAAGAAGATGGGGGACCAAAAAGGGGTTTTAAGTGGCCACCTTTTTTTTAAATTTTTTTTTTTCTAAAATCAGGAAATACTAACCTTGGATGATAAATTGAGCATAGTTACACTCAAATTTTTAAGATGCAACAAAAAAAATGTTTGTAGTGCTTCGAGTCTACTTTCTAAACTACTATTTTTTATTTTTATTTTTTCTGAAAATGGTATAGATTAAGGGGTTCAATAAAGGGAGCCACATATATTGGTATTGTTTCTGTCAAAAAAACATAACATAGCATGTTTTTTGGCTCCCTCAAAAGGTTAATTCTTTTTGGTATTTTTAAAATCGCTTTGGTGAGAAATTAGCTAACATGTAGTTTGCGTTTTCTTTTTTTGATAAATTTTTAATGAATATTTAATTTTTTATTAATTTTCAAAGTTGACACATCCTAAAAAATAGAATTTTGGCTGTGCCACCCCTATAAATTTTGAAAACTAATTGAAAATCATTTTTTAAATATGTGTAGAATGGAGTCTAGTTTATAAAAATGTAATTTATTTAAAATTTCAATGAATAGTTAAATTATAAAATAAAAAATACCAAACACTGGTTTTTTTCAAAAAACAGACACACAAACAAAAGAAATTAAAGATGAAAGGCTTACCATTGTCAAAATGTGAAAAAATTACATTGTTAAATAGCTAAGAGAAAGCCTAACATTACCTAGGTGTTTGATTTGTTCGACCTTGAAACACATGCAAAACTGATGGTTAGCATGAACGAGATTATGCGAAATCTTGTAGAATATGCAAAAACATGTCTTTGGACATTGGGAAGGCACTTCAAGCCTTTGGATTGGAAATCCAAAGCAAATCCCAAGCCTAAGGCTTGGGGATTCCCCAAGCAACATATAACGCACTTGCGTTATGTTTTTCTTTGCATTTTTTTTGTTTTTTGCAAAATTTTGATGCATGTTTGTCAAGTTTGACATAACATGAGTGCGTTATAACTAGCTCACATTATGTCTTGCTTGGAAAGTTTGATGTTCAAGTTTGTTAAGTATGTTTGATGTATGTATGTTTGTATATATATTTGTATTTATGTATGCATGTATGTATGTATGCTTGATTGTATGTATACTTGTATGCCTTTATGTATGAATGTGTGTGCATGCTTGAATATATGTATGTATGCATGCTTGTATGTATGTATGTATGTATGTATGTATGTATGTATGCCTGTATGTATGTATGTATGTATGATTGTATGTATGTATGTATGTATGCATGCATGCTTGTATGTATGCCTATATGTATATATGCATGTATGCCTATATGTATGGATGTATGTATGTATGCTTCTATGTATGTATGCATGCTTGTATATATGTATGTATGTATGTATATATGTTTGTATGTATGTATGTATGTATGCATGTATGTATGTATGTATGTATGCAAGGGTTTTGGTTTTAGGGTATATAAGGACCTGGGGGTATAGTTTTTAGGGTTGAGGGTTGAGGTTTTTGGGTTTAGTGTTTAAGGTATAGGGTTGAGGGTTGAGGGATTAGGGCTTAAGTAATAGGTAGAGGGTAGAGGGTAGAGGGTTGAGGATTACAATTGAGGGATAATATTCAGCTTGTTGAGTGTATAAGATTAAGTGTGTAAGGTATTGGGATTATGGTTTAGGATATTGGGTTTAGGGTTTACGATATGGATTGAGGGTGTAACATGCCCCTTGTTCATCAAAGTAAATTTTCCTATGTTCTACCACAAGTGAATTTAATCTAAGGCTGAAAACGTAGTAATAAAAAATTTCTTTCCAAATAAGATAAAATGCACACATGATAGTAACAAAATATCTTTCATATTCACTCAATGAATTAGAGCACAATATTTCTAAAGAAATGTTTTCATAAACCATATGTGAATACATTTTCCATCTTTTAGAGAAATAAATACAAGTTACATACATAGCTCATCAGAGCTCCAATGGCACTAAAATTACAAATAGATCCAAGAAATCCCCTTTCAAATCCTTGGCTTGTCGACTGGGAGGAGAAACATCACTCAAGCGCTTTTTTTCCATCCATGGGCTAACTGCGGTCCCTTGCACATCTACCACATATGGAAGATGGCCCTACCCTTTGACAAAGAGCTTTGGTCTGGAAACAACATAATACTAGCCTAATCTGAGCCAATGTTGTGGCCTGCATAACTAGAAATTTATCACATGACACATCTATGCTCTATTTGTATGAAAATCTCGAACTAGCATGGATGAGTATGGTACACAATGAACTGAAAGTGTAACCCGTGGTGAATTACACCTCTTTGGCCAAAGTATTCATCACCCCTATTTCAAAATGGACCTCAAAAACTCATCCACCATTCTAACTCAATTTGATAAGATCAATTGTATTATGTGCATAGGCAATTCCCTCATAGGATAGTCTACAACCCTAGGAACAACCTATCTACTCTTAAATAATCCAATACTTCTCTTTTAGGTTTAACAAATATTCCACAACCTATCTATTTAAGTCTAGCTATAAACTAAATGATCCCACTCTATTGAGTACATCCTACTATAGTTATATAACTATGTAACAAACAATCCTCACTATGGAGTAATTACAAACACTTCACACAATAGAGATTTCTAACAAATAACTTCCTAGTAATGTATATTCATAACTACTGGAAACAATCTTTTCCAAAGCTTAATATTTCTTGTAGACACTGAAAATTGTCCTTCACCTATGAACCCACCTTTTCATATCAATTCCTCCTTCTACTTGCATAATTAAATAATTTTAATTATTTAATTATCTTTTAAGGTCATATTCCTCTATTAATTAAATAATTCCTAATTATTTATTTAATTCATTTCTTCCTTTATTCTTCCCTTGATTAATTAAATAAATTTTGTTTATTTAATTACATCACTAATTAGCCTCTTCTTTTCTATAATTAAATAAATAAAATGCTTATTTATTTTAATTATTTAATTATTCACAATCCTCTTCTTCTCTAATTAAATAAATTTTATTTATTTAATTATTTACTAATTTGTCATTTTCATCCACTTTTGAATTAAATTATTATTTAATTTAAAAGTCAACATGTCACATGTCTTATAATTAAATAATGCTTTTATTATTTAATTATTCACCTTCCCTCTCAAATTACATAATTTTTTAATTTTCTCCAACAACCTCTTTTTCTGTGCCAACCTCATTATCCATGCCATTCTTATCTTCTCTTGTCTCATTCATTTTCCACCCTTGATTGAATTATCTTATAATTCAATTTTGGCAATTAATCCTTATCATTGCCCTAATTTTTCCCTAACCCTATTTCATACTACAACTTTCAATCTTGACCATTGATTAAGACATCTTATTGACATCCAATCTCAACCATCAATCCAAATCAAACCTTTCCTATAAATCAATTCTCTCATAAGCCATTAGGGGGTTGATTCTTCAAGTATCCTTATGCTACCAAAATCATTCTTGAATCATTCATCCATTTCTATCTATCATCATTCATCTATCATCTCCATCTCAATGTTATGCTACTAAATTAAGCAACCAACATATCAAATCAATCGAATAATTCATCCATCATTGCGTCTATTTGAGGTATTGAAGATTTGGATTAGGTAATGCATGTTATTGTTTTATCATTTTTTATTTTATCCAAATTTTTTATACACATTTTGGTGAACCCGACTTGAACCCCCTAACTGATTTTTAACTCAATATTTTGAGAAATTTTGAGAAATTTTGGAGTTGGATCCTTTTTGTTGCAAGTTTTGTTAGCTTTTTGTTGCAGGTTTTGCATCATTTTGGGACAAAACCCTAGTTTTCAAAGATTCGACCATATCTCTCAAACGGCTACAAATAATTTTACAAAAAAAATTGTTACAGGTTGGGGACAATATCAAGAGCTTCCAATCCAAAAATTAGATTTTTTGGAGCTGTTTTTAATTTTTATATATTTTTTTAATTATTTTTCACGAAAAATCAATTTTGAGAGTAAATTAGAGATTTTTTTGGATTTCTTTATATTTCTAGAAATATTTTTGAATTTCATTAGGGGTTTGTTCATTATGTTTTTAAGTTGGATGAAAAATAATTAGACAAAAATAGATCTTTGAAAATTAGGGTTTTACAAAGATTTAATTATATCTCACAAATGGTTGAAGATATTTTCACAAAGAGTTTTTATGTAGATTTGGGATGATGTCAAGCACCTTCAATCCAAAGATTAGATTTTTTGGACTTGTTTGGATTTTTTATAATTTTTTAATAATTTTTCATAAAAAAATAATGTTGGGTGAAAAATAGCAATTTTTTTGGATTTCTTTACATTTTTGGAAAGCATTGGAAATTTCAGTAAGGGTTTGTTCTCTATTTTTTATTTTTTTGATGCAAAAAACATTTCCAAAAATTAGATTTGTCTTGACTAGCTAACCCTCTAATATTAGTGATCAATTATTTTGTTAGGGTTTTGGCTTTGTTGTTGGTTTTGTGACTGTGCAGAAAAAATAAACACTTCAAAGGAAAAATTGGATTAAGTGGACAAATATTTTGGAGCTAAAGAAATTCTAGGTGCACACATTCCATCTTTCATCTCTAATCATTGCTTGCCAACACACTTCAATTTGGGGCTTAAAAAGAACAATTTGTTTGATCACACATTTGGATTTTGGGGTCTAAAACCAATCTTGTTTGTTGTCACATCATTGAAATTGGACTTAAAAAGAACTATTTTCTTCCATCACACATTTTGGCTTTGGATTAAAAAGAACAAGTGCTTCCATTATTTTCTTACACACATTTCATTTCTAAAAGGAAATTAACAACTGTGAGTGTGAATCAAGTGTATGTGTCCTCCAAAACACCTCACTTGGTTTGCTTTTGTCATACCCTTCTTAGGAGGCTGCTTGGAGCACACACCCCTCCAAGGAACGACCTCAATCAAGGTGTGAATCCAAAGACATGCCTCTTTGGGAGTTGAAATCTTATCACTCTTGGCTAAGCCCCAAAGAACTTTATACCTTTGGGAAGTGAAGGTGAAGGTGGGTTACCCCTTTCTCTTGACTATGTGGCAGGATTTTGCTTTCAAATCATCCTTAGTCAACCTTATGCATCCTAGGTTGAGACCTAATTGGCCATACACACTTGACTAGCATTAGGCTTGTTGTTGTGTATTCAAGTGTTTGCTTAATCATAACATTTAATCTTGAAAGAAAAATTCATCATTGTGTTTGGTGTGTGTTGGTCGCGCCCACAAAAGGAAATGAAAATCACAGTAAAACCTTTCCTGGGAATTGGACATTCCGACAGGTGACTAATATCTCTCTATGGATGTTCATTTACTTGTCAAACCAGGGGACGTATACTTTAAATGGCACGGAAAAATATATGCACTAAGAACTAGTTTCAGTCAAATCTTAGCAGAAATAAATACTGAAAAGGAATTCTATCTACGCTACAAGAAGGTAATGCAAAGTTCTTTAATTCAACTATGATTTGATTAAAACAAAAACCATAACAACTACGACTGAAACACAAACTATGAACTGGCCTTATGCTGCAGGAACATGCACATGAATGGATTCCCTATGCTGCAGGAGCAATACAAGACTGAGTTTGTATGAAAACTTCAAAGATGAAAGCTAACTGAAGATCAACAGAAAAGAACAGCTAACTAACTAGCTACAGATACTTACTAAGTGGGCCCCCTTAGCAAGCATCTACTGATTACGCAGGTGTTGAACTCAGAACTTCATCAAAATTAATTCATGAAAATAGAATGGTATACATTGCTTTGTTGATATGGAAACTAATAACAAACTCTGTCTCTTGTCAAACAGATTCTGCTTTCCATTATCATACTGATTCTTACATGATATCTGCTAGCTTTCTACTACTATGCTTCTATCTTACTCTAACTATTATCTCCCTTCTCACTCGCGCAGGAAGAGTACTTTATTTAAAATCAGGAGAGCAACTAACTAACTAACCCTATCAAAGAAAGACGTGGAAATAAAGTGTATCCCAGAATCAAGGAACAAACTTCATAAATGAATTTATCCGTTCAACCCGATTCAGAGAGAATCTAGCACTCCACTCTTTCCAGATTGACTGTCATTAAAAATATTTTCCAACGGTTTCGGTCAAAGAGTCTTCGCTGGAGCTTCCTCGAAGTTGTGCAGGAAATGGACTTTACTGCAAGGCTAAGATCGGCTGCGCTTGACTCGATCATTCTTCAACAACCTGCGATACAAAAGGTAACAAATGCGAAAGAAAAGGCGCATGGAATATACACAATATCCATTCATTAATCACACATTTAAATCTATTTCATCATTCAAAAATTGTATGCGATATACCAGTCATTTAGGGAGTCAACAGGGCAATAAATGTAATCAAGTCAACACAATAAGCTGCAGGAACATGAAAGTGTTTTGCTACAGGATATCCCCATAAAAAGGTTTCAAAAGAGTTGTAAACAACCACAAATAACAAAAGTAAAGGCATTAAAAGTCCATCATAATATCAAAACTATGAGCACATTTTGGGCTCATCACTGCCCCCTACTTAGCCTAATGTTGGTCCTCCAGCATTAACTTTTCTGGTGGTTTCTCTGAAATCAGTGGTTGCTGCATGACTCTGAAATGGATTTCCAAACATGTAATAAAATCCTCTGAAATCCCAACACCTTTCATACCTTTGGTCTTCTAAATCATCATTAAGATTTGTAGCCTGGTGAGGATAGAGGGGCCACATTAGTACAGGAGGTCTGAATGTCAATGGCAACCACAGTTCAAATCTCTTTTGAAGTCCCAACTGTATATATCTGCTTGATCGTTTAAGAGCTGCTGTGAAATTTAGGGGACTATGTGGTTATGATTTTCTTAACCCAACAGTTAATCTTTCCCATCTTTTCTCACTTCTGGTGTATGCCAATCTCCAAAATGAATATGACTATTCTTGAAATTCATCATATACCTGTTTCCCGATATCAAATATTTTCTCTCTGGCTGTAACATTATTAATACCATATGTCAGAGCAAACCAGTCTTTCAACATTGCATGGGGGTTTGAACTTTGAGAGCGTAATGGAACAGACTCAGTTTTCTCAATTTCTTCATATGTTTCCCATTGCCTGCCATAATTCACTTCATTTGCTGCCCATGACATAAATGATCTCAAATGGATATCACCAATATATAGAAGAGGGTTCCATTCTGTTTCTGATGGAATTAAGAAGCCATGTAAGTAAAATTCACACAGAGAATTTCTTAACCAATTAGGGGCCGCCTGATATGCCTCATAAAATTCTTTAGCAGTGTGAAGTATAGGATCTTGATTTCTGGAAATTCTCATTAGTTGGAACCATAAGAACTATTCCTTAAGGCACACAGCATAAACTCTGGGTGGTGGTCTGCATTCCATAATCTGACCAGTTATTTTTAACATTTCATCCATTTTTATTTTTAACTCAACAATTTCCTGTTTCTGACTTTCAATTTCCTTTTTCAATTTCTTTCTTTCTACCTCCCATAGACTTTGTTGCATGTCAGTCTGGGCTATGTGCTGGAAAGTCAGGGTTTGCAATGTAACTATTTCCCAGTTAGCTTTGACATATTCTAGAAACTTAATCAAAAACATCTTCTTATAAACAACAATGGCTTTACAAGCTGCAGGATGAAATATAGCTTCACTAGGCACATTCAATTGTTTAGTCTGTTCCTGCTCTTGCTGCAAGATAAATTTTGGTTGCTGTGGTGGAGAAGACTATGCTTCCTCCGAAAACTGCATAGCAGTGGTAGCCAAGTCATCAAGATTTGGTAACCCTTGCTCATTATGCCCTATTTCTTTTGTCTCAACTTGTTCCTCTTCAGGAACGAATGAACTCTGAGCAGCATTCTCAGACACATTCTAAAAAACATCAAATTTAGACTCTACAGACCCTTCTGAAATTACAATAACCTCTGGTTGAGGTGAAGCAGGGGAGGTCTTAGATTGTTTCCTTGTGGAAACTCTTCTTGGCATTGGTGCGGCTGCAGGAGGTGTTTTGGTAGCCTTCCTTTTTCTGGTCTACTTAGAGGGTTCTGCCCTACCAGAGGATGATGGTGAACTGGTGTTAACAACAGGTGTTGTTGTAGGAGAGACGGCTGCAGGGGAAGGTGCTGCAGGAGAAGAGCATTGCCTTTTCTGAGAACGAGGGTCAGACTCTGGGGTTTGTTCTGCCCCAGATGACTCACCTGCCTTTGTTTTTCCCTTCTCTCTCCTAGTGGCAGACCTAGTTTGTATTCAAACAGAGGATTCCGGTGGGGGAGCTGCAGGACCAGGTGTAGGACCAGGTGCTACAGGAGAAGATGACCCTTGCCCTGTTCTACTGGTAGACGCAATTTCTTTTTTCTTTTTCTGAGGCCGTGGGGTAAGTACCCTTGGAGGTTGTGGAATTTGCAAGCTCTTTTGGGCAATGAATTGTTGCCAGGAAAGAGGTGAGACATCTCTCAAAGAGGGCTCAATCAGTAATTTGATAAGGCCATGGTGAGCAACAGAATTATCTTTCCCTTGTTGAGTTCCGTGGGCACTTTGTTCTAGAAATTTTAACAGGAAATTCAGAACATTTACAACTAACCCATGCCTCATATGACTTAATAATTTGAAATGATGAGAATGCAGGTAGGAGAAATGGCCTTCATAGGTTAAATACCTGATTATGTAAGCGGCATATTCTGAATAAGAAGGAGGCAATGATACCCGCTTGCATCCCTGCTTAGAGACTTCCAAAGGTCCATTAGTGGGTATTGAAAACTTAGCCCTTGTAGCGACAACATCTGAAGAAAAATTTTCTCCAACGGCTGGAAGCCCAGTTACTTCAGCAATTCTGTCTTCAGTTGCAACAACCGTTAAACCCCATACAATAGCTTCCCCTTTAGAAAGGGTTCTCAAAAATTCTCTAGCAACCTCATCATCAAAAGTATTTAAACTCAAGAAATAGTTTAACCATCCACAGAGGCTGAATGCGTGGACCATTTAAGGATTTTGCAATAATAATTCATGAGCTACATGCTCATGTTGCACTAGCTGACCACCCATGTTTACAGTTTTCCCTTAGCTGAACTCAATTCCCTACTGTAAATTCAAAATTCTCTGTTTCCCTTTCTGTTCTGGTTTTTCTTTTGTCGTGCCGTCACATTTCTTTCTTTTCCAAAAATGAACTTTTTGAACAAGCAGTCTTAATCATAATTTACAAGAAAAACATGCAATAAAGAAGGACATGCGATCATATTTGGAAAGTACCAAAAAAATAATAAAGAAAGGTTATTTGCGTAGTTATGGCAGCGGCGAAAAGACAGGTTTTAAAAGGTGGATTACCCCGCCCCCTACTTAGAGTATGACATGTGTCCTCACATGTACTAAAGAATAGGCGAAGATCGGGTAATAATGACTGGTACTGTCATAGCAGTAAATGAATAGAATAAAATAAATCAAATATGCGATAACAAAAGATATTGCGTACATTTGATAATTGCACGTACGTGTGAAGAAAGATGACGACGTCTGCATGAGTTAACAGTTGGGAATGATATCTTAATTAAGGGTGATGTGGATGGATGAGGTGGATGGGTGACGTGGGTTTCGAGGTGAATGGATGGAATGGATGGATGGGATGAATGGATGGAAGATAAATAAGTGAGATGGGGCGATAAATGAGTATAGAGAAAAAGGGGTTTCCTTGTAAAAATAAAACCTTTATTATGAGCATGCTTTTTCAAAATTACGATGAAGCTGCAGGAGAAGGGATAAAGCCTTCGGCTGCAAGAAGAGTAGCGGGAGGAACCTGAACAAACTGTTGCATGAATTCTTCTTTTGAAACTGGTTTATGGTACAACCGGAGTCGGTGGCCATTAACTAGCAATTTGAAACGGACTGGATCAATTGTCACCAGCTGTACAACTTCGTTGTCAAACACATTCTCAACTTCATAGGGACCGAGCCATCGTGTTGTGAGCTTACCTTGGTTTTCTTGATATCTGGAATCATATAACAGAGCCCAATCACTAGCAAAAAATTTCTTGGTTTTTATGTGTTGATCATGCCATTTCTTTCGTTGTTGTTGGACTGTTTATGTATGTTGCAGGGCGGCTTTTCTCATTTCGTCCAAGGTATTTAGCTACAGGAGACGGTCCTTCTGTGCTTCAGATATTTCTATATTGAGTTCAAGAGCTGTCCTCAAAATTTTTTGCTCAAATTCTATGGGCAACATGGCTGTTTTCCCATAAAGTAGCTCAAAAGGTGTAAACCCAGTTGTTGTCTTCCATGTAGTTCTGTAGGCCCAAACTATTTTAGGAAGTCTACTGCTCCAATCTTTTCTATGGATCTGTACTGTCTTTGTGAGGATCGCCTCAATTTCCCTGTTTGTTACCTCCGCCTGACCATTGGCTTGAGGATGATAGGGGCTGGACTTCCTATGTTTGATTTTATAGTCATTCATTAGTGCAGTGATCAGATTCGATGTGAACTGAGCTCCCTGATCAGTTACAAGCTCTATGGGAACTCCAAATCTAGTGAAAATGTGTTCATACAGAAATTCAGCAACTTTGTTATCTCGAGCATGAGTCATAGCTTTTACCTCGACCCATTTTGTGACATAGTCCATGCAAACTAGAATATATGACTTGCCATTTGATGGTGGATCGAGTGGTCCCACAAAATCCATTCCCCACTTATCAAAAGGGGTGACTATTACCTGTGGATATAGTGGCATTTCATCTGACTTGGTTGGTCTTCCTATACGCTGGCATTGGTCACATTTCCTTGTATAAGCCACAACATCCTTGTGTAATGTTGACCAGTAGTACCCTGTTGTAAGAATCTTCATTGATGTTCTCTTTGCTGCAAAATTTCCCCCACATGGTTCATCATGGCAAGCATGCAAGATATCATAAGTCTCATCTTCTCTTACACATCTTCACATCACTTGATCAGGTCCAGTATAGAACAGACAATTTGCGATCCATGAAAAATTAAAACTTTTCTTTATTAACAATTTCTTTTCTTTTGGAGAAAAATGAGCTGGTATTCTATTTGCTACTAGATAATTGGCAATGTCTACATACCATGGAGTATGTGCAACAATGGAGAACAAGTGTTCATCTAGAAATCTATCATCAATGACCTCATGTTTAGCAGGTGTAGCTGATTGAAGTCTTGATAAAAAGTCAGCTACAACATTAACTCTTCCTGGTTTGTCAATGATTGTAATATCAAATTCTTGTAACAATAGGAGCCATCGTGCCAATCTACCAAAAATGGCAGGTTTCTTCATCAGATACTTAATTGCTGCATGGTTAGTATTGACGAATATCTAATAACCTGTGACATAATGCCTAAATTTATTCAAAGCATACACTACTGCAAGCAATTCCTTTTCTGTAACAGTATAGTTTAGCTCAGGACCTTGAAGGTTTTTGCTGATAAAGTAGATAGCATGCTCAATTGAATTTTCTTTTTGACTTAAAACTGCTCCTATACCAAAATCAGAGGCATCAGCATGTATGTGAAAAAGTAAATTCCATTTTGGACTTTGAAGAACAGGGGCTTGAGTAAGCAAGTCCTTTAATTGCAGGAAGGATTTTTCACAGGCCGCTGTCCACTCAAATTGAGAATCCTTAGTTAATAAGGCATAAAGTGGATTGAAAATTTTATTGAAATTTTTTATAAACCTTCTATAATACCTTGCATGGCCAAGGAAACTTCTGACATCTTTTTGTTTTGCAGGAGTTTGTAAATTCAGAATAACTTCAATTTTAGCAGGGTCAACCTGAATTCCATTCTTTGAAATATGATGACCTAGAACAATACTTTCTTCCATCATTAGAAAACACTTTTCACTGTTTAGAGACAAATTTTGCTCTCTGCACCTTTTCAATACCTTTTCTAAATTCATCAGTGCTTCTTCAAATGTGACTCCATAGGTAGTGAAACCATCCATATAAATCTCCATACAGTCATGAGATATATCAACGAAGATACTAATTACTACTCTCTGAAATGTTGTTGGCGCATTGCATAGACCAAAAGGCAAGACTGAATAAGCAAATGTTCCCCATGGACAGGTAAAAGTGGTCTTATCTTGATCTTCAGGGGCAATTTTTATCTGATTGTACCCACTGTAACCTTCAAAAAAGGAAAAATATCTTTTTCCAAACAGTGAGTCTAGTACTTGGTCTACAAAAGGTAGTAGAAAGTGATCTTTTTTAGTAGCATTGTTCAACTCTCTGTAATCTACACACACTCCATTTTCCACCTTTCATGGGGACAATAACTAATGGAGAAACCCATTGACTGTCAGAGATTGGATAAATAAAACCAGCATCAAGCAACTTTTGAAGCTCACTTTTAACTATTTCTCTAAGTGTTGGATTTACTCTTCTTTGAGGTTGTCTAACTGGTAAACAATCTTCTTTGATATATATCCTGTGAGTACAAACTCGAGGATCTATTCCTTGCATGTCCCCATATTCCCATGCAAA
Organism: Sequoia sempervirens; assembly: GCA_007258455.2. Classification (NCBI taxonomy): domain Eukaryota; kingdom Viridiplantae; phylum Streptophyta; class Pinopsida; order Cupressales; family Cupressaceae; genus Sequoia; species Sequoia sempervirens. The sequence continues at coordinate 66,406,633 of VDFB02075321.1, forward strand.
AGCTTTATGCTGTTCTTGTAGCATTTTTAATAAGACAATCTCTTGAGATTGTGACAGTTTGCTATTGATATTCAAACAGTGACCTGGAGACAATTCTATCTGCTTAGTAAGATTACTCATAGAATCTACAGGTAATGTTTGTACCTCTTGTGGAAGCAAGTTATGAAAAATCGCTGGAAGTTTAGGAAGTGAACTCTTAGAATTTGGTTGCTACAGGAAACATTGTAGATGACTGCCATTTGGATCAGATGAACTACCCGTATTAGAGCTAAATTGCAGAATTTGAAAAAGCAAAGCATCTTCACTCTGAAGTTGTGAGAATGGATCATTTTGAAGCATCATTAATTGAGCCAAGGAATTGGCTTCTTCAGTTTCTTCCCCCACATCTGGCCAAATAGGTTGGGACAAATCTGGTTGAGGTCTAGCAGGTGGATATAAAGCCAATTTTTTTGTGGACTGTCCATCAGAAATGGTCATATCTCCAGAACGACATCCTATAAAAGCATTAGCAGTGGCTAACCATGGTCTACCAAGAATAACTGGATACCCTCCTAAAGTTACCTTAACTGATAATATTGTGAAGTCAGTAGGATACTCCCAAGATTCAAGAGTGACAATTACATCTTCCACCATCCCATCAGGTTTAACTGTGGAGCTATCTGCAAGTTGCAAAACTGTGGGTGTAGACCTAATGTTTGAAATATTCAAGGAGTCCATAGTATGCTTTGTCATGACATTAATGGCAACACCTAAGTCAATCAAAATATTTTTGACAATTTGGCCATTTATATCTATCTGCACTACAAGACTTCCAAGGTCAATATACTTTGGAATGACTGCATTTCTCAACATTATATCAGCCAATTTTCCTAAGACATGAATTGTTTGAGGATCTTTTTTCTTTCATCCAGGCTTCTTTAAATAGGCCTCTTTAATAGCTTTTCCAAAAATGGGAACATCTTTAATAGCCTGAAATAAGGGGATTTGAATTTGTACATTTTTTAGCTGATCCAGAATGTCAAAAATGGGTTCTTCCATGGATTTAAATGCAATACTTTGCAACCTCTGAGGAAAAGGTGGTTTGTCTTGACTTTGCAAAACAGGCTTCTTAGAAACCGTATCGGTTATAGGCATATGCTCAGTAGGAACATCAGGTGTAGTAGATTCTTCAAGGGGAGAATCTGGTATTTCAATAATTAGAGGCAGTTTTGGAGCAGGTAGAGTGGTTCCAGACCTCAATTGGATATCATTAACGTTTAAGGCATAAGCTTGATATTGGTTTGCTTCAGCAAGATACGCAGGCTGCTATGTCTGCTGCTATTGCTTATTATTGGGATTTGGCAACGGATGGGCAGGCATAGGCATTTGCTTTGGAGGGCCAAGATTTGTGGCAGTTGCTGCAGGAGGTGGCATGAGGGCCTGTGGTTGTGGCTGTGGAAGTTGCAGGAATCTAGGGGACTGGTTTTGCCATTGCTGAGGGCCTCTCCATTGAGGATTTTGCTGCCAATTTCCTAAAGGTGGGGTCCATTGCCCTTGTGGCTGCTGCCAACCTCCTTGAGGAGATTGCCATTGCAGGGTCTGATAATTAGGCCAACTTGATTGAGGTGGATTCCAGGGTGGTGGTGGTCCATATGCATGTTGCCATTGGTTATATAGCCAGAATAAGGATTACCAAAAGTTAAAGGATCTCGAGGCATACCTTGTCTTTGGGCCCATGGTCTCTTTTGTGCAACAAAGAACACTTGATCATCATCACCTTCTACTGGCTTGAAGTCAGTAGGTAGTTGCCTAACTTCCAAATTAGCCACCATCTTGCATCTGCAGTCACGCTTCTTCTGTTTGCAGTATGGACAAAACTCGGCCAAAACTGCCTCAACTTCCTCATGTTTCTTCCGAGCTTGCATAGTGTCCAGTTGTGTAGCCATATTATTAATGATGTTCTGCTTAAAGTCAGATAGAAAATTTGTGATCTCCATCTGGGAAACTCCACCAGAAAAAGACTTCCCCACTGTAGCATGATGACCTCGACCTTTCTTAACTATTGCTCGAGAGTTGTTAAGACATATTTTCTTTATATCATCCCAAGGCAGTTGGGTTATATCACATCCTCCCATCAGGTCCAGGGCATCTATACAGGCAACGGCGCTAAAAATAGTTGCGCCCACAAAAGGAAATGAAAATCACAGTAAAACCTTTCCTGGGAATTGGACATTCTGACAGGTGACTAATATCTCTCTATGGACGTTCATTTACTTGTCAAACCAGGGGACGTATACTTTAAATGGCACGGAAAAATATATGCACTAAGAACTAGTTTCGGTCAAATCTTAGCAGAAATAAATACTGAAAAGGAATTCTATCTATGCTACAGGAAGGTAATGCAAAGTTCTTTAATTCAACTATGATTTGATTAAAACAGAAACCATAATAGCTATGGCTAAAACACAAACTATGAACTGGCCTTATGCTGCAGGAACATGCACAGGGATGGATCCCCTATGCTGCAGGAGCAATACAAGACTAAGTTTGTATGAAAACTTCAAAGATGAAAGCTAACTGAAGATCAACAGAAAAGAACAGCTAACTAACTAGCTACATATACTTACTAAGTGGGCCCCCTTAGCAAGCATCTACTGATTACGCAGGTGCTGAACTCAGAACTTCATCAAACTTAATTCATGAAAACAGAATGGTATACATTGCTTTGTTGATATGGAAACTAATAACAAAATCTGTCTCTTGTCAAATAGATTCTGTTTTCCATTATCATACTGATTCTTACATGATATCTGCTAGCTTTCTACTACTATGCTTCTATCTTACTCTAACTATTATCTCCCTTCTCACTCACGCAGGAGGAGTACTTTATTTAAAATCAGGAGAGCAACTAACTAACTAACCCTATCAAAGAAAGACATGGAAATAAAGTGTATCCCAGAATCAAGGAACAAACTTCATAAATGAATTTATCCGTTCAACCCGATTCAGAGAGAATCTAGCGCTCCACTCTTTTCAGATTGATTGTCATTAAAAATATTTCCCAATGGTTTTGGTCAAAGAGTCTTTGCCGGAGCTTCCTCGAAGTTGTGCAGGAAATAGACTTTACTGCAAGGCTGAGATCAGCTGCGCTTGACTTGATCATTCTTCAACAACTTGCGATACAAAAGGTAATAGATGTGAAAGAAAAGGCGCATGTCATATACACAATATCCATTCATTAATCACACATTTAAATCTATTTCATCGTTCAAAAACTGTATGCGATATACCAGTCATTTAGGGAGTCAACATGGCAATAAATGTAATCAAGTCAACACAATAAGCTGCAGGAACATGAAAGTGTTTTGCTATAGGATATCCCCATAAAAAGGTTTCAAAAGAGTTTTAAACAACCACAAATAACAAAAGTAAAGACATTAAAAGTCCATCATAATATCCAAACTATGAGCACATTTTGGGCTCATCATGTGTGTTCATGCATTTACATGTGAGATCTTGTGTATGATATTTCCCAAGTCAAACTTCCAATAAGCACTTGCCACATCATCCAAATCATCTAATCTTGTCATTCCACATCATATCCTAATCATCATCATCTCCTTAATCCAATCAACATCATTTTACACCATGCCAACATTGGAAGACATAGCACAAAAGCTTGTTTGCATACTTCATGAAGCTCGAACAAGCCAATCACCTTTAAACCAACAAATCATTCAAGGAGTCCATGACATGATACAAAAAATTCAAACAAACTAATCACCTCAAATGCAACAACTCATAGCACAAACCCAATACCTCATGGCCACTTGTCAAATCCAACAAGCACAACATCCAATCCAATCACTACATCAACAAATTTCACCTCAATCCTATGTGTCACCTATATCATCATATCAACCTCATCCATCCACATATCACATTAATTACCCCTTCATCAACCTATCACACCTCTTCTAATGTCAACCCTTATCCATATCAATCCACCTTTCAACAACCATTATCCTATGCAACCCCTCCATCATTATCACAACAACAAATCATACCAAAACAAGTCGAAACACCATTTCAACCTCAACACATTAAACCACATTCCTATGTGTCAGCTTCATCATCATTCCAACCTAACTCATCTACCTATCATTTCAATGCCACATCAACATATCCACCCATATCACACCAAGAACATAGGATCCCAAGTCCACATTGGCAACAAAATCAATAGCCTTTCAATTCTCATGTTCCACTTGATAAGGGGAACACCAATCTAGTTCATGCACCCTATAACTATATCATACCACCATCCAATAAAATTCCTATCCCTAAGCCACCATGTCCTAGTCCTAATCCATTGGCCTCTCCACCCTCTAACCCATCAAACTCTTCATTACCCCCACCATCATCTCTATGCCCTAAATTCAAAATTTCAAGAGTAAATCTATGGAATTACCCAAATCCACCCATCCACCTACAAAGGATGTGACCCAAGGTCTACTAGCAAGGAATCAAACATCTCCATGTCATCCGACTCATATTTTTGAGCCTACCAAAGAGTCTTCAAGCACCATGCCTATTCTTACAACCCCATCATGTAGTCTCCCCCTTGATCATATTCAAGAGTCTCTCCCATTGAGCCCAAGCCAACCTCCATCATGTCTCCATGTTGTTGACCATCTAGAACATTTTGAGCCCATTCAAGAGTCATCTCCTTCCACTTCCATTCAAGCAACCTAAGAGTTATATCAAGAGTCTACTCCCAAGCATGTGGAAAAATCAAGTCCTAGTCCTAATCAAGATCAAATCACTTTCATCCAACCTATCCATAACCTATATATTTTCTATGATCAAGATGATATCCATAATGATGATGAACCTATCCATGAGCAACTTGATCCTATACCCATCCATGAGCAAGATATCCAAAATTCACCTCCACCTAGTCCTATCCATGATCTATCAACATCCACCTCCCTTGATGAGACATACGCCTCCCAAGCACACATAGAAGACCAAACAAATACCTCGGATCTAAGTGAACATAATGCTAATCAAGATCCTAATGATCCTCCATCACCCACTATTGACCCCATTGCAATTCCTCCATCGTATCCTATTGGTCTTTCCACCCTCATTCATGAATGTTCCTCCTTAGAACAACAACAACCATTATCTTCCCTTGCGTCATTTTCTCCATCCAATAAGGAACTCATGTCTAGTATTCCACCTACACCTAGTCCCATTGTCCATTGCATACTCCAAAACATGAACCACCAAGGTAAAGGTCTAGACCTTCATGAACAAGGTATTTTGGAGCCCATCCATGTCAAAGCCCCTCCACGCTCTTATGGCCTTGGATATACACCCCAAGGACATCAATCTCAAGATGTTGGTACTTCCTCCATGCCACTTAAGTCCACTTTCCATCATAAATCCTATTATATGCCTAAAACACATGTTTCCTTCCCTCCTACATCATCCTACAAATGTCAAAAGCATGTGACCATACACCTTCCACCATCCACTTTACCACCATTACTTCCAACTCCTAATATCCCTCCACCCACTTTACCACCATTACTCCCAACACCTAATATCCCCATTATCCAATCCCCTTATCCATCTGTCCATAACTCTTCTAAAAATCCTAATCATGACCAATCAATGTGCACATTGTCTAAACATGAATCTTTAACTCATTCCACCATACCCATGGGATTCAAAATAAAATAATTCAAAGCCTCTACCTATAAAGTAAAAAATCCTAAGGGTCCTCATGCCTTAGGGCACAAAAGCAAAGAATCAAAGTAAAATACATCTAAAAAGTTATATAGGCCCATACCTCCAAAAGTAAAATACAAAACTAAAATGGTTTGGGTCCCTAAGAAAAAGGAAAGCAAGTCTAGTGAGGCATCCTCATCACAAAAATCCCAACCATCCACTTCCACCTCAAATTATCACTCTATTCAAGAATCTCATATTCCATCCCACAAGCAGAATAAAAGTCATAAAAATACTAAGTCTATGTGGGTACCTAAAACACTTCATCACCCATCTCCTAAGCAAACATCTCCATTGCTTCCTACACCCCATCCACATCAAAAGCTTCAACGTTTATCACAGTGTGCAAACATTGGTCATGGTTCCCTTCCATTTCACAACAATTCCACATATCTCCATCCACTCACCCTTCACTCATTATCCTATATATCTCCCTCACCACCTTCCTATGGTCCATGCTTTTGGCTAAGCCTCCCCATTCATCTTTTACATAATCCCTATATAATCCCTATCATAATCCACATCATAATCCACTATTTTCCTCCATAATCCACTTCATAATAGATCATCTACCTACTCCATCTCCCTTTCATGTCATCCCTACCAACATCTATTAGCACATTTGACATGGTTCATATAATGACATCCATCTCTAGTGGGACTATCACCTTTCATGGAACTAGACACTTGAGTCCCTCCTATCCTTCCCCTATTCAAAAAGTTAAAAAACAAACAAAAACCAAAAAAAAGTCAAAACAAAAAGTAAAGAGAAATCCCTTCGTCCAATGGTGAAAACCTAGTAAACAGGCACCCTGGATAAGTACCATGATGAAAACCTGGAAAAAAAGCATCATGTGTAGGTTGATATTCTATGTCACTTACACTTGGGGGCACAATGTCTCATCTATACAACCTATCATTTTTATGTCATATCATTCTATTTTACCATCCTACCATCTTTAGGCATCATAAATACCTATCATATTGAGTCAACTTATCCAACCTTCTCCTTTTGATCTTGATGAAGATATAGGGGCAAAGTGTTGAAACATGCTTTGGATATCTTTTGATATAGCTCATCCTTCCAAACAAGCCTATCATTATCCTATTGTCATAAGCTTTGTCATGAAAAATCCTAAGTATTGTACCTAGAATGGGGCATGTTATTCCTATGCGACATAGTCTTTGGAGATCACATCCTTGCTCTCTTATGATGCAAACATCCATTTTATCCATCCATCCACCTATCATGATCCTTTTATCCCTTATCCTATCACCCACCCTTTCATCCATCAATCCCATCTATCTCCTTGCACCTAGACTTGTTTTTCCCTTGCCATTAGTATCTAGCACAATGGCTACCCAAATTTTCATCCATTGACACCTCAAAACATCTCAAAAATCCAAAAAAATCAAAACATTTCAAAAATCCAAAAAATTCAAAATATTTCAAAAATCCAAAAAAATAAAACATCTCAAAAATCCAAAAAATCAAAACATTTCAAAAATCCAAAAAAAATAAAATATCCCCAAAAATACAAAAAAAAGAAGAAAAAGCTCTTGAAAAAAGAAAAAAAATCCAAGCAATAAAATCACACCAAATCATTTCTTCCAATCAATTCTTCAAAACAATTCAACGCATCAATTCAACTCCTTCAAATTAATCTTCAAATTATCAATCAATCAATCAATCTTCTAATCAAATCGCTCCAACCTAAATCAATCAATCATGACAATTCTTCTATTCAATTCATCACATCATGTCATCCAATAAAACTCATCATATCCTTCCAAACCACTTCTTCATCAAATCAATCATCAATTGAATCAATCCAAGCAATAATCAAAATGAAATTCAATCCTTAGTCCATACCAATCAAGTCGATCAATATTTCCAAGTTATCCAATCACAACCTTTGGTCTTGATCCTAATCTTGTTGTAAACCCAATCAATCAAAGTCAATCAGTCAATTATTATTCATCCTTGTGTTGATCTAGGGATATGTCTTTCCCCACAATGACAACACTATCATCATCTATCATCATTGATCAAATTCAATCAATCAATCAATCATCCTTGTGTTGATCTAGGGATATGTTGCTCCCCACAATGAAAACACTATCGTCATCAATCAAAATCAATCAATCAATCAATTAATCATTGGTTTACAACTTGACGGGGGAAATACCTTTTTTTTTTTCTATCATTTGTGCATGCTTGCTTGTGTGCGTTATCATTTTTATCTTGCATTTGCATCCAATCCGAATTATTCCAACTAATATTCATATCTTGTATCTAGACAAGGTTGATATTACGCTGTAGCACGAGACACATTGTCACCTTGGTCCTTATACCTTGGTGCATCATGTCTAGTGTTACATCAAACATCATGGTTGTTCACTTTCTTATAGCACAACGTATCATTCATCTCATTCATCCACTTCCTATCTTGCATCATTCATCTTGTCCCTCCTTATCATTTCATTTTGAGAGCATACCCATGTTTGTCCAACCCGCCTAGCCTCTCGAGGGGGCATCATCATCCCATCATCATCCTATTCTTATATCATCATCATCCATTTTTCTCTATCCATACCTTAGCTTCTTTGAAATAATGTTACTTGACACAAAGCTCATCATCTTAAACATCATCTCAAAGAGGGGCAAAATGTAGACACTAAAAATTATCCTTCGCCTATGAACCCACCTTTTCATATCAATTCCTCCTTCTACTTGCATAATTAAATAATTTTAATTATTTAATTATCTTTTAAGGTCATAATCCTCTATTAATTAAATAATTCATAATTATTTAGTTAATTCATTTTTTCCTTTATTCTTCCCTTGATTAATTAAATAATTTTTTTTATCTAATTACATCGCTAATTAGCCCCTTCCTTTCTATAATTAAATAAATGCTTATTTATTTAATTATTTTCATTTTTCTACTATAATTAAATAATTATTTTAATTATTTAATTATTCATTATCTTCTTCTTCTATAATTAAATAAATTTTATTTATTTAATTATTTAATAATTTGTCATTTTTATCCACTTTTGAATTAAATTATTATTTAATTTAAAAGTCAACATGTCACATGTAGATTTTATAATCAAATATTGCTTTTATTATTTAATTATTCACCTTCCCTCCCAAATTAAATAATTTTATAATTATTTAATTTTCTCCAACAACCTCTTTTTTTGTGCCAACCTCATTATCCGTGCCATTCTTATCTTCTCTTGTCTCATTCATTTTCCACCCTTGATTGAATTATCTTATAATTCAATCTTGGCCATTAATCCTTATCATTGCCCTAATTTTTCCCTAACCCTATTTCATACTACAACTTTCAATCTTGACCATTGATTAAGACATATTATTGATATCCAATCTCAACCATCAATCCAAATTAGACCTTGCCTATAAATCAATCATCTCATAAGCCATTAGGGGGTTGATTCTTCAAGTATCCTTATTCTGCCAAAATCATTCTTGAATCATTCATCCATTTCTATCTATCATCATTCATCTATCATCTCCATCTCAATGTTATGTTGTTGAATTGAGCAACCAACATATCAAATCAATCGAATAATTCATCCATCATTGCATCTATTTGAGGTATTGAAGATTTGGATTAGGTAATGCATGTTATTGTTTTAGCATTTTTTTTTAATCCAAAATTTTCATATACATTTCTTCAAAAACATTCAAACAAGATATAATCACATCAAACGAACAATAAACATAAAAGAGTGAGAGACCCCATACCTATAAGATTAAAGTTGTAAATGCTCTAGCTATATTCCAATCCTAAGCTCCTCAAACAACTTGTAACTTAGCAACAACTCCTTTCTACACCTTCCCAAAACATTCTCACAAACTCTCACAACACTCCTTGGAAAAGTACACTCAAACTCTCTCTTGTAGCACTCAAAGAAAACATAATAACTCTTCAAAATTTACACAACAAAGTGTAATTTTGCATCCAAATGAGGTATAGAATTCCTTTATTTATAAAAAATATTCAGCTTCTAAAGGCTAGCAATAAGGGAATTGGATCAATACTTCTCAATTACATGCTTTGACTCAACAGTGAAATCAAAAGGTGGCAGGCTTATATCAGTTCACTCAGCATGTTAAACACAACAAATCGACTCTCTGAAACAACAAGAAAACCTCTTAAGATATGCAAGGTTATAGTCATATAGGTCGACTTATTCTTTACCAGTATTCCAAGACTCATTCTTCCTAATTACTCATGGATACATCGATGTATAGAGCTTTCATGATAGACTTCTAATTGTTGTAAATAATTTCATAGTTTGGCACCACATTGTTCTTGGCAACACATAGGTAGACAACTGAGAGGGGGGGGTGAATCAATTGTCACATAAATTATACAAATTAAACTTATTCCTAGATCTGATAAATAAACATGAAATCAAAAACCATCACCACATTTGAAACACACATAACACCAATATTTTTACGTGGAAACCCTATTAGGGGGAAAACCACGATGGAGGTTAATCCACAAGATTATACCTTGTTAAAAGTATAAAAGAATTGTAAATGGGAATGCACATGCATTCAGGAAAACTGCATAGAGCTCACTGCTCAAATACAAAAAGGCTTATTTCCCAAAGGAAGACACACTGTCTTACAAAAACATTTGGATTCTATCCACAAGATTTTGAACTGAGAAAATAACATCTGCTAATGCCTGATTATAGTTTTGGTTAAGCACATAAAATCTGCTCACTCTTCTTCACACTTTACTTCTACCTTTGAATGATTAGATCATTATTCACACATAGGACTCACATATCATTCACACACACACTACATCACATGCCCTCAAATGGAAAAAACAATCACTCATATATATCCGCAACTAGGGATAACATCATCTACATGTCGAATTCAATAAAATATAAAATATGTATAAACTGTTGGCCCAAATAAATAATTTTCAATGCGCACCAACCAAAGTCAGCCAAAACATAGTAAAGACCCAAAACAATATCCTCAAACATGAAACACCTTGAAAAAATTATGCCTCGAAGATCCACAACACACTACAATCACCCTGTCGGCCATGATCATGAAAAATATGAACTCAAAGAAGAAAGTCACCAATTGTGAGCACAACGATCAATGCAGACATACAACAAAGATAGCATGATCTAGAAACATCCACAACCATCATGAATCACCACAGAAGAATCCACAACAACTCAACTTACTAGAATCATATCATCTTCTTTTAGGAACACCAACTAAAGCAACAAAATGACTGTCAGAAAAAAAATATTCATAACTCGATCAAATCTTCATGTGGATCTTTGAAACTTTACGTGGATAAACTAGATGTACTCGAAAAAAAATAATTTAATCCACAACCACTTATCATCAACATACTGAGCTAACCAACAAGATGAACTTCATTGCATCACTAAACTTATTTTATTACAATTTTCTCAATATCCTCGACATATATAGCTTGAAAGACATTAATGCCAATAGTGTTGACATCAATGACAACCACATATCAGCAATGTCCAACAACTGTCCACTATTCAAGCTTTGGTGTTTCCTGTAATGTCCCTTTCTAGACAATTATATCAGATTTGAAATGATGACAATAACCCAACTCAGATTTGTAAATTGCACCAATGAAGCCACAAACACTCATGATTTTAATTGCAACACCAAATAAATTTTCTATAGAAATTTTGGCAACATAACAGTCTATAAAAATTCACTTTGGATAGTCTACAAATGTGCCCTTATAGTATGCACAATTGCCCCCAATTTAGCACTCAAAATACACCTGAAAGCCCAATAGATTTTCACCAAAAACTCTCTAGAATTCCAATACAATGATAGAGCTCAAATACAAATATTATGGATCTGTTTATAATAGAAAAATAACAAACAATAGTGCTTCTCACAAGAACAAAATAATGCATTACCAATTCCAAAGAAAACACACTAAAACCCACAATCAAGACCCTGCAAAAGCACACAATAAAAATCCTCTGAAAGCATAATTGCAACCCCTATATGAAGTTCCCTCTAGAGACCTGCAAACCCACTAACTGCAAATCTCTATCTCCCTGGTTTATCAGCCTAGAAGATAACTCTTTCAATGGTTTCTTAGCCTTTGAAGAAGAAAGCATAAGCCTGTAAAAATGCATAAAGATCCTTCTGCATGCAAAATGACCAATATTAAAGACTCTTGATCATCTGGAAACTTCTATCATACGTTAGATTCACGTCCAAATATTCCTCCCCAATTTTAGGCACTTACAAAAGTCATAAAATGCATTATAACACCTCTAAATTTAGCCTTTCATATTAAACCACTTACAAGGCATTTTTTGACAACTCAAAATGCATTTTTTGAGGCACCTACATGAGGTTAAAGTGCTTTTTTCCAAAACTCACGACCCACCTGTGTTGGAACCACTAAAAAATTAATATTTATTTGTCCTTTAGATAAAAATTACACCAAGACAATATAAGTATTAAATAATATTATATTCCAATGTTGTCCTGATACCTTTGACTTACTATTTCTGGATAAAAGAAACTTACTATTTTTAGTAAGTTCTATTTTTGGAAAAAGGGACATGACATTTCCCCACTCTTTGACAAATTCAGAGCCTTCAATTTTATTTGAAACCATCATTTATATTTTATATTGACTAATTCATATGAAATCCATGCTTCCCACTTAATTACCCTAATTACCCTGTTTTTGGCCGCTTGGAGAAAATGAACTGTAAAAGCTTTCAAATCAACTAAGATTCAATCCAACCTCTTCAAAATGGTTGTTGAAACATATATTCAACAAGTCTTAGAAACTTTCAAATCAAAACTAACTGATCAGGCTGTACATAGGCTGGTGAAGAAGGAAAAACACAAAAAATACTAAAAAAGTAGAGTTTTTATTGATTCTCTTCCTTGTAATTTTCAAAATCAGCTTTACATCGATGCCTTTCATTACATATATAATTTTCCATCCACAAAAAAATGGATACAACTTCCTAACTTCCCTTTGAACTGACTTGACTATTCATATTCCCTTAGAATGCAATTTTACAACTTTAATATTTGACAAGTTTGCAACAAAATGCAATTTTTGCAAAATTAACCCCAATAACCCCTTAGACACCTAAACATCATCACATATGATTATTTACAATATCAAATGGTCTTCAAGACCTTATTTCATGCAAATCTCAAAACTCCTAAAGACAAGCCCTTAACAATTTTGATGGACAAACTTTGATCAGTGATGCCCCTGCACCATACACTCCACTTTTGAAAATTTCCAAGTCTCTTGGAAAAGATGCTACAACTTGGCTTCCTTTGTACTCTTTATACCTCTGTCCTTCATTTTTTTCTTCAATTGGTTCATTGTGTTCTTGACTCTCATTTCCTTTAACATTCTTGATCTTGCCTTCATCTATTCTTTGCTCCATTTGTCCTTCTTGTACTGTGGGGTGCTTTTCCACTCTTTTACCATCAAATTCTGATGTCACCTCACCATTTACATCTATACTCACATTTTTACTGGCTACCATCACTTGCTTCAAAATTTCTTGCTTATTCCATTGTCCAATGCTCATGCTATCTGCACATTTGTCACTATCAACTATACCTTCTTTGTCAATCTCCTTAACATATGTACTATTAATTTTAATGGTCTCTGTCAGAACTACACTTACTTTGTTCACTGTCTTATGACTATCACTATCCTCTATCCCACCATCATCATGGTTCACTATCCTCTCTTTCATTGTCTTTCCAATTCCATCATCCCTTAATTGTCCTTTTATCTCACAAACCTTAGTCTCATTTCCCATTATCCTTTCAGCCTTATAAACTTCTATACTGACATCTTTTAACTGCCCCTTCTTTGTATTCACTACCACAGGGCACATGACTGTCCCAATTAATACTCCTTCACTCTTTTCTTGCCTTACCAAAGGCTCTTCACATTTGCACTATTTTGTCTTAGACCAAGACACACTTCCATCTAATTTTTCCTTTCACCTATAGACATTCTTCTTTGCCACTGTCTCTGCAAATCATTTTTATTTCTTCTATCTATTGTCTGCACTCTATCATTCCTTGCATTGGCTGCCAAATCTATACTCTTACCTTCATCAACAATAATAAAATCCTTTCTCCCTAACACAATAATCTCACCTTTCTCATTTACTCCATTCAATGGAGTTAAAATAAACTCTCTCCCATCTTTTTCAATTATGTATGTATTTTGTCTTCCATTGTATAAGGATGACCTGTCAAACTACCAAGGCCTTCCTAGCAACATGTGGCAACAATTCATGGGTAATATATCACAAAGAACTTCATCTCTATACTATCCAATCTGAAATTCAACTACAGCTTGTTCAATCACCACCAAAGATTGATTATCACTAATCCATGATACTTTATATGGATTTTCTCTAGGCACTCTTTGCAAATGCAATTTTTCCACCATCTCACTAGACACAATGTTATCAGTACACGCTGAATCAACTATTACTTTGCATACCTTATTTTTACATCTACAGGCTGTCCTAGACAATGCTCTTCTTTGAAGTAGCTCTCTTTCCTTTGTGGTCTTCAAAACTTGTTTCTTCATCATCAACATCTCTCCAATTTCAAGAGTAGCAACCAATCTATTGGAACTTGAACTTTCAACTTAATCTTCATGAACTATTTGTGCTCTCCTATCAGGTTTCCTTTCTCCTCCACTTTTTGTTGAACCAATCTTCTCAGGGCACTTCCAAGTAGGATGACCATACTCTTGACAATGATAACACCTACCTGAAAAAGGTATTGTAATTCCTTCCACCTCCAAATTTGCCCCTTGTGCCTCTATATCCACCTCTAAATTTTGCAACTTGTTCATCTCTTTTGCTTGGTTCTTGATTTTAATTTGCTTGTCTTGGAGTGGAGAAAGGTCCTCTTCCTCTTGTACTATTGCCTCTTCCTCTTAGTGTTTTCTCTTGTCTTCTTTTGGGTTTTTCCTTTACTCTTATTGCCATTTGAAAACATTGCTCCACTATTTTTGGTGCGAACAAACTAATTTCATCTTGAATATTGTACCTTAATCCATTAAGATATCTAGCTACTCTTTCTTCCTCATCCTCCTCATGCTTTGTTCTTATGCTTAGCCTATAAAATTCTTCAGTGTATGCTTGCACATCTTGTTCTTTTTTCCTATGATTTTGTAATCTTTTAAGTAATTGAACATTATAATCACAAGGAAGGAACTTACCTTTTAGTTTTTCCTTCATTCTCTCCCAAGAAGTGATCTTGTTCTTTCCTTTACTCTACCTTTCATCTAGCACAAAGTTCCATCACAACAAAGCATGTCCTTTCAATTTGGTTTTGGCCTTCTTCACTTTGTGTTCTTCATCAATCTCCTCACTGTCAAAATAGTTCTCCAAAGCCCCTATCCAATCCAAGAGCTCTTCTCCATCTAGTTTTCCCCCATACATAGGCACATCCATTTTGCTATGTCCATCTTTCTTCACAGCCTTCAAAAGCTTCATCATCCTCACATCATCTGGATCCATCTCTTCCTCTTCACTGGAAGTCTCTTCTTCTTCTTCAGTATCACTCTCATCCATATCCACTCCAGTTTTTGATTTCAATGCAGCCATCTCTCTCCTCAAGGATTTTATTTCTCTATCATACTCATAAATCTTTCTTACAACTATGCGTCATTTAGGAGGCATCTTCACAATCTCGCCTCTTCACCTTCCAAGCTTTCTTTCACAATCTTCAACTTTTCTACACAAATACCTGGTACCTTTGCTCTGATAACACTTGATGCAATTAGGGGAGGTCTTGCAATCACAAAAAACACAACTTCAACTAGCAACAATAATTGTCAAATCACAATCCCATCAAACTCTCATCATTTCATTAAAACCACTCTTTCCCTTGTAGCATTGGAAATCAACTAGATGGGGTACAAATTATTTATTAGACCCTTTTAGATCAAGAACTAACCCATTTGAGGGACCCATTTTTTCACACACTAACACACCAACAAACCACCAATGGTTATTTTGCAACAGTTTTCTCAAATTAGGCTTTTTACGCCTTCTAGGCCTCAAATTAGGCCAATTTTACAAAGGACCTTGTCCTTAAACTTCTCACCAATCCCCAAAACCACTAGGGAAGCACTCAAAAAGTGTTAAAACCACAAATTTCACAATTTATTTGATGAAACACTCATTCTGAATAGCCAAAACAAGAAACCCTCCTTAATTGCCTAAAATATAGGGTTTTAAAGGAAAACACATTTCCAGGCCTTAAAAAACCTTTTCATCAACTCAAATAGGACTCAATACCTCTACAAATGCTTAATTCATCATAAAATAATGCTGACCCAACCTTTTACTCACTTTTCCTTATCAAAACCTCACTTATTCACTTGGAAAACTCATACTTTCACTCTAGGGCATCTACCCAAAGCACTTCTCAACCTCCCCTACACTCTCCAACATTCCCCACACTTATTCCTATATATTTATACCCATTCCACCAAGGCACATACTTTATAGAAGGTGGAATGGACTCAATTCATGTTAGAAACTACAAAACCCCTAATTACCTTGTTTCTGGTCGCTTGGAGAAAATGAATTGTGAAAGCTTTCAAATCAACTAAGATTTAATTCAACCTCTTCAAAATGGTTGCTTACACATATATTCAACAATTTTTAGAAACTTTCAAATCAAAACTAACTGATCAAGCCGTACACAGGCTGGTGAAGAAGGAAAAACACAAAAAATATTGAAAAAGCATAGTTTTTATTGATTCTTCTTCCTTGTAATCTTCAAAATCAGCTTCACATCGATGCCTTTCATTACATATATAATTTTCAGTCCAAAAAATAATGGCTACAACTTCCTAACTTCCCTTTGAACTGACTTGACTATTCATATTCCCTTAGAATGCAATTTTGCAACTTTAATATTTGACAATTTTGCAACAAAATGCATTTTTTGCAAAATTAACCCCAATAACCCCTTAGACACCTAAACATCATCACATATGATTATTTAAAATATTAAATGGTCTTCAAGACCTTATTTCATGCAAAACTCAAAACTCCTAAAGCCTAGCCCTTAACAATTTTGATGGACAAACTTTGATCAATGGAAGCTTAGTTTAGACTTTCCTAAGGGTTTCCGGACCAAAATCCTTATCCTGAGTGATACTTCCCCTCCTTTTGGAGGTGTGAACCTGCACCTGTAAACAACTTGTCATTTCAAAAAGGTAGTCAATTGATCATAAAATAATCATTTTCAACATATATTCAATATATAACATCAACCATTTAATCATCTTTTCCATTGATTGACATAAACAAAGTACATTCACATTTATTTCCTTCAAAGTTTCAAACACATACACACATATGCAAGTATTTCATCTAGCTAGGTAAAAGTAACTAAGCAAGCATACTATGGGGTGTAACATATCCCCCCTTGTGAATCATCATCCCCGATGATCTTATGCAGTAAACACAATCAAATCACAAAATAATATAGTTTTCAAGAACTTCCAAAAGAATGTAAAACATGTGGGAAATTTTTCTCAATTTCAGCACAGTCCTCCCAAGTAGCAGAATCCTCTGAGTATTGGTCCCACTGGACTTTGCACTACATAACATCTTTGTTATGCAAGAAAATCTTACACATTCCAAGAACCTTAATAGGTTTTATTGTTACCAATTTGGGGTCTTGTACCTGTAAAGCATTCCAATCAATGACATGATTATCACCTGGTATATACTTCTTTAAGTATGAGACATGGAAAACATTATGCATCCAAGCAAGAGTTGGTGGCAATGCTATTCGGTAAGCAATAGGGTTTACTTCTTCTAGGATCTCAGACAGACCTACATATTGCGAAGCTAATTTGGATAAATTTCCAAATTTGATGGAACTCTTTTGTGGTTTTACCCTTAACAACACCTTTTCTCCTACCCCAAATGTTCTAGGTAATCTTTTAGAATTTGCATAGCTTTTCTATCTATCATTGGATTTAGCTAACCTTTGCCTAATAATTTTGACTTGCTCCTCCATCTCTGACAATATTTCAGGTCCAAGACTTATCCTATCCTCAAGCTTATCCCAGCTTATAGGAGTTCTACATTTTTGACCATATGATGCTTCAAAAGGAGCCATCTTAATCGCGAAATGATAGAAATTGTTATACACAAACTCTATTGAAGGTAAGTAATCTTCCCATTTGTATTGCTGATCCATGCAATACATTCTCAGTAGGTCTTCTAATACTTGATTCACCTTTTCCGTTTTCCCATCCATTTTTGGATGATATGTAGAACTTATATTCAATTGAGACCCAAGTGAGGAAAACAAGGTTTTCCAAAACCTATATGTGACATGAGCGTCTTTATCTGAAATAATATTTTTAGGAATCCCATGTAGTCTAAACACCTCTTGCATGAATTTTTGAGCTATGACTAGAGCTCCATTCATCAAGTTCCTAGGAATAAAATGCACTACTTTGGTAAGTTTGTCTACAACTACCAATATTGCATTATGCTTATTCCTCGACATCAAAAGACCCTGCACAAAGTCCATGCTAATGACTTGCCATTTTCTCTCAGGAATATCATGCAGATACAAAAGACTTGCTAGATGACGATGTTCAACTTTCACCCTTTGACATTCCAAATATTTTTCCACATATCTTGTAGCATCTCCTTTAATTCCTTCCCAAAAATATAAATGTTTTATATCAGCTAGAATCTTTGTCACACTTGGGTGTTTGGAATATGGTGCTTCATGTACCTCTTTCCATACTAGATTTCTCAATTCTTCAGAATTGGGTACATACATTCTTCCTTTATACCTTAACAATCCACTAGGTTCAAAATGGAATCCTTCGTACCTTGCATCTTGTGTATTATCTATGAGTGCTTATTTGACTTGTTCATAGTACTAGTCATCCTTCAAATTTTGTAATAATTGACCCTTGAAGTCAGTTTGGATAGATACCATTGAGGTGATATTCCTTTTATGACTTAAATCATCTGCAACTCAATTCTCTTTCCCTTTGATGTATTTTATATTGAAATCATAGTCAAATATCAACTCTAACCATCTAAGTTGTTGTGCATTCAAGTCTGGTTGAGTAAACAAATACTTAAGACCATGGTGATCAATCTTTAGTTCAAATGGTTTCCCAAGAAAATAATGTCTCCACATTTGTAATGCATGAACTATTGCTACCAATTCTACATCATGAGATGCATAGTTTTTCTCAAAGGGTTTCACTTTCCTTGATTCATATGCAATAACTTGCCCTTCTTGTATTAACACTCCTCCTATTCCTTCTCCTGACGCATCCGTGATGACTATGAAATCACCATCTAGATCCGATATCTTTAATATTAGAGCCATGGTTAACTTCTCTTTGAGTAGGTCAAATGCTACTTGACATTTTTCCGTCCACTCAAACTTCTTTCCTTTACTTTTTAATGAAGTAATAGGAAATGATATCCTAGAGAAGTTTACAAAAAACTTCTGATAGTAGCCAGCCAAACCCATGAAACTTCTAACTTCAGATTCGTTGTTAGGTATTGACCATTCTAATACTACTTTTATCTTGGTAGGATCCACTAAAATTCCCTCCACCAAGATTACATGACCCAAATACTGCACCTTCTTTTGAAAGAAAGTACACTTAGAGAGTTTACCAAACAGTTTATTTTCTCTAACCATTGGAGAACTATATCTAAATGTTTTCAATGTTCCTCTTCATCTTTGAAGTAAATCAAGATATCATCCAAGAACACTAAGACAAACCTATCCAAACAATCCCTAAAAATATTGTTCATTAGGTTCATAAATTTTGTAGGTGCATTAGTAAGTCCAAAAGGTAAGACTGTAAACTCATAATGCTCATATCTTGTTCAAAAGACAGTTTTAAATATGTCTTCATATTTGATTCTTAGTTGATGATAACCTAGTCACAAATCAATCTTTGAAAACATAGCTGCTCCTCACATTTGATCAAAAAGATCATCAATCCTTGGCAATGGATATTTATTCTTTATCGTTGCTTTTTTGAGCATCCAATAATCAACACATAAGAGTAGTGTCTTGTCCTTCTTCTTTATGAAGATCATTGATTCTCCCCAAGGTGAGACACTAGGCCTTATCAATCCCTTAGCTAATAATTCCTCCAACTGTCCCTTGAGTTCCATTAATTATGTAGTAGTCATTCTATAGGGTACTTTGGAAATAGGTCCAAATCTTGGTACCACTTCTCCTTCTTCAATTTCTTGAGAATCTTGTGGTTCAAAATACATGACACTATCTTGAGGAGTGACTTCTTTAAGTTCTTCTACTTTAATAGCATAAAGTTGATGACCCTTCTTTTTCACCCTAAGCATTTGCATAGTAGAAATTTGTCGCAACTTAATCTCTCTTGGTATCCCTTGAAACGTCACCCAATTTCTTAAATCATCAAGACACTCTACCATCTTGGAATGATAATCCACTTTGGATTAATGTTTCCATAGCCAGTTCATTCCTAGTATAACATCATAGGATCCTAGGGGTGCTACATACAAGTTCACCTCGGTTGAGAAACTAGGAAGTTCTACCTTAGCTTCAAACAAAAATTGCTTCATCGTTGCTCTTGTCTGGTTTGTGTCCTCCACAACCCAAGAATTTTCCATGAACCCAAATTTTCTAGATATTGCATTAACTACTCTTGGTGAAACAAAATTTTCAATTGCTCCTATATCAATAAGTATAGCTATAGGAATACCAAACAAAATACTTGGAGTTTCTAGTGGTGTGACCTAGTATTCAGCTTGTCGATTGTCCACAACTGCATGGATCTACAGTTGGAATGCATTTAATTGTGGAGGAAGAGTTTTTCTGGTTGCTTGAGATCCTAAAGACTTGTTGGGACATTGAGCTGCATAATGATCCCCTCCACAAGTAAAACATCCTTCTACAGGTCCCTTCCTCTTTGCAGTCTTATCAAATTGACTAGCATTCCTCTCAACATTACTGGAATTGTTGTTGTTTCCACGATGCTCTCTCCTATATTTGTTCCAGTTCTTACGAGGTCCTTTATTTCCTTGCCTTGGTACTTCTTGTGCTCCCAAAAACTTCTTTGACACTTTATTTACTTGAGTTCCACCGAACTTCTTTCAATTTCTATTTTCTCGATAGGTTGAAATAGCTTTGAGCTTCTGCTCTTGCTTGCCCACCTTTTCATATACTAGATCCATAGGTTTTGGACCATGTACATCCACTTCACCACCAATTGAGCCATTTAGCCCCATGATGAGCTTTCTAATGCGAAAGCATTCATCATTTTGGTACATTGGCACGTACTTCAGAAGATGAGTGAACTTTTCCCAATAATCATTCACTAACATTTCACCTTCCTTCAAATTTTGAAAATCAGTTAACTTTTGGTCATAAAAGAGTTGGGGTAACCATGTTTTCCGAAATATTTCAGCAAACTCATTCCAAGTTAAGGTTAGAGAACTAAGACCAAGTTCCATCGTTTTGTTCATCCACCAATTGGAAGCTTCTCTTGATAGTTGAAATGCACCCTAAACTACTTTGGTAACCTCATAATAATCTCTAATCTCAAAATATTTTTCCATTTGTATTAGCCAAGCCTTAGCCTCTTCTCTGCTAGTGCTTCCCTCAAATTTTTGTGGGGTAACTTTTCTCATATCCCTTGACAATTTAGTTGCCACACATTTTCTTTTGCTATTTTCAAACTTGGACAAAGATTCTTCTTCCCTATGTTGATTTGTTTGGGTATGATCATGAGAATTTTCTCCCTCATCCTCATTAGGTATTTCCCCATCTCCAACTAATGGAACTTCCTCATCTTCGTTTTCCTTCCTTTTTACTTCTTTCTCAAGATTTTCTAACCTTGCCTTAGTTTCATTCATGATGGCCAAGATAGAATCCAACTTGGTTTTAGTATTTTCTAGACCTTGTCCAAATTTCTGACTTCCTCTAAGGTTTTTCCTTGTTCTCACCATCTTTCAAGAAAATTTATACCTGAAGGTTCATCTATATTAGATCCTATCAAGCTAGTTTACTTTAGCATATTAACAACTTTCAAAAGAGAAAAAATTCACATAAAAGAAATTCTATTTTGCTCACAAGTTTCAACAAGAAATAAATTTTCATTTATTCAATTGAATTTCAATTTCCTTTTATTTAAATTGAATGATTATTCAAGTAGTCAAGAGGAGATCATCTATTAGATTCACTCTCAGATACATAGCTTAAGGGAGTATACCCTACAAAAAATTTTTCATCTCTAATTTGATCTTCTATATCCCAAAAAGGATAGTAACCTTGGATTTATCTTTTGATACATAATTATGAGGTACATAGCCTTCCGATTCACTACTTGAGGTGATTAAAATTATCTCAGCCATTGGTAAAACACGAGGATCTCTAAACAACATAGTTGGACTAATGCTAAACTCTGAAGGTATATCCCTAGAAAGTGATAGTGAGTTTGACTTTTTTGGGAAGACGAGAGGTAGATAGTTGAAATTAGCTTCATTCCTCACCCTTGTCTTTTCTTGGATAATTCATCATAGAATGTGACCGGATATCTCGATATCACTTAGCTAGATGACATTGTCATAGTTAGTTCCTTCTATGGTATGAACAAGGGCTTCCTTTTGCTTCTTGGCCATTAGGTAATGCTCATTCCCGATTATTGACTTTCTGGTAGTTAACATGAGTCATAGCATCCTAGCACAAGAATTTACCAACCATTATTATTCACATAATTTTGGAAGGGAAAACCTAGCGAGCACATAGGTTCTAGAGCTAAACCTGGTAGCTTTGATACCACATGCAACATGCCCCTTGTTCATCACAACAAATTTTCCTATGTTTTACCACAAGTGAGTTTAATCTAAGGTTGAAAACATAGTAATAAAAAAATTCTTTCGAAATAAGATAAAATGCACACATGATAGTAACAAAATATCTTTCATATTCATTCAACGAATTAGAGTACAATATTTCCAAAGAAATGTTTTCATAAACCATATGCAAATACATTTTCCATCTTTCAAATAAATAAATACAAGTTACATACATAGCTCATTAGAGATCCAATGGAACTAGAATTACAAATAGATCCAAGAAATCCCCTTTCAAATCCTTGGATTTTTGACTAGGAGGAGAAGCATCACTCAAGCACTTTTCCAACATCCACAAACTAACTGTGGTCCCCCACACATCTACCACATATGAAAGATGGCCCTACCCTTGGATGAAGAGCTTTGGTCTAGAAACCACATAATACTAGCTTAATCTGAGTTGGTGTTATGGCTTGCATAACTAGAACTTTATCACACGACACATCTATGTTCTACATGTATGAAAATATTGGACTAGCATGAATGAGTAAGGTACATAATGAATTGAAAGTGTAACTAGTGGTGAATTACACCACTTTGGCCAAAGTATTCATCACCCCTACTTTGGAATGGATGTCACATGCTCATCCACCATTCTAACTCGATTTGTTAAGATCAATTATACTCTATGCATAGGAAATTCCCTCATAGGATAGTCTACAACCCTAGGAACAACCTATCTACTCTTAAATAATCCAAGACTTCTCTTTTAGGTTTAACAAATATTCCACAACCTATCTATTTAAGTCTATCTATAAACTAAATGACCCCACTCTATTGAGTACATCCTATTATAGTTATATAGCTACATAAAAAACACTCCTCACTACAAATTAATTACAAACATTTCACACAATAGAGATTTCTAACAAATAACATCCTAGTAATGTATATTCATAACTACTGGAAACAATCTTTTATAAATCTTAATATTTCTCAAACAACATTCAAGCAAGATATAATCACATCAAACAAACAACAAACATAAAAGAGTAAGATACCCCATGCCTATCAGATTAAAGCTCCAAATGCTCTAGCTGTATTCCAATCCTAAGCTCCTCAAAAAACTTGTAACTTAGCAACAAATCCTTTCTACACCTTCCCAAAACACTCTCACAAACTCTCACAACACTCCTTGGAAAAATACACTCAAATTCTCTCTCACAACACTCAAAGAAAATAGAACAGCTCTTTAGAATTTACACAATAGAGTGTAATTGTGCGTCCAAATGAGGTATGGAATCCTCTATTTATGCAAAATATTCAGCTTCTAAAGGATAGCAACAAGGGAATTGGATCGACACTTTTCAATTACATTCTTTGACTTAGCAATGAAATCAAAAGGTGGTAGGCTTATATTAGTTTACTCAGCAAGTTAAACACAACAAATCAAATATCTATGAGACAGGAAGAAAACTTCTTAAAATATGCAAAGTTATAGTCATATAGGTTGACTTATTCTTTGCGAACATTCCAAGACTCATTCTTCCTAATTACTCATGGATACATCACTGTACAAAGCTTTCATGACAAACTTCTATTTGCTATAAATAATTTCATTAGTTTGGTGCCACATTGTCCACTATTCAAATTTTGGTGTTTCACTGCTCTTTGAAAAAGTTAGATCCTTCAATTTTATTTGAAACCAATGTTTATATTTCATATTGACTAAGTCATATGAAAGCCATGCTTCCCACTTAATATGGCATTCACTTAACATGCATATTCCATTTGTTTCATATGATGTTAGCGTTGTATTTAGCGCGCCAATCACCACAATAGTTTCATACTATGGTTGCATAGTATATGCGCATAGCACGTAATATTAACTGCGCTTAATAAACTTTATACTACGCTGTAAAAACAACAATATATCTATATTCTATTATACATACATACATACAAAAATACACACACACATATATATATATACACCAATTCATACATATCATTTGATAATTATAACAACTTATAATATTCAGACTATTATCACCCATATATATATACATATATACATGTGTATATATATTAATGTATTTGTATGAACATCTACCATTACGTCTATGATACACATACATCAATCTATATATACTTTTATACACATATGTATATCCATCATGTATATATACACATATATATAATATTATCCACAAACATAAAGTAATGATATATCTATTGACATTTGTACACATTAGATATATATACATATATACATATTTATGTTACCTTATCCATTTAATGTTCCCATGCATATGGGTAACTCGCCCATAGGCATGTGTAGATATGTCTACCTTTGTATGCTTATGTATGTGATTACTCATGTGCATGAGTTCATTGTGGACGTGCATATATATATATACACCACATGTATATATATCTCATCGACCACTCATTTAAAAGTACTTCAAAACACAAAAGGGTTTCAAACACATACTTCAAGAATGACATGACATTCAATCAAAACCTTCCTAATAACCAATTCAAGTTAACATACCATCACCTGAAACTTAATGATTTATGGCTATTCTACTAGTGAGTGTGTAGAAGCCCATTTTAGACTTTCCTAAGGGTTTCCAAACCAAAATCCTTCTCCTGGGTGATACTTTCCCTCCTTTTGGAGGCGTGAACCTGTACCTACAACCGACTTGTCATTTTGTAAAGGTAGTCAATTAATCATAAAATAATCATTTGCAACATATATTCAATATATAACATCAACCATTTATTCATCTTTTCCATTGATTCACATAAACAAAGTACATTCACATTTATTCCCTTCAAAGTTACAAACACACACATAGACATATGCAAGTATTTCATCTAGCTAGGTAAAAGTAACTAAGCAAGCATACTATGGGGTGTAATAGAGGGTATATAAGGCATAAGGTGACTTGGGTTGAGAGTGTATGGCTTAGGTTTTAAGTACAGGGTTGAGGCACAATATTCATGGTTTAGGGTATAAGAGTGAGGTTATAGGGTATAGGTATGAGGATTTGTGGGTGTAGGTTTTAGTGCTTAAGGTATAGGGTTGAGGATTGAGGGATTAAGCCTTAAGTATATGGTTGAGGGTGTAGGGTAGAGGGTTGAGAGTTTATAGTTGAGGGATAATGTTCAAGATTGAGTGTCTAAGATATAGGGTTCAGGGTTTAAGGTTGAGGGTATAAGGCATATGGATGAGGGTTGAGGGTTTAGGGAATAAGTATAGGGTATAGGGTAGAGGTTTGAAGGTTGAGGAATAATGTTCAAGGTTGAGTGTCCAATGTTAAGTGTATAGGGTACATGGTTTAAGGGTTTAAGGGTATCTAGGGGTTGAGAGTTTAGGGTTTAAGGGTTTAAGGCTTGAGGGATTAAGGGATTAAGGGTTGAGGGATTAGGGTTTAAGTTATAGTGTTGAGGGTAGAGGGTTTAGGGTTGAGAGTTAAGGGATTAGGGTTTAAGGGTTGATGTTTTAAGGATTTAAGGTTATTAGGGTCAAGGGTTTAGGGTTTAAGGATTGAGGGCTTAACAGATAATGGTTTAAGGGTTGGGAGCATTAAGAGATTAGGGTTTAAGGTATATGGTTGATGTATTAGGGTTAAGGGTTTAATACATATGGTAGAGGGGTTGAGGGTTGAGTGTTTAATAGTTGAGGGTTTAAGGGTTGAGGGTTGAAAGATTAGGGTTGAGGGTTTAATGTATAGGGTTGACGGATTAGGGTTGGGGGTTAAGGGTTGAGGATTTAAGGTATAGAGTTGAGGGATTAAGGTAGAGGTTTGAGAGTTTATAGTTGAGGGATAATTTTCAAGGTTGAGTATCTAACATATAGGGTTCATGGTTTAAGGTTGAGGGTATAAGGCATATGGATGAGGGTTGAGGGTTTAGGGCATAAGTATAGGGTTGAGGGTATAGGGTAAAGGGTAGAGGTTTGAAGGTTGACATATAATGTTCAAGGTTGAGTGTTCAAGGTTAAGTGTATAGGGTATAGGGTTTAAGGTTTAAGGGTTTAAGGGTATCTAGGGGTTGAGAGTTTAGGGTTTAAGGGTTTAAGGTTTGACTGATTAAGGGTTTAAGGGTTGATGGTTAGGGTTTAAGGTATAGCGTCAAGGGTAGAGGGTTTAGGGATAGGGTTTAGGGTTGAGGCTCTAAGGATAGGGTTTAGGGTTGAGGGTTAAGGGATTAAAGTTTCAGGGTTGAGGGTTTAAGGATTTAAGGTTAAAGGGTCAAGGGTTTAGGGTTTAAGGGTTGAGGGCTTAAGGGATTATGGTTTAAGGGTTGAACATTAAGAGATTAGGGTTTAAGGTATAGGGTTGATGTATTAGGGTTAAGGGTTTAATGTATATGGTAGAGGGGTTAAGGGTTGAGGGTTGATGGTTTAAGGTTTGAGAGTTTAAGAGTTGAGGGTTGAAGGATTAGGGTTGAGGGTTGAGGATTTAAGGTATAGGGTTGAGGGATTAGGGTAGAGGGTTGAGATTTTACATTTGATTGTCTAAGATATAGGGTTCAGGGTTTAAGTTTGAGGGTATAAGGCATATGGATGAGGGTTGAGGGTTTAGGGCATAAGTATAGGGTTGAGGGTATAGGGTAGAGGTTTGAAGGTTGAGGGATAATGTTCAAGGTTGAGTGTTCAAGGTTAAGTGTATAGGGTTTAAGGGTTTAAGGTTTAAGGGTATCTAGGGGTTGAGAGTTTAGGGTTTAAGGGTTTAAGGTTTGAGGGATTAAGGGTTTAAGGGTTGAGGGATTAGGGTTTAAGGCATAGTGTCGAGGGTAGACGGTTTAGGGATAGGGTCTATGGTTGAAGGTTTAAGGGTTAAGGGTTGAGGCTTTAGGGTTGAGAGTTAAGGGATTAGTGTTTAAGGGTTGAGGGTTTAAGGGTTGAGAGTTTAAGGGTTGAGGGTTGAAGGATTAGGGTTGAGGATTGACGTTTGAGGGTTTAACGTATAGGGTTGAGGGTTGAGAGTTGAGGATTTAATGTATAGGGTTAAGGGATTAGGGTAGAGGGTTGATAGTTTATAGCTGAGAATAATGTTCAAGGTTGAGTGTCTAAGATATAGGGTTCAAGGTTTAAGGTTAAGGGTATAAGGAATATGAATGAGGGTTGAGGGTTTAGGGCATAAGTATAGGGTTGAGGGTATAGGGTGTTGGGTATAGGTTTGAAGGTTGAGGGATAATGCTCAAGGTTGAGTGTCCAAGGTGAAATGTATAGGGTATAGGGTTTAAGGTTTAAGGGTTTAAGGGTATATAGGGGTTGAGAGTTTAGGGTTTAAGGTTTGAGGGATAAGGGTTTAAGAATTGAGGGATTAGGGTTTAAGGTAGAGTGTCGAGGGTAGATGGTTTAGGGATATGGTTTGGGGTTTAAGGTTTAAGGGTTGAGGATTGAGGCTTTAGGGTTGAGTGTTAAGGGATTAGTGTTTAAGGGTTGAGGGTTTAAGGATTTAAAGTTAAATGGTCAAGGGTTAAGGGTTTAAGGGTTGAGGGATTAAAGGATTAGGGTTTAAGGGTTGAGCATTAAGAGATTATGGTTTAAGGTATAGGGTTGATGTATTAGGGTTAAGGGTTTAATGTATAGGGTAGAGGGGTTGAGGGTAGAGGGTTTAAGGGTTGAGGTTTGAAGGATTAGGGTTGATGGTTGATGGTTGAGGGTTGAGGGTTTAACATATAGGGTTGAGGGATTAGGGTAGAAGGTTGAGAGTTTATAGTTAAGGGATTATGTTCAAGGTTGAGTGTCTGAGATATAGGGTTCAGGGTTTAAGGTTGAGGGTATGAGGCATATGGATAAGGTTTGAGGGTTTAGGGAATAAGTATAGGGCTAAGGGCATAGGATATAGGGTAGAGGTTTAAAGGTTGAGGGATAATGTTCAAGGTTGAGTGTCCAAGGTTAAGTGTATAGGGTATATGGTTTAAGGGTATCTATGGGTTGAGAGTTTAGGGTTTAAGGGTTGAGGGATTAAGGGTTTAAGGGTTGAGGGATTAGGGTTTAAGGTATATTGTTGAGGGTAGAGGGTCTAGGGATAGGGTTTAGGGTAAGGTTTAAGGGTTGAGGGTTGAGGCTTTAGGGATAGGGTTTAGGGTTGAGGGTTAAGGGATTATGGTTTAAGGGTTGTGGGTTTAAGGCTTTAAGGTTAAAGGGTCAAGGGTTTAGCATTTAAGGGTTGAGGGCTTAAGGGATTAGGGTTTAAGGCATAGGGTTGATGTATTAGGGTCAAGGGTTTAATGTATAGGGTAGAGGGGTTGAGGGTAGAGGGTTTAAAGGTTGAGGGTTTAAGGGTTGAGAGTTTAAGGGTTGAGGGTTGAAGGATTAGGGTTGAGGGTTAAGTGTATAATGTATAAGGTAGAGGGTTTAAAGTTAAGGGTTGAGGGTTGAGGGATTAAAGGTTTAAGGTATAAGGTCAAGGGATTAGGTTTGATGGTAGAGGGTAGAGGGTAGAGGGTTTAAGGGATTAAGGGTTTAAGGTATAGGGCTAAGGTATTATGGTTGTGGGTTTATTGTGTAGTGTAGAGGGTTTAAGGGTTTAAAGGTTGAGGGTAGAGAGGTGAGTGTAGAGATAGAAGAAAATTAGATGGCTAAGGAGGGATGGAGAGGCAAAAAAGGAGTGAATGAGAGACCTAAAGAGGGGAGAGGTAGAGAGGTGAGGGGAGAGATAGAAGAAAATGGGAGAGATAAGTTCACAACTTTAGAGAAAGAGGGGTAAGGAGGAGGGATAGAGGTGTAAAGGGAGGGAAATAACCAGATAGCTTTGATAGTTATAAAGGTGAGAGACCTACATCATAGGGAGAGAGGGGTGAGAGACATAGGGGGAGATATAAGAGTGAGAGAGATAGAGGGGGGAGAGGTGGGTAATGAGACAAGGAGTGAGAGACCCAAATGGCTAAGGAGGGATGGAGAGGTAGACAAGGAGTGATTGAGAGGCCTAGAGAGGGGAGAGGTCAAGAGGTGAGGGGGAGAGAGGTGAGAGATAGAGAGGTGAGGGAGAGATAGAAAAAAATGGGAGAGAGAAGTTCACAACTTGAGGGAAAGAGGGGTAAGGAGGGATAGAGGTGGAGAGGGAGGGGAATATCTAGAGATCCCTAAGAGATATACAAGTGAGAGACTTACAAACTAGGGAGAGGGGTAAGAGAGATAGAGGAGAGATGGGGGTGAGAGAGATAGGGGAGTAGAGGGGTGGATAAGGGTTGAGGGTTTAAGGGTTGAGGGATTAGGGTTTAGGGTTGAGGGATTAGGGTTTAAGGTATAGTGTCGAGGGTTGAGGGTTTAGAATTTAAGGTTTAAGGGTTTAGGGTTGAGTCTTTAGGGATAGGGTTTAGGGTTTATGGTTAAGGGATTAGGGTTTAAGGTATAGTGTCGAGGGTTGAGGCTTTAGGGATAGGGTTTATGATTTAAGGTTTAAGGGTTGAGGGTTTAAGGGATTGGGGTTTACAGGTTGAGGGTTTAAGGGATTAGGGTTTAAGGATTGAGAGTTTAAGAGATAGGGTTGAGGGTTAATGTACATGCTTGAGCATATAGGGAATTTTCGTGAAACTACATATTGCACACAAAATGAGACATACATAACACTTAGAAGATTCCATAATTGGTCAAAGAAAGGTCTCATTGATGTACGACAACCTAATCCCATATTGACACATGATAAGAGTTAGGAAACCTTTACAAAATCAACTTTTCTAAACATGAGCACATTTTGGAGAAGTTGAAATATGGTTGTTTTGTAGAGCAAGATAAAATGTGCTTGCATTATAACACAGGTGTATTTTGGCTTACTCTAAAAATGGTAAAAGAGATAGGACACCCATGATCTAGGCCCACATGCTTTGTTATTCTCCTGGTTATGTACATGATCTGACAAAAAAATGCTTTTTAATGCTATTGGGAAATGCACATTCAATTTTTACATATTCTACCACATTTGCATCAACTTCCCACCACCTTTTTCTAGTTTTCCAACTTACGAAGGAGGAAATGATAGATTTTTTGATGTTATATCAATTCAATATTCAATTTTTGTAGTGTTGCAATGTTAATTGTGATCGAATTGTAGGAATTTAACATTATACGTTGGTTAATTGTATAGTTTTTAGTAATTCTATTAGAGTTATATACAATTGATTGTTGAAAAGAAATCAAACTTGTGAAAAGCTCAAATTGTTGAGGAGTTTGATGCAAGAGACTACACATAATTGGGTAGCTTCTCTAGATTTGAATCTCCATTTTTAAGGTATGTCAAGTATTTAGACATGTTCTTTACATTTTCCTTCATTCTATTATGTTTGTTTATCATCCCTTATGATACATGCTTAATACAATGCTTTGATTTTGTTATTATGTTGATTTTGGGATTAGATTTTGCTCAGTATGATCAATTATGAGTGCTCAACATATATAGCCTTAATCAAGTGCATTATATTTTGCTAAGGGATTAGATTAGATTTTGTTAAAATGTATATTCCTTGTTCATCATTGTTTGTTTTTAATTTTTGACATATATGAGCATTCAAGGGGGGTTCCTTTGAAAATTCTCATTATAACCTTAGACCCTATTGAAACATTTTAAACTACACAATTATTTACTCTTTTTAGTTGTTTGGATGCTCTTATAGTATCATTTGGATCTTGTGCGACCAAAAAAATCATGGTTTGCATTGCTGCAATATCCACATATTCTTCCTTTCTTCCCTTCTCTAAGGAATTATGTAATATAGTTTGTGTGCCTTGTATGTGGTTCCAAATTTTCCATACATGTCTACTAGGGTAGTTGCAACTATATCATTTGAAAAAAAATTCCCCCTTCCATTATGCTTTGATGGATGCCTGTACCTTGTTCTAAAGCTCCCATTTTAGCATAAACAGGGAGGATGTTGGAAAAAGTCATGAAATTTGTCTTTTCATCTACAAATTGCATTTACTTGAAATTTTATAATACCTAAAGTTCAAAAAATTCATTTTGTTCATATTATAAAATCATGGTATTCCAAGAGACCACATTTCTTTGAGCAATTATATGTCAAATAGTGCACGTGCATTGTCTATGCTTCCATATTTTTCATACATGTCTAATAGGGAATTTTCAACTATAAAATTTGACAAAAATCACCCTTCCATTATGCTTTGAGGGATTCCCATACCTTGTTTGAAATGTCCCATTTTGGAAAATGTAGGGGGATGCTATCAAAGGTTGTTGATTTTGGCTTTACACTTTCCAATTGCAAAAGATTCTATTTTTTTTTTAACAAATCCATTTTGTACATATTCTACAATCATTATGCTCCATGAGAGCATATCTCTTTGAGGCATTTTTATAAACAATCCACCTATCTTGTCTATGCTTCCACATTTTTTTACACATCTACTAGGGTAAGCTATAACTATAAATTTGAAAAATTCCTATATCCTTAATGCTTTGATGGGTACCAATATCCTATTCCAAATATCATTTCTTGGTATGGGTAGGGAGGATCTTGAAAAAGGTTATAGAATCTTGCTTAACACCCATTGATTGCATTTTTTGAGAAGTTTCCAAATCCTTTTCAACAAATCCATTTTGTGCATATCACACATGTTGGCCTTGTCGTTGCACCAAAAGGTCGACCTGTCAATGCCCGATACAAGTGTCAGTTAAGATCCATAGGAGGCGGTTAGACCATGTCACAAACCCAAGTGCTGTGCTACAAGGAAGACCAAGGGACACACCATCTTGCAACAATCCCCCCCCCTATCACAAGAGAGGGGTTTGAACCTGTGACCAGCTCTGATACCAATTTTTGGCCTTGCCATTGCACCAAAAGGTCGACCTTTCAATGCCCGATACAAGTCTTAGTTAAGATCCACATGAGGCGGTTAGACCATGTCACAAACCCAAGCATTGTGCCGCAAGGAAGACCAAGGGACACACCATGTTGAAACAACACAATCATTTCAATCCATGTCATATCTCTTTGATGCATTTTGTCAAACAATTCACATGTCTTGTCCATGCTTCCACATTTCTCATACATTTCTGCCAAGGGAGTTGCAATTATAACATTTGACAAAAATGCCCCTTTCTTTCAATGATTTGATTGATGCCCATACCTTGTTCAAAAGGTAGGATGTTGACAAAAGTTGTGGAATTTGGATTTATATTCAATCCAATTGTATTTTCTTAAAAGTTTGTAATGTATTTTAAAAAATCCATTTTGTGTTTATCTTGCAATCATGGCATTCCACGAGACCACATTTCTTTAAGGCATTCCATCAAAAAATTACCAAAGTGAAAAAAGGTAGAAAGCTTTGAGGAGCTATTACTCAGAAACCGTGCCACTTAGAAACATTTCGTTTGAGGCTACATGATCATGTAGGGCCCCTCTACAATAAAATATTGATTTTTGATATCTTTGAGGCATTTTCCCATGGTGTCTAGTTTTTAGTTGATGGAAAATAGGTCAAATGTATGCAGTGTAAAGTTGCAAAGTGGTGTAACTTAAGTTTTGTTCATCATGCGACCAAACCAACAGTCCCAAAATGTCTAGATTGGTGGGTTTATGCTAGGAAAGGTCCTGTTTTGCACCCAAACATGTTGAAATAGTCTGAGCTACATTGTATCGGTGAAGTCTCTTAAGAGACCAAAGTGCAAAAAAGTAGCAATATTTGAGGAGCTATTACTCAGAAACCATGTCACTTAGAAACATTCTATTTGAGGCTACAAGATTGTGTAGGGTCCCTCTACAATAAATTCTCTTGGTTTTTGATATCTTTAAGGTTTTCTTGTGGTGAAAGTTTTTTGATGCTCCAAAAGCTATTAGATTCATGTAGTGTAAAGCTGCAAGGTAGGCTACTTTTTATTTTGTTTTTCGTGGGACCAAACTGTTAGCGCGAACACATCTAGTTGGGCACATCTACACTAGGCATGGTTATCAGCCTTAATTGTAAAAGGGTCCTAGTCTTTCCTATTTGAAGGGTCACAACTTTTCACCTTTGAAATGTCACAACCTAAATCATATTTTCACTATTCGTGAGAACCTAAATTAATTTATTTGCAATATTGCCTAAGGTTGTATTCTTAATTGAATTGTTCAAGGATGTTATAGATGTATTTATCAATGATAAATTTTTATCCCTTTTATGTTAGTGCTTATCAACCTTAAGATAATTTCAACAAATAATAGTTTTAATACACATGGAGTAATCTTGTTGAAGATACATCTGGTTCTAAAGCAAAAAAATTGATATATGTAATACACGAAGTATGAGGCATACATGTTCATACACACAATACATGAAGTATACATAGGAAGTATGAAGCATGCATGTGAATACACATAATACATGAAGTCTACATAGGAATCATGAAGCATACACGTGAAAACATGAAGTATTCATAGGAAGCATGAATCATACATGTGAACACATGAAGTATACACAAGAATCATGAATCATACACGTGAATGGTAGCATGAAGCATACACGTGGAATGGTAGATGTCTTCCAAGAATTATATGAAAAACTTCTAGAGGTATGAGGTCACATGTTATGTCTTCCTCATTTTTAGTTGCATACTTCAAAGTGTATTATATAATTACATGAATTTACTTACCATGCTACAATAATCCTAGAGAATATGGGCTTAGATGTGTAGTGGTAGAGAGACCTAGGTGTTAGATTGCATCATGTATTATTATATTCATATGATTGATTTAATGTTCAAAATTTATATATTTACAATTTTATAAAGGAAGAGTGCATGTAATATAATTGGACTTTAAATATTTGAAGTAAACCATCTACAAATATCTATTGAAGTGTGGATTTATAATGAAAATATGGAGTACACCATCAACAAAAGAGATGTGTATTAACCAAATACCCATATAGGCATACAACAACATATGTTGATATAAGTATAACATATATACAAAATACCCATATAGGCTTACAAGAATTCCATATAGGCATAAAACAAAGGAACCCAATAAAAAGTCATTCCCCTCTAGATGAAGAAAATGTTTCATGGGAAGCCTTTGATCTTCGAGGGGATGGAGATGCATATGAGAGTGGTCTAGGCTTCGAATCCAAGGGTTGCTCCTCCTATTTGGTTCATCGTGGAGCCTTAGCTATTACAATAAAAATTATAGACATTAATATATAGAAATTACATTATAAAAATGAAATATTTAACAAAATAATCACTTACCACCTCCAAATGATCTCTCTCCCCATTTTCCACAACAACAGGATTAGGTTGTGGTATTCTAATGTCCTATAGAAACCATCCAGATAGAAATTAAAATACAAATCAATAATCATTTGATTTTTTAATAATAAACAACTATAACAATGAATGTAATTTGAAATTTACTAATCTGCCTCATACCCCCATCAAAGGAATGGAGCTATCAATTACGAAAGACACACCATGCTCCATTTCCATATGAACATCAAGAGGTGTCTCCACTTGAATCATTTGAAAATAAAACATTATTCAATTATGAAAACTAGAATAGTGATGCAGGTCATGGCTTATAATGTATGAGATAGTAAAAAAAATTGAGTACTTTGGTAGACATGTATGAAAAATGTGGTAGCATAGACAAGGCAACGAAGTGTTTGAATTTTTTTTGAGTATACTTTGATAAAATGCTTTGGTAGAAATGTATGGAAAATGTGGTAGCATAGACAAGGTAGTGAGTTGTTTGAAAAAATGCCTCAAATAAATGTAGTCTCAAAGACCACATTTCTTTGAGGCATTTTTTCTAATAGCTCATTGCCTTGTCTATGTTATTGCTTGCTATTATGCTTTGATAGATTTTTTCCAAGCATCCATAGTTTGTTCGAAAGCACCTATTTTAGGCTTTTATCCATAGCAGCAAGGAAGTGAACTATTTGATAAAATTCTTTGGTAGACATGTATGGAAAATGTGGTAGCATAGACAAGGCATAATGAGCTATTTGAAAAAAATGTCTCAAATAAATGTGGTCTCATGGTGATGGTCCATCACCATCACCATGAGACCACATTTCTTTGAGACATTTTTTCAAACAACTCACTGCCTTGTCTATGCTATTGCTTACTATTATTCTTTTATAGATTTTTTCCAAGCATCCATAGTTTTTTCGAAAGCACCTGTTTAAGGATTTTATCAATAGAAGCAAAGAAGTGAACTATTTGATAAAATACTTTGGTCAAAATGTATGGAAAATGTGGTAGCATAGACAAGGTAGTGAGCTATTTGGAAAAGTGCCTCAAAGAAATGTGGTCTAATGGTGATGGACCACATTTCTTTGAGGAAATTTTTCAAACAACTCATTGCCTTTTCTATGCTATTGCTTACTATTATGATTTGATAATTTTTTTCCAAGCATCCATAGTTTGTTCAAAAGCACCTATTTTAGGCTCTTAGTGATAGCAAGCAAGGAAGTGAACTATTTGATAAAATGCTTTGGTAAAATGTATGGAAAATGTGGTAGCATAGACAAGGAAATGAGTTGTTTGAAAATTTCAAATAAATTGGGTCTCATGGCGATGGACATCACCATGAGATCCATATTTCTCTTTTGAGGCATATTTTCAAACAACTCATTGCCTTGTCTATGCTATTGCTATATTATGCTTTGATAGATTTTTCCAAGAACAATAGTTTTTCAAAAGCACTTGTTTTAGGATTTTAGCCATAGCAACAAAGAAGTGAACTATTTTGATAAAATGATTTGGTAGACATGTATGGAAAATGTGGTAGCATAGATAAGGCAATGAGCTATTTGAAAAATGCCTCAAAGAAATGTGGTCTCATGGTGATGTCCATCACCACGAGACCACATTTCTTTGAGGCATTTTTTCAAACAACTCACTGCCTTGTCTATGCTATTGCTTACTATTATGCTTTGATATATTTTTTCCAAGCATCCATAGTTTGTTTGAAAGCACATATTTTAGGCTTTTAGCCATAGCAGCAAGGAAGTGAACTGTCTATAAAATTATTTGGTAGACATGTATGGAAAATTTGGTAGCATAAACAAGGCGGTGAGCTATTTGAAAAAATGCCTCAAAGAAATGTGGTTGACATCACCATGAGACCACATTTCTTTGAGGCATTTTTTCAAACAATTCACTGCCATGTCTATTTTATTGCTTACTATTATGCTTTGATAGATTTATTCCAAGCATCCATAGTATGTTGGAATGCACCTATTTTAGGATTTTAGCCATAATAGCAAGGAAGTGAACTATTTGATAAAATTCTTTGGTAGACATGTATGGAAAATATGGTAGCATATACAAGGCAGTGAGATGTTTGAAAAAATTCCTCAAAAAAATGTGGTCTCATGGTGATGGAGCTGTTTGAAAAAATGCCTCAAAGAAATGTGGTCTCATGGTGATGGACATCACCATGAGACCACATTTCTTTGAGGCATTTTTTCAAATAGCTCATTGCCTTGTATATTCTATTGCTTACTATTATGCTATGATATATTTTTTCCAAGCATTCATAGTTTGTTCGAAAGCACCTGCTTTTAGGCTTTTAGCCACAGGAAGGAAGTGAACATTTTGTAAAATTCTTTGGTAGACATGTATGGAAAATGTGGTAGCATAGACTAGGTAGTGGTCTGATAAAAAAAATG
This sequence comes from Sequoia sempervirens, assembly GCA_007258455.2. Taxonomy (NCBI): domain Eukaryota; kingdom Viridiplantae; phylum Streptophyta; class Pinopsida; order Cupressales; family Cupressaceae; genus Sequoia; species Sequoia sempervirens. Next base: position 66,443,984 of record VDFB02075321.1, read on the forward strand.
CCTCAAAGAAATGTGGTATCATGGTGATGGATCACCATGAGACCACATTTTTAAGCATTTTTCAAACAGTTGATTTAGTTGTCTATATAGATTACTATTGTGCTTCGATAGATTTTTTCCAATCATCCATAACATAGACAAGCCGCTGAACTGCTTTGAAAAAATTCTTCAATAAAATGTGGTCCCATGACAAGACAATGCAATTGGTAGCAGCCCCTAGTTATTAGTTATGCAATGTGAAGTAATTTCATAACTGCTTTATGTTGACTTTCTAAAAAACTATATTGTAATTAATTTTTTTTTCATCTATCAACATATAGTTATTAGTTATGCAATGTGAAATAATGCTTTGATTTTGAAAGATGTGCAATGCAATGCAATCAATGATATGAATATAAACTATAAAAATCTATTAAGTACAATTAATTAGTTAAAATATTTATTTTATTACTTGAGTAAAGCTTCGAACTTCACCTCCATTAGGAGGTGTTGTCGTAAAATCTCCAAGATTGACCTATTCAACATCCAAAATCAGATATTAGAATACTATTCATATAACAATGCTATTCACATGTAATATTTATAATTTTTTACTAGTTACATACCTCGACAGTACATGTCATAGCATAATACGGAGGTGGAGGACCGTTGAAAAATAAATGAACACTATGACATTGAAATTTTATTACAATAATTAAACTAAATTAGTTAATCTTTCATTTCAAAAATGATATTTAATAAATTAAATTCAATGAAATTGCTAACATTTACTTGAGTTTTTAATAAGAAGACTAAATTTCTTGTAGGTGTAGTTCGAAGAAATGGAGAAGGCGTTAGTTACTCTCATGAGAGTAACTAACAGGTTGATGAGAAGAGCGATGCTTGGAGTAGCTTCTGGTGAAATGAAGCTAACCAAGAAACTGAAGAAACAGGGGAAAATTGATACCCTAAAGCTGCTGGATGAAACAAAGGGTCCTGATTGGTGCGAATACATTTCTCTCATGGGAGAGTATGGGGACCTGTTAAAGAAAGCCAGTTAATCGCTTGTGTTGCTGCACTATTGTTTTTTAATGGGTTTTTTGTCTTTTATTCATAACTGGGACTGTTCTGTTAATTTCTGTAGGTTATGGTAGAATACCACCTGGAATACTATTGATTTAATCAATGGTCTTCATAGATTGAAGTATGCTGGTAAAATATTTATGTTTTTGATTGATAATGGCTAGACAATGGTTATACTTTTAAATTTTGGCCTGCACGTGCTAAATCTGATGATATTTTTTAGTTAGATGGTGGTGTTGTTTCCCACCTCTTTCTACTCCTTTTTGGTTTGTTATTGTAACTATGGGATCAAGGCCATTCCCTAATTATCTAATCAAAAACATTTACTTGAGTATCAAGGTCAGAAGCCTCATTCAGGAGGGTATTTGTCAACACCAACTGCTCATCTCTTGATGTAGCCTATGCACCTGCATCCTAACAATCCATGGGTTCATAACCACAGGGTGACCCACAAGCCTAACAAATATGGGGTGGGACCTTACTCCCTAAAGTACCCCTAGCTCAAGCTATGTTGTGGGGCTGGCATGCTCTATGATCGTTTGGGTCAAGGAACTAATGGGCTGTAGTGTCTCAACCTTAGCACTCTCCTTCACAATAGAAGGGATAGTCACGTGCTCACAGGCTATTCTGGTGAGTGCTTGTATCGCTAGTCATTGTGGGTTAAGATGTGCCCCTATTCTATCCTGTGTGGAGCCCCCATCTCTACCCTGGAAGTCCCACATATCAAAATAGTTTGGGACTTTATTGAGTATAAACACGTAGTAGATTTTCCTCAAAAAATATTGCAGGACCTCATTATTGTTGCATGGAGGGTGGTCAAAAACCATTCACCACCTCTACTAAAAATGGTTCTTTATCCCTTGGTGGTTCTACCAATGGATAGGGAACCTCTTTCTTGTAGGGTGTAGAAGTTGATTTTTTCGTGGTTTGTGAAAAAGGAACACAAGTCAAATTTTGTAATTTGGTAATTTTTGACTTGTTTATAAGGTAACTTATCTGCATAGAATTGTCTAAACTCTCTCCTCTTATTTGACGAAGTAGATATTTGCTTGCTAATTGAATCTACATTTGATAACATAGATTCAATAGATTGAGCAAGCATGGCTCTATGCGAGGTTGAACTTGTAGGATCTTTCAACCTTGAAATTATGTCTTCAATTTTTTTTTTATTATTTTCAATTTTCCCCATTAATTTTTCTTGCATTCCAAGGGCATATTGAGGAATTACTAGAGGTGTTTGTTGCTAGGGTTGTTCTTCAACACATATTTTGGGTTGAGGTGAAGGAAGATTCTGAGGATTAGGAGGTTGATTATCATTTCTTGTAAATTAAATAAATTTACATAAAAAATGTATTAAATCTAAAAGGGAAAAGAGAACTCGTAAATCCTTCCAAGTACCAGTATGCACCTTCAATATCTTATGTATCTTTAAAAAAATCAGATTTTGACAACTTGATATAAGCACATACTACTATGCCTTAAAGCAGAAAAAAAAACAATTTAATTTCCCATGCATTAACCCTTAGAGGAAAGTTGATATAGTTTCAGATTTAGGAAAATTTCAGTAGCATAACGACATGTAAATTAACTTTTCAAGAATGAGAAACATGAATAATAGAAGAAAGATAGACAAAAGAGAAGAAAACACGATATATGTGGGTAAAACCCTTTCAAGTACAAAACCCCACACCCCAAAGCATCGAACCAATGTATTAATTTGTAACAATATGGTTATAATACACTCGCAGGATCACATCCATAACATGGATACTACATCTTGCTCTTCTAGAGGAAATCCAACAACACTTTGATACCTGCAAAACTATCTCTCAAACCCACTCCAAGGCATCCAATATATAGAGAAATACAAGCATGAAGGTAGCTTCTAGAGCAAGCTACAAGGGATGGGTATCTAAATCCATGTGGCACATTTTTCTAACTCATAGTTGACTCTTGTGAAACTTTTCCAATGATTCCTTACCCCCTTACATGCCTCCATACTTGGGCACCCCAAATTTACCCAAAATAGATATGATAGATGCTCTTAAACACCTTACAACAGTCATAAAATCTATCATATATGACAACACTTACATCTATAAGAGAATTCATCATAACTGACTAATAATAAATGATTCCCTTACAACTTGTCATAATCAAAATTGGGCACCTAGATTCCTCATCCAAAGATGCCTTCCAACACTTGTCCAACCTGTCATAAAATATGACTCTTATGCGTCATAAGATCATCATAGGAATCCATCTTAAGATCTCCATGAGAACCCATCATAAGATCATCATAGGATCCCTCAAAGATGCCTACACATGTCAAATAATATATTCCCAAAGTGGGACACCTACATTGCCTTGTGGGGACAAAAACATCCATGTCACCTCCTAATATGCTCACAACTCACCGTTCCAATTCATATTAGATGAAAAATTCATATGAGCAAGAAATTACAACATAAGCATTAATAAATTAATATTTTAATTCTAGGAAATTGCAAAGGTTGAGACACATAAATTCCCAACAAAATCTAACTATTTATAAATAAATTCACACAAAAAACAAACAAAACTTACTCCTTTGAACTCCCTAATGTCGTGGCGATATTTTGGTGAAGATTCGACAATGATTTGATGAAGAATTTGGTCTCCAATAACACAAGCGCGATCTTGAGGGTTTGAAGGCTACGAGTTTGGAGGAAAACAAAGAAATGAGAAATGAGAAATGTTGTCTTTTTTTTGTTATAAAGAGCTATAACATGCTCGCATTAGTTATGGTCATGGTACTGCCGAGCCTCAGGCTCGGCAACACCAAGCCATAATGTGAGCACGTTATAACACGCTTGTGTTATGACCTTTTAAAAAATTAAAAAGTGTTGGCCACTTTTTGGCCCCCCATCTTTTTGTACCCACCCCCACATACATCTAGTGTAATGTGTCATATTCTTATAGTTTTTTATATGTATTTGTTTATATATACTTCCACATGTAATATCATAATGGTTAATCAAATATTATATTAACAAATTTTAGATCTACATAATATTTAAAGAGCTTAATTTTTTAGTAGTTTACCTTATAGTAATGAGACCAAAGTTAAAGAGATATTGCCCAATTTTAAGCTTTAGCCTCTATCCATATTTTATTAATGAATATTTTCCCTTTCCTCTTAAAAAAATTTCCCTCACCTTGTTAATTGATTTATACTCTAGGGATATGTGCCTAGAATTTTGAGATCCCAAGTTTGTATGTGCATGGTACATATGATTCTTCACCAAACATATAACACATAATATTTGTAACCACACTACTCCTTACAAGGATATAAGTAGCCATGTACTATAATTATTTAGTAAAGAATGCAACCATGTATTTCCTCTTGGTCATCCAACTAAGTTCATCTCTAAATAGAGTGAGCATATAACTACTCATGAGAATCCTACTATCTAAATCACTAGCTGAATTTGGATTAGAAAATCCTTGTATATCAAGAAACTTACTCACATAATTAGTCTCATGATAATAACTATAATAATTAAAAGTTTCTTGTAAATATATAAAAATCATTTTCACATAATTATAATGCTCTCTACTAGGGTTAGATGTAAAATTGCTAAGAACTCCCATAGCTTGGGTAATATTCAATATTTTATATACTAGATAATATATATTAGGCTACTTATGATGCTAGCATAAGAAACATTATAAATATCCCCCAAATCGTCATTCATAACCATTTTTTGAAGTTACTAAAAAAATAATGCATAATACTATATTACTAAAATTTATATTATATTGTAATGAATGAGTGCCACCCTCTCTGGTGGCAATTTTCCCAAAAAAAAATTATATTGTATTGTATTCTATAATGATTGCTAGGTAAGACAAGGTCTTCCTTCAAAGAAGGCATCATATACATCCTCATTTATAATGTATATTTTTTACTTTTAGTATTATAATTTATATTTGTTGATAGGGAAAATTAGGAGGAAGGCATGAATCATCAATAACAACAACAAAACTATCTAATTCAAGCCATAGAGACTCTAATCTAATAATGAAGTACAAGATGATAATAGAAATCAAATGATAAATCATATATACCTCAACTTCTATGTCAAAGTTGATTCCCCTCCATTGCTCTTCTCAATTTTATTTGTTTGCTCTTAGATATGAAGTGTGCACAATCTACAATAAGCTCAATGTAAACAAATGATAGCAAAATATCAAAGAATGTGGTTAGCCATCAAAGAGATATGAGGGTTGATTTTATAGAAATGGTTGATTTGAATGGACGATCAGGATTAAGAGGTGGATGATCAAGATCAAGGGTCAAGAATCCTTGAGATGAATGAGTTAACTGACTACAACTTGTTGTAGGATTTCACTTAACTATTTGCATGGAGAATTGATTGAAGAGTTAACTCTCACTAAGTGGGAGTGAACTGACTTGATTGATCAGTGAAGTGGAATTGATTATCCAATCGATTGGGAGAGAGTGTTCATTACAAATGAGGTGGAAAATGTATGGGATAATAATTTATTTTGGAAGAAGATAATATTCGAGAAATAAATTAAATAATTAAAAATAATTATTTAATTTGGGAAGTGAGAACTTGCATGAGTATTTAATAATTAAATGAATTTAATTATTATTTACATGTGCAAGATTGAATTAGTTATTAAATAAATAAAATAAATGATTTTATTTATTTTTAGCAAAGATAATGTTGAGGAATTAAATTAAATAATCAAAATAGTTACTTAATTTAAGAAGGAGGAATTAATTAAATAATAAATTATTTAATCTTGGAGATAAGAACTAGATAAGGAATTTTTATGAGATTTAATAATTAATTAAATGAATTAATTATTAAAGGAATGTGCAAGTGAGATTTAGATAAATAAATTAAATGTTTTATTTATCATTAATGAATGGATAATATTGAGATATTAAAGGATAATTAAATAATTAAAGTAATTATTTAATTTAGAAAGTGGGAAAGTGGATAATTAAATAATAATTATATAATTTTGGAAGGGATAATGGATGATTAGTTAAATAAATGCTAATTTATTTAATTAATTAGGAAGATAAATAGGAGTTAATGACATAATTAAATAAATCAGATTTATTTAATTAATTATGAAGATTAATAAGAGTTAAATACCATAAAGTTATTTATTTAATTAATTAAAAAGATTAATGATAAAGTGAATTAATTAAATAACATAAAGTCATTAATTAATAATGAAATATGCATTAGTGATAATAATTGAAACATTATTTAATCATTAGGAAATGATGATAATTGGTGCTAAAACGTTACTCGCAGGCTAGGACAATTTTGGGTATCTACATTTTCCCCTTCTTTGATACAATGTGTTTTTATAGTGTTCTGTCAAAGAATATTCAAAAAGTCATGTTCAAGACCTACATCGGTATGCCTCGGTGACGGATGGATAGCATGGTGCCCCCTTCATAAATTTTACAAATTTTTAAAAAAGTTTTGAAAAAATTGGCAATTTTTTTGACAAGCGAATTTTATTTGTTTAGGTGAGAGGTCTAACAAAAAAAATGTTCACTACAAGAGAAGGTTAGTAAGAAGTGAAGAATGGTTAGATGGAACATCCATACAAATCAAGATTGATGTATGATTGATAGTATTTGAGCTTTCAACAGTACATGTTTTATCATCATAGAGTAATTTATTAATGTGACAAGAGGATTATGCACACCAAAGCAAAAATTGTGATGGCAGATTTTATTTTCATTTTCCTAAAGATTATGATATATGGACATGTGGATATGTGTACACCAAGTTGAGACAAACCTTGGTGATGTTAGTATCTATTTGTCAAAGATTCAGACACACCAGACAAGGATTTCCCATATTCATACTAGTAACAATAGAACCTTGTTGGAATATGTGGGGAAGTAACTACAGAGCATGTTAATCCTGATGTAAGAAACATTAGTTGACCTTTGAATTTCATAGGATGTTTTGATTATTCCAAATGGAACCCCAATCACACAAGTAGAACTTAGTTTCCCTAGTCATATTATCAAGACAAACCACAAACAAAAATCAACAGAAAAGATGTAATGATCCATCATCACTCCTCTAATCACTTATGGATATCATCAAGTAGTGTAGGACCATGACATAAGATAAATCAGATAAAAAGATAGGACTAACTAGACCAAACAAGTCAACAACCATTTATATCTTCTTGTCCACTGATATGTGTGTTTTGATAGGATTGTAAAGATCATTTCTGGTTTTAGGAATGAGACATCTCCCATAAGACGCCTAGTCTAGTTTTGAGGATCTGTAAAAACCTATATAAGATAACTAATAGTTGATAAAGATAGGTAGATTTCATTGATACATATGTAGGCAATTGATCAGCCAGGTTGCATGCTAGTTTGATAGTTTAATTGTTGTTTCATGATTTGTTGAGCTTAGTTTTTTATAGGATTATTTATTTGTGTTTGATCAAAATGTCATCCTTCACAAATGACAATGGATATGGTAGATGATCCTATGTTTTCATATTTTTTGGAAAATTTTGAATGCTTTTTGGATTTTTTAGAACGTTTAGAATGTTTTTGGATTTTCTAGATGATGATGATATGGATGAATGATGATGGATGATAAAGATATATCAATATGTAGGGATATTGAAGACCTTTTGAGATCTTGTCACTGGCCAAGCTAAAATTAATTGATCTGATTGAGTGACTATCGATAGTGATAAAATTGTTGAGGATACACAACAATGCAAGGATAGTGTTGTCAAGATAGGAACCACATAAGGATTGGGAAGGATACATCCCAAGATGATGATTGATTGATTAGATAAGATTGATCAATATTTGTAGCCAAGTTAGGAACAAAATTTGTTAGATAGTTTGATAACCCATTGGAGTGTAGGTGCTTGATGATATTGGTAGGGATTGTTTGGATTGATATTGATGGTGGAAAGTATGATGGTGAGGTTTATTCATGAGATGGTGGTTTCCACTCGAGATTCAAATCATCAAGTGAGCTATAAGACATATATAAATATATTTATTCAAAAGCAAGATTAATCACCCACCCCAGTGTCTAGCAATGTAGGGAATACCATGAGTGGGTGCACTAGTGCGATGGGAATGGATATGCGAAGGATAGGCATTGTGCAAATAGATCAAGGATAAAGGAGTTTACTTCCAATGACTATCTCGTAATAGGATATCATGTTTGACCCAAGTGAAATTTTTGGATAGTGCTATGTAGGTGATGGCATGACATGGGATAGTATATGGCCAAAGGAAAATGATTATGTCAAGATTTTTCCAAAAGCATGTTTTGAAGTATATGTCCTAGTATTTATCAAGATCAAGATGAATAGGGAAGATGGATGCAAGTGGAATGGATGAATCGAAGATTTATTATGGATGAGATAAGCTGCTCCTAGATGGAATGGTGCACATTGATGCTTGATTTTATGCGTGATGCCTATTTTTTAGGTTTTCATCATGGTATTTGCCCAAAGTTCCATAAGAGCGGTTTTCACTATTGGATGAATTATTTTTTCTTTACTTTTTTCTTTGTTTTATTTTTTGAATTTTGAATGATTGTTGATCATAATAGACCACCTGGTGGTGTTGATGTAGTTGTTGCTTTCATAGTGTGCCAATAATGTCTTTCCTTGATGAGTTGCTTCACCAAAATAGTAGCACTTGTATACAACCCATGAATGTTATTGTGATCATATTTGATACAAGAGTTGACCTTATCTAAATACATAGTTGGAATAAGGTAATAAATGAATCATGCATGGAAGAGAAGTTCAACTAGGAGTCTACAATGAATGATTTGATCTATCCATAGTTCCTATTCATTAGCATTATTCACATAGTTAGTTGGAAATAAAATTTAGTTTGTTGTCCATAATCTGAGGATAGGTATCATCGTATATTCCAGACTTGTAGGATGTTGATGAGTTTACATGTTCTATAAATCTGTAATTGCTATTGATGAATAATATGAAATCAGTGACTTCTTCTGAGTTTGTTCTTTGTTTTTTTTTTTGTTGTGTTTTCTCTGTTGTTTATTGATTTTAATATGGTATCAGATCCAATGGTAAGTCTTGGTGCTATGAGCATGTAAGTTTGGTATTGCTGCTATAGAGAAGTTTGTTGTTGCTGTTGAGTTGTAAGAGTGGAGAGAATGACAACCATTGATGGAGAACCACCAGAAGAAGAAGATGATGACACCATTGAGGATGAAACAGTTGTTTTATTTTGAAGTGGTGAACATTTTAAAGACAGTAAATGATGCAATAAAGGATAGATAGATGCTCAATAGTTTGAGGTGCTTGTGGATCAAGAACTATACCTCATTGGGGTTATGGGACATGCATGTGAGGATTGGTGTCCAATAGTTCAGAGAGGGATCCTGAAGTCTAGAAGTTCAATGTCATACCTTTATGAGGGTGATGAGAAACTTCATGTGCAAATGGTGTCTAATGATGTTAGAAACTTGGATGATAGCTAGAGGATTATGCTTGGGAGTAGTTTGAAGAATTCTTATTGGTTTGTGAGCTATTTTCAAAAGACAACTTTTGCATAATGTAATGTGTTTAGTTTTATGTTGTTAGATATATTAGGAGTTCAGTAAAATTCCATTATTCCTTAAGGGGGAGAGTTGGAATAAGGTAATAAATGAATCATGCATGGAAGAGAAGTTCAAATAGGAGTCTACAATGAATGAATTAATATGTCCATAGTTCCTATTCATTAGCATTTGTCAGATAGTTAGTTGGAAATCAACTTTAGTTTGCCGTCCATAATCCGAGGATAGCCATCATCGTATATTCTAGAATTATAGGATGTTGATGAGTTTACATGTTCTATAAATATGTAATTGCTATTGATGAATAATATGAAATCAGTGACTTCTTTTGAGTTTTTTCTTTGCTCTATTTTCTGCTGTGTTTTCTCTCCTATTTATTAATTTTAATATGAATTTTTGGAACCACGGTTGTCGTTGCGCCAAAAGATCAACCTATTAATGCCTGATACAACTACTAGAGCTAACAGATCCATAGGAGGTAGTTAGTCCATGTCACAAATCTCGAGGGGAGTGCTGACCAAATTTCAACAATCTCCCCCTCAGCGTTACCTGAGGGGATTCAAACCCATAACCTTTGGCTCTGATACCAATTGTTGGAACCATGGTTGTCATTGTGCCAAAATATCGACCTATTAATGCCCGATACAACCACCAAAGCTAACGGATCCATGGGAGGTGGTTAGTCCATGTCACAAATCTCGAGGGGAGTGCTGACCAGCTTTCAACATACACGCATCATGATAGAGTGCCATTAGAGTCCTTATGATAAAGTGTTGTTGCTAGGACACATTTAATGAAAGATTTGGATATCTTGGATTTTAAGTTGGATGGTGGATTTTGATGGAGGATATGAGATGGAGATGAATTATTTGATAGATTGGATTGTGGATCTTTTATTCTCCAAACTTGAGATGGTGGTGAATCGTAGATTTTTATGGGTGTGAAATGCTATGACTCTTTTGCTTAATTAGGGTCTTTTACCTAAAGGAAAGAGATAGATCCCACACCAAAAATCTAGGTGGTTCACTCACATTAATGTATGTATGATGGGAATATTCCTAAATGCAATGATCTAGATGCAACTAACTAATAAAATTGATTTATTATTTATGTAAAACCTAAGAAATATGAAGTGTTTGAAAGCAAGTGTGATATGCAGAAATGAACTAGAAACATGCATAAATGAACTCAAAACTTAATAAAACTTAATAGAGTGCACTTGGAGATGGAATGTTGATGTTGGAAGGTTCTATAATCTTATAGAAATCACTGTTGATGACCAGTGGGACTCATTCGCCACTAATGGGGAATCAGTCTTGCTTCTGGTAAACTTTGCTGAAATAAATTTTTGACTATCGGGAATTGAATTTTGATGAAATCACCTTTTCCAGCTTGGCAGTGGGACTCATTTGCCATTGATGGCGAATTATCCCTCCTCCAAAAATCTACAAATTCTGAAGTTAACTCTGTGGGTCTAGATCTACACTTCTATTCTTGTCGAGTTGACGAAACCAAATTTGTAGAAAATAGGTTGAATGTTATCTCCAAGCTTGAATTAGGGTTTGGTTGACTTGAATAGCTTTGATGAATTGTTGGCCACTTTTCAACACCAATTTCTTTAACAAATCTTCCTAGAAGACCCGCAAACACACATGCAAAGAGGGGGAAAATGGTTAAGGGTTAGAGTATAGGGATTTTCCTTGGTCAAATCCCACTTTGGTAATCAAACCCTTGATAAAGAAATGAATGATGAATAAATAAAATGCAAGTGTCCTAAACTCACCAAACCCTTGTTGTTGAAGTCTAAAGATATGTGAATGGCTCCTCCAAGATGCTTGATAATTTCTTGATTGAATGATACTATGATGCTTGAATGTTTGAATGAATGTTTGAGATGATTAAGTGAATATTATGAATGGGTGAATGGGGGTTAAAATGGATGGAAAAACACTTATTTATTCACACTTATACCCTAATTACCTGAAAATACAACATCATAGGCTGACATAAGGTCTTAATGAATAAAAACCCGAAGGAAATTTGAATTTATTTTGAATTTTGTGCCAAGAGGGACTCATTTGCCACCCATGGTGAATGGGTCCCACTCTAGGCTTGGAAATGGGTGTCAGGAATTAAGTTTCCTTTAATGAGGTTTGTCAGGTTTGTATTAAAAAAACACACTTAATTAGGGCCTATAATTGCATAAAGGGGCCAAATAAAGCATAAGAAAGGTGTAATTAGTGGTGACAAGCCTAGAAAATCATGAAAGCTTGTTACAAGACTTTACAACACTTTAGAATAGGAATTGATAAGGGATAAAAAGGTGATATTTAGATGAATTATAATAAGAAGAGTCTAGAAAAGTGTAGAAATGTGTTACAACACTTCACAACACCTTCACAAGACATCATAATTTGAATATTCAGGACCTAATGAGAATGCATAAGTTACATTGCAACATTACATCTAAACAAAATAAGCCAAGCATCACAGGAAAAAGACCTAAATGACCATGAAAATTTCAAAGATCTATTTTTCTATGGTACATTTAGCCCCCACTTTAGTGAGAGGATGAACTTGCTTCAAACTCACACTAAAGTAGCCATGCATATTGAGAGGGATCCAAATGCACTTATGCTAGTAAGATGGAATGCCAATTATCAAGAGGGATGATCAAGCCCCTAGGATGAAGATCCCATGGAAAACTAAACATAAGAATAAAGGAACACATGTATGAAAGAGAAAAGAAAAGGAAGAGAAAAAGGAAAATTCAGATCAAGCTTCGATCATTTGTCCAACTAGTTGTGGATCAAATCTAGGCTATTTTCCAAAAAAGAAAATGCATACTCACTCTACGGTGACAAATCTCATGGCAGTCTGTTGGGTGAGAAGGCCCAAAAGGTGAGAAACATACGCTTGGCTGGTATGTACTCACAAACACATAGGTGGCTATGGGGAAAGTTGTGTCGTAGAATGGGCTTCCCGCTCAACCATATCAAAGTTATACCTCCTAATAACTTTAATAAGGTGCCACAAAGGAAAATGTTGGTTCATGCTTCATGAGACAAGCATTAAAGCTTTGTATGCTTATAACTCATGAACAAATAGGATGGCACCATAGGAATGCAAGTTAAATTATGCAAGGTGGCCATGTGAATGTAAAAATGCAAAATGTAAAGGAAAGTTCAAATGAGTATTTTTAAGATCATGCGAGGTCTATCACTTAGGGAAAATTGTATCTAATGTCTCTAAGAGAGTACCAATCAAAGAATAGAATATTCACAACTTAGGGGATGCAATGCATCACATTAGGCCACTTAGAGGAATGCAATATGTTGAGATAGATCACACTTATGAAGGACATCATACCCAATGTCATCCACAAAGTGACAAACACATTGTATGAAATGACAAGGCTGCACTAAGAACTAAGGAAGAAAAATAATGCAAATGAATAATACCAATGTATGCCCCCACTTTAAAGGAATTGCTACACACCGTTCTGTGAGAAATTACTTTAAAGTAGTGAAGGAAAAATGCAAAAAAAAAACAAGACATGAGAGCCAACTTGGAAAGCCCTTATGCTAAGTAATATGTTGCCAAGTAAGGCTACGCCATGCAGAGGAAAAAGGAACAAAAGAAAGAGGGGTTGCCCCCAGACATAACACACCAAACACATAAGGGATCTATGGATTTGGGGTCAGTATGTTTGTTGCTGCAATTTTTTTATTAAAGAGCTCGAAACTGTCATCATTCCCCAAATACATAGAATTTGAAGAATGACAAAAAGAGAGTAGAAACAAACAAAAAATAAAGTCCATTTTGGGTCAAAATGGAGGAGACATTGTGATCTCAATGCTTTGCATCATCCCCAAAAGGAAAAACACAAGAAAAAAGAAAATAAAAAGGAAAAAGAAAAGGAAAAGCTTTTGGGTCAACATGAAGGAGACATTTCAGTCTCAATTCCTTGCATCATCCCCAAAAGGAAAACACAAGAAAAAGATAAATTAAAAAGGAAAAGGGACCATTTGGGTCAATATGGAGGAGACATAGGTCATCTCAACACTTTGCGTCATCCCCAAAAGGAAAACAAAAAAAAAAAATGAAAAAGAAAAGTAAAAGGACCAATTGGGTCAACATGGAAGAGACATAGGGCGTCTCAATGCTTTGCGTCATCCCCAAAAGGAGAACACAAAACAAAAGCGAAAAGGAAAATATAAAGTACGACATATAGAAGAATAGAGGTAGAAATATAGGAAGTGCACAAAGAGAGGGAGAATATCAAACACACATTACGGGGGAGCATGATACACACAAAAAATCACACTAAAGAAAAGAAAAAGAAAGAGGAAAATATAAAAATTCTAGTAATGCAAATGCAATTCAACCATTAACTGAGTTATTGGCTTCGCAATCTCAAGTAGTATAAGCGGAAGGTAAATAATGCATCTAAGGAAGAAGGACAAATGCATTACTAGGATAAGGCTAACAACTTCTTTCCCCCACTGAGTGCAAGGAAAGAATGAGCTGACATAGGTGATGGGAAAAATCATGCAATAGTGGGAATGGAAAATTCTACAACTATTGCATGATGAGGGGATTTGGTTTAGGGAATAATGGGATAATAGGATAACAGTCGGTATCAGTGAAGTGATACTTGTTTAGTATGTCCTTCAATGTCTGACATTCATCATTATGATGTCCAAGAATATGATGACATTTACAATATGGTATGTTGGAATCTTTAGGATGGATGACCAACCTATTTGAAGGTCGTCAGAGTATAAGGCTTATGTTTAAAAGTATTTGCAATTTCTTTTCACATTCAAGTGGTGGATGGAGAGGAAACTTGAGTTTTTTTTAATTTGTAAGGTCATTTGTGTTTACTAGATTCACCTTTTTCATGGATTGAAGGAGGAAGAGGACCCATGGGGATCCTAGGATCCTTGTCATTGGAATCATGTAAGGGTTTCTCAATGGGAGGAGAACATTCAAATTAGGAGGGGAATCAAAGATCACCAGGCCATCATCCTGAAGTCTCCAATATTCAAAAGGAGGCTTGTTGTTATGAGGAGTATCTTGATATCCTAACCCTATTGTGTTTTCATCTATTGGTCTTTTTTCTAAAATTTGATGAATTTCATGTTCAGTTGTTGTGTCACATTCTTGTTTGCTTAAGATAGTGAAACCTTTCCCTTAAGTTTCTTCAAGATTGATTGGTGTGTTGGTAAATTTGTTATCATAAAAGGTTTGAGGAGGTGGTTGTGTAGAAGAACTAAGTCCACATATTGGAGGGAACTTAGGTCCTTCATTTTTTTCAGTATGTAAATAAACAAACATGTCAGGAGGTGAAACAGTAGGGAGGTCTTGTGACTTCATGGATGGGTAAAAGGTTGCATTGGCTTCAAGGTTGTCAAGGCATTCATGTAAGAACTTATTCATATTATCATCATCTTCTCAAATGATGTTAACAACATGAGGAGGACATTCATGAGGAGTTGAAGGAGCATGAGGAAGCTCAAGGTCATTAGGATCACAACCAAAGGTACAATTTAACATGTCCACTAAGGATTTTAATGAATTCAAAAAATTAATAAAGGAAAAGTCCATGATGAAAATGAAAGAAAGTAAAATAATATGCAAGAAAGAGAATAAAAAAAAAAATCTATAAAGTATGACAAAAAGTAATAGAAAAAAACTGTAATGCAGAAAATACCCAGAAAATGCTTAAAAATACATTTCAGAATGTGCAATTGGACTAATTCACCCAAGGTGGTGAATGAGTCTAGGGATGATTTTTTTTGTGTTTTTTTAGAAAATTAAAAATGATTTTTATGTGTTTCTAATGCAAAACTAAGATGTAAATGCAATATTTTAGTTTTTGTAATGTTTTGAAGTGAAAAAATGAAATCTATATGAGATATTCACTAATTCAATGTTGTAAATCCTTAGATGCAAAAACAATGCAAAGGCTAATGGAAAAGCTAATGCTACGAGTCCTAGGATGTAAATATAGTTGTAAATCAGAAAGATGATGCATTGAATATGCAGGTTCAACAAAATGAACTGTATTTTTATGGTGTGAAATGTTATGACTCTTTTGCTCAATTAGGGTCTTTCACCTAAAGGAAAGAGATAGATCCCACACCAAAAATTTAGGTGGTTCACTCAAATTAATGTATGTATGATGGAAATATGCCTAAATGCAATGATCTAGATGAAAAAAAATGATAAAATTGATTGATTATTTATGAAAAACCTAAGAAATATGAAGTGTTTGAAAACATAGTGTGATATGCAAAAATGAACTAGAAACATGCACAAATGAACTCAGAACTTAATGAAAATGAACATAGTGCACCTGGAGATGGAATGTTGATGCCAGGAGGTTTTGGAATCTTACAAAAATCACTGTTGATGACCGGTGGGACTCATTCCCCACTGGTGGCGAATCAGTCCCGCTTCTAGTAAACTTTGCTAAAATGAGTTTCTGACTATTGGGAACTGAATTATGATGAAATCACCTTTTCTAGCCTGGCAATGGGACTAATTCGCCACTGATGGCGAATCATTCCTCCTCCAAAAATTTGCAAATTTTGAAGTCGAATCTGTGGGTCTAGATTTGCACTTGTCTTCTTGTTGGGTTGACAAAACCAAATCTGTAGAAAACGGGATGAATGTTGTCTCCAAGCTTGAATTAGGGCTTGGTTGACTTGAATAGATTTTATGACTTGTTGACCACTTTTCAACACTAATTTTTTTGAAAAATATTCCTACAAGACCTGCAAACACACATGCAAAGAGGGGGAAAATGGTTAAGGGTTAGAGTATAGGGATTTTCCTTGGTCAAATCCCACTTTGGTAACCAAACCCTTGATAAAGAAATAAAATGAAATAAGAAAGGAATGATGAATAAACAACATGCAAGTGTCCTAAACTCACCAAACCATTGTTGTTGAAGTTTAAAGATATGTAATTGGTTGCTCCAAGATGCTTGATAATTGCTTGATTGAATGATACTATGATGCTTGAATACTTGAATGAATGTATGAGATGATTAAGTGAATATGATGAATGGGTGAATGGGGGTTAAAATGGATGGAAAAAAACTTATTTATACACAATTATGCCCTAATTACCCAAAAATACATCACAAGCCAACATAAGGTCTTAATGAATAAAAACTTGAAGGAAATTTGAATTTATTTTGAATTTTGTGCCAAGAGGGACTCATTTTCCACCCATGGCGAATGGGTCCCACTCTAGGCTTGCAAATGGGTGTCGGGAATTAAGTTTCCTTTAATGAGGTTTGTTAGGTTTGTATTAAAAAACACACTTAATTAAGGCCTATAAGTGCATAAAGGGGCCAAATAAAGCATAAGAAAGTGTAATTAGTGGTGGCAAGCCTAGAAAAGCATGAAATCTTGTTACAAGGCTTTACAAAACTTTAGAATAGGACTTGATAAAGGATAAAAATGTGATATTTATATGAATTATAATAAGAAGAGTCTAGAAAAGTGTAGAAATGTGTTACAACACTTCACAACACCTTCACAAGACATCATAATTTGAATATTCAGGACCTAATGTGAATGCATAAGTTTCATTACAACATTAAATCTAAGAAAAATAAGCCAAGCATCACAAGAAAAGGACCTAAATTACCATGAAAATGTCAAAGATCCATTTTTCTATGGTATAGGTGGATGATGGAGTGTCGATGTAATATTTTGAGTATGTTTGGGACCAACACTTTTATAGACTTTGTATGTTGGCATTGAAGTCTTCTTTGAAGGGGTGGAAACTTTTTATAGTTTGAAGGAATTTTTAGATGCATCTCAATAGTTTCATTTACTATTGGATTTGGATTTTTATGTTGATTGAATGCTTTACATGATCCAATTTTCTTTGAGATCCATTTTGACCATATATGTCCACTGATTTCTGGATTTATTAGCTTGAAAATCTTGACTTTGATATTTTTCTTTGTAAGGATTTTTCTTTCGTTGGTCCCAATTAGTGGATAGAAGAATTAAGGAATGATGGTTTATGATGTGAATTGGAGGAGTGCTAGAAGCAACCTTATGATAAGGACTATTCATAACACCTATTTCAATATTTGCATTAGATGCAGTTGCCCCCGAAATCATGGACGTGCCACTAGCATTCTTAGATTTCTTGATTGATGAATAATCAAGTCCTTGATATTTAGGATTATCAAAATATTATACTAGTTCTAGAAACCCTATTCATTTAGGCCTAATGATTTTCCTTTATACTACATTCTTTGAAAGATCTTGTTTGCAATAGGATATTTTTTGTTTTGATAACAAGATGCTAACTCTGCTTTATGTTCTTCGGAATCATCAATGGTTGTCTTCTCATCATTAAGAAGGATTTCTTTAAAAAAAGTGAGTGACACAAGTTGATAGGATACTGGTGCTTCATTGATATGTGGGATAGCTTCCTGATCGATATCTTCAACTTGATTTTGTGAAATATTGGATTTTGATCGTTCTTCAAAAGATATCAGTGCTTCAAATTCAATGTAAAAACATTCTTCATGGCCATGTTCTGAAATGTCACCATAAAGTCTTGTGAATTTGACTATAGCTTGATCATTTGCAAATATTTTGTAGAGTAGGATAATCTTGTTTTGGAGGAAGATCATCTATGTGTCTAGCAAAAGCAAGTGTATCATCTATAGAGGTAGAGGTGATTGGAATATGGATGGGGTCAATGTTACTTTTCTGATCATGAATGAAATGGAAAGGAACAATGTGATATTGATCAAGGATAGGATGAGACTGTATGATTTGAATAACTTGATCTTGATTAGTTCCAGGGACTTCTTCTTTATGCTTTGGATTGTGTTCTTATATGGATACAATATGTTGGGATGGTGGTAATGGAATTTGAACAGAAATATCTAGAGTGGGTGATGGGATGGATGGGATACATAATGATATTTGGTCTAGAATTTCATGATTATAGATTGAATCTATATCAAAAATTGGATTATCTATCATTGATATCCCTTGGGGAAAGTACTGGAAGATGTTATTTATGGATTCTTTGGTTGATGGGGATGATGTAGGTTGTTCTTGCAAAGGTTCTAATGATGAAGGAATGGAAGGAGAGATGGAGGCTTCTTGTGGGCACACTTCTTCAAGATGTCCTATCATGAGGTCAAATGAGGTGAACTGTTATGGACATTGCTAGATATAGGTAACTAACTAGTTTTGATCTTGCTTGGGAAATTATCTTGATACATGTCTAATTTCTCATCACGTGAGCTATAGATATTGTCAATGTGATTATTATTGGATGGGTTAGGTTCTTTGAGAGGAAGCTCTTGAGTTAGCTTGATAGGTGATGGAGGGCATGATGGTGGAAGAGGGTTGGATGATGTAGGATTAGCCATATTATGGGATTGCCTAACTTTACTTTCACGTTGAAGTTTACAATTCCTTGCTATACTTCCTAAGAGATCATCAATGTAAATGAGGTTTTATTGTATGTTTTTTTGGATTGAGGTGGAGTGGATTGCAATGGATTAGAATAAGATGTAGAGGCTATAAGACTTTCTTGGTTTGGTGATGGGGATGAAAATTTAGGATATGCATGGGAGATAGGGATTTTCGATATGATTTGGTGTTGAGGAGTGATTTGGATGGAATATTGGTTTCCCTTGTCAAGGTTAGAATAAGGATGACTAGTGGATGTTGATTGAGGATTAATGTTATAGATTATGTTAATTGGTTATTGATAATGAGGATATATGAATGGATGACTAGAGCTTATGGGTTGTTGGTAAGTAGGTTGGAATGTTTTGGGTTGTCAGTATGGATGAGAGGTAGATGGGTGGATAGGGATTGTGGTTTGTTGATATTGAGGATAGATGGATGGATTACTAAGGATTGATTCATATTCAACTTGACTACAAAGAAGATCAAGGTAAAATGAAGAAATTTTTGTGAGTTTGGATTATGATGGATAAGCACAATAAGTATTATAGGATGAAGCTATGATATGTTTTTGGGATTTTTTTGATATTGAATTTAGATTTTGAAAAGGATACTAGACAAAAAAAGATGGACCAAGTTAACAGATCATAATATCAAGACCTCAAGAAAGACCAAAATAGGACGATGATTGGATAAAAGTGAACCTAAACTAGACTTATGAGTCTAAGGCTTAACTTGTGGACGAGATAGATAAAAGATTACAAGGTCAAGGCACTCCAATAGATGAATTTGGTCTGATCAAGGTTTGATAATTTTCTTGATTTCAAAAGATAAAGTTGACTATCTATGATGTTGTATGACAAGTGCTAAGCTAAAGGATGCAACCTATGCTAGGAAAATAGGAAAAGTGATGAAAGTAAAGGAAAAACTAGACAAGTCTCTGGTTTGTATGTAAGGTCACTATCTAAATTAGGACTATAAATTAGATCCTCTAGGATTGACTCAAAATTTGTAGTATAAACATATGTGTTAGAAAATTTTGATAGATGTGGCGCTAAAAGGAACATATGTGGCTCATAAACTAATAAATATGATGTACTAGACAATTGTGGTGCAAAAATAGGTGCGGATCAGAAACTGGTAAATGTGATGTAGTACTGGAAAATTGCGGTGCATAGATAGATGCAATAGGCTCTGACAGATGCATTTTACTAGTTTTTGACCTAAAATTTGAGGTTTCTAAGTGAATTTTTTATTTTGGACAATTTCAGTTTTAGGATAGAAAACACAACAAACACTTAGAATATAGATTTGATTGTTAAATTTTCAACACTTGGGTAAAAGTCTTAAGGGCCAAAGCCATAATGGTTTTTCTGGTAGGAACAAACTCAATAAAATTAGAACCAAGCACAACTTCGCTAATCATGAAGGTGTGTAAATTTGCAGTAGGCCCACCTCATAATAAAGTGACAAATAATTTGAAAGATTGGATATTTAAAAAATTATAAATAACTATTCAATACCTTTCTATACGAGAGAAAATAGCTAGAAGTCACGATGACACAATATCAATGGAATGGGCACACCTTCTTCTCTCCTTGAGAGGATATTGATAGAAACTCAAAAATATTCTATCTTGACTCAAGGGAGGACACAGTGAGTAGCTTCAGGCATTGATACTTGTACCTTGCACCACTACAAATCAAGGAAAGAAAGTAATTTATGATTCTTAAACAATTGGTTTGTAGTGGAGTTCCATAAACACCACCACCTACACAAGCACAAGATCAAAATCTGAAATCACTTGAGATAATGAAGGAACGCCTGGAAAGTCATGAGTGGATTGAGCTCAACTTTCATTTTTTCCCCCTTTATATAGGATGCTGGAAAAACATGCATGAGGTCAAACCATGGGGTGATGAACTCTCAAGAAGGCCTCCAAACAAAAAGGGAAGGAATAGTGTTTCTATTTCCCCTCACCTAAGATCACACTAGGTGCAAGGGGAGTGGATATGTAGAAAACTCCTTTAGTGTAAAACAAGAACAAGTAAAAACTAGAGGTATTTTCTCATCACCCTAGATTGCATCAAGTGCAAGGGGAGACACTCTAGTCTACCAAAAATGGAAAACATGGCAAACAAGTTAATTTTAATTGTACCAAGGATTGAAATGTGTGGTTCAATTTTAAAACACCAGTTGAAAGTTTGAATATTATCTTGTTTATTTTTAAAACCCAAATCAAAAGATGATAGTTTTAGGTTCTTTTTAATACACCAAAACAAAATATTCAAGTTGTGGGTTCCTTTTGTTAGATGCATGGGGCAACTGAGAGGGGGGCTGAATCAGCTGGACATTAAAATATCAAAACCCTCATTAACCTCCAGATATTTATTAGCCCTTAAAACATTAATCATATTTATCATGAAAGTAAAAAGTGAAACAAAAACACATAAAAACACCAGATTTAAGTGGAAAACCCAAGAAGGGAAAAACCACAATGAGAATTAGCTCACAATATAAAGTAATAGTAACACTGAATACAATAGGCTCACTATTAGAGGGCTCACTGCCCAAAAGAAAGAAGGGATCGCTGCCAAGGGAATCACTATCTAGAAAAAAGAAGATAGAAGAAGGGGCGACTCAATGCCAATTTGAAATACTAACAATGCATCTTTCTTATGCTGAAGATATAGTTTCAGTGAAGTACAAATAACTCATTCAATAGACTAAAATGTAGACACCCTTTTCTCACTGCATATGGTAGTAATAGGAATTAAAGCTAACACTTAGATCACCACACTTGATCACTTTCACATATTTCACACCACACACACTCTACATAATCCACACAACAACTCACCTTGTATTTATAACATTTGTGACCCAAAAAAATCTCAATTAGGTTGTTCTTAAGGAAACATATGTACCTCAATTGTGCAACATCAAATAGGTCAATGCCAAACACTTACATGGTGTAAAGAAGTGAATGCATACCACTCCACAACTTAACTAGGACCCAAATCTATGCCAAAAAATTCTTAACACTTTCAAAAACAACAATCAACCTCCACAATTAGCGCTATCACACCAAGTCAGAAAAACCTACACTAACACTAACAAGCGATCACAAGCACACCTCTCTAGGTCTAGAAACATATTGAAAACCACACATCAAAACTCCATGACATCCAAGAATATTACACACCATTAGAATATTCAACACTGCTACTACAACC
Source organism: Sequoia sempervirens (assembly GCA_007258455.2). Lineage (NCBI taxonomy): Eukaryota > Viridiplantae > Streptophyta > Pinopsida > Cupressales > Cupressaceae > Sequoia > Sequoia sempervirens. Next base: position 66,466,382 of record VDFB02075321.1, read on the forward strand.
ACCTAAAACTTTAGAACACCTTTATTTTGTGCAACTAGATACACTGGCATAGACATCCAACACACCAAGAAATCTTACAGAACAACACAACACCTAAAACTTCAAGGAAAGGAAGATACAGACAATATAAGCACATTCCAAGATCCACAAGATAAGAACCTTTACTACGAAGAAATATGGAGCAATCTCATTTCTCCTAGACACCCTATTTCACTAGATAGACATATTGTCAAACACATCTTCCACTGTAGTACAATCTAGCACTTGAAACTTTAGATATAACACGTATGAAAACCTCTAATCATCACATCTCAATCACATGGAAATTTCTTCAACCATGAAGAAATATGGAGTAGAACACTGAACACCTCTTTGTCGCATTGAACTCTCTGTTACTCAAATTTTCTCAAAAGCACTTGGAAACCAAGTGAACCAACTACTCAACAACACTACTAACATCCCTGAACACATTTACAAAATCTACAACACCTCTCATCAAAATCACATTAATAGCACAAACACAACTTCTACAACTATACTGAAGTAAGACATTAATGAAAAAACCAACAACATTATGTTGACATCAATACCGATAACTCCAGGCTACCAACAACTCCAATGCTAGGGGTTGATATCATTAAAACCAACAACATTCAAACACTCTCTTCATACAAGGGGTTGACATCAATGACAACACCCAAACAACTCACAAACAACTCAAGCTTCCAACTATCTCCCCCTTTGTCATTGATGGCAACACCAAATTTTTGAAAAACCATCAATAACAAAAGCAACCAACAAAAATTCTACAATAGGTAGTACTCTCCCTAACTAGGATAACTCTCACTCTTCATATTTTTATTCTCTTTCTATTGAACACTCTCTCCCCCTGTGGTTTTTAGACAATATTCTCTTCTACACTATGGTTTTTCAACCAACTCTCCCCCCCTTTGATATCAATGGAAAAGGTCCATAGATTCATCCAACTCTCTTTTCTGTATTGAATTCTTTTGCTCTCTTCCTTTTGATATCTACATAAACCACTTTGACACCACCTACAACACTAACAAGCAATTGAACTGTGCTTTACTATACTTACTTTTCTACACTCTCACCCTTAGGGGCACAAAATATGCTCCATCTAACTTCACCAGCCAATAATACTACTACCTACTCCACCAAAGAGGTAGCCTTCATTAGTCCAGAACAAAAGAATAAATATTGAATTGCTCCACTAGGTTGATGCACACTCTTATGCATCTAGTTGGAAGAAGGAGGGCCAATAACCCCTAACTTCTGCCAGAGATTCTCAATGTATATTTAGGAAGATCCTTTGTGAAAGTATCTATTACTTGATCCTTTGTAGGAACCTACTCTAGCTTTACCTCATTTTTTGCAACCTTATCTCTTAGAAAGTGATACTAAATTGAGATATGCTTTGTTCTTAATTGACTAGATTCTTTGATATATTGATAACAATTGTATTATCACACAAGATCAAAATAGGTTCATTATATGATATTATGATTTCCTTCAATGTTTTCTTCATCCATAACACATGTGTGTAGTAAGATGTTGATGTAATGTACTCTAATTTTGCAGTATATAATGAAACTAAGTCTTGTTTCTTATTCAACCATGAAACCAATCTGCTTCCAAGAAGAAATAACCTCCACTTGTACTTATTATGTCATCCACACAACCTTCCCAATTTGCATTAGTATAGGAACTTAAAGAGAAATCAGTATCCTTTGGATAACATAGACCATAGTCCGGAGTGCTCTACAAGTATTTGACTATCCTCTTTGCTGCTACCACATGTGATTCTCTAGGATCTTCTTGAAACATAGCCACAATAAAAACTGCATGCATGATATCTAGTCTAGTAGCTTAGTTAGATATAGTAGTCCAACAATCATTCATCTGTACTTTCTTTCATAAGTCTTATGAGATTCACCATTTTTTCTCCCATACTAGTTTAGAGTCTTCCATTCTAAACTTCTTCAACATTTCCTTGATATATTTTGATTGTGAAATGAATATTCCTTTTTCTATTTGATTGATTTATAATATAAGGAAGAAATTCATCTCCCAAATCATTGAAATCTCTAATTAATTATGCATATCTTTTGCAATCTTCTTACACATTACCTCATTTCCTCCAAAGATTATATCATCAACATACACAACCACACTCAAGATTTGATCCTTCTCAATTTTAAAGTAAATATTGTTATTTGCGGTACCTTTATTGAATCCCTATTGTAGCAAGTACCTATCCAATATTGCATACCAAGCTCTAGGAGCTTGCTTAAGACCACACAATTCCTTCTTCAGTCTGCAAACCATATTAGGATCATCTGATAACTAAAAGCCTTCTGATTTTTCAAGGTATACCTCTTCTTCCAACTCACCATTCAAGAATGCAGACTTCACATCCATCTAATAAACCTCGAAGTCCTTATTTACTACAAATGTCAAAAACATCCTAATGGCCTCCATTCTTTCCACCGAAGCAAATGTCTCCTCAAAATCTATTCCTTCCACTTGTGAGTAGCTCTTACACACAAGTCTAGCCTTATTTGTGACAACTTCTCCATTCTCATTTAGCCTGTTTTGGAATACCCATTTAGTTCCTATTACATTTTTATTTGCTGGTATTGGGACTAATTCCCAAGTGATGTAAGAGCACAAAACTCTGTTATCCAAACCCTCAACCAATACCTAGTTTACAGAGACAAAGACTTTCAAATAATTAAATTGTACAAAAACAATGTTTATTCAAATCAAGTTTTCAATACAATTGTAAAACAAGGATGTTCCCTTTGACAATCATTGGCCACTCTCAAGCAAAGCTAAACTCCATTCATATCCTTCATAATTACTTATACCCAAATAGGCCACGCTCTGTTCTATTCTTATATTCAAGTTATGTATCCAATCTCAATCTAGATCAACTTCTTCAAGCAAAAAAAAAATGACTCCACTATAGTCTACTGCGCATTCTTTTTACAGTTGCTCCTTATCATTTACCTACTACTCACCCTTCAACTAGAGTTTAATGCTGTTATGCACACAACACTTCACTGTGGTTACTCAATTCTTTCTGCCTGTGCCCTCTTTCTCTCCACAAATCCATCCTGCCAGGTTTCATTCAATGCCTCTTTTGAAACCCATCCTCTCTCATTTCCCTCCAGATCTCTTGTGAAGTTGAGTTTTTTTTGTTCCAAAAACTTATGTCTTAATATTTCCAATTGATTCTTTTTCTGCATGAAGATGAAAAGGAAAAACAATTAATGCCAATTTTCAGACCACAAAAGTATCACCATTTTCAAAGTTTTAAAACTATTTGCCTCTCTTCACTGTTCCTTCAGTGGCACACTGCCATGTATATCCATTTGCATTTTAAGTAATTTTTATTTTTAATGCTTTTTTCGCATTCCACCGAATTTCTTCCAAAAGCATCAAATTTCATTCCTAAGCCGTTTTGTTTCTTCCACTTAAAGGACACAAAATTTAAGACCTTTAATTACAATCATTTGATATAATGTATACTATTTTCTAGATCAATTTAGATCGACCCCCCAAAGGTATTACATTTCTCCTTCTATTAAATGTCCAATTGATTGCATTCAAATTGAGTTTGCATATTCACATTCATTTCAAGGTTGATATTGACAAATTTATTATACTGTGATGGGTGTTTAAGTTCAGTTCCAAGGTTCACAATGAAGATGTTGATAAAAAGTAGTGGAGATTGACTTACACCAGCCATTTGCATTGGCTTGAAAGATTTCATTTGATAACATTCTTCTGAGTGTCAAACTAAAGATGACAAATTTAGGAGGTTTATGCATAGCAAGGAGAAAACCAAAACAAAACCAAAATTTGAGGAAAATAAATCAAACCAACAATATTTTTGTGTGGTGTTGATCGCCCATTCTCCCACGCGCTCTTGCACTAGACACACTGAGTAAGTGAAATGTTCCTTGAGTTGATAAACTTAGGAACATTAAAAGGTGCATGGGACAATAATCCCATGTTTATTTTTGATCCACAGTTGCTCCTTATCTGCAGGAGCCTTCCCTCTTCTACACTTCAGCTCATCCTCAACATTTGAGCCACCTCCACTGACATTATCTTTTTTCTCTAAACAACTTCTTACCACCAATCTATCTCGGTACCCTCCACTTCTTCTTGTGCTGCTACTGTTTGTTGCTTTATTGCGTTATTGCAATAAATCAGAATCCAATCTACCCTTTCTTGAAATATGCCCTTCAAATGGCTGCAACTCACTGTACTCACTCTGTTTCTCTTCCTCTATTCGTTAATTCTCTCCATTGCAACAAATAATAGAACTAGATTCTTTCACTTGCTTCTCTTTCTCTTTTAGATAATTCAACATATACTTTTTCCCATCTTTTCAGATGGTATAAACATTCTTTCTACCATCATAGATGGCCTCCCTATCAAACTTCCATGGCCTACCAAAATAGATGTGGCAAGCCATCATGGGAATCACATCACACAACACCTCATCTCTATATGAACCAATCTGAAAATTGACTGAACATTGCTCCCTCGCAATCATTTCATATTCCTTTTGCAACAAAGAAACTTTGTACGGACTAGGATGTTTACTCCTTTTCAAACTTATCTTTTCCACCATTTCTTCTGAAACTAAGTTATTCGTACTACCACTATCAACTATAGCACTTACCTCCAATATTGCACACAGTCCAAAAGAGATTCCTTCTTTGGGATTGTTCCTCTTCCACCATCTTTGGATTCACTAACACTCTCCTCATCATGAGAGATTCTCCTTCTTCTGGATCTTCAACTTTTGGTGATGCATCATGTTCCTCATCTTCTTGTGTCAAGTGATTTCTTTTTGCACTCTTCTTGATGCCTTCTTTTATTTGAGAACACTCGTACACATGATGAAAAAATTCTCTACATTGGTAACACCCAAATAGAAACCCTCTGCTTCTGCCACCACATCCCCTTGATGATACCTCCTTTTCTTTGGTGTTTTGGCCCACCTCTTTACTCCATTTGGGATTGAATTCTTCCTCAATTTTTTTTCCTTTGCTGTTGCTTGCTTGTCCCTTCTCAGCTACAAATATTCCTCAAATTTTGGAATTGTTTAACTACTTCCTCATTAACTTCTCCTTAACCTTTAGCACATACTGGTAGGCTTCCTCAACTATGGTGATTTTTAGCATACTCATCTCATCTTGAATATTAAACAACAAGCCATTCACATACCTAGCTACCTTCTCCCTATTGATTGTGTTCCTTCCTAATCGAATAACCAACTTATAAAACTCCTCTATGTAATCTTTTACACTCATATCTTTTTGCTTAAGATTTTACAACTTCTTAAATAGCTCCATCTCATAATCTCCAGGTATGATTTTTTTTTTCAATTTCATCACCATCTGGTTCCAACTTGTTATCCAGGGATCTCCATCCATTTCCCATTCTCTTTGGAACCCTTTACACCACAAGGAAACATGCCCTTTCAATTTCATTTGGGCTATCTTCACCCGCTGCGGGTTTCTAATTTCCTCCAATTTGAAACCCTCATGCAACTCTCCAATCTAATTGATTGGCTCTTCTAGATTTAATGTTCCAAAAAAATTTGATACATCCATTTTATTTCTCTTCATAACTCTTGAAAGAGCGCTAAAAAATATCTCTTGTCCGAAATCCTCTAGTTGTTGTTGTTCTTCTTCTCTTCCCTGTTCTTCCTCTTCAGTTTCTTCCTCACCCTCGGGTTCTCTTGTATTACAAGTAGCTAACTTCCCCTCATTTCTAATTTTATCCATTATCATGTCTCAGAACCATTCTAGCACAACCTTTGTCGAGGTATTCCTCTTCATGGTAGCATCTCTTCCAATCAATGACTTCAACTCTCAATTATTTGGGACTCCACACATAACTGCAAATTTTTTTTTGAGCTCTCCACAATCGTTACTCTCTCCTACAAATCCTAGTGGATACTCTCCATGCTTAGGATTTCCTGCTCTGATACCAGTTGATGTAAGAGAACAAAACTCTTCTATCCAAACTGTCAACCCAGTTTATAGAGACAAACTTTCAAATAATTAAGTTACACAAAAACAATGTTTATTCAAATCAAATTTTCAATATAACTGCAAAACAAGGATGTTCCCTTTGAAAATCATTGGCCACTCTCAAGCCAAGATAAAATCCATTCATATCCTTCTCAAGTCTTTATACCCAAATAGGTCGCACTCTGTTGTATTCTTATATTCAACTTATGCCTCCAATCTCACTCTAGATCGACTTCTTCAAGAAAAATAAAATGAATCCACTATAGTCTGTTGCACATTCTTTTTACAACTGCTCCTTATCATTTACTTGCTACTCACCCTTCAACTGGAGTTCAATACCATTCTGCACACACCACTTCACTATGGTGCCTCAATTCTTTCTGTCTGCACCCTCTTTCTCTCCACAAAGCCATCCCGCTTGGTTTCATTCAATGCCTCTTTTGAAACCCATCCTCTCTAATTTCCCTCGAGCTCTCTTGTGAAGTCGACTTTTTTTTTTTGTTCCAAAAACTTATGTCTTAATATTCCCAATCAATTCTTTTTCTGCATGAAGATGAAAAGGAAAAGTAATTAATGCCAATTTCATACCACAAAAGTATTGCACTTTTCAAAGTTTTTAAAATATTTCCCTCTCTTCATTGTTCCTTTAGTGGCATGTTGTCATGTATATCCATTTTCATTTTAAGTAAATTTCCTTTTTATTTCTTTTTTTACATTCCATTGAATTTCTTCCAAAAGCATCAAATTTCCTTCCTAAGTAGTTTTGTTTCTTCCACTAAAAGGATGCAGAATTTAAGACCTTTAATTATGATCATTTGATATAATGTATATATTTACCAAATCAATTTAGATTGACCCACCCAAAGGTATTACATTGCTCCTATTAAATTTCCAGTCAATTGCATTCGAATTGAATTTGCATATTCACATTCATTGCAAGGCCGATATTGACAAATCTATTATACTGTGATGGGAATTTAAGTTTAGTTCCAAGGTTCACGATGATGATGCTGGAAAAAAGTAGTGGAGATTGACTTACACCAGTCATTTTCATTGGCTTAAAATATTTCATTTCATAACATTCTTTTGAGTGTCAAACTGAAGATGACGAATTAGGAGGTTTAGGCACAACAAGGAGAAAATCAAAACAAAACCAAAATTTGAAGAAAATAAATCAAACCATCAATATTTTTGTGTGGTGATGATCACCCATTTTCCTATGTGCTCCTGCACCACCAAGTCTGATTCTTCTCAATCTGCATCAATTCTTCTTCCATACCTTTAGTCCAATTCTCATCTTTACATGCCTCAATCACTGTCTTAGGTTTTACGTTGGAAAGTAGAGACATATTTACTTTTTCTTCTATCATAGCATGTTTTCTTCTTGTTGACACACCTCTCCTCTTATCACCAATGATCTAATCTTAAGAATGATTCTTTTGCACATACTTAGGAGTCTTAGGAATCCTTTCTGGAGCTTCTTCCTCTTCAATCTATATCTCCTTTTCCTTTTCTTCTTCTTTTCCTTCTTCTTTGCAAGAAGACTCATTAGATTCATATCCTTCTATTAGTACTGAGATTTTATTTGGTTCTTCATCTACTTCAACACTTGCAATTTCAACTATCTTCTTCATCCTCTTGTTGTAGCATCAGTAAGTTTTGCTTATTTTAGAATATCCATGGAAGATTCCTTCATTTGACCTTGCATCAAATTTTTCCAAGTTTTCTTCATCTCTCCTGATATAACATTTGCTTCAAAATAATCTAAAATATTTGACATTAGGGGTTCTTCCATACCATAGTTCATAAGGAGTCTTTGAACTATTTATTCTTGCTTGTACTCTATTGAGTATATATACTGCAGTATGAATAGATTTTCTCCAATAGACATCTTATATATTTTCTTCATTCATCATTGTCCTTGTTGCTTCCTGAACTATCCTATTCTTTCTTTCCACCACTCCATTCTAATGAGGAGTTCTAGGAGCTAACAAATGCCTCTTTATCCCATGATCTTCACAAAAAATGTTAAACTCATTGGAGGTGAACTCTCCACCTCTATTAGAACATAAGCACTTGGTTTTCATATCCATTTCATTCTCAACCATGACTTTAAATTCTTTAAACTTGTGTAGAGATTCTAATTTTTCTTTAAGAAAAGTTACCCAAGTCATTCTAGAGTAATCATAAATTAACATGAAATACCTATCATGTTGAAAGCTTCCTATTCTTGTAGGTCCACATAGGTCTGTATGCACCAGTTCCAAAGGTCCTACGGTAGAATATTCTTTGATATTGAATCTCTTTCTTGTTTTCTTCCCAACTTGACATTCCTTGCAAACTGTATTGATAGGCTTTATAATTTTTGGTAGATCTCTCACACCTTGAGTAGAGCTAATCCTCACTAGAATATCAAAATTGATGTGACACATTCTTCTATTCCTTAGCCAACTTTCATTTATTTGAATCATAAAACACTTACCATTAGTGCCTTTGAGTTCATAAACATTTCCATTCGTACTTATTCCTATAACAAGTAGGTTCTAAAGCTTCCCTTTTTTATTTCATATCCACCATCCTGAAATACAAGATTATATCCTCTTCTACACATTTGTCCTACACTTAAAAAGATTATGTTAGAGACCCTTGACATAAAGAACATCATTTGTATAATTCTTTCCATCAAAACTAATTGAACCTTTTCCACATATCTTAGCAGATGTATCATCACCAAACTTAACAAAATCACCTTCAAAATTCTCAAGTTTAACAAATTACTCTTATCACCTGTCATATGATTTGAGCATCCACTATCAATTATCTAGTGATTATTCTCCTCTCTAGCATGAAAGGAAATCACTATAGTCTCTTTGATGTTGTGACATGTTTTCAGACCAATTTATTTCATACATCTTTCAAAGTCAATAGAATTATTTCCAAAATTCAGATCCATGAATAAGTATTCATCATTTTCATCATCTGAGTTTTCAAATTCGTCATTAGCTATGCTAGCATCTTCTTTAACATAATAAATTATCTTGAAAAATTTACCTTTATTATCCTTATATTTATCATTTCAAACTTTGGATGGACATATTGAAGCATAATGACCTATCTTTCTACAATTGAAACATTTGAAAGGTAACTTACCTCTATATTTTCTAGTCTCCTTTTTCAATCTGCTATCAAAATTTGCTTCTATCTCATTAGGATCATCCAAATCTAATCCATCATCCTTCTCTATTTTGTTAGCTTTAAAAGAAACCTCTATTCTTGAATCATTTTGACCAAAATATCTCAATTCAAAAATAGTTAAAGCACCAAACAACTAATCTTTAGAATAATGTTATAAATCTCGAGCTTCCTCATTACAAGAAACTTTAGAACTATAAGATTTATGAAGAGTTTTTAATACCTTCTTTACCACCTCATCTTCCATTTTTCCACCAAGGTCATTGATGGAATTATCAACTTCATCCACCCTATGCATGTAGCTTGCAATATCTTCATCTTTTTAAATCCTTAGGGTTCCAAACTTAGTCTTTAAATTTTGCATCTTTGCTTGCTTGACCTTATCATCTCCTTCATAGTCACTTTCCAACTTCTTCTAGATTTCTTTACTAGATTTCTAGCCCAAAACCTTCACAAGGTTTAAATCAACAAGACCACTCAAAAGAACATTCCTTTCTTTTCCATTACTCTCATATGCCTTGATCTCAACATCAATTGTTAGACCATTACCAGGCATGGTATATCCATCTTTAATTGACTTCCAAACTCCAAACCCTAGGTAAACAAGGAAACCTTCCATCCTGGTTTTCTAGAATGCATAATTCATCCCATCAAACAAGGGATCCTCCTTATTGTGCACCATCTGGATCTACCTCAAGTAGTTAAGCATCTTCCAAGGAACCTTGTTCTGATATCAATTGTTAGATGCTTAGGAAAATTGAGAGGGGGGTTGAATAAGTTTTACATTGAAACACCAAAACCCTCATTAACCTTCAAATATTTATTAGCCCTTAAACCCTTAATCAAATTTAGCATGAAAGTAAACAAGTGAAACAAAAACACATCAAAACACCAGGCACAATAGAACACTATATTATGTGGAAAACCTAAGAAGGGAAAAACATGGCGAGGGTTAGCTCACAATATAAATTAATAGCAACATCAAATATAATAGGTTCACTACTAGAGGGCTCGCTTCCCAAAAGAAAGAAGGGCTCACTACCAAAGGACTCACTATCTAGAAGAAAGAAGATAGAAGAAGGGGTGGCTCACTACCAATTTGAATTGCTAACAATGCATCTCTCTTATGCCAAAGATATAGTTCCACTGAAGCACACACAACTCATTCAACAAACTAAAATGTAGACACCCTTTGACCACTGCATCTGGGAGTCATAGGCATTAAATCTCACACTCAAATAACCACAATTGATCACTTTCACATCTTTCACACCACACACTCTATATAATCTACACAACTCACCTTGTATTTATACCATGTGTGACCTAAAAATATCTCAATTAGGTCAACCTTAAGGAAAAATATGCCCCTCAACTGTGCAACATCAAATAGGTCAGCACCAAACACTTCTACGATGTAAAGAAGTGAATTTAGACCATGCCACAAATTAACTAGGAAAAAAATCTACATCAAAATGCTTCTCAACACTTCCAAAAGAAACAATAATCCTCCATAATTAGTGCTAGCATGCTAGGTTAGCCTAACTTGCAATAACACTAACAAGCTACCACAAGCACACCTCTCTAGGTTCAAAAAAATCTCATAGACCACACAAAAACATTCCATGACATCGAAGAATATTCCACATCATCAAAATATTTTCCACTACTACTGAAATCACTTGAAACTTAAGAACACCTTTATTCTATGCAACCAAACACATTAGCATAGACATCCAACACACCAAGCAACATTGTGAAACAACACAAAACCTGAAACTTCAAGGAAAGGTAGATACATACAATATAAGCACATTCCTTGATCCACAAGATAAGAACCTTTAATGTGGAGAAATGCAGAGGAATCTCATTGCTCCTAGACACCTTGTTTCACTAGACATACATATTATCAAACACATCATCCACTATAGTACTATCCAAAACCTAAAAATATTAACATAAAACCTCTTAACACCTTTTATCATCATGTCTAAGTCGCATGGGCATATATTCAACCGTGAAAAATGTGGAGAAAAACACTGAACACCAATCTGTCACACTGAACTCTTTTTTATTCAAATTTTCTCAAAAGCACTTGGAAAACAAGTGAACCAACTGCATCAACAACCCTACTAACAACTTTCCAACACATCTGCAACATCTGCAACACCTCTCATCAATAGAACATCCAACAATCTCTGCAAACATAACTTTTGTAACTATACTCAAGTAAGACATCAATGACAACACTAACAACTCTAGGCTACCAACAACTCCAATGCTATGGGTTGACATCATCAACACCATCAAAATTCCAACACTCTCTTCATACAAGGGGTTGACATCAATGACAACACCCAAACAACTCACAAATAACTCAATCTTCCAACACTTTTTAATGCACCAAATTGAAATGCTTAAGTTGTGGTAAATTTTAGTGCACCAAAATGAAATGTTCAAGTTGTAAATTTTAGGAGCACTAATTTGAAATACAATTTTTTTTCATTTTAAAAATACAAAAAAAAAATGTTGGACTTATCCTAATGCCACAAGCTGTGCAAATGTTAGCCCAAAAGATCAAGAAACAAACACACATTAGAATTTAGGCAATCTGAAAACTATAGAAACAAATGTTAATAAGAGATAATACTAATTTCTAGTTTCTGATGTGAAGAAATGACTTGATTCACAACATGCACATCATAACCAACTTTCCAACACCTACAAAAACTTGACAATTTGATTAATGGTTTGAAAGTTATGCCTATTTTACTACAAGTTGGTATTTTCAAAAATTACAAAGAGGAGGAGTAAGAAGCCTCATGAAGTGATCAAATCTTTGTGAATTAATTTTCTAATGAACAAATGAAACCAAATTCATTACTAATATAATTTTAAAAATGTGCAACAATAATATTATAGTCCAAAAGTAGAAATCCATACAAATGTACATATTAACAAATAAAGTGCCTAAGAAATACATTTTTTTAGCTTAAAATGTTATCTTGCACCAAAATAGGGGGTATAATATATGAAATTTTTTCCCTCGGCCCTTCCAGATGCAACCTTTTTTTCTATTTTGTTAGATTTGGCTATGGAGTTACCCACGATCTAGAGGCCAAATGGAAAGCACAAAGAGATCAATATGTAACGCTCAAGATTGCAATGGAATTGATTATCCTAGAATTGCTCCAATAAAATTCAATATACAATGTATGAGAACCCCTTGGTTATATAGCCAAGGTGAGACATAGGATTAGACAAGATCATGATAAGTGTCCTAATCATATGACATGAGATAGCTAACTTGACATAAACGTTAAAAAGATAAGATCTAGACATTGACAACTAAGTCTTCTAGAAATAATCTTAGGACCTAAGTAAACTTAACATGTGAATAGGTCCCCTAAGTTCCTAGTAAGCGAATTAACTAGGTACAAAACATTTATTCACACAAACATATTTTTCCTCAAAAGGCTCCTAAAAAAAGTGATTTTCAAAATCTCTTAAAAGTGCCTCTTACCTGTAAGATAGAAAATACCAGAAACTCACAAACAAAAAGGTTACTAAAAAAGGTTAGTATGTTCACGTCGAATTCACCAGTTTCTTGATAGGGGAAATCAAGAGGAAGACATGAATCATCGATAGAAACCATAAAACTATCTAATTCATGCCATAGAGGCCCTAATCTAACACTGAAGTACAATATGGCAATAGAAATCAAATGATACATCAGATAGACCTCAACTTCTACGTCAAATTCGATTCCCCTCCATTGCTCTTCTCACATTTTCTTGTTTGCTCTTAGATATGAAGTGTGCATAATCTACAATAGCTCAATGCAAACGAATGATAACAAAATATCAAAGAATATGGTTAGTAGAGATTTGAGGGTTGCTTTTATAGAAATGATTGATTTGAATGGACGATCAGGATTAAGAGGTGGATGATCAAGATCAAGGGTCAGTAATCCTTGAGAGGAATTGATGAATGCGTTAACTAACTACAACTGGTCGTAGGATTTCAATTAACTATTTGCATGGAGAATCAATTAAAGAGTTAACTCTCACTGAGTGGGAGTGAACTGACTTGATTGATCAGTGAAATGAAATTGATTATCCAGTCAATTGGGAGAGAGTGTTTGTTACGAATGAGGTGGAAAATGCATGAGATGATAATTAATTATTAGATGAATGTGCAAGATTAAATTTATTAAATAAATAAAGTAAATTATTATATTTATTTTGGAAGAAGATAATATTTGAGAAATAAATTAAATAATTAAAAATAGTTATTTAATTCAGGAAGCGAGGAAGTGAGAACCTGCATGAGTATTTAACAATTAAATAAATTTAATTATTATTTACATGTGCAAGATTGAATTAATTAATAAAATAAAATAAATGATTATATTTATTTTTAGAAGAAGATAATGTTGAGGAGTTAAATTAAATAATTAAAATAGTTACTTAATTTAAGAACTGGGAATTAATTAAATAATAAATTATTTAATCTTGGAGATAAGAACTAGATAAAGAATTTGCATGAGATATAATCATTAATTAAATGAATTAATTATTAAAGGAACATGCAAGTGAGATTTAGACAAATAAATTAAATATTTTATTTATCATTAATGAATGGATAATGTTAAGAGATTAAAGGATAATTGAATAATTAAAGTAATTATTTAATTTAGAAAGTGGGAAAATGGATAATTAAATAATAATTATTTAATTTTAGAAGGGATAATGGATAATTAACTAATTTAGAAGAATAAAGATAATTAAAGATGTAATTAAATAAATTGGATTTATGTAATTAATCAAGATGATAAATAGGAGTTAAAGACACAATTAAATAAATAGGATTTATTTAATTAATTAAGAAGATTAATAGGAGTTAAAAACATAATTAAATAAATAGTATTTAATTAATTAAAAAAGAAGATTAATGATAAAGTGAATTAATTAAATAACACAAAGTCATTTAATTAATAGTGAAATATGTATTAGTGATAATAATTAAATAATTGAAACATTATTTAATCATTAGAAAATGACGATAATTGGTACTAAAATGTTGGTACTAAATGCTACTCGTAGGCTAGGACAATTTTGGGTATCTACAATATTCTATAAATTATTGTTCATAGGTTTCATCATTAGTCCTTAAGATGAAATAATACTAATATCTATTTTATGTCAATTGTTGGTGTGAAATTATATTCACATTATCATAAGTTAATTAGGAAGTCATTATCTAGGAATTTATTTTCCTTTTATTAGATTTCACTCTTATCACTTAAGATAATTTTAGTTTTCTACTCTTTTACTTTACATGGATGCATTTATTATTTTAGTTTCTAATTTATGAAATTAATGATCATGAATTACATTTTATTGCATCTTTATTCTCTTTTAATGTGTTTCTCTCTTATAAAAAGTAGTATATTTATAGTTTTTACATGGTATTAGAGCTTAAGATTTGTAAGTTTCTTTTCAAATTTTAAAGGTTTTAGCCATGAGGTTGTGTAATAACCCATTCTAATTATTACTTAAATATTTATTGTAAATGACATTATGAATATTAATTTTAAAAAGACATAACTTAAGTAGCTATTTTCAATCATAGCAACACCTGTCTAATTAAAATAAGAGTCATAATAGTATGTATTCATTTCCAAATGTCAATTAAAATATCCAAGTTGACTTGGCTCATTGGGCCACAAAGTCAATACAATATACAATTTTACATCAAGGTTACATCATAGTCCATGATAATAATGAAAACATCCAAGGTTTCCTCTTGACACTCACCTCCATTGGTGGACAAGAACATGGTTGAAGCGCTTTACTGCCCAACCACGAAGCTTACGCTTCCCCAAAATTCTTCCTACTTGAAGAATGCTTGACCCTACATGAAAATTTTAGCAAGAGAACAATCTGCAAGGTCGAATTTGGTGCGTGCCCAAACATCAACATGCATCTCTATCTACGATTAGAAGAATGCAAGATCTATGCTAGGAGTGGTAGAGATTGTTATCACAAAGTCCATACATATATAATGGGATAATTGCTTGGCCAAGCATTAAAATTAAGTTGCAACAAAAAAAGATAGGTTTTGGATAAAGCAAAAACATATACTCTCTGTACTCCATTTTGACACTCATCCCAAAAGGTAAATTTCTAACAACACGGGTTTATTTCATAGCAACTATCTACCCCTCTAGAAGCATCTACCCTAAAGTGATCTAGTCTACTTAGGTGTTGTTCTACTAAAAAAAGAGAACAGTCTTTACACAAATATTGACGAAAGTGTAATTTCAGTCTACTTAATTCCTCTACTTAAATGAATTCAGAAAAATAATTCAAGAGGATCTATTACAATGTAAATTTCAATGTTCTATAGAATTCTGGTTATACAATTATCTAGACAATACTAGTGTCCTTTTTTGCGCAAACAAAAGCATCGAATGACATGCTTGCCATTTTGAATCACATACAAGTTGGAATATTCATATTACTGTTTCGAGTTAGGAGAGACCCAATTTTTTATGGGTGACTGCTATGGATATAAATTCAAGCTACTGTCATTCTAAGAACAACTAACAGTCGAATGACTATTTGGTTTCATCACTAACATTATCATTAGTCGAACCTTGAAGAAATGTCGATTATCGGCTTACTATGTTCGATGGTTGGTTGATAAAACAAGTTCACAATAATCATTCTAAGAATAGTATGTGCAAGGAAAAAGGATTGGTGAAAACAACATATGTGAGCATTACATGTATGCAAAGAAAATGGGGATTGTTCTGTTGAACGATTAAATCTATGTACAAATGGTATACTACAATTGATCTTAAAGATCGATACCCACATAATAAAATGGAACAATGCAATTGTTCCTCCATCGTCTGAGGAGAAAGAGGCAACATGCTTAAATATCAACAAATTATATATATATATAAATGTACATTTTTCTATGAACGATGTTAGCAGCTCCCGCACCCATTTTAGGTGACATACTTGTTTGGCCTAGCCAACAAGGAGAGCAACATATTGAGAAGGGTTACAATGGTGAAACAATTGTTTCCCATAAAGGAAACTAATAACGATTTTTAAATTGTTTAATACAAAATAATAATTCAAGCTATCATAATTCATCCGATTAACCATATAGTGGTTGATAAATGTTACATGCAAAAATATAAACAAAAGAGGTAAAAGGAATAAATCATACAGGGCTTAACCTGGTTTGGCTATCATGTTTTTAGAAAGAATATGCAAAGATATGACACATGAAAACATTGGCCAATAAGGCCCTTGCAACATAAACCAAGAAAATGGTCAATCTCAAGTCAAAATGCCCTGGTTTTAAAACAAAATACACTTGCAGAAAATGGGCATCTATTGTTTTTCCATCAAATCGAATGCAATCAACAAAAAGTAAGGGAAATGAAAATTTTGAATAGTTTTGAATGCAAAATTCAAGCATAAAATACATCAAACGATAATTTTTACCTATGTTCATGGATTTTCCTTGGCTATTTCCCTTTTTTCTAGATGAGTCAAACCACTGGCTTGCTTTTTCCTGATTTCTTGTCGCCACTGCTAGACCCCTACCGATTTCTTCCCAAGTATTTTGTGTTGCCAAAATGGAAATACATGTTTTCCTTACTTGTTTGCTCCATTATGGGAGCCATTTCATTCATAAATGATATTAATTTTACCACCCCACTATTCAAATTTGAATATCTTGCCTTAATTCGAATGCAAGCCACTATGATATTATCACATATTTTATTCTCTTTTCATTTATTATCAAAATTTAACAATATTTGATGAATTCAAACTCATTTTAAATTTCAAAGAGTTCACATATTTTTATATATATTTATATACATGCTTACATATATGTATATGTATATGTATATATATATACATATATATATATTTATTTATCACTATTTTATGTTTATAATAGTATAGCGTGAAATCACTTTCAAGCAAAGAAGCAACTTTTATTATTATTTGAATAATAGTTTTTTATTGAAGTTATTTACTTATCCTTCAAGTTTTCCATACATACGTGTATATTTAATCATGCTATCATTTTCTTTTCAAATTATTTTTGAAAATACAAGATCGAAATAGAAAATTAAATAACAAATCAAATGTATATCGTTTGACAAGCCTACTTTTTCAATCATTGAATCAATTCAATATAATCTTCTATATGAAGTTTAAAATGCAACTTTCAAGCCATTTTTTGGTGTGTGCACATTCAGATTCCATCAAAAAATTTGTTCAATTTGGCTAAACAATCCTACTTTAATTGTGTTCTCGTCCTTCAACCTGTTTCCCTACATTTGCGCACACTTGCACTTACACAGTTCATCAGTAATGTTCAATCATGATAAATTATAAGCTAGTTGGAAAGATCACATGATCAAAAGATGATCAACTTCTTTCAAACATTTCATAAATATCAAATTTTCATTCAACATATTGAATTTTCTAGATAATCCAATTTATCATGTTTTAAATTTAAATGCAATAAAAATTGGGTTATGACAACTTGTTAGAAATGAAGGTGAACTATAAATTATAAATATTAATCAAAATTCAAATCTAATTTTATCCAATAGATAACCAAATGGAGATTGTAATAAATTAAATCAGTAACTCAAAAAAAATGGAACAAAAGAATTAAACACATAGCATGGTGTTTACATGGAGAAAAAATTTTGGGACAAAATTCCACCAAGAAGAGAGACACAAGTATGTACATTATATTCTAAGACAGATTAAATAAAATTCTTCCTTTATCTTCATTAGTCTTTAATCGTTCAACTTTTCGACAAACAAAAAATCCTTACTTGCTATTTACATTTCCTCATCGAGCCTCAAAACCCTCTTATATATACTTTCAACCCATAAATTAGGAATCCAAGTTGGTTTGCACATTCCAAAACCTTCATTGGAATAATACAAGTATTAATTGTATATCCCAGAACCACAAATTTTGTAGGAGGGTGCTCTCTTACACTTTTAGGGTTTTTCACCTAAAAGGAGAAAGGTACCCCACAAAAACTTGGAGGTTCACTGAAGACTAATGCTAGTATGATTGAAATATGTCTAGATACAATGTCCTAAATGCAAAGAACTAATAAAAGATAATGAATATTAATGCAAAACCTAAGACATGCAAGTTTTTTGAAAACACAATGGTGTATGCAAAATGACCTAAGAATGCAAGTAAACAATAACATAAATGAACAAGACTAGAGAGGTGCACCTAGAAACTAAAGTGTGATGTAGAGAGGCTTTGGAATTCTGCAGATTTTATTGTTGAAGCCAATTGGGAAACTTACGCCAAGCTAGGCGACTTAGTCTTGTTTCAGGGAGATTCTACCAGAACAGGTTACTGCCAAATGGGTACTCGAAAATGTACAAATAACTTTTCAGGCCTAGGAGTGGGACTAATTTTCCACTAATGGTGACTTAGTCCACCTAGGAATCTCAAGAAATTCAGGCCAGGAATCTGTAGCTTTCTATCTGCACTTCCCTTCCTAACAGGTGTCCGGTTCAAATTCTGTAGAAAATGGGTTGAAAGAGGTCTCCAAGCTTCAATTAGGGATTTGTTGACTTGAATGAATTTGATGAGTTGTTGACCACTTTTTAACACCTTTCTCTTTGAAAAATCCGCATACAAGTCCTACAAACACACATGCAAAGAGGGGAAAAAGGGTTAAGGGTTAGAGAATAGATGTTTTCCTTGGTCAAACCTCAATTTGGTAATCAAACCCTATGAAATGAAATGAAATAGAAAGATAATGATGAATGAATAAAATGCAATGTCACAAACTCACCAAACCCTTGATGTAGAAATTTGAAGATATGCAACAAGATGCTCCAATAGATGCTTGATTATGCTTAGAATGCTTGAGAATGATTAAGTAAATGAATTAATTTCTTGAATAATGAATTGAGAATTAGAAGATTGTAGGAGATGAAAAATGAGGGAAAAACCCTTTATTTATACTTGATTTTCCAATATTTCCCAAAAATAACACATCATAGGCCGACCTTAAGGTCAAGAGAATAAAATCCCGCTAGAAAATTAAAATTATTTTGATTTTTGTACCCAGTGGGACTAAGTCACCCCAGGTGGCGAATTAGTCCCACTAGGGAAATTTTATTGGGTGTTAGAAATTAAAGTGTTTTTAATGTTGTTTAATGGGAATATTCTAAAAAATACACTTACTTAGGGTTGGAAAGTGCATTAAGGGGTCATTTAAAAATAAGAAAGGGTTGAATTATTGATGAAAAACCTAGAAAAGTGTGAGAGTTTGTTACAACTCTTTACAACACTTTGAAATAAGACTTGGTAAGTGGTGAAAAGGGGTTATTTAAGTGAATTATAATGAAAGAGTCCTAGAAAAGTGTGAAAGTAGGTTACAACACTTCACAACACTTTTACAAGACATCCTAAAATTCTTAATGATTCTCAAGGGTCCAAGACCTAATGTGAATGTTTTGACCACATTACAACATTAAATCTAGGAAAAATCAAGCCAAAGTCCATGAGAGAGACTCAAGTGAGTGTAAAAATTTCCAACTATACATTTTTTGGTGACACATTAAGCCCCCACTTTAGTGAGAGGATGAACTTGCTTCAAACTCACACTAAAGTAGCCCAACATGCACATCAAGAGGGATCCAAATGCACTGATGCTTGGTGAGATGAGACAACCATAATCAAGAGGAATGATCAAGCCCTAGGATCAAGATTCCATGGAAAAATAAACATTAGCAAAAAGAAACACATAAGAAAATGATGAAAAAGAATGAAAGAGAGAAAAAGAGAACAAAAAGAGAGAGTTGGATTAAGCTTTGATCATTTGTCCATCCTTTTTTTGGATCATATCTAGGTTGTTTGTCTAAAAAACAAATGTTTACTCACTTTGAGGTGACGAAACTCATGGCTGTCCACTAGGTGAGAAGGCCTAAAAGGTGAGAAACATACACTCATGGTTGGTATGCACCCACACACATAGAGGTGGTTATGGGGAAAAGTCATGCCTTGAAATGGGATTCCCACTCAACCATACCAAAGTTATACCTCCTGATGACTTTAATAAGGCACCACAAAAGAAAATGACATTTCAAGCTTCATGAGACAAGCAAAACTTCGTATGCATGGAGCTCATGAAAAAACGTGCTGGAACTACAAGCATGCAAGTTGTGTTATGCAAGGTGGCCATATAACAAATGCAAAATGAAAAATTCAAAGGAATGTTCAAAGGAGTCTTGCTTAAGTCATGCGAGGTCTATAACTTAGGGAACATTGTGTCTAATGTCTCCAAGAGAGGACCGATCAAAGGATAGAAGATTCACAACTTAGGGGATGCAATGCATCGCATCAAGCCACCAAGAGGAATGTAATATGCTAAGATTTATCATGCTCATGACCCAATGTCATCCACAAAGTGACAAAATGTGTTGTATAAAGTAACAAAGCTGTACTAAGAACCAAGAAAAATGAAAATGCAAAATGAATCATTTTCCAATGTATGCCCCCACTTTAAAGGAATTGCTACACACCGTATTGTGAGCAATTACTTTAAAGTAGCAAATGAAAAATGCCAACAAGAAAGAAAGACATGAGAGCCAACTTGGAAAGCCCTTATGCCAAGTCATACGTTTCCAAGTAAGGTTGCGTCATGTGAGAGAAAGGAAAAAGGAAAGGAAGGGGGTTTCCCCCAAAATGAAAAACACCAAACACATGAGGGATCTATGGATTTGGGGTCAGTATGTTCTTTGCTGCAATGTTTTGTAAAGATCTTGAAACTATCATCATTCCTCGAATACATAGAACTAGAAGAATGACACAGAGAATGAAAACAAAGAAAAAGAAAGATCCGTTTGGGTCAACATGGAAGAGACATAGTATGTCTAAGATCCATTTGGGTCAACATGGAAGAGACATAGTATGTCTCAACACTTTGCATCATCCCCAATAGGAAAACAAAAGAAAAAAGAAAATGAAAAGGAAAAAAAAAGGAAAAGCTTTTGGGTCAACATGAGAGAGACATTGCAATCTCAATGCCTTGCGTCATCCCCAAAAGGAAAAAACAAAAGAAAAAGGGCCTTTTGGATCAACATGAAAGAGACATGGATTGTCTCAATGCCTTGCATCATCCCAAAAGGAAAACACAAGAAAAATATAAAAGAAAAGGAAAGGGGAGGGTCATTTTGGGTCAACATGAAAGAGACATGAAATGTCTCAGTGCCTTGCATCATTCCCAAAAGGAAAAAACAAAAGAAAAAGGCAAAGAAAAAGAAAAGGCGAAAACAATGTACAACATATAGAAGAATGAAGGTACAAATAGAGGAAATCCACAAAGAGACAGGGCATCAAACATCTCATCACGGGGGAACACGATATGCTCATACAAACACACAAAAGAAAAATAAAAAGAAAATACAAAAGGCTAGTAAGGAAGATGCGAGTCAACGATCAAGCAAGTCATCTGCCTCTTAGTCATGTTCATGATGTGCTGAGGATAGCCAACTAGCTAAAGGGACAAGAGAAAGTGTCAAACTAGGGGAAGCACCAGGTTCTACACTCTTTATAGGAGATTTATCATTTAAGCTCATGGAAGAGGAAAATAATGTATTCAGATCATTATGCACCTCTTCATCTATTTTAGTGATCTCATCATCATCATCCGAATTAATCACAATAGGAGGATGAATGATAATTTCCAATGAAGGGTGTACCACAGGCTGTGGTTGTTGTATTGGGTTATTTTGCTATAATTAGGGAGGAGGGTCATCATGCATTGCTTCTATCAAGTGTGGATTTTCATTTTCTTTGTTTTCTTCAATTTGTAACTTGCGAGCAAGGGCACGACGTTTACACCTACGCTCCCTAGCTCCTCTATTTCTTTTGGTTTTATTGTCAAGTTGTTCTTGTGAAGGAGAAGATTGATCAACCATTGGTTTCTTTTCTTCCCTAAGGGGAGGAACACAAGAAACCATGGAAGGTTGTTCATCCACTTTCTCCTTTGCTTTATAAACTTTTTTTATACAAGGCAGCATGAGAGAGTTTTTATCATTATCTCACGGTCATTTGGATGATGTGGGGGAAGTTTCAGGTGTTGGTTGAGTGTGATGGGTTGGTTCTTGTTCGGGTTGAATCATTGTTTCATCTAGAATAGGAGTGTTGGATGTGGACGAAGACATGTTGCGGAGGGACAATTTGATAATTTTCTTTGCTTTAAAATTTTGGTAAGTAATGAAAAAGAAGTCTTTGCAAGGTGTTATAGGTTCCATGGGCTCAGGACAAAAGGCTTCTAAGGAGAAGTAAATCCTTTAGAAGACAATGGGTTAAAGCCACTATGGTGAAGAGTGAATATGTCATTTTCAAGTGGAAACTTTAAACATTTGTGTATGACCAAAGGGACAACTTTCATTGAGCGAAGCCATGGATGGCCTAGCCTCAGATGAAATAGGTCCAACTGTGAGATGATTGAGAATGTAACATCCACTGTTTTTGGTCCTATCTGTAATGGAAGGATGATCGATCCTATCGTAGGGAAAGAAAAACCATTATGTGTTTTGATCCATGCTCTCAGTTTATTATAATCATCTTGATAAAGATCATGTAATACTAAAAATTCCTCAGTGATCACATTCTCTCCATAGGAAAGATCTATGAGTATCCCATTAGTGGGCTTATCATAAATATGGCCAGCTATGTAAAGAGGACCATCAGGGAGATTTGGAAGTATGTCCTTAAAGGAGAAAGTAAAATCAATAGATTTCTTAGGTTGGCCCTTACAAGGGATAATTTCTATCACCTACCATTTCACCCATAGGATTAATAGTAGTGGTATGTGGAATAGGATTAGGATGTGCAATATCTGTATGAACATTCATCACATCATTGTTTTGAGTTTCGCTAGCTTTGACAAATGACACATTATGTTTGGGAATTGGATCGGTGAAAATTTGTAAATTTTTATTGGGTGGGGCAACAAACTTATTGCCTTGAACATTAACATTTGAAATAGATAGATGGCCAGAATCAATGAGGTCTTGCAGAAGGTGTTTAAGACGCTTACAATTTTCTATGTCATGTCCATTTTTCCTATGATAATGACAATAAGCATTGGGTTTAAAGGTTGGAGGTAAAGGATTAGTAGGATCGAGTGGTTTAATAGTAGGTAAAGTAATCATTTGTTGCTATAAAAGTTGGGTCATTGTGTTATAAAGAGTTTCTAGTAAAGGTGTAAACTTTCATTTTGGATCTCCATAACTATAAGATATCATGGATTTAACAACTGATACTTGGTTGTTGATGGGTTGAGTTGGTTGTTGAGGGAGATTGAACCATAAAAACTATTTGTTTTGCTTGCAAAATGGTTGTGAATTGTTTTGAATGACATGTTTAGACTTCTCAGCTCGGCTAGAAGTGGACTTTGCATCATGACTACTAACTGAATTGTGATAATCGTAAAGGGTGGTACACAAGTGCATAAAGGAGGGAAATTTCATCATTGTGAGTTTGTCTTGAAGTTTAGTTTGCAAGTTTTCTATAAACATATTTTGAAGATGTGGATTGAGAATCTTGACATCGATTTGAGAGTAAAGTGATTGATACCATGAGATAAAATCAATTATCTTTTCTTCTTCATGTTGTTGGGATCTCATCAAATTGGCCAAGGTCTTATTTGGAGTCATATGCACTTGGAAATGATTTATAAATGCATCATCTAGTTCATTGAATGAACGAATTGAATTGTTTGGTAAGGATGAAAATCATTCTAAGGCATTGTCTTTTAAAGTCCTTGGAAATAGTTTGGCTAACAGTTTATCATCAAGGACAAATTCACTACATAAGGTGGTGTAAGCATTAACATGGTTAGAAGGATCTCCCTTCCCTCCATATTTCTCAAATCTAGGCATATCTATTCTTTGTGGCATCGGTGTTCATAGTATTTCTGGAGATAATGGGCTGCTACGAACAAAATAGGTGGGTGGTCCATTCTAGTTTTGGTTTATGGTGGATGTTTCTTTTTGCATGGAGGAGATAGTTTGGAAAAAGTTGTGTTATGAGAGGGTCAGTGTAAGTGGTAGGAGGGGGAAGGGAAAGTGATGATGGAGTGTATGTAGTGGTAGGGCAAGTGAATGAAATGTCGATAGATGGTATGGTGGAAGAAGAGAAAACATGTGATTCCGCATAAGAATTAGGAATGCTAGTAGGAATAGTCGAGGAAGGAATCACATTAATAACCTATTGTATTGTGGTTGTGACTTGAGGAGTGGTATAGGTAGGTATGGATGCTACTATGGAGGGAGGAGGAGTGTGAGGTCCTCCTTGGCTAACCACAATATTTTTTGGTTGAGATGTAATAGAGGTGGAAGGAACATGTTTATGGTATATCTCAACAATTTGTTTCATAACGTCTAAGCATTCATCACATTCAAGTAGGCGATAGATGTTCTCTATTGTAGGAATTGCAGTGGTTGAAATGTTTTCAAGACACACATTATGTTGAAGATGTGTTAATTCCTCATGAATGTTAATGATTTTGTCTTGTGGTATGTGATCATTCGATGTGTCAACTTAGATTTTATTGGAAGGCAAATAATTGCTAAAGGTAGGGTCCATGCCTAGTGTACTAGTTGCAATACTAGGAGTGGAAGCTTTAGACAATCCAAGATCCACAATGTGTGTATTATCGTGGGATAACATGAGTGTTGAGCTTCTTCTCACTAAGGTGTTAGCAACAGGACACCAAACACTCATGCAAGGGTCTCTAAATGCGGGTGAATTGAAATTCAATGTAAACTAAGCACAATAAAAAGCTGATAACTACAATTCTGGAAACTGTAACAAAAATGCAATAACAAGAAACATAAATGCAGAAAATGCTCTGAAAATACTAGAAACTACATAGCAGAATATGCAGGAGGACTAAGTTGCCCAGTGTGGCGAATTAGTCCCAGTAGTGATCTTTTTGAGATTTTTTAGAATTTTTAAATGAAATTTTATGTGTTTCATATTGTCAAATGCAACTACAGTGTGAAAATGTCAAATTTTTTGGAAATTTTAATGAAATCTAATGCAAAAATGCAAGATATATGAGCTTTTCACTAATGTAATTTTTAAAACCTTAGGATGAAAAGTAAACAATGTAAAATCTTATGCACTGTTGATGCAAGGTATTCCTAGGATGTAAATGCACTTAAAATCAGAAGTAAAATGTTCAAAAGTCGGGTTCACCAAAATGAACCGCAAATTTTTGTAGGAGGGCACTCTCTTACACTTTTAGGGTTTTTCACCTAAAAGGACAATGATATCCCACAAAAACTTGGAGGATCACTAAAGACTAATGCTAGTATAATTGAAATATGTCTAGATGCAATGCCCTAAATGCAAAGAACTGATAAAAGATAATGAATATTAATGCAAAACCTAAGATATGCAAGTTGTTTAAAAACACTGTGATGTATGCAAAATGACCTAAGAATGCAAGTAAACAATAACAAAAATGAACAAGACTAGAGAGGTACACCTAGAAACTGAAGTGTGATGCAAAGAGGCTCTAGAATTTTGTAGATTTTACTGTTGAAAACAACTAGGACACTTACACCAAGCTGGGCGACTTAGTCCAGTTTCAGGGAGATTCTGCTAGAACAAGTTGCTGCCAAATAGGTACTCATAAATGTACAGATCACTTTTCAAGCCTTGTAGTGGGACTAATTTTCCACTGATGGAAACTTAGTTCACCTGGGAATCTCGAGAAATTTGGGGCAGGAATCTATAGCTTTCTATTTGCACTTCCCTTCCTGATAGGTATTCGGTTTAGATTCTGTAGAAATGGAGCCGAAAGAGGTCTCCAAGCTTCAATTAGGGCTTTGTTGACGTGAATGAATTTGATGAATTATTGACCACTTTTTAACACCTTTCTCTTTGAAAAATCTACATACAAGTCCTGCAAACACACATGCAAAGAGGGGAAAAAGGGTTAAGGGTTAAAGAATAGGGGTTTGCCTTGGTCAAACCCCAATTTGGTAATCAAACCCTATAAAATGAAATGAAATAGAAAGATAATGATGAATGAATAACATGCAATGTCACAAACTCACCAAACCATTGATGTAGAAATTTGAAGATATGCAACAAGATGCTTGATTATTCTTAGAATGCTTGAGAATGATTAAATAAATGAATTAATTGCTTGAATAATGAATTGGAAATCAGTAGATTGTGGGAGATGAAAAATGAGGGAAAAAACCTTTATTTATACTTGATTTTCCAATATTTCCCAAAAATAACACATCATAGGCTGACCTTAAGGTCAAGAGAATAAAATCCTGCCAAAAAATTAAAATTATTTTGATTTTTGTACCTAGTGGGACTAAGTCGCACTAGGTGGTGACTTGGTCCCACGAGGGCAATTTTACTAGGTGTCAAAAATTAAAGTGTATTTAATGTTGTTTAATGGGAATATTCTCAAAAATACACTTAAGTAGGGCTAGGAAGTGCATTAAGGGGTCATTTAAACATAAGAAAGGGTTGAATTATTGATGACAAGCCTAGAAAAGTGTGAGTTTGTTACAACTCTTTACAACACTTTGAAATAAGACTTGGTAAGTGTTAAAAATGGGTTATTTAAATGAATTATAATGAAAGGGTCCTAGAAAAGTGTGAAAGTGGGTTACAACACTTCACAACACTTTTACAAGACATCCTAGAATTCTTAATGATTCTCAAGGGTCCAAGACCTAATGTGAATGTGTTGACCACATTACAACATTAAATCTAGGCAAAATCAAGCCAAAGTCCATGAGAGAGACTCAAGTGAACACAAAAATGTCCAACTATACATTTTTTGGCGACACAATCACAATGTAGGTTACAAATCACTAACCATAATTAATACATAGTTTGTCCTTATGGACACCTCACTTGTTGACATACCAAAGTAGTTTTTGTGTTCTTACCCAAGGTGTTATAACTACCCAAAAATTATTACAATTAATCAATAATCCTCATGAGAAGTTGGGCACCAAAAACCATCTTAACCTACAAATGTCTTTTTTATAAATATTAAATTCCTATTGGTAAATAATTTGTTACTTCCCACTAGTAAATGAAATTTAACACATCAGTAAAACATTAATGGAAAACAATAGTTATTGTTGATGGTGAATCTATCATCCCTTATGATTTATTTAAAACCAATATTAGGAGTGATTAAATACATAGGATTTACAAGTTTGATGGAACCTTAATCCTAAGATTCTCCCACTTGACATCATACATTGTAAATTTTATGTGCTCATATGTTTAGTAAGTGAATCTGCATCATTTTCTTGAGTGTCAATATTCTTATGCTCTATATATCCATTTGTAATAATTTTATCAAAAAATTATATTGTACATCCACATTCTTAGTCCATGTGTGACACATTAAATTCTTAGACAAAGAAATTGCACTCTAGCCATAATAGCCAATCTAAATAGTCTTGTAATCAAAACCAATACTTGCACAAAATATTTGTAACCAAACTACTTTGTTAGAGACATGGGTAGCAACTATATACTCTTCTTTGGTGGTGGATGAAGAAAATGTTGGCTACCAATTACTCATCCAACTCACTAATTGTTAAAAAAAGTAAACACATATCCACTAGTGGACCTTTGACTATCTAGGTCACTTGTGTAATATGCATAAAAAAACCTTATACTTCCAATTTCTTATCCACATTTTTAGTACCAAATTAAATTAAATAATAACTATAAGTACCAAACAATTATATTAACACCCTATTCACATATTTCCAATGTTCCATACTAGGGCTAGACATAAACCTACTCAATATTTCCATTACTTGGGAAATATCTAGCCTAGTGCAAACCATTACATACATTAAGCTTCCTAGTACACTAGCATATAAAAAATAGACATATCCTCTAAATAATAATTATTAGAAAAAATATGTAATGAAAGCTTAGTGCCAACTAGTAAAACATTTATAATTTTTTTAAATCTCACTTATTAAATGTATTAAAAATAGTATTAAGATACTCTATGATAACCAATTTTTTTGTTTACTTGATGTCTTTTTATTTCTGTTCCCAATAAGTACCTTGCTTCCCCCAGATATTTCATCTCAAATTCACTTGAAATTTGATCTTTCAACTTACTAATCATACCCTTAGTGTTACCAAAAAATAACATATCATCCATATACAAGACAACAATTAATATATCGCCATAACACATCTAATGTAAACATAGTAGTATTTTTCACTTCTTACAAAACTCAACTTAAAAAAAAAAAATGAAAATTTTGATTCCACATTTGGCATGATTTATTTAAACCATAAAGAGACTATTTTAACTTGCAAACAAAGTGTTCATTCCCTTTTAGTTTAAAACCTTTAGGTTCTTGCATATAAATTTCCTCTTCCAGGTCTCCATATAAAAAAATATTTTTAAAAAATATTTTTTAATTTCAAAACCATTAGCAACAACTATAAATAAAATAAATCTAATCAAGGATATTTTAATAATAGGAGAGAATATTTCACCAAAATCAATCCCCTCTCTCTAGGAGTAGCACTTGGCCACTAGTTGGGCCTTATACTTATCTAATGAACCATTTTTTCCAATTTTTTTCTTATAGATTCACTTACATCCAATGAAATTTCTTCATTTGGGAAAATGAACAAGATCCTAGGTGTCACACATGCCTAAATCCATCATCTCCTGCAACATGGCTTGTTGCCAAGACTGATTTTCATTTGCAAGGATAACTTCCCTATAAAATCTAGGTTCATCATTAGTACTTAGTAAATAAAATATACTTTGGGAATATGATGGGATATACTTTTCAATTGGATTTCATTAGCTTGTGGATCTATTGAGAATAGGAGTATGGGGTTCTTCTTGTTCTTGAGATTTCTCAACTTATTCTTGGTTATCTTCCCTAACCTCTTCATCTTTCTCAAAATATTCATCTGAAACCTTTTCTTCCTCTTCCTCCTTATTCCTAAATATCTCTTATTTCTTTCCGAGGTGCATATTATTGCTTAGTCTCAAAGTGCACTTTCCTTTCCTTTTCTTTATCTTTTGACTATTCAGGGTCAAAAATAGCTCTAGGTTGCCTAAAAATCACATCTCTAGGAAAGATATTTTTCTTGGTTAGTGGATTCTAAATGTTACAAAATTTAACATTATCACCATATCCAATTAAAATACACCTTTTATCCTTTGGATATAACTTAGATCACTTTTCTTTAGGAACATGAACATAAGTCTCACAAACAAAAACCCTTAAATGTGAAAAAAGGTTTTTTGCATTTCAACAAAAGTAAGCTTTTGAATCAAGATACTTATAATAATATCTATTTATCAAGTAACAAAGAACATTTATATCTTCTACCAAAAAAAACTATCCAAGTGTGAACCACTTAACATACTTTTGGTTCTTTTCAGAATTTTCTAGTTCATTTTTCTACCACCCCATTTTTTGAGGAGTGCACAAAGAAGTATTTTTCCTAATTCTACCTGCATGCTTACAAAACTCATCAAATCCCTTAGAAAAATATTACCCTCCATTTTTAGATCTCAAAACCTTTATTTTATAATCTGATTTCCTTTCAACTAAATCTTTAAATTCATTAGACAATGAAAACATTAAATTCATTTCTCATAAAATAAACCATGGTAAATTTTGAAACATCATCAATGAAGGACACCAAATATCTATATTTTTCAATAGATTAAATATCCATATGACTATAAATATTTGAATGAATAATATCTAATTTAATATTAGCTTTATTATTGCCTCAACTTGGAAAAGATTCTTTGTTTTGTTTACCAAACACATAATATTCATAAAAATTAAAAATTCCATTAGAATAAGAAAAATTGTATAACAATTTCTTTTTTAAGATGGGTTTCAAACCTATCTCATTAATGTGGCCTAATCTATGGTACCAAAACATACACATATTTTTAGTTTTTCAATTATATTGGTAGAGTTAAAAATAGTGGTGACATCTAACCTAAACAAAGTTCTCATCCTTGTTTCTCTCACTATCAAAAAAGTCCCTCTCACTGAATCAATGACATGCTCAAAGCCTCTATTTGATGGTCTCCCTAGAGGAATGCTACTAAATAATTTTCTATGTTTTTTCAAGATGCTCTATACATCAACATGACATAACTTCTTTCCATTGATTAGTTTTGTTACAATAACCAAACACTAATCTCCCCATACATCTTACAATGATAAAAAAACCCTCAATTATCTAGCCAATACAATTCTTAGCAATTTATTTGTCATTCCTTATAGTACCACTTCTTTCCCCTCTAACTAAAACTTCAATTCCATGGTCTTATTTTTTGTGTGATATCTCCTAACAAGTCAACCACTAGACACATAGGACCATATAGGTGTCTCCTATGTTGATGATAGAGAATTCCTCCTTCATATCATATCCTACCAAATTAAGATTAAATTGGGAGATATTCCTATTATATTTGATGGTGAACTTGTTAGCCAACATAAAATTCAATGCTTCAAATTACTCCATCTTGAGGCCTCATTTGAGCACCAATCCACCATTAATGATGTTATGAGTGGAAACAATATCAATGAGCATAGTCGCCATTTGAAATTTTAGGAGCCCACAAATTCAAAAGGAATTGTATCTTACAGTACCAAAGAGCATGAAAAGAGTGCTAGAAAAGATGACTTCTTCCCATTTTGGTTGATCTTCTTCTTCTCTTGTCTCTTGTTCAAGTTCATCTTCACTCTATGGTTCAAGTTCCTCAAGTCCTAATTTATCATCGACCCTTACCTCAATGTAATGTACTTTTTCTTTCCCAAGATATCTATCTCTAAGTGACCATGGGTCCTTGTAGGTGAAACACATCTTCCTTATCAATCCATTCTTTACCCTAATGTTTAGTCTTGATAGAAAACTCTTGGTCTACTATACATTTTGTGAAAGGGCTTCTTTGTAATGAAGGTTTTGGTCTAGAACTTATTATTTGACATGGAAATATCTAGTGACAAATCCCTCTTGAGGGCATCTTATACGGTAGGTGGTTAAAAAGCATTGACTATCCCCTTAAGGGATTTAGTTAACCATTTGATGATCATAGTCAATATTCTCCCTGTGATGTCTAGCACCATCACTGATAGATTTTGAAACTCTAATACATAGTTCTCCATTGAACCACACTATTTGAGAGAAATCAAATATGTGAAATGAAATTTAAGATCTTTTTGATAAATCCTATCAATCAAAAGTTTATAGAATTCATCATATAAGGTGATGGATTTGTGACACTATGTGAT
This sequence comes from Sequoia sempervirens, assembly GCA_007258455.2. Classification (NCBI taxonomy): domain Eukaryota; kingdom Viridiplantae; phylum Streptophyta; class Pinopsida; order Cupressales; family Cupressaceae; genus Sequoia; species Sequoia sempervirens. The sequence continues at coordinate 66,498,057 of VDFB02075321.1, forward strand.
CAAACCATGGTATCACCACTCATGTGCACTACCCTCAAAATATAATGTGGAAAAAATGATTGCTTCATCTTCATTCATTAATCTAAAGAATAGGTATGTGTCTAGCTTTTGTACCTATACATAAGTTGGGAATCTATTAAATCCATCATAAGGAGAGAGTGTGAACCTCCTCAAAGATTATTATAAATATATCTGAAAGGCTTGCAACCTACACTCATGTTTATAACCATTGTGATACTTCGTCATGGTCATATAATTAGTGAGTGACATTTCACTTTGAATATCCTTAAGAAGGTCTATGCATCAGTGATTTTTAGTGGCTAATATTTTCCAATTGGATAATAGTTAAAATTGGGGATTCAAAATTTAGCTAATAGTACAAGTTGTAAGGTGACTTGAATCACCACATTTTTACAAAAAAAATATTCTAGTCTTGGTTCAATCGCCAAAATATTTATTTTAATAAAATTTTAAACTCAAAAATTTGCAACAATATTCGATATCTAAAATTAGATGAGATTCACCTAAATTTTATAATTTATAGTATTAAATAAAATTAATTCACTAATAATCTTATATAATTATTGATTACTTTAGGGCCATAATGCCAATTTTCAATCACTAGCATTGATTTTAATTAAAATATAATGGCTAGGTTTGTATTCTATGGGTTAAAATGTATCCACAGAGCTTTAATGCCCATTAAGCCCAAAATTGTATTTAGGTCATTTAAGATTTATAATATAATAATTGGGATTGAATTTGGTGGAATAAAATATGCTCATAGAGATCCAATGCCCATGGGGCCTAAAATAAAGCCTAAACCATTAGATTATAAATAAAATCAATAGTGATGAAAAATATTTTAGGGTCACTTTAAAATATTCAATGTTTTATTTAAAATCTTAAGAAATTATAGACATGAGCATTACACCTCAAAATAGTCAATCATTTCCACCTTGAGGTCTTTACTTCTCCACAATTTTTTTTAAAGGAAGGATTTTCTAGAGTAATTAATGCATTTTCCTATTTTTTGTCAAGATTTGCCAAGGTTTTCTACAAATTTTTAGTGATTTAAAAAAGTTTTCCAGTAAAATTATATATTTTAAAAAAATAAAGATTTGCTACTAGAAATTAATATTTTTTTTCCAAAAAAATGAAAAAATCATCATGATTTTACATATTTTTTAGGGGGATTTCTTAAAGTTATCACTGCTATGTATCTAATATGACAAACCCTAATAGCATCAAATAGTGAATTTTGAGCTTTGGGTAGCATATTCTTTTGTGTGTGGCTTTGAGTAACATCTAGATTATTTCCCTCTAAAGTACTTTCTTCACCCATTGGATATTTAGGTGCATTCATATTAATAACCATCTTGTCAAGTAATTGTTCCCTCATATCAATCATTAGGTCAAACTTTATTTTCTCTCAACCATCTAGGCCATCATCTACATTCATTATCTTCTCTCTTTATGCCATATTGCTGTGTTCTACAACAAGTTTTGTAGGATATGATTGAGTCTCCATGCTCTCTATATATTGACCTTGTTTCTTGATCTCCCTCAAGTGATATATGATTTCTCTATCACTATATTGCATAAAAATATACACGCAAAGTTAAACTTTGAATACATAGGCTAAAAACTATCATTGTACTACATAAAACTAAAACATTGAAATTTGAATTTTGAATACATAGGCTAGCAAGAATGCCATATTTGATTCTACTATAATATCTTGTATTAAGATAATAATTCAAACCTTGTACTTAACCTTCCATAAACACATTATTTGATTAATAATCTTATTACATTAATGGTTGTGTTACATTCAAATAATTCTACAATATCTATAACTACAACAATAAATTCACATCAACAATAATGGTAAATCATATATACGACTAGAGTTTGCATCCAATAAAGCTCAAATATGAACTTTGTATGAGATCATCCTCTAAAATCACTAAGGATTTCATTCTAGGATTCCCATGCTCAAACACAAGTTCTCAAAATATATTTTGAAAGGAATTTTTTAAGTGTAAATGATGATAAGGAATGAAAATAATTATTCTTTTATATCATCCACAAATAGAGCAAGTCAGCCACCAAGTACACTTATAAATTCAAATTTGAACAATGATCATGGGTAGGAAAGATTTTATTTTGAAAGTGATGGTGCCAAAAATAGACTACTAGAAATAATACAAGATGTGCTTGAAATTTAGGAGGGGAATAAAAAATTAGAAAAAAATATCAATGATTAGGGGTTAACCATAACACAAGACTCAAAATTTATGATGATGCATTGGCAGCCAAGAAATGGGCATGATAGGATGAAGAAGTTTGACAAATAAAATAGCGAGGTAGACAATAGACAAAAGGCATGATGGGATGGAGAAATGTAAAAATTTGACAAGTAAAATAGAAGAGAAGAGTTGGAAGGAAATATATATTCAAGAAGGGAAAACACACAATAGACAAAAAAAAGGAAGAAACAAGTACAAAATTAGGATAATTAGGAGGACATAAATTTTTTGTGTGATAACCATCTAAATGTAATCTTTTTTCAACATGTAATTTGTATTTTTTATATTTAAAAACCCAGTTGAAAATGCAT
>VDFB02075321.1:66500852-66528046 GCA_007258455.2 Sequoia sempervirens
CAATGCATCTAATTCTCTTTAGTTTAGGGGTGAATTATTTTAGCTTTCATAGATTTTCTCTTTTCTAGACAAAATTTTGGATCCATGCAAATTTATTATGTATTTGAACTCTTCAATATTTTCATAATTTGAGTAAAAATATAGTAAAAATTATCATTTATTAGTGCTCACAAATTCCTTTAATAATGGTAGAATGTGTATAAAAATATAAATAACACTAAAGCTATAAAAACATACAATATCGAATGAAGAACATTGATATACGTTGTAAAAATCCTATTGGGTTAAAAACCCCACCACCATGAGAGTAAAAGATTGTATTAATCCCAAATGTTTAGTACATCAACACAAATTCCCCTTCAGTCCAGTAGCACTATGTCAACATAACAATGTAACCTATAAAAGATACAATCTTCTATCCCAAGGCATACATATATAAGAAAATATAATCTAGGAAAAGATAAATGGTTACAATAGACTCAAATCATTAGCCAAGTAGTCAACATGAAAAAGAGACCTCATGAACTGTGTTTGAGAGTTATAAACATATTTCTAGAGGATTCAAGACCTTTCTCATGAATTTGGTCATCCAACTTCATTTCAAGACAAAAGTAACCCATTAGGAAGATAAAATAAATGCTGAAGTCCAAAAAATATAGCCAACTTCTTACACATCATCATTGATTATTTCATACACCTCTTATAATGTCATAGATGGTATATCTTAACAATTCATAAATTTTCATAGATTCCATTCCACCTCATGCCAAGTGTCCAAAGGTTCCTTACAGTGCTTCCTCTCACATCATGCCCATTACACACACATATATTCCAAGTCACCTAGAGAATAATAATTGATTATAAAAATCCCCAACCTCATGTGGACATACAAAATGGCTCTCTCCATCATCCTTGAAGATGTACATATTATTAACAAATTATTAAATAAATAAATTATAATAATCTAAAAGGATTTCAAGTTGAATATTTCATCTAGTCCTAACATAATATGGGGGAAAACCTTGAAGTATAATGAGAATTTCTCTCAAGATTTGAATTATCAATGCATTCATTGCCTATTTGAATAATATAATTTAATATATTTTTCTATTTGATATTCAAGTAATTTCAAGCCTAATTTGGGTGCATAATCTATTACTTTTGTTTATAATTAATCCAATCTCATTTAATGCAATTTTTTATGTCAACAAATACACTAAAACATACATATTATCATTCCTAAAATATTTACCTAATGATATCTATATCAACTTCTCTTACTACAACTATCTCCAAATTGACAATGTATCTAATTTTATGAGTGTTTAAATTTGAAATTATTCAAAGATAGATAATAAGGTCCCTACCAAGCCAAGGATTTATTAACATTGACTATATCAAGCACAATCAAACCTTGGAAGAAACAAGGTTGGAGTATACTATATATAATTATATGTATATATTTGAAGATATGTTGTTGAGGAAAGATAACTCATTACATTTTTGTACACAAAATATGCAATTTGAGTCATTCTTTATCAAAGGGTTTAATTATGTATACCTTTATTGGACTAAGTGATCCATAGATTTGTTTAATTTGATATTTTTAGGTTTTAAATGTTCTAAGAATTTATTGGTTGGTGACATTTTATTTTTCATCAAAAATATGAGGGGTAGAAATAACAAAGGTATATAAAAAAATAGAACTTAAAAAATAGGTATTGTTAGCCTATTTCTTCCCTTTGGCCTAAATAACCTTTAAATAGGGGGTATTTGGTGTTTTAAAGTTTTATTTCAAGTCTTGGTCTTCAAAATTTCAAAGGTCTCTCCAAGTGTTAGGAATTGGGTGCTTTTGTTCATGGTGAAGTCTCCAAGTGATATCTTCTAATGTTTCAAAAATATTTTAGCATTCAATAAGGTTTTTTAAATACCTTAATCTTGTTTAAAGTGTTGAAAAGATCATGTATCTCACCAAGTCCATATTGCATATGTTTGGAGGGAGTTTTGTTAATGAAAAGTTTGTTTTTCAATAGGAGAGGTCGAGAATTTTAAGGTTTTCTAAAATATTTCGGGTCTCTTTTTTATGAGTATACTAAATCTCATGGTGGCCAGGTTAGTGGAAATATTTTAATGGAAGGATACAAGGAGGTTTATGTTGTTACTAACACCTTTGCATTCAATTTCCATCATTAAAAAGGTACTGCAACCTCCATACTCACTTTTTCCAGTTTCAACTCCTTAGAAATACATCCATGATGAGAAAATGAAGTATGGGAAACCTTTTTTGGCCCCTAGAGATCATTATTCTTCACCCATACAAGGACACACAAAATTATGTACATGGTGTTCTATCCTTGGAGGAAGTAGGTTTTTTGTTCAAATGAAACCCTTACATTATTCTAATGAAGCCCCATAACCATCAAATAGAGTGCAAAGATCATGCATAATCTTTCTCTACATTTTTTTTGTGAATATCTTTGAGTAGTTCATGTGTTTTCATAATGGATATTAGTGTGGAAGTTAAAAATGATAGTTAGGAAGAAGTGTATCCAAGTTTATTTAGCTCTTTATAGAAATCATGAGACTCCTAGCCAAAAAATATGAAATGTATAGAACCCATTTGATATAATCATTGTGCTAGGATTTGTAGGTTTTTTGTTTTAGTCATGTAATATTGTGTTTGTGGTAAAAATTGTTTCACAGGGCTTATCATAAGATATGGATGACTATTTTCTTGCTAGACTATGTTATAATCAAAGGGGTTTTCACATTGTAGAGTTTAAAACCATCTTCAAAAACCTTGAATGTCAATGCATAGGAGAGTAAGAAGCATGAAATTCCTTTGAAAAATGGATAGTTGATAAATTTTAAAGTTGACAAAAGGGGATGTTTATGGTATGAGAGGATAGTATGTTTCCTGAGGTGTCATGCCAATGCAATTGTGTCAAGAAAGATAATAAAACTTCTAAGAGTTAGCATAGTCCCATATAAGAGGAACTCAAAATAGTGAAGACAATGTAACTCATACCCTTAGGGTTTTCTTGGTTGGCTTGACGTTTTTTATTTAGCATTTTCATTAACTCACAATGAAGGAAAGAATTAATTGTTAGTGCATTTATCAAGATACAATGAATATGGTAGAATACATGAGACATGCAATAGATACCATGATCAAATGTATAGTCAAAGGACATATTCCTTGAGTCAAGCAACATAGGAAATGGATTTAAAGTTGATAAATAAGTGTGATAGTAAATGATATCTTGATAGTGAGATATGGAAAACATAGATGTGACCAAAGTTAGTGGAAGCTCAGTTGAAGGTTCTAAGAGGGTAGAAAATGGGATACAATGAACAAGGTGTAGATTAAGAAAATTGATCCTAGATCTAATTAGATTAACTAGGATCAACTTTATTTTCACTTGCCCTCTACATTAAAACACAAAACCAAATAGGTTTGATAATTGGGTTGCTACCACAAGGGAGAGAAAATATCCTAGGGTTTTGGTCCTTCTTTTGAGAAGTTTGATGTGTGTTTTAACAAGCCTATTTGACATAAAAATTAGATTTGGAAATGTAATTTATTTGGAAAAAATGAAAATCTGTGAAGGAGATATAAAGAGGAACCTATGATTGAAATCTAGCTTAAACTAGTTGGATGGGGGCACTACTGCCCTAGTCCTAAGTTGTTTCTTTTTCGAAATCTAAAAACTCTGAAAGGTAGGTTATAGTTTGCTCTATGTTTCCTATGATTTTCTGCTGACGAAACTTCTAGATCTATCTTGCATACATGAAAAGATGGGGAAAGGTTGTATTGTATAGAGTTTTCCTAAGTCAAACCCCATTTTGGTATTTCTACCTCCATGTACAAAAAATGATGATGATCAAGAGGGCTTAACCTTGGTCAGGTAGAGGCCAAACAACAATAATAATGGACTGAAATAAAATGATAAATGATAATTTTACCTTGGTATGCAATCCTTGATGAAGTGATGCCTCACCACAAGTTGCCACAAATGTTGATTAAAGGATGCCTTGATTTCTTGATAGACCTACAAGAGGTTAGTCTACAAAACATGATAGATGTTGGAAGTTTGTGTTGTCATTTATGTCAACAGATCTTTGTTGTTGCATTGATGTCAGCCTATGGAGATACATTGATTGGTTGCATTATGTTTTCATTAGTAGTTTCATTGATGTCAACTTATAGTGTTTCTTTGATGAGCATATGTTTCAGTATGTTCAACCTCTTGTGTGGTTGAGATGATAAGAGGAGTGTTGTAGATGTTGAGATGGCATATGGTTTCCAAGTGCTTTTGAGAAAATTTGAAAAAAAGAGGAAACAGTGTAGTAAAGAGTGTTTAGTGTGGCAGAGTAGTGTTTAGGATTTTTCTCTACATTTCTTCATGGTTGAAGATCTACTTTTGTGGTTTAGATATGGTAATCAAAGCTGTTCAGATGTGTTATATCCAAAGTTTCATGTTCTAGATAGTTTGACAGAAGAAGTTGTGTTCACCAGTCTGTGAATTGTGATGCAGTGGTGTCTAGGAGAAATGATTTTGCTCCGTATTTATCTGTGTTGTGGTTTTTGGTCTTGTATATCTCAGAGTGTGCTTATATTTTTTATATCTATCTTCATTCTGAGCTATTTGAGGTTTGGTGCTCTATAAGGTTGGATTCATGTGTTACAATGTGTGGAAGGTTAATTGGGTGTATAGACTGATTATGTTCTTTAGGTGTATGATGTAGTGAAAGATTTGTTGGATTTCAAGGTGTTGATGGAGTATTCTAGATTGTGTTTAAGTGTTGTGTGTGGTTCACAAGTCATCTTTGGATTTGAGGAAGCATGTACTTAAATATTTAATGGTATTGACATAGGTTTGACCGACCTTGTGTGTTTACACTAATTGCGGATATGCTTCGATGTTTGTGGAAGCGTGGTGTGGCATGTATATGTGGATTTAGGTTTGAGTTTAGGTATGATGTGGTCCAACTTCATTCCTCTCCACCACAAGAATATTTTGGTGGCGACCTAATTTTAATTTGCACATTTGAGGTACATATCCAATCTTGAAAGATGTTTTTAAGGTTGCAAATGGTATAAAGGCAAGCTAAAATGTTGGAGAAGTGTGTGTTGTGATGTGTTGAGATGTGAAGTGCGAAAGTGAAAAATGTAGTGTGAGATTTAATGTCTAAGATGACTAGAAGTAGTGACCAGAAGGTGTCTACATTCTTTAGTAAGGTTATGAATGTTCTAGTGAAGCAGTAGTGGATCTTTTCTATTGCGCTAAGATGAATTTATCATTGTAACATTCTTCTTTCTTCTTCTTTCTAATCTTGTAGTGAGGAATTAGCAGTGAGCCCTTCTTTCTTTTGGGAAGTGAGCCTATTATATTTAGTGTTGTAATTACTTTATATTGTGAGCTAATCCTCACTGTGGTTTTTCCCTTCTTGGGGTTTTCACGTAAATCTAGTGTTCTCATATGTATATATGTGTTTGCATTTCTATTTCTCATGTTTATATTTTGCTAATGCATGATAAGGGTTTAAGAGCTAATGAATATCTAAATGTTTATGAGGCATTTGATGTTTTAATATACAACTTATTCATCCCCCAGTTTTCTTGTGAATTCAACAATAGATTGTTGTAGATAGCTTGTAGAGGATAACAATACATCTTCACCATAATTGTATCATAATAGCTTCTTATTCATAATTGTCTTCTTGTTTTTTCTTCTCTTCTAATGTTCAAATGAGGATAAAACTTGTTTATATATGTATTCCAATTGATATTTTTGATTATAAGCCAACCTAGTATCTTTTAATCCTCCAAGGATCGACACAAAATAATCAATTTTGAATTAGGTACCCTTTAAGGACAGGGGAACTATCACCCCTAACTGGGTGATTTTGTACCAAATTTACTGAGATATTGGGGAATTAATGTATTTTTATGATCTAGTCTTGTAATAAATAAATTATTATTATAATTAATGTTGTAGGAAAATAGGGTGTCAAGGTAGTGTGAAATTGTTAGGGGTGACAATTTATGACGCTACAAATTTAGCCCCCACTCTAGTGAGAGTATGATCTTGCGTTCATATTCATATTAAAGGAATAAATTATTTTATCAAAATGTTGAAGAGACAAGATGCTACCAAATTGAGGGATGCACAAGCCCTCAACTTAGAATCTCATCAATCCACAATATTAAAACAACATAAAAAAATATATCACACACAAGACAAGCCAAGATTTAAGCATACATAAATCACTCAACAAACAATCAAAATAATACACAAAGCATACATAAAGAAAACACACAATATACATAAAATACACAAAGAAAACATGCAAAAGACACAAGGAAAACACATAATCAACACAATACATGATATGCCTAAATAAAACATAAACACAAGGTTAGTACACTAAAAAGGATTCAAGTTGGTAAGATAAAGAGACCTCAGTATTGAATTTATCTCAAATACCAAACATCATACATTAAATGTACAACTCACACAAGATAAAATGATGAGATGCATAGATCTATTGGCTATCAAGTTATGTTAAATGCTAGGTGTCCATGCAATATGATGGGTTTAAAAATACTAGCAATTAGTGTTATGTTATTTGACTCATGAAGTGCATGGCTCCATTAGCAAGAAATTTATGTTATGCTAGGTGGCCATGTGAAAATTCTCAAATTCATAGGAAATAAAGCTCTATTATGCTAGGTCTATGCAAATCATGCTTCAGGGAGTGCATACAAGTTTAACATCATAGGGTATGCATCAATACTTGACATGCCAGGGGACAAATTGATAACCATGCCTTGGGGGCATTATAAATAACACCATACAAGGGGGTATGCCAATAATTAATATGCCAATGAAACAAATAGGGTGATATTCTCCCCTTAAAATTCCAATATACTTGCTATTTTGATATTTTAAGGAAAACAAGGGGAAGAGGTGATCCTTGAAAAGAATACACACCTCCCAAAGCTAGTTATCCTTCCCCCCCAAGTGTAAGGCAAGGAGAACCATGCTAAAGACTATCGTGTTGTTACCATAGATGAAATATGGTTACAATAAAGATTGCACCACCATGAATGACAATGAGCAAACACATGAAGCTACAAATGCCACATAGTGAGGAGAAAGACCATATAAGAGAGGTTAATAGTTAGAATTATTAGGTGCTTCAACACATGGGAGAGCACCACAATCAATAAATTACTATGTTTAGTACTCAAGGTTTAGCATTCATTGGTCGAATGATCATGCACTTGATGATATGCACAAAAGAGTGATTTTTATACTATTTCTTACATGTTGGAGGAGGAAGAGTAATCAAGTTGGATTTGATAAGCCTCAACAATGTATTCTCTTTCTTAGATAAAGGATAAGGATTAGGAGACAATCCTTTCTCTTGTGAAGAAAAAAATTCTCACTTACCATCAAAGGTTATAAATATAGTATATCATGGAGGATGAGATGTAGGTGAAGGAGAAGTTTGGAAACATAAACCCCTTTTAGTAAGGTATAGTGTATAATTCACATGATCATTAACTCCTTATTCCATGTTTATAATATATCTAATTTTAGAAAGAATTTTTAATCTATACCCATAACTCTTTTCCAACTCAGATGGAGGAGGAGAAGTCTTGTCTAAATGGTTATGAGAAGAATTGATTAATTTGCAAGGATGAAAATAATTTTTAGGTGTTGATATTTTAGGTTTAGATATCGTTAAAACACAAGGGATGAAATTTAAAGAGCCCCATCACCATCATGGAACGATGTTTTTGGATTTGTTGATATAGAAGAAGATTGAGCAAATGAAGGAAGTCTTATGTTTCATCACCAAAGCATGTACTTGAAGATGAAGCATTATTTTGATCCTTATTTATAGTTTTAGAAGAGGAATGACAAGATTATGTTGAAATAATCTCTGACTCTTTAGGCTTTGATAGTGAGATTTTATACTCCTCAATGAAAGTGGATGTAAAATATAATAAACCCTAATCATCATCCGAGATTGAATTCATAGTATCATTATCATTGGAAGGTGAAGGTTCCACTTTTGAATATGGAATTAAAGTACTAAGAGAGTTGGAAATGTTATGTTCAACTTCAAATTATAAATTATAACTTTTTGCATCCACTTTAACCATATGTACCTTGTTATTATATTTATACTTCATCTCATGGTGAAGAGTAGATGAGACTCTCTTCATGGCATGAATCCATAATCTACCAAGAAGAATATTATATGAGAGAGTATCTGGCATGACATGGATAAGGGTAGGAAAAGTCATAGGTCCTACCTTAATGGGTAGTGTGATTGTCCCCAATGGTTTGATACCAACATTATCAAAGCCTCGATTAGAAAGATTATCAAGTTTTATAATATTCGTATCCACACCAAGCTTATCTAGAAGATCAATGCTATAAACATTAAGATCTGATCAATTGTCAATAAGAGTGCGCCTAATCCTAGTTTTATCAATGATGAAAAATATTATTAGAGCATCATTTTGGTTTTGAGCCTCAGAAGGAGGTAATTCATGTTGATGGAATGAAATATCAAACTTTGTTCCTTGCATACAATCAAACAAGGTTGCTACATCATTTGATTTGATAGAAGGTGAAATATCAATCTTCTACAAAGTCTCTTTGAGCATACCATGGTAGGTAGGTGAATTTTGAATCAAATCCCAAAGAGAGATCTTGGATGGAGTTTTACAAAGTTTCTCAACAAGATCATATTATTTGTCACTATGTCGAGGAAGATGAGGTGTGGGGGAAGATATGGTTGAGAAAATGGAATAGAGGTTAGAATTTTCTTTGGTTGTTTGTTACTTTGAGTATTATAAGTGTGAGCAACCATGCTGCAACATATTTTGGTGTGTATAGCTATTTTGAGTGAGTTTCTTTGTAAAGTTTAGGATATGACCATGAGGTTTAGGTTGGTTTGTAGGAGGTCCTATAATGAGAGGAGGTCCAATAATTAGTTGTGGGTTTACAATTTCATATAAGTTAACTACTTGTTGATGATCTTCTATCGATGGGGGATCTAATGTCAATTTTGAATCTTCATCTATGCAAGACAAATTACTATCATTTAAAGTATAAAATGTATCAATGATTACATCCTTTTGCACCAAGATATCCTCACGAGTAGGAGAGATAATGGGAGAGGGAAAAAAATGATTTTCATGATTACTTTAAAAATTAAGATTAGGTAAAGTATCAATGATTACATCCTCTTTTGTGGAAGGTAGGGTGGGTGCCCCTCCAAGTTGGCAGAGGGGGGTGGCATTTGTTGCCATGACAGAAAGGTCATCAGGGAAAGGTAGGTTGGGCTGAATTTTATTATGGCAAGTGATGGTTAAGGGAAGTGTTTTCACAGGCATACAAAGGTTAGCTAGAGACAAATTTGACACCCAAATCAATGTATAGTGATGAGTGCATATACTTCATGAGGGATTTACTCCTCATGGAAAGGACATCTTGTACATTTGGTGGTGTACCATTTGTGTAGGATGGAGGAGGCCTTATGAATGGTGTTTTTATTTATTGATGGTTCATTCCATTTTGGTTAAGATTTTTCTTTGCAGGTGTGAGTGGTGGCTGTGAGCTTCCTTCCTTCCTTTCTACTGGGTGCGGCTAGAGCAAGGACTTCGATGGAAAAGTGTTCAAAATTTGTAATTGAGGTCTTGATTGAGGGCCTGGCAAGATTTGGGGTGGATACACCGATATCTTTGTGATCGAAGGCGAGGAAAACTTCCTTCAAGGAGATCACAAACCAAATATTGAAGCGTATTCTGCTTAACTATGATCCCTTGGTTGTTGTGGCTGTGAAGATGATTTTGGGCTTCAGTCACTTGGAAAGAAAGGAGTATGAGAGAGATAATCTACATGTTTCCCCGCATTTCTTGGCCTCTCTCTTGGACAAAAAAGTTCCCAAGGCATAGGCGAAGGTGTTGCTGGTTAAAATGTTTAGGGAAGATTTGGTGGAAGGGGTGGATGAGGTTCTTAGTGTAGTGATTGAAGGTAAGGGTTTCCCGAGGCCTTGTGATTTGGAGCGGCTTCAGTGCTCAGATGAGACTTTGAAGATTTATCCATTCCTCCTAGATTTGCACAGGCCAGGCCTTATGAGGCATCAAATGATTGTGGTGGTGACTGTGGAGTTTCTAAATTATTATTTTTGGGTTGTTGGCGGCCGGTGGCATTGAATGGGCAAAGGATTTTGAGGCATTTGCAAAAGCTAATGGTTTTATGTAAGTTTGGCTATGGGTTATGGTTTTTTTGGTTTGTGGGGGGTTGGTGTAGTTTTTTGGTTAGTTTAGGTGGAGCTCTGCTAGCAATGTAGCCATTAAAATGGCAAATTTTCCCTATTGTCATTTTGGTCAGGGTTATTGTGGTTCTGGTTGGGTTGGAAATTCTATGAAGTCTAGTCTTCAATGAATAAAATTTGCTGGTCGGGTGGTTATCGGGCCATTTTTTGATGATGGAAATCTAATATCCCTGCATCGCAGACGTTTGTAGTTTTGTTAATATTAATAATTAAATACTCATCTTGTGAATAAAAAAAATGATTGCATCCTCTTGTGCCAAGATTCTCTCATAGGTAGGAGAGATATTGGGAGAGGGATCAAAGAAAAATAACAAAAAAGGAGAGAGAAACTCATTTTCACATGCTTGTAAGAAAATTTCTTGAATTTTCTTCACAAAGTTTAATAATAAGACATTGATTATGAAAAACAAATTTTTTGTAAAGAAAACATTTTGCTATTGTAGTGTAGGAAAAAGAATCCATTTTTCACACTTAATTTGGGAATGAATAATTAATAATAAAATGGACTTAATTGTGCCTTATTTTTGGTGTTGTAAGGTGTACCTTTACACTTTCACACTAACCTAGGGATTCATTAATTATTTGAGGTTAATTATGCCTTAATTGGACCCTTTAATTCAAATCCAAGCCTAATTAATTACATTTTCCAATGGATAAAATCCAACATTCATAAATTCCTTAGCAAAATGTTTAATTTTGAACAATGTGTGTCCTAGGTAAGTGACCCAGGACCCATTCACCATAGGGAAAATGGGTCCTCACTTGCACCTAGAACCTAAATTCAAACTATGTTTTTGGCAGTATTTTAATGATTTCAAATGTATATTCAGATGTCAGCTTGTGATATTTGAATTTCGGGAATTAATCTTAAGATATGTATAAATACGAGGTTATTTCACTATGTTTCACCTAGCAATTTTGATGAGAGCATTCCTATAGCAAGTTTATGATATCAAGAGCAATTCAAGAGAATTTCAAGGAATTCAAAGGAAAAATTATTGAAGGTTATTGCAACCATCAAGATTCCATTGTCATGTCAAAGATTTCTTGCATCATGCATGTTGTTTGAGCTAATATGTTGATGTAGTGTTCAAGATATATTCAAGTATTCAAAGGCATTGTTTCTAATCAAGTTTCATGATCAAGATCCACATCCATTGAAGCCAATTCATGCTAGTTGTAGATCTACAATCCAATGTTCAAACAAAGGTTTGGTGAGTTGTTACATAGAGTTGTTCATTCATCATTCCTTCATGCTCCTCTATTTCATTTCAAGGTTCAATTACCAAAATGGGGTTTGACCAAGGAAAACTCCCATTCACCTAACAAATAAATTTTTTCTCTTTTTTATGTGTGATTGCAGGTCTTAGGTGGAAGATCCTTAGAAGAGAAAAATTGAAGTTACAAAGTTGTAACTTCATGGAAATTCTTCTACATAATTTATTTCCGGCTATCCGATAGTGGGAATCGAGAATCTGGGAGTGTAGACAAAGAAATGGAGAACCCAGAAAGGATTTTTGTAGAGCCCTAGCCAAGACCCATTCACCATAGGGCGAATGAGTCCTCAGTGAGCTTAAAAAATTGACTTTTGGAAACTGGTACACATTGTTCTCCCCTTTCTAGATCTACCTTTTGATTGTTGTTTATGCCAATTTTGAATATTGTCTTTCATTTTCATTTTATAGCTTTCATTTTGGAGTTATTTGATGATTGCAATCTTTCTCCCCAAAGTGTTATTTGAATCTTACTCGTCTTTGCATAGAGAGGAAATTTGTTGATTCATACCTTGATTTGACTCACCTTTTGGTTGTTAGTCATCTCATTGTTTGTATCTCATTTGCTTGAATGAAATTAGGGAAATAGGTCCTTGTGGTGAACCCCCTTTCATAGCATTTGCACCATCACCCCAAATATTATCTATTGTTTCAGCTATATCCCTCAGATCAAACTAGTAATGCACAAGAAAATAAAAAAAAATTATGACAGATATCCATAAAAAGAAACTGGATTTGAACATAGACCACATATAGGGTTTCACACAAAAAAAATTAACTCAAAATTGATTGGATAGGGGCGCTAGTGACCTATACTAGAGGTGTAAGGTTTTTCCAATTTAAAATTTTGGAAATCAACTATAGTGTTTGAGGATATGACATTGTATAGGTTCAAGATTGGAAGCAAAAAAAATTATGGAAATGCATGAATGCCTAGTTTTTCCTATGTGAAGCACACACATGCATCAAATTTTATACTTTTAAGGTAATGCAATATGATTAAAAGATAGCTTTCAAAAATTAAAATGTTGCAATTAACTGAATTTACCTTAAAAAATGTTGAAAAGTAATACTTTTTGATCTTTTGAAATGAAAAACACTATGCAAATTTCAAAGTTTTTTCACTAAAACATCCATGTATTTTGAGAAATAAAACCAATGCAAGTCAATAATAATATTTTCAAATAACTTAGGTTTTTGATCAATTTTTAGAATTTATGCTGTGAAAATCAGAAAATTGCAAATGTAGGATATGTCGAGTTCACCAAAATGTAGAGTAGGAAAAGTGATCCTAGATCTAATTAGATTAACTAGGATCAACTTCCTTTTCACTTACCAACGCAAAACCAACCAGGGTTGATAATTGGGTTGTTGCCACAAGGGAGAGCCAATATCCTAGGGTTTTGGTCCTTCTTTTGAGTTGTAAAGAGGAGAAGTTTGATGTGTGTTTTAACAATCCTATTTGACATAAAACCTAGATCTGGAAATAAAATTTATTTCATAGATGAAAACAAAAAATGCCAGAAAAATTGTAGATATGCGAAGGAGATATAGAGAGGAACCCGTGATTGAAATATGAACTCAAACTAGGTTGATAGAGGTGCTAGCACCCTAGTCCCGAGTTGCTTCTTTTTTGGGATCTAAGAACTTTGAAAGGTAGGTTGAAGTCTATTTTGTGTATCTTGTGATTTTCTACTGACGAAATTTCCAGATTTGTCCTGTACACTTGAAAAGATGGGGAAAGGTTGTGCTATATAGGGGATTTCCTAAGTCAAACCCTATTTTGGTATTTCTACCTCCATGTACAACAAATGATGATAATCAAGAGGGCTTACCCTAGGTCGGGTAGAAGCCAAACACCAACAATAGTTGACTAAAATAAAATGATAAATGACAATGTTACATTGGTATGAAATCCTTGATGAAGTGATGCACATCACGAGTTTCCACGAATGTCGATTAAAAGATGCATTGATCGCTTGATAGAATTGCAAGAGGTTAGTCCATAAAAAATGATAGATTATTGTAGATAGCTTGTAGAGGATAAATCAATACATCTTCACTATAATTGTATCATAATAGCTTCTTATTCATAATTTCCTGCTCATTCCCTCTTTTCTTCTAATGTTCAAATGAGGATAATACTTATTTATATATGTGTTCCAATTGATATTTTTTATTATAGGTCAACCTGGGATATTTTAATCCTCCAAGGATCGACACGAAAGAAGATCAAATTTGAATTAGGTCCCCTTTATGGATAGGGGCACTACTACCCCTGAGTAGGTGATTTTGCCCCAAATTTGTCAAGGTATTATGGAATTTAATGTATTTTTATGGCCCCAAAATGAATAAATTATTATTATAATTAATGTTGTAGGAAAAATAGGGTGTTAAGGTAGCATGAAATTGTTATGGTGACAATTTACGATGCTACATAAGGATAAATAATATAGGTTATTGACTATCAACAAAAATAAAAGTGAGGAATATCATGAAGCATGTAGAAAGTAACAAAGGCATGAATGTTGTAGGGTAAATAATGATAGTGTAGTATGATTGTTAAGATGCATGCAAGGAACACAAAGACAAGGTGATTATTGATAGAGTATATCAAGGGAGTTCCAAAAGTCCCAATCATTATAAAGTTCAAAAGTCTCAAGGACATGTTAACTTGGATCTCATTAACTGATACATAGTAAATAATGATATTAAGAACACATGTTGGATAGTATATCATGGTTTTCACTATATTACAAGCCCAAATAAACACATCGGTTATAGAGTTTCTAGAAATAGAGGACAATCATGAATCTCTAACGACAATTTTGCAAGCATAAAATCATATTCATGTTGAGATAGTCCCAATTATTATGACATTCTTGGGTAAGAAAGGACAAAATAAGGGATATCGGTAAATTTTAGTGACATAATAATTAAG
The DNA here is from genome assembly GCA_007258455.2 of Sequoia sempervirens. Lineage (NCBI taxonomy): Eukaryota > Viridiplantae > Streptophyta > Pinopsida > Cupressales > Cupressaceae > Sequoia > Sequoia sempervirens. Next base: position 66,515,433 of record VDFB02075321.1, read on the forward strand.
CCTTGTAGCAAGAAGGGATGGTCTATGGAAAAAAATTCATTCCATATATCATTGTAGCAAGTTAATTGCTTAATGTAAGTAATAAGGTGATATGTCTCATGTGATAACGTTTCCAAACATGTAGGAGACTTTGCAAAACACATGTGATAATCTATATAATAATCTCTAAGGTTTCAATGAGTGAGGTTATGATAGTAAAGGGATAAGAAGATAGTCATGGCTCTAAATTTGTAAAAGAGTTGACAATAGAAAAAATTCACAAAGAAGCCAAGCCAAGGAGAGATAATAAACTTCTAAAATATTCAAAACATAACACATAATAGTCAAGATAACGTTGGTAGGAAATGGGACTTAGTACTTAGCATGATAGTCTTTCTATGGCATTGAAAATGTATCTTACACATTAAATAACAATCCATAAGCAACAAGTGATAGTGACCTAATGTAAGAATGGTCAAAGATTAAAATGCATAAAAAAGCAATATAGTGACAGTTAGTATGAAATATTTCCACAAGAATACTATGAGCATGTTGAAATGATAGTAAATACATGAGATGAACAATTTCTATGAAGAATAATGCACAAATGAAGAGTCCATAAAATATTTTAGATTGTAGGCCAAGGTTAGATGAGATGAAAAAATATTTTAGATTGTAGGCCAAGGTTAGATGAGATGAAAAAATATTTTAGATTGTAGGCCAAGGTTATATAGTGAACAAAGGTTAGTGAACAAGAAAACTTTGTTAATATGGTAATATTTTTCCTAGATGATAATGGGAGATCAAAGAACAATCCTAATGTCAATTCAAAAACCTAATGCAAAAAAGACTTAGACTCAAATAGCAAGGGGTATCAAGAAATATAATATGCAAATGAACAAATGGTGAGAAGATGAAAGAGCTACAAACGAATGGCACATATGTCAATTTCTAGCCCTTGATAATCTCCCACACCCTCATAGGGAATTTAATAGTTTTCAAACTCTCTCGCATGTCCTAAAATCATGGGATGAGAGGTTGAGGTAGTTCAGTAGAATCAATGCATAGATGTTGCACATTTGAGAGCATCTAGGGGGAGTTTGGTGAGCTATGCAACAAATTAAGAGAATATAGGGTAGTTTGACCTAGTTTTGGACATCTCCAAGAATCTAGGAGATATCTAAGGAGTTTTTGGTAGATGGATATGGTCAAAGCAACAAGTTTTATTCATTCAACCACCTGCAATCAACATTTCAAAGAGCATAAATAGGAACAAGTAAGCTCTAGCGCCCAAGAGGTTTGACTCATCCAATTTATGCAAACACATATCTTACTTTCCTAAAAGCATGTTGCCTAAAACTACAAAGTTGTTGGATAGCATAAAGGGAGGCTTAAGGGAATATTTTTCTTTGTTTTGACATTATTCACTAAGTATTGTAACTCTGTTTAGAGTTATTTCTAGGTATACTATGCATTGTAACTCATTTTTTCTCAAGGAGAACAATATTTGAAAATCAATTTTCTTGAGGAAGAATTCATTTTTTAACTTCTACTATTGTAAAGACACCTTGTTAGCAATAAAATTTCTATATTTTATATTCTCAACTTCTATTACCTTGTGTGCAAGATTCATGATTGATAGTATTTTTGTTATTTTATTTGTAAGATCCTTAAATATTAGTCTCATTTTAGCACCTTTGAATAGAGAAAACATATACTTATGTAGGTTGTAAGTTGTGAAGTGAACATGATCAGTCATTAGTTGTGAAAATTATGTTTTTCCTTCTTAGAATTGTGAACTAAATTATTCTTATAAAACATCAATCCATGGCTACATGGAATGTATGAGTTGTGTGAAAATAATCTAACTATTGAAATAATTATGTGCCAAAATAGTAACATGAGTTTGAATATCATTTTGGTGCGTCACCTTAATAGATTTTAGGTTTAATTTTCAAGTCATTCCTCTATCTTTTTCTTTAGAAAATAAAAAATTTAGATTAGTTTAGGTGTTTGCAACAAGGGGAACCAACCTTGTTTGGAGATTAACTCCAAGCTATGAGAAACCCACAAGCCCTAGAGTGTTTCAATGTTTCATTGGATCACTGAGCTATGTTTTTAGCAAGGGTGCAATCCAATTGATAGCATGTACCTTGTATATATATAATGAAATATAGAGGTATTTTAATTAGAATAGAGTATGTAGAGGGGTACCAAAAATATTATAATGAGAGGTTGGAATGAAATGAGTGATGTTTTTACTACCCTATGAATGTGTATGCTTTGTTATTAGTTTACTAAATGAATTCTCTAGGGAGATACTATGATAATAGATTTGGTCAACACCCACAATTATACTATTTTATCTTCAATATTATGATAAAACATGAAAGAAAAATACTATTTCTATCTATGTGAAACAATAAATTGGATGAAACAAGGATAGTTAATAACTTCATTAGTGACTACAAGACTTTCCCGATGAAAAACTTGTAGACCATTTGATGTGCTTTGGCTCAATTATTCATGGATAAAATTAAAGTACAAAAAGTATGATAATTATTTGAAATGAGTGCACTTATTAATTAATTAGATAATTTTAAAGAAATATTAAGCCATATATCAATGTAATCATGTATACATAATATACATTGTGAGGAGCTGGAGTACATTGTTGCTTGAATTGTTAGCAATTTGAGGTTTACATTGTGTGTAAAAATGACCCCTCTCCTTCCTCTTGATGGATATATATGCACTATGTTACATGTATTCATATTAATAGTAGCTAAATATTAAGGAGGTACATAGATCCACCAAACTAATAAGATTGAGGTGAATGTTAAACCTTGACATTTAATGCCTTTACTACCTTTTGATACTCTTTCAAGTGTAAGACCTTGGGATTTTTGGACTATCAAATCCCATGCCATTTTGAGTGGGAGTTGGTAGTGACTACCATGAGTAACAAAAATAATTAGCATAAGGTGTAGATCATGCAAATCCCAAGTTGATCCCACATAATGATCAAATTTTATGAGAACGAAAATTAAAAGATATGATAGTTTGCTATCAATTTTGTTGATGATAACAACAAATTTCCTTAGTGCTCCATTGGAAACACCTACAACAACCCATAAATTTGAAGTGAGGATAACTTGCTAGCTAGTTCACAAGAGCATTGTTTGAGGTAGTTACTTATCCTAGAGATTTAAAGTGTATCTCCCCCTTATTTATTTTGTATTATACTATGTAATTGGCACCCCAAAGGAACTTAGTATATTTTTATGCAAAGAAACCAAGTCATTTGTTGGAAATAAATTTATAGAGGATTAGAATACAACCTACTCATCATTGCTAAGGAAAGGATTAGTGCATGACATAAGTTGACCCCAATAAGATATTTTTGGTTTATTATTTCTAATATTATAAAAGGTAAAAAAATTGAGCTGGGATAGTTCACCACCTTGTTGAAAAATATCATTCAATTTAATATCCATGTTAAATTTGTGCCATAGTATTGTCCCATATGAAGTCTATCATACATAGGAATATCTTTGATAGGTCGAAATTGACTCGAATTACCAATAATGATAATGGTGCAACCGTATAATTTTATAAATAAACTTGATTATCCATGGGAAAGGATTCACACAAGCAATTGTTAATGCAAGCTAGCAACCTATGCTCGATAAAACTCATTCAGTCAGTTATAATGTATTCATTGAAATATATGCTATCCTAAATTGTGATCTCTTGTTCCTCAAGATGATTCATCTCTTTTGATGCAATGTGAAGGGAAGCATGGACTATGGATGCATTGATGTTGAATATTGAAATGCTAGTTGGAGATAGCAACAACAATTTAGTGATTCAAATATAGGAGAAACCTCTAAAAGTGCAAAACTAATCCTATGAATCAAGTATTATTTTCCAATGTGTGGGTAAAAGTAAGAAGTTGGGTCCACGAAGAGGGGAAGTTTTGGCAAAAAAAAATCTTGCAAGAAATTCGTACGCATTATTAAAAAACACGTATGCGTTATGGTTCGAGTACTCGAGCCTGAAAAAAATGTGTACACACTAAAAAACGCGTACACGTTTTATAACACTTACAAGTCATTTATTTTAAAAAATAAATACCTTTTAGAAATGTGTAGGTGTTTTAGAACACATCTGCATTTTGTAACGAAAAACGCATACGTGTTTCTAAAAAGTATTTAATTTTTTAAATAAGCAAACAAATAACGCATACGCGTTTTGTTTAAATAACGCATATGCATTTTTTAAATTTTGAATCCCCAATCCACATGCAACCTCAAATTTATGCTCGAGAAAGGCTTGGCAACCCAATCTTTAGCCTTTGACCTACAACTAAAGAACTAAGGAAAATTCAAAAGGAATATCCAACTTTGGCAATATGGCTGATGGAGTTTTTTTCTGAATCAATCTATGAAATTAAAACCCATTAGAGAACACAATGTCTAGTTTCTAAATATATAATTTTTATTAATATTGGATTATATTTGTTATTTTAAAATTAGTTTATAAGGAAACTAGTCCATAAACTTGAAATATCAGGCTTTTTTTGTTTTTTAATAACTTTTTTTTGGTTAAGTTTCTTGTAAGAAAATTATATGGCATCAATCTTCAAACAATTCTCTATACAATGAAAAAAAAGATTAAAAAAATGTTTAGTTTAGGTCCAATTATGCTGTCCGTACACGTCGATTTTTAAAAACAACAATTAAGGCCAATAAAAATTCAATAAAAAAATTACAAAAAAAATTCCTCATCAATCTTCATGTTGTTAGCTCTCTTTCCCCAAAAGGAATTAGCAAAATACTTTTATTTGAGTCAAAAATTGGTGTTCGTACACATGCATGGTATGGTAAAAAACAGGGACTTTTAAAAAGTGGTTTTTATACATCCTATCAAAATTTAATTTCTATCATCTAGGTATTTGAATAAATTACATATTTGGAAACTAGATTCAAAATGCTAAATTTCATATTTCTGACTTTTTTAAAGATTCATTGTGTAAGTGCCTCAAATTTTTAGTCCGAGTGTGACAAATTTTGAAAAACAGCAAAAAAATTCCACTTTTTGAGCTTTTTGTGGACCCAACTTCTTGCATCAACCCGTGTATAGAGCCCTATATGATAATTCAAAGAATATTTGTCAATCTCATGCTTGCAAAATGAGATATAATAATATGAAATGTAGTATATCATCCAATTGATAAATTTTTCAATTTAAGGTTCAAATTTTCCTAGTTGAGTGTTGGTTGGTGTGCTAATCAAATGATGTAAGTGTTGGGTGATCCCACAATACTGGTTTACAATTTTTGGCCAAACTGGACATTGAACTGATTTTTTCTAACTAAATCTTCACTTTCGGGCACCTATAGTGGCTAAACCATGAGGAATTTGAAGATGGTGCAAACTAGTGATTTGTGACATTTTGTCTGTAGATTCTAAATATTTTTTTTTTCAATTTTTTTGGAATCAAATTGCACTTCATTTTCCATCTCCTTCAAAAACTAGTTTTTTTCAGTAAATGCCATTTTTAAGGAGTGACGCTCACTGTATACAACATAACTTTTTTTCCATGAAGGATAAAATTCTATTTTTTTCGAATTTAGATTTGTAACTACAATATCTAGTGCTTCCAATTAGTTTCATAGTGTTTTATTGAATATTTTTTCCTTAATCATGTTTCAAAGTCAAACCAATTACAATTCAAACATAGGCAGACCGTATACAACATAACTTTTTTTGTATGTATCGAAATTCTTTTTTTTTTGTTGGATTAAGGACTTCAATATCTAGTGCACTCATATTTTTCAAAAAAAAATTATAATATGTTAATTTTTCCACATGTGCAGAACAAAGAGCTTGATTTTCCATGAAAAACCTATGTTTAATCAAACTTGAAAAACAAATACATAATAAAACCAAAACAAATTAAAATTTTATTCGTTGGATAGCTCATTTTGAGGACTACCATCATCCAGTTGGGTCTGTGAACTGTCCTCCATTTCCATCCTCAACTCGAGCTTTGAAGGGAAAAAATCTGGAATTTTTTGGTGCCAGAGGGGGAGAAGGGGGGAAAAGGGGGGTTCGAGTGAACCCCCCTTGGAGGTTCACTCGAACTAGGGTTTGCTCGAACAAGGGTTTGAGCAAATCCCCTTTCCACAAAGCTTTTCTTTTGGTTTTTTCCCAGGAATGGTGGGACCCATCATTTAATGGGTTTGCTTGAAGGGGGGTTCTAGCAAACCCCCTATGGGTTCGCTCAAACCGAATGTTCATTCGAACCCCTAAAAGCAATTTTTTTTTGCATGGGGGTGTTTTTTGAAACTTTTCCTTCCTCACTGGAATTGTAAACCAGTTTTGTGGGTTTAACCCACTCCAATTGTTATTGTTTTCAAATTTATTCCTAGCAAGCATGTTGAGTTCATTAAAGTCGATAAAAATTCCCAAGTAGAGATGTGATAGGATTTGCCACTCTTTAACCTCATCTACATCCAATGCATTTGGTTGGAGTTAATCATTGGAAGTGGTAGAAAAATCTATAGGTTTGTGGTCAACATTCCATGGATTTTTAAGTTCCATGTGTTCTCTCTCATTGCTCCATAATATCATCGCTAGATAATCCAACATTATGGAAATGATGTGGAATTTTTTAAGATTTTTCTCTAATGTTCAAAAGGATCCAAAAGATTCTAATTGTTTAGTAAGAATGGTTTTGAAACAAGGTATGCCATGAATAATTTTGGAACTACATGCTTCCTCCACTTATTGTTTATGTGTTTATGTGAGATGTCACAAATGCCTAATTTTATGTAGCTTCAACTAATATTAAAATAGTGATAATCTCTTGTTATGGCATATGTCTTTTTTCCAAATCATATTGGGAATGACTAGGTAATGAACTCAATCAAGTGTCTTCCTTTCTCCAATCATGTTGCAATTCTTTCAAGGTTAGTCAATCCTATTGGCACCAACATTTTTTTGTCATTTCTAGTGTAGAATCATCCTCAAGTTGGCAATAGAACCCTATTTCTAAGCCATGTAATAACAGACTGACATAAAATATTGACATCAATACCTCAGGGTCCATGAATCATCTTCAAAATCCATTTGGCAAAAGTTTAAATAATTTACCAAGAGCTTGTAGACCCAAATTTGTGGTTTTCAAACAAGTTTTGAGGTTGATTTTAATGTTTCGATGTTTTTGAGTGGCCCTGTAGAGAATCATATAAATGAAAAAAATGATTCATTCAAACAATTGCACGAGTGTTTGTTTTCCATCACTAGTATGTAATTTTGGTTTTATGGTCTTCAGATGAGTTTTGGTGTTAGAATATATATATTTTTTAAATAACCTATTGGATGACTCTAATTACAAAGGTGCTCCTAAATTTTGAGTTGTTGTGCAAATTTTGACAAAAAGGAAAGGATCAACATCAATTATAATTACCCTTTACAAATTTTAGCATCCCCCAAATGTCATGTGTGCCTCCAATATTGATTTTGTCTTTTACCTACTAAGCTTTTGAATGTTGTTGGTTTCACAATTTTTTAATTGTGAGAATCATCGAAACATTTCTAATATCCCACACTAGACAAAATAATTGTCTTAAAAGAGTTTAAATTACTTCTCCTAAGAAAAACACATGAAGTGAGCAATTAATTAAATTTTATAAAGCTTGACGTTGAACGTCAATTTTAAATAGATGCCCATTGCCTGACTTATTGCTCATCACAACTTTCCAAGCCTCCAAAGCCTCGAAATCTCTAATGTGTTATAAATCCAACAATGCATTCCTATTGTCACTGCTTAAAATTTTGTTTTTCCTTCATGACAAAGTTGGGCACCAAGTTTGGTCTAATCTCCACATGGCAAGGAATCACACCATTGAAAATTCCAAAATGAAGTTGTGATGGCTTGCAAGTTTGAGATGACTTTTTCATTAGCCAATGCTTTTACTAACTTGGATGATGATTGATGCCTCATGTCCTTTTATTTCACGTGCATCTTAATGTTTTGTGTTTGTTGTTCTTGTTCATTTGCAACAACACCATCTTGAGACTTTTAGCCTCATTCAAACTCGTGATACTAGATCTCTAAGCACTGAAATGAAGATTCTTCATGTGGAAGAGCTTTGGGAATAGTTTTGAATACATTTACAAGCAAATAAATGATGTTTTTACCTCCCAAAATGTGCCTGTAGTAGTTCTCATGCCCAGACAGTATTTTGGGTGAAGTTTTGAACGATTTACATGTTCCAACAAGTTTTAAAATGTCCTACATGCATTAAAAACGACCTGCAACTTATTAAGAACCTCATTGCACTATCCATCAATGTGAAAATAAGAACCTCATTGCACTATCCATCAATGTGAAAAATGGACTATAGATGTATCCCATGACCAGACATGTGAAGAAAATATTTGCCAAAATGAAATGAGCAGATCTAAAGATAAATATGTGGTTGTTGCATGTTTGTACATGAAAATGAAATGGGTATATGTAAAGATGAATTAGTTGCAGGAAAAATGTAATAGACAAGTGACTACAGATTACTGTTTGCCATAATGCCAAATTGAGGTGCTCTGAAGGTTAAAATGATTGGTTAAATGCATTTTCTTATTGCCAGTAAAGAGGGCAAACTACTTATTTTAAAGTTTTTCATGGTAAACAAAATTGTGCACGGGAATTGCAAATGAAGTTGGAAAACAAAATTCAGTTGACAAAGTGGAGGCAAAATGGGAAGATAAGAGGCCATGTGGCATATTTCTCATGCCCATTTAGTTGCAAGATCGATGAACTAGACTATGGCAAATGTCATTTGGGTAGTAAATCTAAATTTTATACTCTCTCTTAAATGTATTTCTGGGTCATTGTAAGGTTGGTCTATGAGTTCTAAGGCATATACCAAACTCCATGTCTTGACTTGGTTCTAGGTTTTTGGTGAATAGGAAAAGTTTTCTAAAAGGGAGTTCATTTTAGGTCTGTGTAGGGTGAAGATTTGTGTCTATATATGTGTCATTATATGATAGTGCTATTATATCTTGAATTGCAACATATATGCATGCATACTGCAATGTAATTGTCTCTAGCTTTGAAGTGTAATGGTCTTTGAATGAAATAATCAAGGATTGTGGATTTCTTCCTACACATTTGCTATTAAGTTATTTTTTTGTGACATCTTTCTGTTTAAGGGATGAAGTACATGTTTTCATGCAAATAATAGGAGTACTATAGTTTCAAATGGATTGTTTTTGGTAATATAAGCAACATTTACAGGGTGTCGTACCCTTTACACAGAGAGCCAAAAGGGCCAAAGGATGATAGTTCAAACCAATTGAACTAGAAACAAATAGAGACAGCTGACAAACAGCTGAAGGACAACAAAAAAATTAAACAACCCTAGAACCAGAGGGGACCAACCTGACTCCCTGAATCCGAGGCAATAAATTTGGGGAGTCCTTTCTTCTTCCTCAGCACAACCGACCAAGAAGGCCCAGGTTCAAAATCCACCAAGTGAGGCGAGGGGAGTGGATCCTCAACAACCACCTCAGGCGAGGAACCACCACATAGCGAGGGAGCCGACAATGAAGAAGAGGAGACAATTTCAAATGGATTGTTAAGTATGATTGTATTGTAGGCTTTTGGAGGTCATATTATCATAAGGTGATAATGTATTAGTTGACCATCAAGATATGTTTAAACATTGTGATATAAATGTATGACATATGACTATGTAGTCCATTCAATAGACACTGATCAAACTTTTGTAGTTCCCACTTTCAAAATTGTTTAAAATTTGATAAATCCAAAGCCAATTGTAATTTATTTGTAATTATTATCATACTCCATACCAGAGCTTCAAAGAATTACAAGGAATGAATCAATCATATGTTTAATTATAAAGATTTTTGTAAATTTGTATGAGTCCATCTACTAGACAATGTGATGCTGAGTTGTCTAATATTTTTATTCAGTGTCATAAGAGGAAACCCCCTAGATCCTATAGAGTTTGAAGTGTAGAGGAGAGTAAGTGTAAAGCCTATCTCTTGTTCATTGGCCAACTCTCCTAGAATGTCCTTAATCACAAGACATGGCTAATCTTTAGAACATACCAAGGAATCAATTGGAAACACCAACAATCCTTTACTCTAAATCCATCTTCCACTACATTTCACTTATCTCCCCTTCGATCGTGATATGATATATTTGGTATGAAAGAAATTTCAATATTTTCTACAATAAGTCTTCTCTACTTGTGCAAGTCATCTCTAAGTTGAAGAACACAATTTTGGATATAGTAATGTCAAGTATTTTAATTAAGCCATAAAAATTACTACTTTCACTTCCTAGAATAATGAAATTCTCAAGAGCTGGAAATTACTAAAGCTCCCTCATTAATAGGGTGATGATGAAGAAAAATTACATCCCCATAGATCATTCACTGGTCAAATGGCTTCCTCTCAATAAAGATGTTTACAAAGTAATTTTAATGGATCTTTTCAAGACACTTTGGGGATCTTAGGTATGAGTTGTATATTGTACTTACTTTCTTGAAATTGTAAATTGTAACCAATAATGTTTCAACAAAAAACAAGTTTACACTTCGTATTTAAGAATAGATTACATTCCACATTTAAAAATAAATTACATTTCACATTTTAAAATATTTAATAATTGAAGATAAGATAGATACATGGGACAATTCAATAAGCCTAATTAACATGATTCATATTAGGTGAGTTCAGAATTGGAAACTCAATAAGATCCTCTTCAATCATGGCATATCTTAGATTACTTTTTTGAATTTGAATGTAAACAATGTTAATGTGAAGCGAATACTTAAGCCGACAAGCTAGCCAATCCTGCCATTGATAGAGAATGTCACTTTGAAATCAACTCAGACCTCAAGGCAAGGGAAGATGACTCTGTCAAGACTATTGGTGACAAGGAAACTGTTAGACGCCAAATTTAACTTTAGTGTTGGACTGAATTTGGAGTCTTACCTGTTAACACGTCAGTAATATTGTCATTTCTATTATGACCGGAGATGACTTGAACTCTTTCATGACATTTTCTTGCTGGCATAAGTGTGCTATGATTGTCGCGTGTATGACCTGATCATGGTGTTTGGTTATTCCATGGCATGTGGAGGATTGAATGTCCTTTCATGCATGTGCCAAAGGACACCATTTTTATTTACACTGTCTATTTCTATGTTGTAGGCATCCATTCAAGTCATTTTGTGGTACAACTGGCATGAGTCCTCATTGGGCTGTTGTTTGTTATCGTCCTATAAGAACATAAAGAGATATGCACCAGAGAAACATAGCGAAGTCTTCCTTATAGATTCTTCTCTTGTGGAAAAAGCAATTCAAATGATTATAGGGTAAGATACTCTAAGGGAATTCTCGTAGAAGAATCTAGTTTGAGATATAGTCTCTATTTTTTTGGTTGACTGTGATGGATTTTCTATGGGATGTGAATATGGTTAAATTGTTGATAAATACATTTGTGTAGGACCTTTTAATTCTATTGGAGGAATTGGATATGGTTATTTATGGTTGTAACATAGGATCTTATGACATGGGCAAGGTATTTCCGATCAGATTATGGTGTGTTGGATGGTTTTAACAATGCACTAATTATTCATGAGAAAGATGTTTATAACTTCATACAAGTTAAGGCAAGAATTGAGGTTCATGACATTTTCCTCCTATGCAAAATTGTGTATATTAGAGGTGGTGGTGGTTGACATTGCTAGCTAAAACAATAGTAACTAACTTGCTCTACTCCTAGTTGCTCAGTGGTGTCCTCTCTATGTTGATTACATATGCTAGTCTTTTGCTATATTTCTCCTCTTTTTTAGAAGTGATATTTTTTTAATAAAAAGCTCGAGTAAAAACTTTATTAAATCAACAAAGAAATACAAAGCCAGAAAGTACAACCAGCCCACCCAGGCCTAAGGACAACAAAAGAACCATCAAGTAACACCTAAGAAACATCTCATATCCTTAGAAACCAACTCCTCCAGCTCCTAAGATAGATTCCCAAGAAGTTTTTGCCCCAATCATCCACCTTCCAATCACACTCCCCCTCAGACTCCCACTTAGCAAGTCCATCAGCCACCTTACTCCATTCCCATGGGATATGAGAAAAGGTGATATAATCAAGCACTCCCCCCAAAGAAATGATTTGTCTAACCACAACTGCCAACTGCCAATTCACCTCCTCCAATTGATGCTTATTCAATAGGTCAATCAACTCACAAATTACCCTTCTCCACCCAAGGGTACAAGCCCTTTCTAAAGCCCAAAGAATAGCCAAAGGCTCCATGAAATTGTTAGAGTGTTGACCTCTATATTCCGAGAAGAAGAACACAACTCTAGAATTATCTTTGCCAATACCTCCTGCACCAGCATGACCTGGGTTACCTTTAGAGGACCCATCAATATTAAACTTTAGCACCCCAAGAAGAGGGGGCCTCCAGTAGCCATCCCTCAGGACTCTCCCTCTCATATTTCGGCACATGACAACTCCATGCCTACCTCTATCACCAACAGAAAGTCCCATACTTCAAACCACCCCCATGTCATCAGGACCCATAG
>VDFB02075321.1:66528146-66679233 GCA_007258455.2 Sequoia sempervirens
CAAATGTAGGATATGTCGAGTTCACCAAAATGTAGAGTAGGAAAAGTGATCCTAGATCTAATTAGATTAACTAGGATCAACTTCCTTTTCACTTACCAACGCAAAACCAACCAGGGTTGATAATTGGGTTGTTGCCACAAGGGAGAGCCAATATCCTAGGGTTTTGGTCCTTCTTTTGAGTTGTAAAGAGGAGAAGTTTGATGTGTGTTTTAACAATCCTATTTGACATAAAACCTAGATCTGGAAATAAAATTTATTTCATAGATGAAAACAAAAAATGCCAGAAAAATTGTAGATATGCGAAGGAGATATAGAGAGGAACCCGTGATTGAAATATGAACTCAAACTAGGTTGATAGAGGTGCTAGCACCCTAGTCCCGAGTTGCTTCTTTTTTGGGATCTAAGAACTTTGAAAGGTAGGTTGAAGTCTATTTTGTGTATCTTGTGATTTTCTACTGACGAAATTTCCAGATTTGTCCTGTACACTTGAAAAGATGGGGAAAGGTTGTGCTATATAGGGGATTTCCTAAGTCAAACCCTATTTTGGTATTTCTACCTCCATGTACAACAAATGATGATAATCAAGAGGGCTTACCCTAGGTCGGGTAGAAGCCAAACACCAACAATAGTTGACTAAAATAAAATGATAAATGACAATGTTACATTGGTATGAAATCCTTGATGAAGTGATGCACATCACGAGTTTCCACGAATGTCGATTAAAAGATGCATTGATCGCTTGATAGAATTGCAAGAGGTTAGTCCATAAAAAATGATAGATTATTGTAGATAGCTTGTAGAGGATAAATCAATACATCTTCACTATAATTGTATCATAATAGCTTCTTATTCATAATTTCCTGCTCATTCCCTCTTTTCTTCTAATGTTCAAATGAGGATAATACTTATTTATATATGTGTTCCAATTGATATTTTTTATTATAGGTCAACCTGGGATATTTTAATCCTCCAAGGATCGACACGAAAGAAGATCAAATTTGAATTAGGTCCCCTTTATGGATAGGGGCACTACTACCCCTGAGTAGGTGATTTTGCCCCAAATTTGTCAAGGTATTATGGAATTTAATGTATTTTTATGGCCCCAAAATGAATAAATTATTATTATAATTAATGTTGTAGGAAAAATAGGGTGTTAAGGTAGCATGAAATTGTTATGGTGACAATTTACGATGCTACATAAGGATAAATAATATAGGTTATTGACTATCAACAAAAATAAAAGTGAGGAATATCATGAAGCATGTAGAAAGTAACAAAGGCATGAATGTTGTAGGGTAAATAATGATAGTGTAGTATGATTGTTAAGATGCATGCAAGGAACACAAAGACAAGGTGATTATTGATAGAGTATATCAAGGGAGTTCCAAAAGTCCCAATCATTATAAAGTTCAAAAGTCTCAAGGACATGTTAACTTGGATCTCATTAACTGATACATAGTAAATAATGATATTAAGAACACATGTTGGATAGTATATCATGGTTTTCACTATATTACAAGCCCAAATAAACACATCGGTTATAGAGTTTCTAGAAATAGAGGACAATCATGAATCTCTAACGACAATTTTGCAAGCATAAAATCATATTCATGTTGAGATAGTCCCAATTATTATGACATTCTTGGGTAAGAAAGGACAAAATAAGGGATATCGGTAAATTTTAGTGACATAATAATTAAGCCTTGTAGCAAGAAGGGATGGTCTATGGAAAAAAATTCATTCCATATATCATTGTAGCAAGTTAATTGCTTAATGTAAGTAATAAGGTGATATGTCTCATGTGATAACGTTTCCAAACATGTAGGAGACTTTGCAAAACACATGTGATAATCTATATAATAATCTCTAAGGTTTCAATGAGTGAGGTTATGATAGTAAAGGGATAAGAAGATAGTCATGGCTCTAAATTTGTAAAAGAGTTGACAATAGAAAAAATTCACAAAGAAGCCAAGCCAAGGAGAGATAATAAACTTCTAAAATATTCAAAACATAACACATAATAGTCAAGATAACGTTGGTAGGAAATGGGACTTAGTACTTAGCATGATAGTCTTTCTATGGCATTGAAAATGTATCTTACACATTAAATAACAATCCATAAGCAACAAGTGATAGTGACCTAATGTAAGAATGGTCAAAGATTAAAATGCATAAAAAAGCAATATAGTGACAGTTAGTATGAAATATTTCCACAAGAATACTATGAGCATGTTGAAATGATAGTAAATACATGAGATGAACAATTTCTATGAAGAATAATGCACAAATGAAGAGTCCATAAAATATTTTAGATTGTAGGCCAAGGTTAGATGAGATGAAAAAATATTTTAGATTGTAGGCCAAGGTTAGATGAGATGAAAAAATATTTTAGATTGTAGGCCAAGGTTATATAGTGAACAAAGGTTAGTGAACAAGAAAACTTTGTTAATATGGTAATATTTTTCCTAGATGATAATGGGAGATCAAAGAACAATCCTAATGTCAATTCAAAAACCTAATGCAAAAAAGACTTAGACTCAAATAGCAAGGGGTATCAAGAAATATAATATGCAAATGAACAAATGGTGAGAAGATGAAAGAGCTACAAACGAATGGCACATATGTCAATTTCTAGCCCTTGATAATCTCCCACACCCTCATAGGGAATTTAATAGTTTTCAAACTCTCTCGCATGTCCTAAAATCATGGGATGAGAGGTTGAGGTAGTTCAGTAGAATCAATGCATAGATGTTGCACATTTGAGAGCATCTAGGGGGAGTTTGGTGAGCTATGCAACAAATTAAGAGAATATAGGGTAGTTTGACCTAGTTTTGGACATCTCCAAGAATCTAGGAGATATCTAAGGAGTTTTTGGTAGATGGATATGGTCAAAGCAACAAGTTTTATTCATTCAACCACCTGCAATCAACATTTCAAAGAGCATAAATAGGAACAAGTAAGCTCTAGCGCCCAAGAGGTTTGACTCATCCAATTTATGCAAACACATATCTTACTTTCCTAAAAGCATGTTGCCTAAAACTACAAAGTTGTTGGATAGCATAAAGGGAGGCTTAAGGGAATATTTTTCTTTGTTTTGACATTATTCACTAAGTATTGTAACTCTGTTTAGAGTTATTTCTAGGTATACTATGCATTGTAACTCATTTTTTCTCAAGGAGAACAATATTTGAAAATCAATTTTCTTGAGGAAGAATTCATTTTTTAACTTCTACTATTGTAAAGACACCTTGTTAGCAATAAAATTTCTATATTTTATATTCTCAACTTCTATTACCTTGTGTGCAAGATTCATGATTGATAGTATTTTTGTTATTTTATTTGTAAGATCCTTAAATATTAGTCTCATTTTAGCACCTTTGAATAGAGAAAACATATACTTATGTAGGTTGTAAGTTGTGAAGTGAACATGATCAGTCATTAGTTGTGAAAATTATGTTTTTCCTTCTTAGAATTGTGAACTAAATTATTCTTATAAAACATCAATCCATGGCTACATGGAATGTATGAGTTGTGTGAAAATAATCTAACTATTGAAATAATTATGTGCCAAAATAGTAACATGAGTTTGAATATCATTTTGGTGCGTCACCTTAATAGATTTTAGGTTTAATTTTCAAGTCATTCCTCTATCTTTTTCTTTAGAAAATAAAAAATTTAGATTAGTTTAGGTGTTTGCAACAAGGGGAACCAACCTTGTTTGGAGATTAACTCCAAGCTATGAGAAACCCACAAGCCCTAGAGTGTTTCAATGTTTCATTGGATCACTGAGCTATGTTTTTAGCAAGGGTGCAATCCAATTGATAGCATGTACCTTGTATATATATAATGAAATATAGAGGTATTTTAATTAGAATAGAGTATGTAGAGGGGTACCAAAAATATTATAATGAGAGGTTGGAATGAAATGAGTGATGTTTTTACTACCCTATGAATGTGTATGCTTTGTTATTAGTTTACTAAATGAATTCTCTAGGGAGATACTATGATAATAGATTTGGTCAACACCCACAATTATACTATTTTATCTTCAATATTATGATAAAACATGAAAGAAAAATACTATTTCTATCTATGTGAAACAATAAATTGGATGAAACAAGGATAGTTAATAACTTCATTAGTGACTACAAGACTTTCCCGATGAAAAACTTGTAGACCATTTGATGTGCTTTGGCTCAATTATTCATGGATAAAATTAAAGTACAAAAAGTATGATAATTATTTGAAATGAGTGCACTTATTAATTAATTAGATAATTTTAAAGAAATATTAAGCCATATATCAATGTAATCATGTATACATAATATACATTGTGAGGAGCTGGAGTACATTGTTGCTTGAATTGTTAGCAATTTGAGGTTTACATTGTGTGTAAAAATGACCCCTCTCCTTCCTCTTGATGGATATATATGCACTATGTTACATGTATTCATATTAATAGTAGCTAAATATTAAGGAGGTACATAGATCCACCAAACTAATAAGATTGAGGTGAATGTTAAACCTTGACATTTAATGCCTTTACTACCTTTTGATACTCTTTCAAGTGTAAGACCTTGGGATTTTTGGACTATCAAATCCCATGCCATTTTGAGTGGGAGTTGGTAGTGACTACCATGAGTAACAAAAATAATTAGCATAAGGTGTAGATCATGCAAATCCCAAGTTGATCCCACATAATGATCAAATTTTATGAGAACGAAAATTAAAAGATATGATAGTTTGCTATCAATTTTGTTGATGATAACAACAAATTTCCTTAGTGCTCCATTGGAAACACCTACAACAACCCATAAATTTGAAGTGAGGATAACTTGCTAGCTAGTTCACAAGAGCATTGTTTGAGGTAGTTACTTATCCTAGAGATTTAAAGTGTATCTCCCCCTTATTTATTTTGTATTATACTATGTAATTGGCACCCCAAAGGAACTTAGTATATTTTTATGCAAAGAAACCAAGTCATTTGTTGGAAATAAATTTATAGAGGATTAGAATACAACCTACTCATCATTGCTAAGGAAAGGATTAGTGCATGACATAAGTTGACCCCAATAAGATATTTTTGGTTTATTATTTCTAATATTATAAAAGGTAAAAAAATTGAGCTGGGATAGTTCACCACCTTGTTGAAAAATATCATTCAATTTAATATCCATGTTAAATTTGTGCCATAGTATTGTCCCATATGAAGTCTATCATACATAGGAATATCTTTGATAGGTCGAAATTGACTCGAATTACCAATAATGATAATGGTGCAACCGTATAATTTTATAAATAAACTTGATTATCCATGGGAAAGGATTCACACAAGCAATTGTTAATGCAAGCTAGCAACCTATGCTCGATAAAACTCATTCAGTCAGTTATAATGTATTCATTGAAATATATGCTATCCTAAATTGTGATCTCTTGTTCCTCAAGATGATTCATCTCTTTTGATGCAATGTGAAGGGAAGCATGGACTATGGATGCATTGATGTTGAATATTGAAATGCTAGTTGGAGATAGCAACAACAATTTAGTGATTCAAATATAGGAGAAACCTCTAAAAGTGCAAAACTAATCCTATGAATCAAGTATTATTTTCCAATGTGTGGGTAAAAGTAAGAAGTTGGGTCCACGAAGAGGGGAAGTTTTGGCAAAAAAAAATCTTGCAAGAAATTCGTACGCATTATTAAAAAACACGTATGCGTTATGGTTCGAGTACTCGAGCCTGAAAAAAATGTGTACACACTAAAAAACGCGTACACGTTTTATAACACTTACAAGTCATTTATTTTAAAAAATAAATACCTTTTAGAAATGTGTAGGTGTTTTAGAACACATCTGCATTTTGTAACGAAAAACGCATACGTGTTTCTAAAAAGTATTTAATTTTTTAAATAAGCAAACAAATAACGCATACGCGTTTTGTTTAAATAACGCATATGCATTTTTTAAATTTTGAATCCCCAATCCACATGCAACCTCAAATTTATGCTCGAGAAAGGCTTGGCAACCCAATCTTTAGCCTTTGACCTACAACTAAAGAACTAAGGAAAATTCAAAAGGAATATCCAACTTTGGCAATATGGCTGATGGAGTTTTTTTCTGAATCAATCTATGAAATTAAAACCCATTAGAGAACACAATGTCTAGTTTCTAAATATATAATTTTTATTAATATTGGATTATATTTGTTATTTTAAAATTAGTTTATAAGGAAACTAGTCCATAAACTTGAAATATCAGGCTTTTTTTGTTTTTTAATAACTTTTTTTTGGTTAAGTTTCTTGTAAGAAAATTATATGGCATCAATCTTCAAACAATTCTCTATACAATGAAAAAAAAGATTAAAAAAATGTTTAGTTTAGGTCCAATTATGCTGTCCGTACACGTCGATTTTTAAAAACAACAATTAAGGCCAATAAAAATTCAATAAAAAAATTACAAAAAAAATTCCTCATCAATCTTCATGTTGTTAGCTCTCTTTCCCCAAAAGGAATTAGCAAAATACTTTTATTTGAGTCAAAAATTGGTGTTCGTACACATGCATGGTATGGTAAAAGAACAGGGACTTTTAAAAAGTGGTTTTTATACATCCTGATCAAAATTTAATTTCTATCATCTAGGTATTTGAATAAATTACATATTTGGAAACTAGATTCAAAATGCTAAATTTCATATTTCTGACTTTTTTAAAGATTCATTGTGTAAGTGCCCCAAATTTTTAGTCCGAGTGTGACAAATTTTGAAAAACAGCAAAAAAATTCCACTTTTTGAGCTTTTTGTGGACCCAACTTCTTGCATCAACCCGTGTATAGAGCCCTATATGATAATTCAAAGCATATTTGTCAATCCCATGCTTGCAAAATGAGATATAATAATATGAAATGTAGTATATCATCCAATTGATAAATTTTTCAATTTAAGGTTCAAATTTTCCTAGTTGAGTGTTGGTTGGTGTGCTAATCAAATGATGTAAGTGTTGGGTGATCCCACAATACTGGTTTACAATTTTTGGCCAAACTGGACATTGAACTGATTTTTTCTAACTAAATCTTCACTTTCGGGCACCTATAGTGGCTAAACCATGATGAATTTGAAGATGGTGCAAACTAGTGATTTGTGACATTTTGTCTGTAGATTCTAAATATTTTTTTTTTCAATTTTTTTGGAATCAAATTGCACTTCATTTTCCATCTCCTTCAAAAACTAGTTTTTTTCAGTAAATGCCATTTTTAAGGAGTGACGCTCACTGTATACAACATAACTTTTTTTCCACGAAGGATAAAATTCTATTTTTTTCGAATTTAGATTTGTAACTACAATATCTAGTGCTTCCAATTAGTTTCATAGTGTTTTATTGAATATTTTTTCCTTAATCATATTTCAAAGTCAAACCAATTACAATTCAAACATAGGCAGACCGTATACAACATAACTTTTTTTGTATGTATCGAAATTCTTTTTTTTTTGTTGGATTAAGGACTTCAATATCTAGTGCACTCATATTTTTCAAAAAAAAATTATAATATGTTAATTTTTCCACATGTGCAGAACAAAGAGCTTGATTTTCCATGAAAAACCTATGTTTAATCAAACTTGAAAAACAAATACATAATAAAACCAAAACAAATTAAAATTTTATTCGTTGGATAGCTCATTTTGAGGACTACCATCATCCAGTTGGGTCTGTGAACTGTCCTCCATTTCCATCCTCAACTCGAGCTTTGAAGGGAAAAAATCTGGAATTTTTTGGTGCCAGAGGGGGAGAAGGGGGGAAAAGGGGGGTTCGAGTGAACCCCCCTTGGAGGTTCACTCGAACTAGGGTTTGCTCGAACAAGGGTTTGAGCAAATCCCCTTTCCACAAAGCTTTTCTTTTGGTTTTTTCCCAGGAATGGTGGGACCCATCATTTAATGGGTTTGCTTGAAGGGGGGTTCTAGCAAACCCCCTATGGGTTCGCTCAAACCGAATGTTCATTCGAACCCCTAAAAGCAATTTTTTTTTGCATGGGGGTGTTTTTTGAAACTTTTCCTTCCTCACTGGAATTGTAAACCAGTTTTGTGGGTTTAACCCACTCCAATTGTTATTGTTTTCAAATTTATTCCTAGCAAGCATGTTGAGTTCATTAAAGTCGATAAAAATTCCCAAGTAGAGATGTGATAGGATTTGCCACTCTTTAACCTCATCTACATCCAATGCATTTGGTTGGAGTTAATCATTGGAAGTGGTAGAAAAATCTATAGGTTTGTGGTCAACATTCCATGGATTTTTAAGTTCCATGTGTTCTCTCTCATTGCTCCATAATATCATCGCTAGATAATCCAACATTATGGAAATGATGTGGAATTTTTTAAGATTTTTCTCTAATGTTCAAAAGGATCCAAAAGATTCTAATTGTTTAGTAAGAATGGTTTTGAAACAAGGTATGCCATGAATAATTTTGGAACTACATGCTTCCTCCACTTATTGTTTATGTGTTTATGTGAGATGTCACAAATGCCTAATTTTATGTAGCTTCAACTAATATTAAAATAGTGATAATCTCTTGTTATGGCATATGTCTTTTTTCCAAATCATATTGGGAATGACTAGGTAATGAACTCAATCAAGTGTCTTCCTTTCTCCAATCATGTTGCAATTCTTTCAAGGTTAGTCAATCCTATTGGCACCAACATTTTTTTGTCATTTCTAGTGTAGAATCATCCTCAAGTTGGCAATAGAACCCTATTTCTAAGCCATGTAATAACAGACTGACATAAAATATTGACATCAATACCTCAGGGTCCATGAATCATCTTCAAAATCCATTTGGCAAAAGTTTAAATAATTTACCAAGAGCTTGTAGACCCAAATTTGTGGTTTTCAAACAAGTTTTGAGGTTGATTTTAATGTTTCGATGTTTTTGAGTGGCCCTGTAGAGAATCATATAAATGAAAAAAATGATTCATTCAAACAATTGCACGAGTGTTTGTTTTCCATCACTAGTATGTAATTTTGGTTTTATGGTCTTCAGATGAGTTTTGGTGTTAGAATATATATATTTTTTAAATAACCTATTGGATGACTCTAATTACAAAGGTGCTCCTAAATTTTGAGTTGTTGTGCAAATTTTGACAAAAAGGAAAGGATCAACATCAATTATAATTACCCTTTACAAATTTTAGCATCCCCCAAATGTCATGTGTGCCTCCAATATTGATTTTGTCTTTTACCTACTAAGCTTTTGAATGTTGTTGGTTTCACAATTTTTTAATTGTGAGAATCATCGAAACATTTCTAATATCCCACACTAGACAAAATAATTGTCTTAAAAGAGTTTAAATTACTTCTCCTAAGAAAAACACATGAAGTGAGCAATTAATTAAATTTTATAAAGCTTGACGTTGAACGTCAATTTTAAATAGATGCCCATTGCCTGACTTATTGCTCATCACAACTTTCCAAGCCTCCAAAGCCTCGAAATCTCTAATGTGTTATAAATCCAACAATGCATTCCTATTGTCACTGCTTAAAATTTTGTTTTTCCTTCATGACAAAGTTGGGCACCAAGTTTGGTCTAATCTCCACATGGCAAGGAATCACACCATTGAAAATTCCAAAATGAAGTTGTGATGGCTTGCAAGTTTGAGATGACTTTTTCATTAGCCAATGCTTTTACTAACTTGGATGATGATTGATGCCTCATGTCCTTTTATTTCACGTGCATCTTAATGTTTTGTGTTTGTTGTTCTTGTTCATTTGCAACAACACCATCTTGAGACTTTTAGCCTCATTCAAACTCGTGATACTAGATCTCTAAGCACTGAAATGAAGATTCTTCATGTGGAAGAGCTTTGGGAATAGTTTTGAATACATTTACAAGCAAATAAATGATGTTTTTACCTCCCAAAATGTGCCTGTAGTAGTTCTCATGCCCAGACAGTATTTTGGGTGAAGTTTTGAACGATTTACATG
Source organism: Sequoia sempervirens (assembly GCA_007258455.2). Classification (NCBI taxonomy): domain Eukaryota; kingdom Viridiplantae; phylum Streptophyta; class Pinopsida; order Cupressales; family Cupressaceae; genus Sequoia; species Sequoia sempervirens. Next base: position 66,538,111 of record VDFB02075321.1, read on the forward strand.
TTCCAACAAGTTTTAAAATGTCCTACATGCATTAAAAACGACCTGCAACTTATTAAGAACCTCATTGCACTATCCATCAATGTGAAAATAAGAACCTCATTGCACTATCCATCAATGTGAAAAATGGACTATAGATGTATCCCATGACCAGACATGTGAAGAAAATATTTGCCAAAATGAAATGAGCAGATCTAAAGATAAATATGTGGTTGTTGCATGTTTGTACATGAAAATGAAATGGGTATATGTAAAGATGAATTAGTTGCAGGAAAAATGTAATAGACAAGTGACTACAGATTACTGTTTGCCATAATGCCAAATTGAGGTGCTCTGAAGGTTAAAATGATTGGTTAAATGCATTTTCTTATTGCCAGTAAAGAGGGCAAACTACTTATCTTAAAGTTTTTCATGGTAAACAAAATTGTGTACGGGAATTGCAAATGAAGTTGGAAAACAAAATTCAATTGACAAAGTGGAGGCAAAATGGGAAGATAAAAGGCCATGTAGCATATTTCTCATGCCCATTTAGTTGCAAGATCGATGAGCTAGACTATGCCAAATGTCAGTTGGGTAGTAAATCTACATTTTGTACTCTTTCTTAAATGTATTTCTGGGTCATTGTAAGGTTTGTCTATGAGTTCTAAGGCATATACCAAACTCCATGCCAATTTGGTTCTAGGTTTTTGTGAATGGAAAAAGAGAGATCATTTTAGGTCTATGTAGGGTGAAGGTTTGTGTCTGTAGGTCATTATATGATAGTGCTGCTATATCTTGAATTGCAACATATATGCATACATACTGCAATGTGATTGTCTCCAGCTTTGAAGTGTAATGGTCTTTGAATGAAATAATCAAGGATTGTGGATTTCTTCTTATACATTTGTTATTGAGCTGTTTTTTTGTGATATCTTTCTGTTTAAGGGATAAAGTACATGTTTTCATGCAAATAATAGGAGTACTATAGTTTCAAATGGATTGTTAAGTATGATTGTTTTGTAAGCTTTTGGAGGTCATATTGTCATAAGGTGATAATATATTAGTTGACCATCAAGATATGGTTAAACATTGTGATATAAATGTATGACATATGATTATGTAACCCATTCAATAGGCATTGATCAAGCTTTTGTAGTTCCCACTTTCAAAATTGTTTAAAATTTGATAAATCCAAAGCCAATTGTAATTTATTTGTAATTATTTTCATACTTCATATTAGAGCTTCAAAGAATTACAAGTAATGAATCAATCATATGTTTAATTGCAAAATTCATATAAATTTATATGAAGTCCATCTAAGGCACTGTGATGCAAGTTGTCTAATATTTTTATTCAGTGTCATAAGAGGAAACCCCTCTAGATCCTACAAAGCTTGAAGTGTAGAGGAGTGTAAGTGTAAAGCCTATCTCCTGTTCGTTGGTCAATCTCCTAATGTCCTTAATCACAAGACATGGCTAATCTTTAGAACACGCCAAGGAATCAATTAGAAACACCAACAGATCCTTTAATCTAAATCCATCTTCCACTAAATTTCATTTATCTCCCCTCCGATCGTGATATGAAATATTTGACATGAAAGAAATTTCAGTATTTTCTACGATTAATCTTCTCTACTTGTGAAAGTTATCGCTAAGTTGAAGTACACAGTTTTGAAAATATTAATGCCAAATATTATAATTGAGAGAAAAAGATTACTACTTTCACTTCCTAGGATAATGAAATTCTCCAAAGTGCTAAAAATTACTAAAGCTCCTCCATTAATAAGGCGATGATGATGAAAAATTAGAACCCCATAGATCATTCATTGGTCAAATGGCTTCCTCTCAACAAAGATGTTTACAGAGTAATTTTTAATGGATCTTCTCAAGACACTTTGGGGATCTTAGGTAATAGATTACATTCCACATTGAAAAATTTATAATAATGGAAAATAAGTAAGATACAAAGGACAATTCAATAATTCTAATTAACATGATTCATATTAGGTGAGTTCAGAATTATTGGTGACAAGGAAACTGTTAGACGCCAAATTTAACTTTAGTGTTGGACTGAATTTGGAGTCTTACCTGTTAACACGTCAGTAATATTGTCATTTCTATTATGACCGGAGATGACTTGAACTCTTTCATGACATTTTCTTGCTGGCATAAGTGTGCTATGATTGTCGCGTGTATGACCTGATCATGGTGTTTGGTTATTCCATGGCATGTGGAGGATTGAATGTCCTTTCATGCATGTGCCAAGGACACCATTTTTATTTTCACTGTCTATTTCTATGTTGTAGGCATCCATTCAAGTCATTTTGTGGTACAACTGGCATGAGTCCTCATTGGATTGTTGTTTGTTATCGTCCTATAAGAAAATAAAGAGATATGCACTAGAGAAACATAGCGAAGTCTTCCTTATAGATTCTTCTCTTGTGGAAAAAGAAATTCAAATGATTATAGGGTAAGATACTCTAAGGGAATCCTCGTGGAAGAATCTAGTTTGAGATATAGTCTCTATTTTTTTTTGTTGACTGTGATGGATTTTCTATGGGATGTGAATATGGTTAAATTGTTGATAAATTCATTTGTGTAGGATCTTTTAATTCTATTGGAGGAATTGCATATGGTTACTTATGGTTGTAACATAGGATCTTATGATGTGGGCAAGGTCTTTCCGATCAGACTGTTGGATGAATTAAAGGATATATATATATATATATATATTTCATAAAGCTTAAGAAGGATTACCTCATGGTGTGTTGGATGGTTTTAACAATGTATTAATTATTAATGAGAAAGATGTTTATAACTTCATACTAGTTAAGGCAAGAATTGAGGTTCATGACATTTTCCTCCTGTGTAAAATTGTGTATATTAGAGGTGGTGGTGGTTGACATTGCTAGCTAAAACAATAGTAACTAACCTGCTCTACTCCTAGTTGCTTAGTGGTGTCCTCGCTATGTTGATTATGTATGCCAGTCTTTTGCTATATTTCTCCTCTTTTTTAGAAGTGATATTTTTTTTAATAAAAAGCTCGAGTAAAAACTTTATTAAATGAACAAAGAAATACAAAGCCAAAAAGTACAACTAGTCCACCCAGGGCCTAAGGACAACAAAAGAACCATCAAGTAACACCTAAGAAACATCTCATATCCTTAGAAACCAACTCCTCTAGCTCCTAAGATAGATTCCCAATAAGTTTGTGCCCCAATCATCCACCTTCCAATCACACTCCCCCTCAGACTCCCACTTAGCAAGTCCATCATCCACCTTATTCCATTCCCATGGGATATGACAAAAGGTGATATAATGAAGCACTCCTCCCAAAGAAATGATTTGTCTAACCACGACCTCCAACTGCCAATTCACCTCCTCCAATTGACGCTTATTCAATAGGTCAGTCACAATCTAAGAATCTGACTCACAAATTACCCTTCTCTACCCAAGGGTACAAGTCGTTTTTAAAGCCCAAAGAATAGCCAAAGGCTCCATGAAATTGTTAGAGTGTTGACCTCTATATTCCGAGAAGAAGAACACAACTCTAGAATTATATTTGCCAATACCTCTTGCACCAACATGACTTGGGTTACCTCTAGAGGACCCATCAATATTAATCTTTAGCACCCCAAGAAGAGGGGGCCTCCAGTAGCCATCCCTAAGGACCCTCCCTCTCATATTCCAGCACAGGACAACTCCATGCCTACCTCTATCACCAACAAAAATTCCCATACTTCAAACCACCCCCATGTCATCAGGAACCGCGGGAATCGAAAGATCACATTTGGCTACTAAAGTCTCCTGAATAACCCCCAAAATCCTCATCCAAACCTGCCTCACCAAAAGCTTCTTATCCAATTAAAAGATCTTGTGGTTACACTCCAACCAAATATGCCAAATAATCAGGCTGGGACCAATTATCCTAGCAATGTGGAGGAAAGAAGTCTTAGTGGGAGGACTCCCCAACTTGAGCCAAAACTCACCCAGAGAAGATGTGTGCCTGCAAGCTTGATTCTAGGTTGCTCACCATAGATGCCAAATATCTCTAGAAAATAAGCACTAGAAAAAGAGGTGAGAAATGGTCTCATCACTATTAGAACATAGAACACATATGGAGGGGCCATGAAAACCACGCTTCCACAAATTTTCCTAGGTCGGACATCTACCATGCACCACAAGACAAGAGAAAACATTGCACTTGGGCCAAGAGAATTTATTCCAAATCCATTTCCACCAGGTGACACCCATTCCCCTAAACACTTGCTTATCCAACATCTGATAACCACAGGTAACATAAAACTTACCTTTCTGGTCATTGACCCCAAGCCAGAACATCCCTACCCAGAAGACAGTTGCAAACACGACCATAAAGAATGCGAGCAATCTCCTAATGATTCTCCAACTCACCCCCAAGAGGCCACTCCCACAGGTCCTTCCACCAATACACAGTAGCTTGGGCAAGAACTTGAAGGGTTTTGAAATCCACCAACCAAGTCCAGCCAAAAAAAGCATCCAAACCTTTGTTGCAAATCCAAAACAAGCCTTACTTAATCAACTTAGCTCCCCTTTTTAATGTACTCCAAACCATCGAGCCTTTACTCAAAAGGTTGTATCTAGGAACATCCACATCCTCCACACCCCCAAGGTATTTTGAGGTAAGGATCTTGGCCTAAGTCTATTGCTATTGAGAACACCAATGCCAATAAAATTTAGCCACCAAAGCTTGCCCATTTAAATCAGCCCATCGCAGCCCAAGACCACCTTCCAGCTTTGTCCTACATACATCCTCCCACTTAACAAGACTCCATTTCCTCGAGAGAAGATTACTAGACCAAAGGAACTGGTGAAATAGATGCTCAATATCATTAACAAAGCTAACATGGGCAGTAACACAAAGCACCCATTGATGGTGGTTTTAGCATTGCAACAACTTAGACATAATACAAGTATCCTATCTCTCTTGAAAGGTAAATTTCTATTAGAAAGCCTCAAGAAATAACCCTAAGGTCTCTAATGTTAGGTCTTGACAATGCAGAAAAAAACTCAGTGATAATTGTGAAAATGCTGGTAATCACAAGGGGCCTTACAAATTAACAATGTTGGAAGTGTACCTTATCATTTGATATAGCAATGTAATGATGCTTTCAATCCTAAGACTAACCCAAATTTCAAAGAAAGATCAAAAGAGATAAGGGTTTAGAGAGATTCTAAACTAACTCTTGAGATCAATCACAATAATGGCTAATGCTTCAAATGGACAGATCCCGATAAAACCAATCTCTACTTGATCAAGGACAAGCCTACAACTACACAGAAATGGTGCAATCTTCTAAGGAAACTGAAATATTTTCAGACCATAAACACCCATGAATATAAACAAGCATTCACAGTTAAACTTAGCACCATATAGGGTCCATACTAACTTTACACAACAATCTAAAATCAACAAATTGTCAAAAGTATGGACCATAGATCGATCAATGTCATTAACATTTCACCATCATTGCAAAAGAACTGAAAACTAACATTTAACATTGAGAATCAAGAACAAGAAACCATATAATTGTTGAAGTTGAACACAAACTTTTCTAAATTAACAACCCATTTGCATTAACTTCTCTAGAATTTACATAACAGTCTCTAGCTCTCTCTCCTCTCCTACATCGAACTCCTGAAATCTACTTGCCAATCTTGGCTTTCTAACTCAAGTTCTAACTCTTTACAAATGAGAAGGAAAAGGCCTTTTATAGATATTACATTTTAGAATCAATGACCAGGATTAAATCAATCTATAGAAGAGGGGGATTCGCTACTCATGAGTTCTCTTCATTTAGAGAGCCTCACAGGGTGAACTGCCCTAATCTACCTTAGGAACAACAATGATAGTTTTAGAATCCGAAAGAGTAGGTCACAAAGATTTTCTGAAAAAATTGACAAGCTCTCGACCAAAGGACGTCAACATAGAATGCGGACGGCAGTGCGATGCACTGGTGCCTCGTATGGACTAGAGAGCGAGAATGTCACATAAAGTACCTAAATGACTATTAGAAAATAGATTACTAAGGATTGACAAAATGCGATAAAGTAGCAGAAAGTGATAGAAATGAAATAAAGTAGAGTAGAAAGGATAAGGAGAAGAAAGAAGATACTTACAACCACGCAAGTGATGAAGCTTCCAACATGTGAATGTCTTCAATACCTACACACAAGAAGGAGAGAGAAATTGTTGGTTGGTTGTATAGGGGCCTGCCTCAGTCAAACCCCATTTTGGTGTTCCCACCTCCACGAAAAGCTAGATAGATAGAGAGAAAAGTAGAAATGAAGTAAAGAGAACTAAAGCACTACAAATAGTGTTATGCTACTCAACCAAGTAATAGAGGAGAGGAGTGAAAGCTTACCACCTCCACCAAGAGCACTCAAGGCTGATGGGGGAGAAGATGAGAGGAACTCAAGCTTCTGTTGCAATTGTGTTGTGTTCCACACTTGCTCTACTAAAGTGGTGGAGTGTTGATGTTGCTGCTGTGAAGTGTAAAGTGTTTGGAGAGATAAGAGAGGGCTTAGAGAGAGCTAGAGAGTGAAAATGGATCAAGAAAAGGTGAATTTGAAGAAGGAGATGAAGGAAACGACCATATTCGACTCAGTCGGCTGAGGAGGGCATTATAAGTCGACCCCCAATGGGAAGTGTAACGCCTCTATAGGTTCAGTCATAGGAATTTTTTAGGGATGTAAGCACACCACACGGATGTCTGCGTTCCACGTGGGCATTCCCGACAGAAATGCCTCCACTGATGCTCAAAACAGGCTCCAAGTGTGATGCAAGTAGCGGGCTTAGGTGGAATTAAACCTCCAAACTTGGTTTTCTAAGGTGAATAAAGGCAAAAAAGGATTTGCACATGGGGTGCAAATTCACTCTTATACACAATCCAAGGGCATAGATAACTCCTCTAGAAGCATTGAGAAGTTACATAAAGTTTTACAATCCTTGGTACATCATCATCTAATCAACATAATTCAGTTACAGCCAAGAGCAATGAGAAAAAAACAATCTACCACCTAGACATTAATAAAAATTCTGATTGGAGAAATAAAACAACTTCACATGTGATCTTGCACCTTCCAGACATCTTCTCTAGCTAGCACAACTGTGGCACAAATTCTTCTGTAGGCCCCAAATTTAATATTTGAGTTGAACTCTTCCATATTTTCCTCTTGGCATGAATCCATATGCAAGTCCCCTTTTGATTTATTTAATCTTGAAAAACATATATCATCAATAGCTCACATGTTAAAAATCCTAGATCCATAAAATATCCAAATTAAACTTGAATAAAATTTTGGCCTTTTAAGAAATTTTTCCAGTTTTGGAATTTTTTTGTGCTTTTTCAAAAAAAATCCATTTCAAGAATTTTCATTTTTGGGAAGTTTTTAATTTTTTTTCCATTTTGGAAATTTTCTATTTTGAGAAAAAATGCATTTTGGGAAAAAAAAATTCCATTTTTGTAAAATTTCAAGATTTTTGATGGATCTTGGATTTTCCAAAAATGGAAATTTCAGGAATTTTGATCTATCGTGGATTTTGGGAAAATCTATCAAGACAAGGATTTTCCTAAGTTTAGTTCTTTGGGAAAATCCGCCAAGGCAAGGATTTTCCTAAGTTTAGTTCTTCAGAAAAATCCGCTAGGGAAAGGATTTTCCTAAATCCATGACAGGTCAAAATCCCCTAAACCCCATAAATTTTTTTCTAGACAAAATTTTCAAAAAGTTCAAAAAGCAACCCAACCTAATTTTTAATCCTCTATCCATGGGTGCAAAAAGAATTTACAAATGATATCTAGAATTCACCTCAAAATTGGTTTTAGGGGAATCCCTGAGGTCAAGGATTTTCTCAAATGTGGTTTTTTCTGGAAAATATGACAGGATAAGGATTTTTCAAAATCCATGATAGGGAAAAATCCCTTAAACCCCATAACTTTTTTTGTAGAAGGAATTTTCAAAATGTTCAAAAAACAACCTAGCCTAATTTTTAATTGTCCATCAATAGGTGCAAGAAATATTTACAAATGATATCCAAAATTCACCTCAAAATTGGTTTTAGGGGAATCCTTGAGGACAAGGATTTTCCAAAATGTTGTTTTTTGAGAAAATATGTTAGGAGAAGGATTTTCTAAAATTGGGTTATTTGGAAAAATCCGCTAGGGCAAGGATTTTCCAAAATTTGGTTCTTCGAAAAAATCCTTCGGGGCAAGGATTTTCCGAAATTTGGTTCTTTGGGAAAATCCACTAGGGCGAGGATTTCAAAAATCCACGACAAGGAAAAATCCTCTAAACCCCATAACTTTTTTTCTAGAAGGAATTTTTAAAAGTTCAAAAAGAAACCTAGCCTAATTTTTCATTGTCCATCCATAGGTGCAAGAAATATTTACAAATGATATCCAAAATTCACCTCAAAATTAGTTTTAGGGCAATCCTTGAGGAAAAGGATTTTCCGAAATGTGGTTTTTCGAAAAAATCCGCAAGTAGAAGGATTTTCCGAAATCGGGTTCTTTGGGAAAATCCGCTAGGGCAAGGATTTTCCAAAGCGGATTTTCCAAAATTTGGTTCTTCGAGAAAATCCTCCAGGGCAAGGATTTTCCGAAATTTAGTTACTCGGGAAAATTCACCAGGGCAAGGATTTTCCGAAATCCATGATAGGGAAAAATCCCCTAAGCCCCATAACTTTTTTTCTAGAAGGAATTTTCAAAAAGTTCAGAAAGCAACCTAGCCTAATTTTTCATCCTCTATCCATGGGTGCAAAAAATATTTATGTATGGCATTGAAAATTCACTTCAAAATCCCCATTTCTAAAATCCATGATAAGTGGATTTCTCTGAAACTCCCAAGATGCCTTAAAATATTATCCTCATCAAATCAAATCTGGACTCAATCTCAAAATAACCTCCCAAGAAAAGTAAAACTAAAAATTGACAAATCCAAGATGCGGAGATGAAAAAGAAAAAAGAGGGTCCTTGCCTCCAGTGGGGCATGTGTGCAAAAATTGCACAACTATATAACGAAAGAGCCTCAACCACATAATTCAAAAGAGTCACTCTTCCAACCATAGAAAGCCATGTACAAGTTCAATGACTGAACTTCTTACGAAATTTCTCAATAACATCCTACCAAAACCTTGGAAGCACTCACACAAAAATAGGAATACCAAGGTAAACAAATGGTAGTGATCCAATTTGAAATATGAGAATCTTGGAAATTCTCTGTTGAATAAGCTTAGGAGTGTTAAAAAAATAAATAGAGGATTTACCCTCATCATTGCTCTATCCTGAAGCAGAAAAATAACAATCCAAGGCCTTCCACAAATTGAATGCTTCCTCCACTTTGGCTAAGCTCATCAAATCCGTGTCATCAAAAAACTCAGGTCAGATTGTGGGGGTAAATTGTTGCCCCAACACCAACCTTGAATAAGACCAAGCTCCACACGGGATCTCATAAATCTCTCAATTCCATCTACCATCAAGATGAATAAGTATGGGGATAAAAGATCGGCTTGCCACAAACCCCTAGAAGCCCCAAAAAGCTTAGAGGGATCCCCATTAACCAACACAAAGAAGGATGAAGAAGTGATATGAATCATAACCCACTCAATACAAGTACTGTCAAATCCAAATGCCCTCAAAATCTTGGACAAAAAATACCATTTGAAACGATCATAGGCTTTATCCATATCCAACTTAATAAAAATAGCCTTCTCCCTAGAGGACACCATAGAATGCATAGTCTGAGCTGCAATAACCACCCCACCAAGAATCTGACTACCAACCACAAATTTTCTATGCTCCTCAAAAATCAACCTGCTCAACTAAGGCTTCAGGCATTCAACAATCAACTTAGTAATAATTTTGTAAACCAAATTACACAAGGCAATTGGTCTAAATACATCCAAATTTTTAGCACCCTCCCGCTTAGGGACAAGAGCTAAAAAGGTAGCTTTCACGGCCCTTAGAATTTTTTTGTTCTTTTGAGACTCTTGGACAACCTCCAAGAGGTCAAGTTTAATAACCTCCAGAACTCTTGAAAGAACTCTATTGGAAAACCATCATGACCTGAAGCTTTACCCTTCTTCATTTAAAAAATAATGTCTTCTCGATCTTCCAAGGAGATCGGTCTAAGAAGAGACTCATTCATTTCACCAGTCACCAAGGAAGGAATACAAAATAAGATTGAAGCCTTCGATTGAAGCCTCCGCCTCTCTAGCAGAGGGGGAATCATTAGAGAACATCATAGAGAAAAACCGAATAGCCTCTTCTAAAATCTCATCAGCTGAGTAAAGATCTCCCTCTTGAGACTTGATTTGGAATAAATGGTATTGCCCTACCTTCTATCCTTGACCGAATTGTGAAAGAAAGAAGTATTTATATCACCTTCCTAGAGCCAATCAATGCGAGATTTCTGTTTCCAAAATATTTCTTCTTGAAGCTCCCATTCCTCCACCTCCTTCACCACTGAATCTTCAACCATACTTAGCTCCATTGTAAGTTCTTAATCCCTGATCTACCTGGTGATGGTGTCCAAGTGCTTTTGAGTAGCCTTTTTAGCTTGGAACACATTGCCAAAGTGATGTCTATTCCAGTGCTTTAATATGAATTTGATGAACTGGAGCATCTTGGTAAAGGAGTACATAGCAGTGCAAAAAGAAGGCTTCCCCCTGCTCCACCAATCCATAACTAGATCATGAAGAGACTCATCCTAAAGCCACATGAGTTAGAATCTGAAGGACTATTTTTTACAATATCTAGACAAGAAAGCAAAAAATTTGATCGGCCAATGATTAGAGCCTTTCCAATCCAATATCTCAGAACTAGTCACGCATCTGTCACTAACCCAAAAGTTGGACACAAGAAACCTATCTAACCTTTCAAAGATGACAGGCTCCCAAATCCTCCTATTGTTCCAAGTGAACATCCCATTCCTAGGTTTGATGTCCACCAAATTCAAAAGAGCCACATTATCCCTAAGGATATCCGAGGAAGGGTCTAGACGAGCAACACCACCACTGTTCTCCTCTAGAGATGAGATAGAATTGAAATCACTTGCCAAAATCCAAGGAAGAAAAGGCTCCAAATAATGCAAATATCTAGCATGCAACCACAAATTTAACTTACCTAGGAAGTTTGAAGGAGCATATATGTTAGAGAAAAGGATCCTCTCACTTGACTCCAAACTAGAAGTAGCAAAGGAAATAGAATGCCTACAAGAGAGCCACCAAGTAGGAATAACTTGGTGTGGATCCCATAAACAAGCAAGACCCCTATAGTTACCCTACACTCCCACACATTGGCACATACCGCATCCCCAAATCTTAGAGGCCAAGTTCAACATATTGGAAATAAACAACTTAGTCTCCTGGAGGAAAACAACATTAGGAGAGTGAACATGAATTTCCTTTTGTTGAGGGATGTTATCCATACCCCTCACATTCCATGATAACAAAATCATTGTTAAGGTTGGGAGAAGTGAGAATTAATAGTCGTCACCAAACCAAACTCCATCAATGTTTCTTAAATTAACTTAACTTTCTCTTGATCCTTCTTCCTGCCAGCTTTAAGGAGCTTCTCAAGGACACCCTTTTTAAGGAGTTTTTTCCGTAGACCCAAAGTGGGAGAAGATGCATTACTTTTACCAGTCTCTTCAACTCCTTTCTCAACAACTGGTCCAAAACCAGGCACCCCTAACCCCAAATTTTTCCCAAGCACCAAACTGCTCACCTCAAGCATAGGTTCTGAGGAAAGAAGGCTCAAATCCATCTAGGCAGAAGGGTTCACCATCAGATCTGAGTTGTTGAAAGAATCTGGTGAAATCTCAAGGTGCTTCTCGGCATTAGAACCATCTACAACATACATGTCAAGAGAAATTTCTTCCTCCTGAATCAAATCCTCTAAGGCATCAAAACTTTTAAATGTTTCCTCTTCCTATCTGTCCTTGAGTGTCATCTTTTGACCTCTATTTTTGTTATGATATTTGACTGGGAAAAAACTATCGTTATCCACCACCACCCCCTACATAGGACCTTTACCTTTATCCAACTTCTGAGTGGTCTGAGAAGGAGTATTACCCATACTTGCAGTATTAACAACTTTGAGGCACTTCGACTGAAGGTGGCCATATTCATGGCATAACCAACAATGGAAAGGTAGTGTCTCATAATCCAACTGTTGCATCTAGGAGGTAGCCCCAATGCTCATGTCAATCTAATATGGCAACAATTTTTTTAAGTCAATTTCCACACACACATGAGCATAAGAAAGATCCCTTTTAGTCAAAGTTTGTTGCAAGGGCGCAATGGGCTTTCCAAACATGAGAGCAGTTTGCAAAATATTGCTTCTCCAATATTCTATAGGAAAATGGGGAAGACACACCCAAACTGAAACCCTAGAAGAGAGATCCTCAGTGAAATTGAAACCCATACACAAAGGTTTAATAAAAAGGCCCACATGATTGTACAAGTAGGGTCCACCTTCAAAAGATTGATTTCTATTAGAAACATAGGAGAAATCCACCACGAAAAAGTTGTTGGCTGCCAACATTATGTCGAAATCACCTTTCGGATTCCAAGTATTGCACACCCAAGAATCCAAAAAAGGGAGCCACACCCTCATTCACATGAACTTGCAAATTAGCACATGGTTACTGTAGTACTCAACATCTTCTGCCACAGAATTAGGTTGAATTATCAACACCAGTCGATCAAATGATCTTTCTAAACACCCATTTACTTTGCACAAATGAAAACCACTATTACTTGATGAGCCCTCGCCAGGGTTAACCATGATAAAAGAAGAGAGAGCCCTTTAATAAGTGGAAAAAACAAAAAACCAAACCAACAAATTAAAAGAAGGGCAATCCCAAGAGGGTCGATGTTATGCTTGAGCACCCAATCCAAAGAGGATGGCTTGATCCAAGATACCCATAGCAAAAGAAAGGAAATAAAGGAAAAGGAATTTACACCACCTCAAAAACAGAGAAAAAACCCATATTGTGTTGTTCATCTGCTCACCCCTCCACAACAACCACAATCCACAAACACATGCATTGAAGGAATCACGCATGTAGCTCGGGCCTCACAAGCCATAGGTAAGAATTCTCTCGCTGCTCAAAATAGTGTCAACGCCATCCTCCCTCTAAAACAAAACAAAACAAAAAATAAATAAATAAATAAAAATAATTTATATCTATCTATCTATCTATCTATCTATCTATCTATCTATCTATATATATATGAAGTGATATTTAATGATCATGTCATGGAAGAGTTTTTGGTGGTGTCTCTTAACACTTTTTTTTAATTGAGAAACATTTTGGAGTCACTATTATGATTCCAAATTCTATAGATAGGATGGTAGTTCAATATTTCAACATGTTTTAAAATCTCTAAACACCTTTAGCTGTTAATAATGGTGACACTCAATTTTTATGTAGTGAGATTTTGGGCTTATTGTTGAATATGTATTCCTTGAGATAAATGTTTGGGCATCTTAGACCAATCTAGATAATTTTTGGATTAATATAAATTGGGTATGACCCCTCTTAGGATGACTTTTACGAATAAAAATATCTAATGATGATGGTTAAGCATTGTATGCATTGTAGTATTTAACATAATCACAAAGAGTCATACAAACAAAGTTTATTTGTTGACATTCTAAGGTATAAAGGATTTATTGAATACTATAAAGGGGAGTTTTACCAATAAGTGACAACATTCTTGGGCATTGATGTCATGATCAACTACACTCTTTATTAGGAAATTGTGAAATGTAGACATAGTGGGTAAGTGCTAGAATCAACACAACTTTAGATGTGAATGAACATATATGATAGGTCTCTAATCAACATTTATCCTTTACAATATATTTTGCAATCTAGTTGAGGACTTTGTGGTGGGAGAGAATAAGTATGCAACCAACATTTTCTCAATAAATAGAAAGGATGGTATTGTTGTTAATATTAACTTGTCATTATAATCAACAAGCATGCATTTAGTAGTATGATCATTATAAAAAAGAAGTGAAGTTGATACTAGCTATAAATCCCAAGGAGATTTATAGCATTATAACAACAAGGATCATTTTTTATGCAATCATGCATCTTAAGAATATTTAATATTTCATTTGACATGGTTGAGTAGCTCAATATGTTTATGAACACATCAACTACAAGGATTACAAGTGTGTCCAACAAATAATAATCATCTAGAATATAACAATGTAACATTGAGTTTTTATCCTCACCATTACATGGGTTCCAAGTAGATACATAAGTATTGGTAAAACCTCCATGTTGTAATTCATACCAAGTAGAAAATAAACAAAAAAATAAGAATAAAAAAAAAAAAAAGGTTAAAGGTATAAATGAGTAAAAGAAGGAAGAATTTCATTGATACCAATAGTATATTGTAGCCAAAATATTTTCTAGAACCTCTTCGTAGAGATGTCAAATCTATTATGCATCTACATTCTATTCAAATGTGGGTTGTGAATATTATTTTGGATTATTTAACTCAATCCCATGGCGTTTTATTTTCTTGATTCTCTTCCCTTTTAGTGTGTAATAGGTTTTATTGATAATCAACCTAAGATATCCTAAGCGGGTTCCTTAATTTTCAAGAGATGTAAAAATCTATAAAAATTCAAGTTTGGGTTATTTTTGGTGTTTTCTATAGTGTTCTTTGTTTATTTTTCAGAGTTGGTGACTTTCTAGGTTTCCCTTGGTGTCATGCATTCCTCTCAACCTCTATATCCTTTTCCACTGCCTTAAAAAAGTTTGTCTTTCAAATTAGGTTGTCAAACTTTCTCATCCTTGAGTACCATTTCTTTTAAAACCATGCCATTATCTAAGTGTCAAATTTTTGGGCTTGGTCTTGTATATGCATACCTTCTTGTCTAACTCTAAAACTTGTACTAATGTCACCTTCATACTTCTTGATCTCATCCTTTTTTAGAGCTACATGTTGAATTATACCTATTGACATAATATTTTCATGCTTCAAAAATTTATGTCTATCAAGCCAAAGGAGCAGACTATCCATTTCCCAATGCCTTTTTCCATACTACCGCAAATCCCAACTCTTGCTTCAATATTTTTCATTCTTTCAAATTCAAATTTTCGACCGACCCTTAATCCTAGTACTCATTTCTTGCCACCTTGAAAACCTAAAACTCCACCATTCCTTTATAAAAACCTTTTGAAGTGTCTAAGGGGTTGAGATTAATAGGTTAAAGAATTGAGTTCTCAATGTGGAGACCCAAGTTTAAATCCAAGTGGGACATCTAGTATGGACTTCTAAGTTGTGACTCTTGGTCTTCCATAGTTGGCTTCTAATGTGGAGATGATTTCTAAATGTGGGTTTCTAAGTTATTAATCTTGGTCTTCCATAGGTGGTTTCTAGTGTGGTTTCTTGAAAGGAGTTTATACTTGTCTAATAGTTGTGCTCACAAGAGCTTGTATTGGTCTCATGTTGATGATCATATGAGCATAATATTTGTAAACAATCATCAATATAGAAAAACCTTTTGGAGTTAAAATTTAGCCATTCCTTATCTCAATACCAATCATAAGATATTCCTGATTCCTCAATCCCAACATCCTAAAGCTTTATTATTTTTCATAGTTCCCCTTTTAAACTTCCCCTATTCCACATGATCCCATTTTTGTTTGTGTAAATAGGTATTTTTCTTATCTAGTCTTATCTAGGTCCTATTTACATTGTTAAGTCCACTTAGGTCCTAGGAGGGTATCTTTCTAGTTAGCATTAATTAGGGGGGAATCTTTCTAGTTAAGCATTAGTTACATCACTTATCTTATCTAGTTGGATTTTATTTAATGTTTGTGTCCTAGGTTATTTAATATTGACTCATGTCATTTAATTATGACATAGTCATTTAATGTAGTTACATCATCACCCTTTCCTATACAAGCAAGGCTTCATATGTACATTGTATTGAATTGTCATTCAGTTGTGTAAGTCCAATACATCATTTCAATCTTGAGTATTGCATATTGGCCACATCTTCCATCCATTGTTGTAATTTCATGTTCTTTATTTTCTCTCTTGTGGAAGGTTTTTGTTGGATTTTTTAGATGATCTTAGAGGCTTGAGTCCTTAAGTGACTAACATGTTCGAAGAGCTATATCTCAGCTCCTACATGGCATGAGAGCTTTAGAGTTGCAAAACCCCTTATCAAATCTAAGGGTGATTTGAGCTTTACCTTTTGTAGGGTTTCTATTGGGGTGAAACAAACCTCACAGTTGCATCCAAAAGGCCCAAAAACCCTCATTTTCATATATAATTCTTCATATTTTTTGTGTAGAAAAAAATTTAGCTTTTTTTACGTGTCTGTCTTAAATTTGACAAACAAATGACCATAAAAAAAACTGTATTAAATTTGATGGCCAAATGACTATCATCTAACACTGTGTTAAATTTAACGTCTAGTTGGTCATCAGTATTTATTGTCTTAAATTTGATGGCCAAATGATTGTCAGAAAGTTACTCCATTTGGACCCCCTCTCCATTGGCAGTTTTCGTTTTGGAGGAAAACTTCAGAGGCTCATAACTTGGTCATATAGACTCCTTTTTACAATAATTTTTATTTGGGTTAGAATTTTGTGCTCTATGTAGTGTTACAATTGGTTTTTTATTTTGGTGCCTATTTTTTTATAGAATTACATATTTTTAGAGTTGTTGAGTCGTTCTCATTATCAAAAATTTTGATGCTTCGTTCTCACTCATACGATAACATTTTTTAGTTATTTTTTTTAAAGTGCATAATTTTTCATGTGCTTTGCAGTGGTGTGATCATATTTATCTCATCTTGCCTAAATTTTTTACTTTGAGCTTGTGGCTAAATTTGACATTCTGCATGCACTAAGGTCAAGTTTACTTCATTGTTGTTGGCAAGTGGCATTTGTAATTGCACTAAGCATAAAGGGTCAGCCTCATATCTTGCTATTGGGGTATCATTTCATATCTTGCTATTGGGGTATCATTGATTGATTGGGTCTCTTGGTTCTTTGTCTTGATTTTTTTTCTAGTGCTCTCTTCATTTTTCATGGATCATTCTAAGGTTCCTTTGTTGACATCATACAAATATTCAACATGGCATCAACATGCATGGAGTATACTAATGAATGAGGTTCACTCTCTATATGTTGAGAATAAGGTACCTGAACCTACCGATGATGAGAAAAAGATTAAATGGATGATTGAGCATACCAAAGCCTTGGATGTCTTCGTAAACTAGTTTCTTAAGATTTGTTATTCCAAATTAAAACATGAAAGAATTCTCATGAGGCTTCGGATAAGTGTGAGCAGGTGAAAATATATGTTAGAAAATGAGCAACAAACAACAAATATAAACACCCTACACCTCAAGATTGGCCTAGTTGGATTCAAAAACAAAGATAGCAAATGGAGCTGATTTACCTTGTCTTGAATCGATCCTTTGGTTGGCCCTTGATTTTTGATGTTGTGTATGCTCCTTGGATGGAAAAAGATGCAAGTGTGGGATGCAATATAGATGGAAAATAGGTGAGAATGGATGCAAATGCAAGTATTTTGGCTAAGTATGGCTCAAATAAAAAATTTGCAAGAGTTTGGCTAGCACAATGATCTCTCTCGAAAATGAGAGAAAAGAGGGGGTGTTTATAGAGAATTTTGAATTCTCTAAAGAAATGGATGGTTGAGATTAAACCAACAAGGCCAAGATGTAGGGCTATGGTGAGTTGAGAACTCACAAGCCCTCACATCTTGACATGTGGCATGTGAAGTGGCTTGAAAAAAATGATGTGTAAATGAGTTGGAAGGAGAGTACATGGCATGGAGGTACTACATAGTACCTTGGGATTTGGACAAGATCTCTTCATAAATGAGGTCCTTGTCCCCATGTGGGTGAAAGGACACATGAGGAATTAAAAATTCCTCAAATATCCATATGGGAATGAGAGAACAAAATTAAAATTCTTTGAAATGCATTGGGGGATTAAATGTGAATTAAAAATTTACATAGAGAAAGGGGTGCCTTCTCCAAAAGGAGAAATCCTTTAATAAGGTTGACTTAGGACACATTCCATAAATGACATGGAGATTAGGTTGACCTAATTAAGTGATTAAGTTTGTGCAAGTATTTGATTAGACAAATTAATGACATATTAGAGGCAAGTGGGAAAAGGGGTAGAGTTCACATGTGGCTTGATGTGACAAGTCAAAGATCACATGGGGAAGAGAAAAAATAATTTAATATTCCTTGGAAGGTCGATAAAACGAATTAAAAATTCCTTGAGAGGTTGATTATGCTAGTTAATGAAGGATTAGAAGAATAATTAGGATTAACAAAGGGATGTGACATGTGAGGAATTAAATAATTGTCATATTTATTTAATTCATTTGATGAAAAAGAAGATTAAAGAGATAAGGTATTTATTTATTAATTAAATACCTTAGGGATTTGGTAGAATTAAGGATATTAATTAAATAATAGTGATATTACTTAATTAATGCAAATAAGGGGATTCTTAGATGAAAGGGGATGAATTTGGATGAATTAAGTGTCCAAATTTAGGTGTCTACATTTTTCCCCTCTTTGAGATGGTGTTATGAAGTAGCATCCTTTCAAATAATATTAAAACATAGAACCTAGAAGAAGATGGTTAGATTGGGAAAGATGCCCCAGTCATTCAAAGGAGTGACTAGGAAGGGAAAAAAAATGATGAAAATTAAGGATGAATGATGCCCCCTCAAGAGGACATGTGGGTTCAAGAGAACACGGGTGTGCTCTCAAAATGGAGGAGATGAATGAAAGGGGAGATAAGGAAGAGGATGAAAAGTGATGGGTAAGAAGGATGAAAAGGCGGCTGGAGATTGGGAAGAAATGGATGCAAGGATGAAGGTGATGTTTCCCCAGTCAAGCTACAAGCCAAAGTGGGTTGATCATGGATGGAGTGTTGTTTGATGAGGGAATGATATATCCCGAAACAACACAAAAGGATAGGGAAGGATAAATCCCGATGATGATGATGATTAAAGAGATGATGATAAGAGAGTGGATGGATAGGGGAGGGAGAGGGAGGAATGATGAATACAAGGGTGGGGAAGATGAAATGCAATCCTAATGCAATTTTTAATCTTTAGAGCACTGATTTTTGCTATAGAATAAGACACAAGACACCAAGGTATAAGGGAACAAGGCAGATTAGTGTCTAATGTATGAAACAAACACATCAAACAAGAAGACTATCCCAACACCCCAAAGTCGTGATGACCTTGGTCGAGCCTGGTATTTGGATAACCATAAGCACACAAGGATGCCCCAACATAACACAAGACCTCAGGGATCTTGGTGGGTACTACGTGGGACAACCGAGAAGACAACAACACAAAAAGATCAAGATATGCCCCTATGTTGACTAGTCAAAGCACACCATGATATGATGGATCAAGGCGACCATGACAAGTGATGATAGGGAGCCAAAAGCATCAAAAGATTGCAATCAATTTCAAATGTCCTTTTCCATAATATCAAGGGGATGGATGGGATTGATGAGGTTTGTTAGGAAGGATGCATCCTTTTGAGACCGATGATGGATACTAAAAGATCGATATGATGCAAGATATTCAGAACTGATTGGATCTGATGATACAAGTGGATTTTGTTTGTTAAGAACCAGCTAGATAAGGGCATATCTTGATGACGTGAAACAAGAGACATGACAAAAGATAGGAGACTAATACATCCTAGCGACTCAGGGGCTCGGGGGTTGATCAAAGATTAGCCTTGCCTATGTGAAAGCGTAGAGTCCTCATAGTTCGATAAAAGGCTGATGATAGACCATGATGGATACTTTGATGGATGACAGGATGGGAAAAGAAGAAAGAATGATGATAGACGATAAAGGAGAAGATGGAAAAAGCCCCGGGGGTGGATCAAATGATTGACCTTGTCTACGTGAAAGCGCAAGGGCAACACAGTTCAACGAAAGGCCAAAGACAAATGATGGATAAAAGATGATGAGATAATCATGACAAGCAGATAAAATGATGGGACCGATACGATGAGACAAGATAGACCTGTTGGATTGGATCAGAGGATGGTGACTACACAAAGCTTAGGGATGGGATAGTTATCCAAATCAATAAATATGAAGTGGGAGGATGACAAGATAGATAGATGAATGATGAAAAAGGATAGGAGACTGAAAAGATGTGTAAAAGAAGCAGAAGTGATGATGATAAGATAGATGGCATTGGATTACATGGGGAGTAGCTTATACCTAAAGACCAATGACAAGGGATTATAAGATGGGATGAGGAGAAGGAGATGAGGATGGGGAGATGAAAAGGATTGGTTGGATTGATGGATAGGAAGATAAGGATTTGGATGAGGAAAAGGTGACCAAATGGATAGATGAAAAGGGATGCTATGATGGAAGGATAGGAAGATAAGGATGGGGAGATGGATATAAGGATTGTTTGGAGAGATAAAATATAAGGATGGGGAGATGGATATAAAGATTGTTTGGATAGATAAAATATAAGGATGGGGAGATGGATATAACAATAAGGAGATGAGGATAGGGAAATGGAAGGGATTTCTCTGAGGGAATGAATGATGTCTCCAAGGACTATATCACAAAGGAAGATAGATGCCCCCACTCTAGATATGTCATGTGTGAGGAGGCATGAAGGATGCAATAGAGAAGGATAGGAAAATAAAGGAGTGAGATGGATGAAGATAGGATGCATGGATAAGGAAGGGAGATTGAGGGTAGCATGATAGGTGGATAAGGAAGGTAGACGAGTGCAAGTGAGGAGTAGGATAGTGTGCGGATGAGGGGAATGCATGCTAAGAGGTGTCCAAAGCATGTTTATATGTTTTACCCTATCGTTATCAAGAGCACAAGGAGGATGGAAGGATTGGGATAAATGAGGTATGCCAAACAAGATGTGTAAGATAGGTAGGATGGAGGGGATGAATGAAAAGGACGTATGGGAGGAAGATGAGTGCATAGTGGGAAGCATAGTAGGAAGCATAGCGGATGGAGGGAATGCATATCAGGAAGCTACCCCAAGTGTAGATGGGGATTTACGCATGATGCCTATACTTATCCAAGGTGCTTGTTTGCCAATTTTTCATGATTGGATGAATTGTTTCTCTTTACTATTTTATTTTTTGTATTTTTTGTATTTTTTTACTTTTTTGGATTTTTTGACCTTTTGGATAGCATGTGGAAGGAGATGGATAAGGATAGGGAGGTGAATAAGTGGATTTAGAAGACATGCAATAAGGATATGGATGAAGGACTCAAGCATCAAGTTCTATATGAGGTATTAAGAGCTCATGTTTGAACCGACTGTTGGACATTGGTACAATCTTATTAGGATAAATGGATTATGCAAGAGGATGAATTAGAGGGATTTGATGGGGGAGATATGTGGGGTAATGGATGTGATGCTAGAAAGGGTATGGATGGAATGATGGGGTGGATATGTGATGGGGAGATGTGTTCAGTACCAACATTGGCACATGTGGTGGTGGATGTGAAAAGATAAGGGGATTAATGGATGGAGAATATGGGGATAATGGAGGAGATGGGATGGGAAATTTTGGAACATAAGGGCCCAAAAAAGAATTAGGAGATGAAAGGGGTGTATGATTGGAAACTTTGGATGTTCTTACAGATTTTTCATTTGATGGCATTGCATCTTTTTTCTTTGGGATGTACATGGTTTTGATCTTTTCTTTGGTGGAACTTTGCGGGCTAAAAATTTGATTTTGATTTTGGATTTTATTTTTCTTTTCTTCAACATGTCGTTTAGAGGGGACATGAGGAGCTTTAGGTTCATGTGGATCTTTAGATTTAGGCACTTTTTCTTTGGCATCCAAAGTTCTTTTACTAGCAATGGGATGGGTGTGAGGAGATGGATGATGTGGAGCGATGGAGGTAGGATTATGAGGATTACATGTAGATGGAGAATGTGTAGGTATGTGCCCTTGTTGGTCCTGATTAGGGGACATGGGAGAGGGATGTTTGTGATGGATGACATGGATAGGCGTCAGATGGATGAAAAGATGAGATGGAGGAGGTAATTTTAGGGTATAGGGGCCCAAAATAGATGTAGGGCATGGAGGAAACATGGATAGAGTAGATGGAGAAACATTAGGACCCAAAATGGATGGAGCAGATGAAGGAGGAATGTGGATGGTTGTTTTTAGGCAATACAATAGAGGAGGACGGATGGCAGTATATGATCGGGTGGAGCAATGGGAGGAGCTGACATTTCTTTTGGAAAAGGCTCGTTGAGGGCATCTAGAGGTTGTACCAACATCTTTAGATTGCGAGTCTTGGGAAATAGGTCCAAGACCTTGCATGCAGATTTGTTCTTTGAATTGGATGGGCTCTAAAATACCTTGCTCATGATGGCCACCTTTTCCTTGATAGTTCATTTTCTTGAGCATGTGATCCATTATAGGATTTTTGTTATTCTAAAAACATGATGCGAGTCCATTATTAGGTGGAGGATGATGGGTGGTATATACACTGTGTTTTTCTTCTGTAAGGAGGCCACCATGGAAGAATGTGAGAGTACCAAGGGGATACGCAAGCGGTGTGGGGATATCAATTTTAGGCGATGATGTGGGATCATGAGAGGGAGATGATGGGATAGCATCATTTGGATGGATGGTATTAGGAGAGGGATTAGGGGATATGATAGGATCTAGATTTGTGGTAGCGGGTTCATGTGATGGAGATGGAGTGGAGTGGCGGAATCTTGAATGATAGGGGGATCATGGGATGGAATGGATGGGGGACTGTGATCTTGAGTTGGACTAGGTGGGATGGTAGGATCTTGAACTAGAGAAGGGGATATGTTGGCATGACTCATCGTGTGCGGGAGGCATGATAATGGAGTCTTGGTGGGATCCTTTAAGTGGGGAAGATGGAGGAATAGAAGATTCAAAAAATTCATGGGAATGGATTTTAGTGACACTAGGAGTGGAAGAAGTGGATTGGATTTGGGTGTCATTGATGGGTTCGATAACTCTTGGGGTAGGAAGTGGGTGTTCAATGGATTCGGTAGATGTGATGGTAGGAGATGGGGGTTCAATGGATTCTGAGGATGTGATGGTTTTGGCAGTTTGAGTGGTGCGAGGGGTGGTAGTGTCAATGATAGGTGTGGGCTAGAGAGGGGTCTCATCACTAGTGACTATAGATGATGGATCAGGATAGCATGGTTCCATGATTGCAATGTGTGGAGTGGGGGATATCTTCTTTGTTATAAGTCCTTGGAGAAATTCCAGAGTGAGAAACTTGCATACTCTAGGTTGAGATGGTGTGATAGGAATAGATGAAGGATTAGGGATTGGTGGAGGACTAGGATTATGGATTGGTGGCCTAATATTAGCTGGGGGTATGGGATTGGATGTAGGACTTGGAATAGATGGGGGATTAAGATTAGATGAAGGGTTAAGATAGAGTTATTGGAATGGTGAATTAGGACACGAGGATGTGGGTGGTGGATTGTAGTCAGGGTATTGGGATGGTGGATTAGGATGGGAAGATTGAGGTGATGGATTGAGATAGGGAAATGTGGATGTCGGGTTAGGATAAGAAGATGTGGATGTTAGATTAGGACAGGCTGGTGTGGTTGTTGGATTAGGATAGGAAGGTGTGAATAAATGATTAGGGTGAGCAGATTGGTATGGCATATTAGGGTAGTGGGTATATGTGGATGAAGGATTGAGATAGGAGGATGTGGACGAGGGATTAGGATAGGGGTATTGTGATGGAAGACTAGGATAAGAGGATGCGGGTGTTGGATAAGAGGATGATGTAGATGAAGGATATGATGGATACGATGGATATCCCTTGTCAAAGGTAGCATAAGGAGCATGATTAGGCATGGATGAAGACATAACAGGATAACTCGAAGGGGTGATTGGATTTTGGAAAGCGGGTGGAGAAAGCTTACTAATAATGATAGTGTCAAGGGGATCTATGTCATAGTCTTCTTGATCGACAAGACTTTCGTTATTATTGTCGACGTAGTTAGGGTTTCCCTTGACTACTATTGATGGAGGATAAGGATTCATGATGATGAAAGGATAAAGAGGATGTATCAAAGATTTTGAATGGGAATTGACTAAATCTCAAATCGGGATTTAGGTCAAGCTCATATCAGGATTGGATTAAAGCTCAGATTAGGACGATTTTGATGATCAAATTTGATTACCAAAGGATGACTACGACACCAAATCTACTTCAAGATGGAAGGAGATTGATTGGGTTGAAAGTGACTGGATAGGGATGCGATTGGATTGGATTGATCGATGATTGATAAGGTCAACTAATGGATTAGATAAGATGATGGAAGGGATTCTAAACCTCGTTTAGAGATTATCCTAGGTGACTTAGGATGCTGATTGATTGGATTAAAGGATAAAAGGATGATTGGGGCACTAAATCCACTTTGAGATTGAAAATGGATCAATTGGGCTGACGATAATGATTAACTTAGGATGGATGACAATCCTAAGTGGATGTTGATGATGATGATCAGATCAGACACTTAGGTCAATTTGGATAATAACCTGAAACAAAGTTCAGAGGATTTGGATGGGGAAAATGATGATTTGATTGGAGAAATGGATGATAAAAATGGATGAATGAATACTCAAAACAAGTAAATGATTAACCGGAACGGATGAACGACTACTTAGAATGAGTAAACGACTACTCACAACATATGAATGACTCTGGGAATGAGAAGATGAAGGTTTAGAATAGATGAAAGATTACTTGGAGTAAGTAAACGATTGATCGGGATTGTTGAATGAGAGTTTGAGACGATAGAAGAAGGTTCAAAATAGATGAATGTTTACTTGGAACGAGTAAATGGATGATAAGAACGATAGAACGAGAGTTTGAAATGATGAAAGGTGTGAAATGGATGAACGTTTACTTGGAACGAGTAAATGAATGACTGAGATGACAAAATGAGAGTTTGAAATGGAAAAATGTTAACTCGAAATGAGTAAATGAATGATCAGAATGACAGAATGAGAGTTTGAAATGAGGAAAGGAGGTGAGAAATGGGTGAACTTTTACTCAGAACGAGTAAACAAATGATCGGAATGGCAAGACGAATATTAAGAATGGATGGATGAAAGGTCGAAATGAATGGAAGATTACTCGGAACAAGTAAATGAATGATCAAGAGGGATGAACGACTACTTGAAATGAGTAAAAAACTGCTAAGAATAGATGAATGACTCTCGGAATGAGAAGACAAAAGCTCAGAATGAATGATTGATTACTCAGAACGAGGAGATGATTGATCGAAACAGGTGAAAAAATGTTTAGAATGAATGAACGAACACTCAGATTGGGAGAATGACTCTTGGAATGGATGAAATGTTGAATAGGATGAAATTTAAGAAGATGGAGAGAAGGATCTTAAGATTTTTTTTGATATCCAAAGATCTTGACTCCAGATGAACTAAAGCTCATATTAGGGTTTTGGTTAAGCTCAGATTGGGATTAGATTAAAGCTCAAATTAGGATTGGATTGAAGCCTATAATTATTGGAGGATGTGATGGGATTGATTCTACACCAAGTTTCGGGGTTTAAAGGACGTAAGGTGTTGACAATTAGATTTTTCCAAAATTGGCAATTTTAAAAAATTGTCAAATTTTGCCATTTTAGGAAACTTCACGGACATACTTTTGAGAGTCTATATTTTCCCAAAAAATACCCAAAACTAAGATAGGATGAATTGCCAACTAACATCCCAAATTTGAGACATGCATTCTGAGTTATTAATGAAAATGATTTTTCAAAAACTGAAAAAAAAACACTAAATTGTGATTTTGAGGGTCAAGATGAAAGTTTGAGGCCCCAAAAATGTGGCAAGACGGGGTCCAATTGACTTTGGGGATCCACATGCCACCTCATAACGCAACCACCCATAAAATTTTAGCTCAAATGGACACCCAAGTCAAAAGTTATGGCCTTCAGAAGTTTCGGCATAAAAATCAAAACTCTTGAAACGAAGTCTAGGTGATTGGGATGGATGATCTGATGATGGATATGGACTCTAATGATGTTATAAGTAGCACTTATGTGATTTTGGTGATGAAATGATGAATTAAGGAAATGTGTTGATGACGGGCAAACTAGTGCTCAGAATGACTGAACGAAGGGTGGAATGATGAAACAGATGATAAAAATGACTGGTCAAGGATTAGGTCTGCCCCTGGGATGGGTCAGGTCTACCCCTAGAGGGTGGTTCCTCTTGTCCAGAGGTCAGGTCTGCCTGTTGAGGGTGGGTCCGCTTGTCGAACAAAAGTTGATCAAAATTGGCTAAAACAGGCTGAAAAGGGGCTAGTTCAGAGGTCAAGTCCGCCCTTGGATGGGTCAGGTCCACCCCTAGAGGGCAGGTTAGCCTATCCAGAGGTTAGTTCCTCCCCTAGATGGGGTCAGGTCCGCCTGTCCACCAAAAGTTGGTCAAAATTGGCTAAAACAGGCTAAAAAGGGTTGGTTTAGAGGTCAAGTCCACCCCTAGAGGGTAGGTCAGCCTGTCTAGAGGTCAAGTCTGCCCTTGGATGGGGTCAGGTTTGCCCCTAGAGGGCAGGTCCACTAGTTGGACAATAGTTGGTCAAAAATGGCTAAAACAGGCTCAAAAGGGCTGATTCAAAGGTCAAGTCCGGTCTTGGATGGGATAGGTCCGCCCCTAGAGGGCAGGTCCACCTATCGGGAGGGCAGGTTCACTTGTCAAAAAAATTTGGTCAAAAATGGCTAAAACAGGCTTAAAAGGGTTGGTTCAAAGGTCAAGTCCGCCCTGGGAGGGCAGGTCTGCCTGTTGGGAGGGCAGGTCCACCCCTAGACAGGTTTAAAATTGAGTTTTGAAAAGATGACTAAGGCAAAGGACCCAAAACACAACAAACATCAATGAAAAGAAGATGACTGAGTCAACTAAACAAAAAATTATTGGTTTTGCATAAAGAAGACAGTTCAGATAGCACAATCCTAAGACTAGTAGAAGGGGGATGGCTAACAAAGTCTCCTATTATAGGATGAACATGGTTGCTAAGGAGTCCTCAATATACACCTGGTACGTGAGGCCCAAACCGTGAACACCAACCCATTACAAGCGTGAGTCGGGAACCTTAGCAAGATACTAGAGGCTTGGACCAACTCTTCACATCATCCCGACACTCTGCCAATTACAATGTGGTTGGATTGAGGTACAACTTTTGCTCTCCCCCCTTTATATACCCCGCCGGTACGCATGGTTGGAATCGTCCCTTGGGGTGATGAAATCCCCAAGTAGGTCCCCTAATAAAAGAAAAAAAGGGAGACACAAGTACTTGGTAAGCTACAATTTCTCATCACCCAGGTTCACCAAATTGCGCGAGGGGATTTGATACGTCAAATCGCTTACCAACAAGAACGACAAACAAGATTAATTGACACCCCTAGTTAAACTATGTGCCTAAGTTATGCAAAATGACAAGTAGCAGTTGATAAATAACTAACCCTGCACGGAAAGTTATTAGTGAATATTTTCCTTGTTCCTTGCCAAATGTTGATTAGATGCTTGCATAGACTCAAACAAGACACGTTAGGAGGTTAGAAACACTTAAAAAAAAAAATGCTAAAAGCTGAAATTTCACCTTCTGAAAAAAGCTGTCAAGGATAGGTCCGTCGCTCTATGAAAAATCTACAAAAAATCAGTTTCTAGAGTCTGTGGAGGGCAGGTCTGCCCCTGGGAAAGGTTGGGTCTGCCCCTGGAGGTTAGGTTCGTCTGTTTGTCAGGTCAAGCCCGCCCCTCGAGGTCGGGTCTACCCCTTTGCAACCTGCACTTGCAAAAAATAAAAAAAATAGCAAACGTGAAAGATACAGACCTATTTGTTGGTCCCACTGGGTGTACCATAAATGTGAGTGAGTGAAAATATGTGTTAGAATATGAGCAGAAAACAAAAGAGTGCAAACAACAAATATAAACACATTACACCTCAAGATTGGCCTAGTTGGATTCACAAACAAAGTAAAGATAACAAATGGAGCTGATTTACCTTGTTTTAAATCGATCCTTTGGTTGGCCCTTGATTTTTGATGTTGTGTATGCTCCTTGAATGGAAAAAGATGCAAGTGTGGGATGCAAGATGGATGGAAAATAGGTGAGAATGGATGCAAATGCAAGTATTTTGGCTAAGTATGGCTCCAATGAAAAATTTGCAAGAGTTTAGCTAGCACAATGATCTCTCTCCAAAATGAGAGAAAAGAGGGGGTATTTATAGAGAATTTTGAATTCTCTAAGGAAATGGATGGTTGAGATTAAACCAACAAGGCCATGATGTAGAGCTATGGTTAGTTGATAACTCACAAGCCCTCACATCTTGACATGTGGCATGTGAAGTGGCTTAAAAAAAATGATGTGTAAATGAGTTGGAAGGAGTGTACATGACATGTAGGTACTACACAGTACCTTGGGATTTGGACAAGATCTCCTCATAAAGGAGGTCCTTGTCCCCATGTAGGTGAAAGGACATTTGAGGAATTAAATTTTTTTCAAATATCCACATGGGAATGAGAGAAAGAATTTAAAATTCTTTGAAATGCATTGGGGGATTAAATGTGAATTAAAAATTCACATAGGGAAAGGGGTGCCTTCTCCAAAAGGAGAAATCCTTTAATAAGGTTGACTTAGGACACACTCCATAAATAACATGAAGATTAGGTTGACCTAATTAAGTGATTAACGTTGTGCAAGTACCTGATTAGACAAATTAATGACATATTAGAGGCAAGTGGGAGAAGGGGAAGAGTTCACATGTGGCTTGATGTGACAAGTCAAAGATCACATGAGAAAGAGAAAAAAGAATTAAAAATTCTTTGAAAGGTTGATTAGGCTAGTTAATGAAGGATTAGAGGGTTAGGTGGCTAAGAGAGATTAGAGGCCAACTTGCAAAATTTGGAGGATGTGACACATCCTAATCAAGGATTAGGCATGTGCACATCCCTAATGTTGAGATTAGGAGAATAATTAAGATTAAGAAATGGATGTGACATGTGAGGAATTAAATAAATGTTATATTTATTTAATTCATTTGATGAAAAGGAAGATTAAAGAGATAAGGTATTTATTTATTAATTAAATACCTTAGGGATTTGGAAAAATTAAGGATATTAATTAAATAATAGTGATATTACTTAATTAATGCAAATAAGGGGATGCTTAGGCGAAAGGGGATAAATTTGGATGAATTAAGTGTCCAAATTTAGGTGTCTACACTAAGAACTTTGACAACATCTAGGACTACATCACTAGGGTTAATAATCTAAGGGAGCAATGCAAAGTATGTGGTATTGATAAGAAGGTTTAGTTGGTTTACAATTCATTGAAAAAACTTGGTTTTCATTATGTTACTTTTGTTTCTAGCTTTTGCACTGATTAGTTGACTATGGGGTTTGCATATACTACACCATCATTTTCATCATTTTTTGAAATGTTGATACATGAGCAACAAAAGCTTATCTCGATGGGTTTCATCAAGTATTCTAAATCTTATGCATTTGTGGTTAGTCAGGTGAAAGAATCAGATACTACTAATAAGAAGCAGAAGAAGTTAAAGAACAATCCACATTCAGATCAACAAAAGAATAAATCCTCTTCCTCAGATAAATCATCTAAGAAGAAAAATTTTGCTTGTTCGTATTGCAAGAAGCTTGGGCATGATGAACATTCTTGTTACAAGAAGGATCATGATGAGTTGAAGCATCTTCTCAAAAAGAATCATATTGATTTTCCTTCTATAATTTCCATGTCACCAACTTCTTCTTCATCTTTAAAATAGTCTAATAAGGGCAAAGGTCATGCTAATTTGGCTACTACATTAGGAAATAAAGGACATGCTCTTTGTTCTTTTTCAAGTCCAAGATCAGGTAGATGACTTCTAGATTCAAAAGCTTCTCATCATGTATGGCATCTTCATAGTCTATATTAACTTCTTTTGATCCTTGTGATATCTCTCCTATTTTGATGGGAAATAATACATACATGAGTGTACTTGGGAAGGGATCTATTAGCTTTTGGGAAAAAATTTTCTAGGATGTTTTGTGTGTTCCTCATTTGATGAACAATATTATTTCCATATATCAGATTACAAATGGTGGAGATGGGAGGAATGTGGAGTTCACTCCTGATCCAATTATCATTCGTGACTTGGAGAGTCAAGAGATTATTGTTACTAGGATGGTTGATCATTCATCTCGAATGTATACCTTTGCAGATTTTGCATTTGATGGTGACATTGTTCCTTTGGTTGTTGATCTCACTTCTAGTGTGAACCATGATTCAGAGGAGACATTTGGCTTCTTGAACTTGGGTGTTCTCACATCCGATCCCATTCTTGAGCCTTGCATTTCATCTCCTCCATCTTCTATTACATTTGATGATGCTCATATTGGAATAGGTTTGGCCTCTTGTGATTTAGTGCAATAGTATCTACATTGTCTCCCAAGTACATCTACTTGGGATGCATACTTGAAAAACATTGGTGGGTTGTTTTTTGAGTCTCACATTTCAGACTTGGGAGACACCATTGATTGCATACATATTTCTTTAATGGAGAAAATTCTTCTTCAGTTGTTATGAGGGAATTCTCTGACCCTCTTGTTCATTCTCTACATGATCACTCTTTATAGTTTGATATGAGTGTGGATAATTTAGGGCAACATTTAGAGGAGGCTTCTTCAGAGGAGGTGGTTTCTTTGTCTTTGGATTATGTTCTAAATTCGTCTCTAGGAGGTTCTAGATTGACATCTTCAGTTGTGTAGTCTAGAATTCTTGTTTGGAGTTTGCCAACTTTTGGTATCAACATGGAGATACTTGAGCATTGTTTAGAGACAACACATATCATTCTTCTTCCCTCATGTTATTTTTGGAATGGGAAGACATCATGCATATCATCTTGGTTTTGTTTCTTCCTAAGGGGAGGATTGTTGTTCGACGAGATTGGATCATCTTCAACATTCAATGTCAAGCTTCTACTATTGCGGGAGACTCACCATTCTAGGGGGGTTACATGGTATCTCTTCTCTCTTACGGGGGGTCATTTTCCTCATATGGGGTTTTGTCCCTCTCATGCGTCATTGAGAGTATTTTGTATCTTTTCATCTCTCTTTTGGAGAGGAGTTTTGTCCTATTGAGATTGAACTCCTTTTCTCTGTTTGCGATAGATTTATTTGCATTGCATTTGTACATGGGTACCTAATATGGCCTCGTAGATGGGACCCATCTTTACGTCATTTTCATAATAATTGGCTCCCTAATTTGTACTTAAGGGGGTGTTGGTGTAAATAGGTATTTTCCTATTTAGTCTTATCTAGGTTCTATTTACATTGTTAAGTCCACTTAGGTCTTAGGAGGGTATCTTTCTAGTTAGCATTAATTAGGGGGAAATCTTTCTAGTTAAGCATTAGTTGTCACTTATCTTATCTAGTTGGTGTGTGAACCCCAACCTTGGTATTTGCAAAACAAAAAGAATAAACAAGTTAGACAAGAGATTGCAAGCCAAAACAAGGATTCCCCATGAAATCCATTTAAAACTTCAAACTAGGAAAGAAAATAACAAAGAACACAATGAAAATGATAAAACAAAGATTAAATCCTAATTAGATGTGCAAACTCATGATCCTATGGGGGAATTGGTGCCAATTTGATGTGAAAGTTGGCCCTTTCCCAATTCCTATGATGCAAGATTGATGTGTTGAAGATGGTTGATCCACTTTGTTGGTGATGAATGAGAACTCCAAGCCAAAAATATGCAAAAACCTAGCTATGATTCAATGATAATGGATGAAATTCAAGAGATATTTGAGCATGATAACTTTTCCTAGATTGTGGATGATGAAATGACGATATGAGTTGTTTATTTATAGGAGTCCAAGATGGATGAATGTCCAAATTTGAGCAATGTGGGATTAACATTCATCCAATGATATGATGCCACTTGTCAAACTATGAATGGATGAAGGATGTGCAAGATTTGGGGTTTGTGCCAATAAATGCAAATATTTGAAATTCAAATTTGTTGAAATGACATGCAAGAGGGAAGGGAAAATGCAATAAATGCCACTTGGCTCAAGGCAAAGGACATGTAAGATGAATTTATTGCCTTGTTGGATGTACATGTTGACTTGGAATTTTTGAATTCAAATTGAGAGAATATTCCAAAAGATGCCTTGTGAGGAAAATAAAGATTTAATAAATGAATTAAATCTATTTTCATGTGCAACTTGCATTATCTAGAGGATGTGACATGAGATGAGATTAAATTAATCAAAGATTAATTAAGTTAATGAGAGAGTTAAATGATGTGACCTATTTGACTCAAATTTATGGATTTATTTAAATCAAATAAGAGAGGAATATGACCAAAGATTTAATTAAATAAGGATTTTGATTTATTTAATTAAAAAATATGGTGTTAGATTAAATCAAATAAGGTTTTAATTTATTTAATTTAATGGATAGACTTTAGAGATTTAATCAAATAAAATTGATTATTTAATTAAATAGGGATAATTAGATCAGATGAATTGATTTAATTAACAAAAGAGATTGACTTAATTAGAAAAAATGATTTATTTAATTAAGGGAGGGAAATTGATGAATTTAATCAGATAGGGGGATTTGATTAAATGGTTAGATCAAGGGATGATTCAAGAAGAAACGATGTTAGTAAGTCAGGATCAGATGCACAATGCCAATCAATATATTTTACGTGTCTACATTTTACCCTCTTTGAAGCAATGCAGTCATTGCGTTGGTTCAAAGAATAAAAGATCTCAATCAAAGCCAAAAAAATTTGATATTTAAAAACTTGCCCCACTGCTGCATGGTGAGAGAAAACATGCCATTATAATGCCCCCTCGAGAGATCGGACGAAAATTTTAAATTTTTGGGTGATCTCGTGAAAAAAGGTGACAAAGTATCCAAAAGGTCCGAAAGAGTTCCGTGAGGCTAAAAACGTGTCTAAACGCAATTAAATAATGAAAAACAAGACTCAACTAGACGAAAATAGGTTCTGGGGTCCAAAACCCTAGCAGGATAGCTAAACAGGGTAAAAAACCCTAATTTTTAGGCTTAAAAGGGGCCCGAAGGGTCACTTTCAATTCATTTTCACACACCTCTAGTAGCAACTTTGAGATTTGAGCTCTGACTCTCTGACAATATGGTGCAATGAAAAAATTCCCCTGCACATCACTGATCAAGTTTGGACATACCAGCGACCACCTAGCATCGGGGCACTGGTATGTGACCCTTACCCAAGCTTCATTTTTTCATTTACTGCTTTAATTAATGCTTTAAAGGAGAAGCTCGCCTCCAACGACGCTATATAGCACTGCTCGACATTCAAACTATGCCACGCGGTGCTGTTTTACACTGCAGCGGTGCAGTTCAGAGTTTAAAAACTCTGACGCTGGGCTCGGGCTCGGCGGGTCGGTTTGACAAAGTGTGCCGCAGCGTCGCCCGTTACACAAAAACTATGATGCTAGAAGGGAAAGTGCACTGTGGTGGCACCATATAGCTCTTTTTGGGCTCTAGCATCAGAGTTTGAGTAAAATCAAACTGCAATGCCATCAAAAACTGTGCCGCTGGGAACGTTTCTGGAGCGTTCGACCAAGAATTTCTCAAAATTTTAACATGCCAACCTTCCTTGATGCAGGATGCGGCGAGGGATCTCTTCTCTCGAGAGCACCGATCATGACATTTTGCTAGCATCTTACGGGACCTAAGCGACAAGCACATTGCGTATGCAGTGCCCATGCGCACTCACCTAGGGATGCTATCAGCACTGGCTGAGAGGTGGCACAATGAGACATCATCATTTCATGTCCTCACTGGCGAGGCTACCGTCAATCTAGAGGACGTTTGGTGCATTCTACGATTTCCTATTCATGGCCGACGAGCGATATTTGATATGGACAAGGGATGCGAGGCCTGCGTTAGAGTCCTTGCCACACGGGACATCATCTACTGCAAGGGGGAGATTGAGCTAGAGAGATACAAGGTCATAGCACCTCCCTACCGCTAGGCGGTTGCAGCTATCATTTCAGGTCTCATTGCCCTAGACAGATGAGGATGATATTTCAATCCTGGTTGGGGGTATTGCTGGGAGAAGATGGTTTGAGACAGGCCAGTTTGCTTCGCATGGGGGCCTGTTCTTCTGGCTTCACTTTACAGGGACCTACATGAGTACGTTTATATGGATGAAAGAGCGTTGGGGGCCGGAGTGACCTTACTTCATGTCTGGGCATGGGAGCACATTTATGTGTTGCATCCACATGTTGTTCCAATTTTGATGGGGGCAGACGATGCCCTCATGGCACGATACAGAGACGGTGTGTCCTTTACACACACTAGGGAGCACGGGATCCCCTACTGGAGGCGGGTCCTGGACGAGATGCTAGTTTTCACTTAGCATCCATACCTTGGTCGACCTGGATGGGTCAACGATGCTGATCAGCTCTTTTATTGCTGGCAGGACTGGTACATGTAGGGGCGGGAGCATACCATGATTGAGAGGTACCTGCCCGGCGCATGCAACATTAGTTTGGAGAGCTGCAGGATCAACTTGATGATCGTAGTCGTCTTTGCTCATAGCATGACACAGGTGTCATGGGGACACTCTATTCCTGCCTCAGAGGTAGTTGACAGATTCAGGCACTTGGTAGCCTGACCATGGGCTTCTGATCAGGGCTTAGTAGATCCAGACACCACTCAGGCCTATAGGAACTGGTTCTGACCTCCACTTCGGTTGACCATTCCACGCGAGGATCCAGATGTGCACAAAGTCAGAGGCAGAGGGAGAGGATGAGGGGGAGGACCGAGGGTTGAGATTCAATAGGATCCACCAGTTGTGCCCCCAGTCCCGCCAGGTCACAAAGATGTACACATGCAGGATCAGGCTTGGGTGCAGCCACATGTGCAGCCACAGGGACAAACAGACACCAGAGATGTGCTGATTTCCCAGTTACAGGCCCAACTCCAGGCGGTGACAGCGGAGAGAGATCAGGTGAGAGCCGAGAGAGAGCAACTCAGAGCAGAGAAAGATCAGGTCGTGCAACAGAGATAGGTGTAGAGCTACAGGCAGCCACAGAGCTAGGCCGGTGACAGCAGATAGAGAGTATGACAGCCTCCTCCTCCCAGGGTACAATTCCAGTGCGATCCTACAGAGATGCATCCAAGAGGAAAATTATTACCGATGGGCTTATCATGAGACCGTACCTAGAGCAAAGTGGGTCCCAGAGTATTCAGAGCTGGCCAGCCATAGACTAGCAGAGGGTCATGGTGACAGGGGCGAGGGCAGCATTCACAGGGATTGAGCTTGATCGAGATGATACATATCTTTTGTGCCTTATGGGATAATTTTTGATAGCCCAATGGGTGATTTGTATCTATTGACACACATGTACAGTGATCCGATTTATTCTTTGTACTATGACAGTGACATTATTGATGATATATATGAGCCAATTTTGATCCAATGTATCATGTTCTCCTTTATGCATGGATGGTTTATTTCTATATGCTTTGCAGTGATGTCTTTATGGATGCATTTATTTCTAATGATGCATGCGTTATGATTATGACTAACTGATTTATATTATGTTAACTTATGGTATGCAATGTGATGATCTTTTTATGATAATGCAAATGCGATGGTCTGATATGTGAAATGATATGATCTATTATGCACATGCGAAATGATGTGTAAATTGTGTTTATGAAATGTTAATGAATGGATGTGTATATGAATTTTGTACATTTATGCCTATGTGGAACGATTTATGCAATGAATGTTTTATTTATGAGATGATATGGATAATGAAATATGAAATGCGATGGTCATAATATGCTGCAAATGAATTGGTGTTAATACATAATGAGATGGTTTTATGAGATGCTTAGACTAACCAATGTTATTATCCTAAACATAATAACTGATGATGTATGTGATTCCTAATTAATTAAATTCTTATATACCTATTGATTATGCGAAAAATGATTAAGAAATTCTTCTGTAGATGTTATGCGATGATTTATATGATAGATGGTAATATGAAATGGTTATGAAATGCAAATGAATGTTTATGCAATGATTGATATAATGGCATGAGATGCAATGTAATAGGTCAAATGCAATGACATGGATGTACCTATCTATGAAGAATGTTTATGATAAAGTGTTTATATGATGATGGATATGCGATGCGTATGTTTCCTATATGATATGTTTATGCAATATGCTAATGATTTGTGGATGTAGGATCGATGACGATGATGGTGATGATGATCAACTATCATAGTACCTTGTTAGTGTGGTTAGTAAGAAAAGAAGAAGTCATTTCAACAAGACACAAGATGATGCAAATGCAAATGATGATGATGATGATGATTACTTGCCGAGGAATTGGGATTTTCAAAGGGACAATTTTTTTATGTTTGATAGCACACGTGGTACGATGCATCAAGGTATAGAAAATGAGGATGGCATGGTAGCCAATGAGATGAACTTTGACTTGACAAGTAGATAGGAACATTCTTGTTCACAACCGACATACAAAAACCTTGCTAGGATGCACTTCAGAAGTTTCAGACACCTCAGACCAAGACACAAAAAGGTAAACCTATCCATGTAATAGTCAACAAGTTTCCCTAGACCTCTTCCATACATACCTAACAAAGCAAGTATTCACCAAGGTTATATTACAAGAATGTCCAACAAGTATAGCAGAAAAAAGATAATGATCGTTGCCCCATTCCTATTTCTCTAAATCCTTTATTTTTGGATATCATTGAGACATCCTTGGAATGAGTGCAAAATAAGATAAGTCAAAAGATAAAGACCAAGTAAACAAACAAACTGATGCTCTTCAATACCGCTAACGGAAAGAGGATGTGTTTTCTAAGGATGATAAGCGAAACTTATTGCCAAAAGATAATGCCCATTGTAGGAAGGATTCATCCTAGGACATGTTAGTGGATGGTGGCACACCATTTCGTTTATCCAAAGTGTTCTAAGGGATGATTGATATGGGACCAATTCAGATGATGAGTTACCAACACGATGAGATAACCAACTTACTTACGCATTGACTTAGACTTAAGACTTGACGTTTGGAGTTTTACTTTTAATTTGCTAGACTTGTTTCTAACTATTTCACCAAAGGTTGATGATGACGATCAGTTTATTATAAGTGATGTTATTGCAGGTGCAAGCGAGATGAGATGGATGGATTTTTGGATATTTGGATATTTGGATGTTTTGCAATGTTTTGCAATGTTTTGAGGCTATTTTTGGTATTTTTTGAGATTTTGCAAATGTTTTCATTTTTTGATTTTTCAAATGTTTTTGGGATTTTCTGAGATTTTAACCAATAGACTAACCTAAAGACCTATCCTAGGGGTCTCGAGGGCTGATCAATAGATTAGCCTTGCCTACGTTATACACGTAGAGACCACGTAGTTTGACTAATGACTTGACCGATTTACAGATGATAATATACATGAGATGTCAATTTATTGTGACAGACTCTTATAGGACTAACCTAAATGTCTCGGGGGATGATCAAAGATCAACCTTGCCTACGTTCAAGCTCAAAGACGATGTAGTTGGACAAGATGACCTTGGTTTTGGCTTTTTGACTGACTTTTTGACTTGTTTTTGGATTTTGATATGTTTTGATGTTTTTGGATTTTCTGATTTGAGGACTTTAAGATCATACACGAATCCGATCCGATAAGAACATGCCCCCAACGTGATGTAATAGACTACTCCGATAAAGGCAGGACAAACTGACCTTGAGGATGGGCCGAGTAGTACTAGGAGGGATCATGATACGAAAACAAGACCAAGCTATGGTGCAGATGCGAGTGGATGAGTGATGGATGGAGACCTTAATGTGATGGATGATGGGCGAAATGGAGGGATGATGCGAACAAGCTGTAGACACCTAAAAATGACCTAGGCCTACAAGCTTCATTTTTACCACTTTAGTCCTAGCATAATTATGACATTTAATTATGTCCTTGGTCCACATTCGACTATTAATTAAATAATTTATAATTGTTTAATTAATTCATATCTTTGTATTCTTCATGATTATTAAATAAATAAATTTTATTTATTTATTAAATCGTCATTAATTGGTTAAGTATTCCTTAATTAATTTATTTAATTCCCCTTTGTCATATATTTCTTCACGATTATTAAATGAATAAGTTTTATTTATTTATTTAATATGTCACTAACTGTCATAATTAAATGAATTGATTAATTTATTTAATTAGTTAATCGTATCTTCTAAATTAAATAATTAAATTTAATTATTTAATTGCCAATTTAACATTCCTCTCATTT
The DNA here is from genome assembly GCA_007258455.2 of Sequoia sempervirens. NCBI lineage: Eukaryota > Viridiplantae > Streptophyta > Pinopsida > Cupressales > Cupressaceae > Sequoia > Sequoia sempervirens. The sequence goes on from VDFB02075321.1 coordinate 66,576,573, forward strand.
TAAATAAATGAAATTATTTAAAATGTCATCACAATCTTAATTGTCAGTCCATTTTGGTAAATAATCTGAAAAAGATTATTTATTGTCTCATAAAATCCATAATTTGAATTAATTTAATTCAAGTTGGTAACTAATCTTCCAAAAATCAAGTAATCGGGCAGATTCTTGATTTTCCAAATCTCTTTTCAGTTTAACCCTTATCTCTTTGATTTTTTGAATCTCGCAAATCAGACAATCTTTATCTTCTTGATTTTCAAAAATCTTTATTTTCTAATTAATTTGTCTCATTATTCTCCACCGTCGATCCATTTATCTGAGGTTTTATCTTGACTGTTCGATTAAATAATTTTCCCTAACCCTAATTAGGGATTCTTAGGTTTAATCTGGACCTCTCATTCTAGGTCTTTCTTAGAATTTAATCTCATCCGTCCACTCAAAATTGTGTTTTCTATAAAAGACAAAATTTCTCATAATTTCGGGATCCTGTCATTTTTAATATAGGCATTATAGTCATTTTAACATTGGTAGTCATTATTTTCATTTACCATATTGTCATAGACATAGGCATAATTTTAATAAATCCTTCAACATTTGCATAGGGCTTTGGCATTATTATAGGTTGCTCAATTCGAAATCTGAGGGCCTCATTGACTTGCTGCAAACTAGAAGGTGCTATGAAGGTGAAGCATGGAAGGAAAGGAAGGTATAATCATTCTTTGTTTTGATTTTCCATTGTTCTTGATAGCCTCTTTGGATTTTTGATGTTTATTATTTGATAAGCTAACCCCATCTAAATTTCCATAGATACATTTGGTGAACTGGACGTGAACACGACTCTGTTATTTGCTATTATTTCAGTATAGTTTTGTGTTTTCTGCTATTTTTGAAGGTACAGGTACGGAGCGACACAACTATTTTTTTTTAAAATCATGATGCATTTGATGCGTCGCGATGCATTCACAAATAGGAAAGTCGCAATCGCCCTGTCAAGCCACAATCGTAGTCCAGAAAGCCGCAGTTGAAATACAGAGACGCATTTGATGAACCAAGCGACGCATTTGCTCTGTCGTGACGCATTCACCTGGTAAAGTTTTTGTCTCATTTGCATTCGGATTTTTAAGGTTTTTTCTATTCTTTATGTTTTCTTTTAGCATTCTGGTTTATTTTCTGCATTCTGCCCAGTATGGGCTATCGTGTTACTAATCGTGTTTCACAACATGTGGCAGTTACATTTCGTGGGTCCAAGACTAGTGGATAAAACTGCTAACTTGTGGTTTTACAGCTACGCTTGTCAAAGACTCATTGTTCAAACAACGTGTTTGCAATTTCTAGTGTAGAAAACATTTTATTTGGGTGCTTTTAAAATGGATGCGTGTTTGTTTCTGTTTGATTGTGTTTGCAAAATGGTAGGTGAGTATGCTCTCACTTGGTGAAAACCTCGTGATTAGAAAACCAGACCCATTTTTATTTGTTATTACCCTGACTTAGTATATCGGAGTATCCTCTCCCCTCATGCTTTTAGGCGATCTTGGGTGTAAGAGAAACAGTTACCAACTCTAGAAATTGGGCCTACCTGGGGATTTCATCACCCCAACATGACTCAAACCAGAAACGGAGCTAAAGCCAAGCTACCCCCAACCGGTATATAAATGTAAACCTTAAGGGAAAACCTAAGGTTGCTTGTGTGGATGTGTCATACGAACGGAGTTGCACTCCCTTAAACCCTGTTGAGCTTAACCTCTTCAGGCTGGAGTGCCACCTTAATGGTGATTAATCTCTTGCCCCATGTATGGCCACTCAAATGGGGGTCCCTAACTAAAAAAAATTATGTAGTAAGCCAAAAACCCTCTATTTGCTAACGCAGCACCGGTCAGTGTGAAGGCATCCACACTTTCGCAGTTTGTAGTAGATGTGATCAGCTCGCCATGGGAGTTTCATGGGGGTTGGAAGCTTGGTTGACCTGAAAAGAGAGTGCACTGTAAGGGGGAGCCTGTGCAACCAAGCTTCTGAATTCACACACTACATATATGCGGTTGGGGAAACCCGCGTGGAATCTAGCGAATACTATCATGGCCTAACCTAGGATTGTGCTTATCTGATGTGTGTTTGGTTACTTTTCAAAACACTATGTTTGTCAAGTGCTTTCTAGTTTCATCACAGCTCCAAATAAAACATTCAACACCAAACATATCAAACTTGCAATCAAAACGACAAGAAAATCAATTTGAAACAAAACTGTGTCGCATCTGTCGAATCGCAATTGATTTTCTGAACCACAATTGCTCTGTTAAACCGTAGTTGACATTCAAAATACTGCATCTATATGCGTCGCGATGCATCTAAACACTGCAGAGCCGCATATGAAAAATCGAGATGCAACTGACTGTCATTGAGTCGCATCTGATAAACTGAGTCGCATTTGTCTATTTCCAAGTCGCATTTGCTAAACTTGAGCAGCATTCGCAAAACCCCAATGCAACTGACACCTCAAATGATGCATTTTCCTGTCACATTTTGAAACTTCATCCAAATTCAAATCCGAAGTCTTCATCTTGTCAATAATTTGTCAAACACTATTTCCTAGAAGATTCTATCATAAACCAAACTTGAAATTGCTCAAAGTCTTGACCACTAGTTTGCATTCATTACCATAGGTTGCATCATTTATTATTTTAGTTGCATACATTAGACATTAGGTTGTCCCTAGGTTCACATTTTTGCATCCTTAGGATTAGGTAAATCTCAGCACAATTCACAACATCATTGTTTTCGAAACTAGGCTCTTTTGAACTAAGTTATCAAACCCCTTTTTAGTCATTGTCCTCTTTTGTGGATTTTCCAACTCAAAAGTCTAGTTAGGAAAATTCATTAGTCATTTTGACCTTGTCACCTTGTCATTTTCAACAAAGTCCTCTAGTAACCAAAATCGAAAACAAAGGTTGTGCTTAGAAGTGCTTAGATACCCTTATCTTACATTGCATATCCTATTCACAAAAATCCAAAAAAAAAAAAACATTAGTCACCCTAGTCATCATTTTGAACTTAGATCTTGCATAATATCATCATTATTAGTTGTCATTCCCATTTGAGCAATCTCATTTATGGTGGAAACTAGACTTCAAAAACAATGACAAATGGCCAACTTTCGGCAAGACCCCACGTCTACTGTTGATAATCTTACAAATGACCCAAACTTGACCTTTTACGATCCATTTTCCAATTCAAACAATCCACCTCCAATGACAACAGAATCCTCATCAAACGGTGCATTCAAACTTTTCTTGCAAAAAGATGAATATGGTCAAATACTTGAGGAAAACTTAGAGGCAATAGCACAAGACCCAGAGGCCTCTCAATTCATTGAAACAATGGTCCGTCATGATAGAGACAGATACTTGTCTATACTCTTGAGTGAAGGAGATAAATTACCTCAAGGAATTGAAATTAACACGATAAATCAAACACTTCCTGACCCTAATAACACCAACACACATAACATGTTACACAGTGGTCAACCTTCAAACACTACGAGCAATACTCCCGTTGACACCACAACGATAGTGCATGCTACCTCCAACATCCCAAACACCTCCAACACCATAAATACCATGACAATAAATGCCATGACAATAAATACCATGGGGGCATCATCAAGTCACAACAATCCCCCCTTGACAGCTACATCTACTACCACGAGCACAACTTCGACATATCCGCTTAGTGGTATTTCACAAAATCCTTCGGGAGGAGGCACATGACGTATCTTTATCCAAGGACAACAACAAAATGTTAACACGACAACACAGTCAAATGTCGTTGCCTCCCAAGGTACAAACACAAACATTCCTCTTAGGCGAACTCAACAATTTACACAAGGCGGCCAAGTAACACAACCCATGGCATCATTAACACATCATAACATTCATGGTCATCACATTCCCCAGATAACAACACACATGGCTGGGGGACACATTCCAACCTACTCATCTAACGTTCATACTCATCAACACGCACCCAATCATAACTTTCAATATCAACAACACATCAATCCACATACGTCATACATATCACAACAATCCATACCACCACAATACACCAATATTCACGCACAACAAACAGGGGCCTATGGTGTACCAGGCAATCCAACGTACGAAAACATAAATGATCCTATTGTGGACGCCCTCCAAACAAGACTGATGGGTTTAGAAAAAACTATCCAAAACATATACATTTCAGGCCAGAAATTGGAAATATCATATGACCTAAATGTATACCCATTCGACATGAGCATATACATGCCTCCATTTCCTCTAGGATATGTGTCACGAAATTTTACAAAATACAGAGGCAAGACAAACCCCATTGAACATGTTCGCGAATTCGTAACCAATTGTATGGACATCGCCTATGAACAAACATACTTGATGAGACTTTTTTCTAAAAGTCTGGCGAGTCAAGCCCTTGAATGGTTTTCCACACAAAAGGATATCCAGACATGGGATGAGCTTAAATGAAAATTCATCAAAAACTACGCATACAACATCGACATGGACACCTCCATCACTAGCTTGTGCAATCTCACGCAAGAGGATGCTGGAGAGACATTTATCCCATTTTTCCAAAAATGGAGAAGCCTTGCTAGTCGATGTCACATTAACATCCCCAAAAGGGAGAAAGTCAACATGTTTGTCCAAACACTTCTGGGGCCTCTAAAGTATGCATTGCAAATACATTGTTGCACAAACTTCACAGACTTAGTCAAAAAAGGGGTCCAGATTGAGAAAGCCCTTATGGCAAAGGGAGAATTACGATATGGTTCCAAAAACACAAATGTCAATCCAACCACCGACAAGAATAAATACTGGGTAAAAAATAAGCACATTACAAATGACGGTGTTGTTGACGCCAAGACTGCAAACATTGTGGGCCCTGTATTGGCCCTGAAAGGGGTTCAACAACAAAAAAAACCAACAATGACATTGACACCCCCTCCTAATGTCCCTTTCAACAATTAGAACAGTCAAAATAACCAGGGACAATACCGTCAGACGAGACAATTTCCTAAAGGTCGCACATATACTGCTTTGGGTGAACCTATTGAAGAAGTCCTTAAGAAATGTATCCAGAATGGGGTCATTACACTCCAAGAACCAAAATCATATGACCCAAGACAATTCAAACCAGCATGGTGGAATGACAATTCATTTTGTGAATACCATCGAGGAAAAGGACATACAACCTCTAACTGTCAACAATTGAAAAACTTAATACAAGATCTTATCGAAAGTCACGTCATTGAAGTAGGTGGATCTCAATTTGCCTCCAATTCAGATCATACTATCCGTAAAAATCCACTGCAGGACCATGGTTCTCAGAATGCTTCCATGTCAGGACCACAGATGCACAATAATCAAGATAACTTTGCTCGAGTCAAATATGACTATTCTAGTGGACCTATTATAAACAATGTCCGAACTGACAATGAATACATCAATACTATTACGGTCAGGAGAGCACCCCAATGTATCACTTCTCCTTGGCCCTTCGCTCAATGGGGACTTGACCTCGTGGGTAAAATCCATCCAACCTCCTCCAACGGCCACAAATTCATTATCACTGCCACTAAATATTTTACGAAGTGGATTGAAGCCATCCCATTGACATATATTACCGGCAAACAAATATCAAAGTTCATCCTTAACGACATCATTTGTCAGTATGGCCTTCCGCAGTCCATCATCACTAACAACGGACGCCCGTTTAAAAACCAAGACGTTCGAGAGTTATGTGATCGATTTCACATTCAACACCATTTTTCATCTCCATACTACCCACAAGGAAACAGCCAAGCTGAGGTGTCCAATAAAAATATTGTCAAAATCCTCAAAAAGACTGTCAATGATATTGGCTGTGACTAGCACATACAACTCAACTCTACTCTGTGGGCTTACCGAACTAGCATTCGTACACCTATAGGAGCCACTCCATTTGCCCTAGTCTTTGGCGCGGAGGTCATCTTTCCCATTGAGGTTGAAATTCCTTCGTTACGAGTCTCCCTGAAAGGTCTAACTAATGAAGAGGAGTATTGACAGTCACACTTACACGAGCTAGAAATGCTGGAAGAAAGAAGGAAAAATTCACTAAACCATCTCCAAGCATATCAGAACCGTCTTTGTCACAGCTACAATGAGAAGGTTATGGTCAGATAGTTTGACATTGGCGACCTAGTTCTCATGTGGAACCCCAAGAACCAAGCCGACAAAGAAAAGCCAGGAAAATTTGAACCAAACTGGTTGGGTCCCTACATTACAATATCTTCTTTCGGTTCTGGAGCTTATCAGCTAGCCACACCAGATGGAGAACAACTGACAAAGCCCATCAATAGTTTATATCTCCAAAGGTTCTATGCATAGCATCAGAGGATTGAGTTGGAAACTGTAAAATGCAAAAAATAAATTAAAAAATGATAAAAAATTGTTGCCTTGATGAAAACCTAGAAAACAGGCGTCTTGGTGACACCAAAAAAAATCAAAAAGTCAAGAAAATAGTAAAGAGAAAAATGATTCATCCAATAGTGAAAACCTGACAAACAGGCGCTCTGGACAAGTACCATGGTGAAAACCTGGCAAACGAGCGCCATGCATAATCAATCATTGCTCTGCCATTTACTGTCACTTTGTCTGCCTTGGCCTAGGATGGAAGGTATTATCACCATCATTACGAAAATCACCACCACACTCTATCTTACCTGTCATACTGGATAAATGATTGACATCAAGTCCTAACGACTATCCATCTAGTAAACCAACAACATGTCGTCCATGTTCCTTAAAAATGGATGTCTTGGACCTGACTGGGGGAATTTTTTTTATCATGAAACTGCAGTGGATGTCGCATATGATCTTGGAAATTAGAAAAAAGTCCTGAAAAAAGACCAAAAACATTGCAAAAAGTCCTAAAAAAAGACCAAAAACATTGCAAAAAGTCCTGAAAAAAGACCAAAAACATTGCAAAAAGTCCTGAAAAAAAAAGACAAAAACATCATAAAATGTCCTAAAAAAAGAGAAAAACATTGCAAAAAGTCCTAAAAAAAAGACCAAAAACATCATAAAACATCTTGAAGAAAACCACAAACAAAAACATCAGACTGCTCGAGGAACGCAAACGCAGTGTCATCTCTTGTCAAAGTCAGTCAGGTCAATCAATCTTTGTCCTTTGTCCAAACTACGTTGTCTCTGCGCATTTTCTACGTAGGCAAGACTCATATTTGAGCCCCTGAGACATTAGGTCAGTCCATTTAGGCTTGTCAGAATAAAATCATGATTCAAACTTCTGTCCTCTGGACAAAGTCATTGGTCGTGTCGAACTACAAGGTCTCTGAGTGTATGACGTAGGCAAGGCCATCTGTCGATGAGCCCCCGAGGCCGCACTAGGTCAGTCCATTAGGGTTCATGACACTACACTGGCACACACGTCAGAATATCTTCGAGACAAAACGAATCACTCCCAAATGGGTAAACTCCTAAGAAAAAATCATGACAATCAGTTATTTCAATATGACAATATCATCAACAAGTCAATCATATCATCATGACAAAACTAGCATATAGTCAAACTCGGTCAAAGCAAGTAAAATCATCATGACCTGTCACACTATCAACTTTAGGTTAATCTTCAAATGTGTCCTTCTGAAAAGATAGCCTTGGTCATTCATGCCTTAGGATGTGTCCTTCCTAGGCATCGTCATTGTCATTTGGCATTTCAAGGGATCCTCTTGGCATCTAAGGATCGCTCCTCTTAAAATCAATTTTTCTTCAGATATGTCTTTCTAAAGAACCAACTTTGTCATCTATGCCTTAGGATGTGTCCTTCCTAGGCATCGTCATCATTACCATCATATGACATTTGGAGATCAATTCTCTTGGCATTAATTTTATTTAGGATGTGTCCTTCCTGAATTTGGAAAATCTGGACATTTATCGTCTAAGCGTCATCAAAGCTTTAACACTTGGGCATGTCCTCATCATTAAACCTAACATTTTGACATCAGAACAATGGATATCCAGATGCACTTGGCAAACACTTGACATTTGTCTCTTAATTTTTATCTTGATATTAGTTTTTCAACGAGATCCCACTAAGCAGGATTTAGAGAAGCAACAATGTATCATGACGGTTGACACACATGACTACTAGTTTCTCAGTGAGGCCCTGACTTTGGGATTTATAAAAACAACGACATATCATGGTAAGGGCTCTATTTTGTATTTTGACAATCATGCCGCTAGTTTCTCAAGGATGTCCTGGAAACAAGATTTAGAGAAGCAACGATGTTACATGATTTGTCCTTGTCTTTTTCTACTTGTGGTTGATTATGACAAAAAGACTGGGGCAATCACACTCTTAGTATGAGTCATGATCATCCTTTTTTGTGACTGCTTGTCTTACGTAATGGTACGACCGTGCACACCTTGATCTATGTCATATCATGGTGTTTCTTGGCCATTACGATAGTCTGCCCAATGATGATTAAGAGCAATAAATACTAATGTCCTATGGTAAAGTTTTGAAGTATTTGGTCTAGGAATTAACATGCATTTTCATCAGTCTAGTCAGCTCCTCTTCTTCGGTCTCGTCATCTCTCATCAGTTTCATCGTCTTCTCTCATCCACCTCACGATGATATCCTGTGACATTCAAAAACATAAGTGCATACATGATCATATAAACATTGCATTAGGTCCATACATACAACATCCATAGCATCAAATCATATACATAATCACAAACATTGCATTAAAATAATCATCAACATTGCATCTTTTACTAAAATACATTATACACATCATTATCATTATCATCTCATATAAATAAGCATTGCATCATCATGGCATCAACATCACAGATAAGCATCATAGGACATACATGGCATCATAAATCAACATCATACATCATACATATCATAATACATTAAATCAAAGAACATCACATAACACATGTAGGCCGCATCAAAACTGCATCATCATATAGTATCATTTCAAAAATGTACAATGTCATAGGATAAAGTCATGGGATATCCCAAAAATGGAGCTCGCTGGCTCAATAATATACATAGTGTGTCATAATAACAAAATACCCCTAGGGTAGACTCTCATCATCCCCTCGAGGTGAAGAATGTGGAGGTGGAAGCTCTATCACTGGCACTAAAATGATAGGTGGACCTGTCACAACCTCTGCCTGTGCCACTAGTGGAACTATGAAGGACAGTGTCATCTCAATGGTAACAAACATTTGTGATGTCACTGCAGCTGGACTCTAAGAAGAAGAGGGATCAACCACTGGTGGCTGTACCTATACCGACCTCTACACTAAACCGGTCGACCCATGACTATAACCCAAATAGTGACTCGGGGTGTGCTTGCGTGAATGATGTGACCTGTGGCCTGAAGTGTGTCCTGTCGAGGTAGACCCTCTGACACTGGTATGACTCCTACTGCCACTAGCACTGCCTGATTTGTGGCCACTACCTGTCCTCGACTGTGACCAAGACAAAGTAGGATCATGTCACTCCGGTGGCACTGCCTGCTCATACAAGGTCCGGTACTGCCCCAATCTCATGCTCACCCTGGCTAGCTCGCGAGCCATGTCTCCCATAGGCCCTGTGCATAATGCTGCAAAATCTGTGCACCACTGAGCTACATCCTGCTGGCAGATCACCGCCTGATCCCGCTCCACCCGGGCTACCTCCAACGCTGACTGCAGTGACCTGACCTGTGTCATGCTATCATCCAATCTCTGTTGTAGATCAGCCACCCTCTGATCTATTATGGCATCCTAGGGAAAACCTGAGCTGGAGGGTATCTCCTCCTCTCCCTCTACCATCCACCATCTGAGGAGTCTCTCGGCCTCATCCATGGCATCGTCCTCATCATCATCATCCTCTGCCACCTCCTCCTCCTACCCTCCCACCTCCACCTCCACCTCCTCCTCCTGTCCTCCTACCTCCAACTCCTCCTCATGCCTCTCCTCTGCCTCCTCCTCATGCCTCTCCACCTTCACCTCCTCCTCATGCTGCTCCTCCCATCTCTCCTCACCCTCTCCCTCCTATCTGGGCTACTCCTCTCTCTCCCCCTCCTCACCAACCTCGGGGATAGCATCTAATGCTACCCTCGCCAAGCACTTCCGTACCCTCTGGCCCTATCTCTGACCGTCTCACCTCTGCCTCTGGCCGTCTCTACCATCATCTCCCCCTTGCCTCCATCCTTGCCTCCATCTCTACCCCTGCCTCCATCCCTACCTCCATCTCTACTCTGGCCTCTGCCCCTGTCACCGCATCTGCCTCCCCATCTGGCCCTTGGCACACGAGGTATCACTGATTTCCTATCCACATGTGTTGGCCCGTCAGGATCTGTCAACGGCACTGGTCTGCGTGCCTACCACCATAAATCATAATCTGGTGTCATCCTAGGATCGGTTGCTCCTCCACTCCAACCCTAGGCCTAGGCTACTAGCCCGTCAATCTGCTACTCGGAAAATGCCACTGGGATGGCTGGCCCCCATACATACTGTCAGGACGATCTAGCATACTCGGTTGTCCCCGCAGGTACACCCTATTACTCTCTGAACTGCCTCAGGACACACTGTGGTAGGTACATCTCAATAATCAACAACGTCTGCACTGTCCTGCCAATCAAATATCTAAACTGCCTGCACAGACTCAAGTGCTCATCCTCATCATCCCACTATCCACAATCTCGGTATGGTCTCTAGATAAAAGATATCATCGTATCGATACGATGCCGCCACCAACCTGTCTCACCCATATGAGTCTCTTGTAACACACTGGCATAGTAATAAGCAAAAGACATACCATCAGCCAATTGTGGTCTATCAATGGGAGGTCAGAATATCGATATGTGCTCCTAGGCCCATATCATCATCAGTGTAGTCCCACACGAGATGCTCTCTCCTCTCCTATAAGAAACATCATGCAACTGGTGGTAGAGTGTCCCAAGTAAGCAAGGACCCCAAGCATAAATAGTCCTGTCTCGCCTCATGCCCACCAAGACGTCTCCCTAGCCAATAGGGAATCTGTGTCCCCACCGGTTGGGAACCAAAATACCTGCAATCAGAGTCGCAAGGAATGCATCAAAGTGACCATAATGCTCTTCCAGGAACTCCCACCTGATCTCGTAACCCTGAATACCTAGTCCAACACCCTGATCTTGATAGTAGGCATGGAAGGTCTGCTCACCATGTCGAGGGTTGTAGACGATCTGCTCCCCGCAAATCGGCAGTCGCAGAATACAATAGACATCCTCTAAAGTAATGGTGGCCTCACCTGTCGGCAGGTGGAAGGAGCAGGTCTCTGAATGCCACCGCTCACATAGCGCCGTCAGTAGTCCCCTGTTCGCCCAAATGGCGGGCATGAAAGTAACATAGAATAATCCTAATCGCATCAATCGTCACCGCTCTCGTGGGCTCAACTAGTTAGCAAACCAAAATGTTGTCGGTATGCTCTCATGGGTATAAATCGGGGCAAGCTTCCTCTGCAAAACATCAAGCAAGTCATCAGAACACTTTGAGAAAATTAGCTAATATTATCAAAATGCATCTAAGGTTACGCAAACATCAAAACCAACTCTAGACAAGTGAAAGGAAAATGTGTCGCGGTAAAGAAATTGCGTCTCAAAACATCAATTGTGTCGTTCCGCACATCAAATGCGGTCCAAGATCGCAAATGCGTTTCCTTTTCACACTTGCGTCATGAATTTTAACACTTGCATCACATATAAATGAATGCGTCTCGTGATAACAATTGTGTCAAAAAAAGAGGTGAATGCGTTGCAAATAAACGATTGCGGCATTCAAATATTCAAATGCGACTCAAAATGTTGAATGCGTTGCAGGGATTAAAAAATGCGGCATGAACCACCGCTTGGCCTAAAATCCCTTTCACACTTGCGTCACGATGCATCAAATACGTTAAACGCGAACGTAGTTGCATCGCGGTGCAAATGTTGTTGGCCCTAGAAACTTAAAATTGACACGCAAAACGAGAAAATTACAAAGTGGGATAGGGGTACGTACCACTCGTTCTGAGCCCTCTGGCTATCTAAAGGTCCAGACGATCTCCTCGTGATGCTCTGACACTAGAATCACCATCGTCGCTGCTGTGCTTTTTCGCTCTGAGCTCTTGAATTCGCAAGGTAAATAATAGAAGTGAATTGACTTTTACCCCTTTCTCAACCTATTTATAAGGTCAAAATGACATTTTTCAAACAAGGTTAATACTGGAAGGTCATTTGACCAAGTGTGATCACCCCGTTGACTGTCTTAAACATGTCCGAATCCAAAACTGACTATGCCATTATTTTTCTAGTCATCAGATTGATTTATTGAGACCCTTTACAAAAAAAATTGTCACCAACCCAACATTTGAAAAATTTCCCGAGGGGGCAATGATACTTCGTACCTTCACTGGGGCATATTGTCGACTTATTTTCTTTGTCACAATGTGACATGCTACATTATGACAAAGAGGGGCAAAATGTAGACACCTAAAAATGACCTAGGCCTGCAAGCTTCATTTTTACCACTTTCGTCCTAGCATAATTATGACATCTAATTATGTCCTTGGTCCACATTCGACTATTAATTAAATAATTTATAATTGTTTAATTAATTTATGTCTTTGTATTCTTCATGATTATTAAATAAATAAATTTTATTTATTTATTAAATATGTCATTAATTGGCTAAGTCTTCCCTTAATTAATTTATTTAATTCCCCTTTGTCATATATTTCTTCCTGATTATTAAATAAATAATTTTTATTTATTTATTTAATGTCACTAACTGTCATAATTAAATGAATTGATTAATTTATTTAATTAGTTAATCATATCTTCTAAATTAAATAATTAAATTTAATTATTTAATTGCCAATTTAACATTCCTCTCATTTTAAATAAATGAAATTATTTAAAATGTCATCACAATCTTAACTGTCAGTCCATTTTGGTAAATAATTTGAATTAATTTAATTCAAGTTGGTAACTAATCTTCCAAAAATCAAGTAATCGGGCAGATTCTTGATTTTCCAAATCTGCTTTTCAGTTCAACCCTTATCTCTTTGATTTTTCGAATCTCGCAAATCAGACAATCTTTATCTTCTTGATTTTCAAAAATCTTTATTTTCTAATTAATTTGTCTCATTATTCTCCATCGTCGATCCATTTATCTGAGGTTTTATCTTGACCGTTCGATTAAAGAATTTTCCCTAACCCTAATTAGGGATTCTCAGGTTTAATCTAGACCTCTCATTCTAGGTTTTTCTTAGAATTTAATCTCATCTATCCACTCAAAATTGTGTTTTCTATAAAAGGAAAATTTTCTCATAATTTCGGGATCCCGTCATTTTTAATATAGGCACTATAGTCATTTTAACATTGGTAATCATTATTTTCATTTACCATATTGTCATAGACATAGACATAATTTTATTAAATCCTTCAACATTTGCATAGGACTTTGGCATTATTATAGGTTGCTCAATTCAAAATCTGAGGGCCTCATTGACTTGCTGCAAACTAGAAGGTGCTATGAAAGTGAAGCATGGAAGGAAAGGAAGGTATAATCGTTCTTTATTTTGATTTTCCATTGTTCTTGATAGCCTCTTTGGATTTTTGATGTTTATTATTTGATAAGCTAACCCCATCTAAATTTCCATAGATACACAATCTGTACAGATCCTGGTGGATGGAAAGTGTTTATTTATGCAAGACGCCTGTTTGCCAGGTTTTCACCAAGGTACTTGCCCAAAGTGCCACCGAAGTGGTTTTCACTAGAGGATAATTTTTTTGATTCTTTTTCTCTTTTTGGATTTTTCTTTTTTGATTTTTTTGTTGTCACCAAGATGCCTATTTGCCAGGTTTTCACCAAGGTAACCATTTTTAAAGGACTTTTTTCTGATTTTTTTTTGGATTTTTTGTTCTATACCTTGAAAGATTTAGGCATAAAACTTTTTGAGATAAGTGTTATTCATTAGCTCCTGCAGAGGTTCCCCTTCGGGTGTTGATAACTGATATGCCCTTTACTTGTAACTTGCTATTATGACGAATGGTCCTAACCAATTAGGTTCGAACTTGCCTTTGCTGCTTGGGTTTGGGACATTTTTTTTATTTTCTTTTAAGACTAGTTCTCTGACTTGGAAAGTCTTGCTTTTGATTTTCTTATTGTAGCTCCTTTTGAGTCTATTCTGATAGACTTGCAAGTGATTTAAAGAATCTATCCATCTCTCATCTAGTAGCTCTAGCTCATTTAGTCTTGATACTCTGTATTCTTCATCAGTGATGAGGTTTTGCAGTGATATCTTGAGGGATGGGAGCTCAGTCTCAATGGGGAGAACCGCTTCTGATCCATAGACCAAGGAGAATGGGGTGGTGCTAGTGGGTGTGCGGATGCTGGTTCGATAAGCCCAGAGGGCGGGATTAAGCTGTAGATGTCAGTCACGACCTGCGTCATTGACTTTTTTCTTGAGGATTTTGAGGATGGTTTTGTTTGTAGCTTTTGCTTGGCCATTGCCCTGGGGATAGTACAAAGTGGAGAAGCGATGTTGGATTTTGAATTTCTCACACAAGTCATGGACATCTTGATTCTTGAATGGTGTCCCATTATCTGAGATAATGGCTTGTGGAACACCATAATGACAGATGAGATAGTTCAGGATGAATTTTGAGATATGCTTCCCAGTTATATACATCATGGGTATGGCTTCCACCCACTTTGTAAAGTACTCAGTTGCAGTTATGATGAATTTGTGGCCATTGGATGAGGTGGGTGTGATTTTCCCAATGAGATCAAGTCCCCACTGTGAAAAGGGCCATGGTGTGACGATAGGGTGAAGCTTTTGAGTTGGAGCATTGATGAGGTCCCCGTGCTGCTAACATTGTAGACACTTTCTGGCATGATCATGTGCTTCTCTTTCAATTATGGGCCAATAATACCCCATCCTCAGTAGTTTCTTGGCTATGGTCATTCCACTTGAGTGTGAACCATAGATACCATTGTGTACCTTAGTTAGAGCGGTTAATGCCTCCTCAGCATTTAAGCAGCATAGCAAGGTACCTTCTATGCTTCTACGGTATAAGGTATCACCTAGGATGACAAATTTGGATGCCTTTTTAGCAAAGGTTCATTTTAGGTTTGATGGTAGGTTAGCGGGTATGACTCCTATTCGAAGATATGTGTAGATATCATGATACCAAGGATCACTGGGACCAACGATTTCACACACTAATTCTGATTATGGTACCTCGAATGTGGGAATGAGGAGCTGCTCAATCAAGAATTCATATTTTGGAATGTTGTTGGGGATGTTCAGTAGGGACCCAATTGTTGCCATGGCATCTGCTACTCTGTTGTTGGTTCTAGGAATCTGCTCAAATGTTATTTCTATAAAATATTCTTTGAGAGTCTCCACCAATTTATTGTATGGAGTGAGCTTATCATCCTTGGTCTGATATTCATTATTGACTTGATTTATGGGTGGGTGCATGAAGTTGGGTACCAATTTTCTGGCCACTTTTGAATTTTTTTTTACAAAACATGCTCACATTATTTCACGTTAAAAAAAAAGAAAAAAGTGAAATTATTTTCCTTGAAATACCAACCCAAAGGCTTAGAGAGCATTCCCAACAAGGCCAGAGACTTTTTTTGCAATTTCTACAATTTTTGACATAATCGGGTCCGTGCTCACCATCAAGATTGCATCTAGTTCAATATCAACAAAATAAAAAACATGGGTAATGTTAGGTTCTCTCTTAGCTATCCAACGATATTTTTTTTTTCACTTTTTGACAATGTTAAGCCTTTCATCCATAATTTCTTTTGTTTGTATGCTTGTTTTTTGCTAAAAAGTAGTGTTTGGTGTTTTTTTGGTTATAAATTAACCATTCATCAAAATTTAAAATAAATTACATTTTTAGAAACTAGACTCCATTCTACAAATTTTAGAAAAAAAAAAACAATTATTTTCAAAAAAAATTAGGGGGAGCACGGCCAAAATTCTGCTTTTCAGGAAGTGCCCACTTAGAAAATTAGTAAAAAATCAAATATTCATTAAAAAATTATCAGAAAAAATTGTGCATCAACTAGATGCTATTAGCTAACTTTTGACCATAACAATTTTAGAAATACTACAAAAAAGTTCATCGTGCTCAAGTCGTACAAGAGTTGCTATGTTATGTTTTTTTGATAAAAATAACACCAATTTGTGTACATCCCTCTTTTGAACCCCTTAATCTAAACCATTTTCAAAATAAATTAGTAGTTTAGAAAGTAGACTCAGAGCACTTTGATCCTTGTGTTTGTTCCATCTCAAAATTTTGAGTGTAGCTATCCTAAATTTCACGTCCAAGGTCAACATTTCCTGATTTCAGAAAAAAAGTGGCCACTTAAGCCCCCTTTTTAGGAACCATCTTGGTGCACTTACCCTTATGATCAACTGAGAGTCTCCGTATACTTTGAGAGATATGATGTTCCATTGCACTGCTATCTTGAGACCTATAGTCAAAGCCTCGTATTCTGCGATGTTGTTAGTGCAAGGAAATGTCATTTTGTATGACCTTGGTATGAAATCTCTTGTGGGGTGATGAAGAAGACACCAGCTCCTGATCCATGTTGCGTGTATGAGCCATCGAAGTATAGTTTCCAATGGTCAGCTATGTTGAGGTTAAAAATAGATTCATCTGGAAACTCTAAGACAAGAGGATTCTCAGAATAGATAGGTGCTTCTGCTAGTTGGTCTATGATAACCTGACCCTTGATTGCTTTTGTCTCCACATACTCGATGTCATACTCTGACAGTATCATCACCCCTTTTTCCATTCTTCTTGTGAGCATTGCCTTTGATAAGAGATACTTGAGGGGGTCAATTTTGGTGATGAGCTTTATCTTGTGTTCCAACATGTAATGTCTGAATTTTTGTGATGCAAACACTACTGCGAGGCATGCTTTCTCGATGAATGAGTAGTTTAGCTCATGACTGACCATTGTCCTGCTGATATAGTAGATAGCCCTCTCTGTTCTGTTTTCATCATGCTGAGCTAGGAGAGCTCCAAGGGCTATTGCTGTTGTTGAAATGTATAGGATCAATGGCTTTCTTGGGATGGGTGGCATTAATACTGGTCGTGTCAGTAGGTATTCCTTGATTTTGTTAAATGCCTCTTCACACTTTGTATCCCATTTGTACGCTACCCCCTTGTGGAGTAGGTGAGAATATGGGTTTTGTTTGTCTGCCAGTTGTGCTATGAATCATCAGATGCATTGAAGTCTGACTTGGAGACCTCTCAGTTGCCTTAATGTTTTTGGTGCCTCCATCTCAAGGATTGCTTTCACTTTTTCTGGATCCACCTCGATACCCCTCATGGACACTATGTATCCTAGCAATTTACCTGATTGTATGCCGAAGACACACTTCTTTGGATTTAGTCTAACTTTGTATTCCTCTAGTCTATCAAAGATAGCACCTAGGGTTGCTATATGATCTTGTCTTTTCCTTGACTTAGCTAGAATGTCTTCGACATAGTCTTCAACTGTTTTATGAATCATGTCATGGAATATCAATGTCATGGCCCTTTGATAGGTTGCTCCTGCATTCTTTAGGCTGAATGGCATTATGTTCCAGCAGTAGGTCTTAATGGACAAGTGAAAACAATCTTATGTTGATCTTCTTTTGCTATCATGATCTGATTGTATCCTAAAAATCTGTCCATTAGTGATAGCATCTCATGTCCTGTTGTCATGTCTACTATCATGCCGATGTTGGGAAGCGCAAAATCATCCTTTGGACATGCTTTGTTCAAATCTCTAAAGTCTGTACAAATTTTGATGGCTCCGTTAGGCTTTGAAACAGGTACCAAGTTTGACACCCATTCTGGATAATCGATTGGTCGTATGAATCCTGCATCTAACAACTTTTTGAGCTCCATTTTGACCAATAAGGCAATTTGAGGATGCATTTTTTGAAGTTTTTGTTTGACCGGCTTTGCTTCTGGATACACTGCTAAGTGATAAACCACAGTCTCTGGATCAAGCCCTGGCATGCCAGCATAACTCAATGCGAAGTTTATTTTCCTTTCCCTTAGGAATGCTGCTAGGATTTCTTGTTGTTCTGATAATAGTGATTCCACATAGAATGTGATATGCGGGGTCTCCTCTGTTCCTAGGTTGACAGTATTGCATTTTTCGGCCAAGACAGTTGACTTTTCCTTATGAATAGCTCTTAAAGGAAGATTGAATCCTTCATCCTCGGGCGCCTCAGAGAGGTTTTTACTGTTGGATACGTCCTTTCTTTTTACTATTTTCTTGTCAGAGAGTGCCACAGTGTGGTTTTCACTCAAGGACTTAGATATGATTCTTAGTTTCTCATTTTTGCGACTAAAGGATTCAATCGTTTCCCCATAATAGGAATGTGTGTCCAACTCCATTATAAATCTTGCTTTGTGATCCCCATCTAGAATGTTGTCCTACAATCCCATGAATTCTGAGAGTGCCTCATCATTTTCGAATGTATCAAGAACCAGTGGTCCTCGTTGGTCGTAGTCGATGAGTTGGGGATAGACTAGGCAGATCTCATGATTTTGATGGTCTGGTTCGAAGGATAGGGTACTAATCATACACAGGGTGGTGTCCTCAAATAATGTAGGTAGATTGGTCATGGTATCCTCATCATCGCTACTAATATAGGCCTCAGTTATAAAGTTATGTATGTATCTACCTATTGATATTGGTGAGCATATTTCTGCTACTATTGGTTGAGGAGAAATATTAACCGTTCTAACCAGAGGACTTCGGCCACATATAGTTATACTCGGAGGAGTACATCCAAGGCTAAGATTTTTTATAGGTCGCGTCTCTAGCATGATAGGTATTATGAGCCCGTTGTCATTTTGTCCCAGTCTTTGATTTCTGTCATAGCCCATTGTGAGCATCATTTGTAGGCCATGGCTTGTCTCATCCATTGGTAATTCAGGTGTTGGTCTTTCATCTTGATATAAGATGTGAGATGGATCTTCTTCAATAACCTCCTGGCCAAGGTCTCCCCATCTTGTGAATTCGGGATAGTCTTTAGGAAACGTTTGTGATGTGGAAGCTTGATTTTCTTGTGGACGTCCCCATGATCTAGGAGATTGTGGTAACTCTCCTATCACAAAAGCATTGTTAGGGAGCTTGTAGCTTCCACAACCATCCTCTTGGATGATGAGCTTGATGTCAGAGATGGTGGGGATGGTGGGAGTGGCGGGTTTCTCTGTCGTAGAAGTGGACGCGAGAGTGGCGAGGTTGATGTATGGTGTGGTTGGGCCCTCATCATTTTTTGGAACTTGGGGGATTTTGTAATACTTTACTTCAATATTTTTGCAATATGAGAAAGGTTCAGGATCTCCATGGATAGTAACCTCTTGTCCATTATGTATAAATTTCACACATTGGTGGAAGGTTGATGCTACGGATTTCATTGCATGGATCCATGGGCGTCCCAGGAAGATATTATATGGCAAGTTGAGGTCCAAGACCTGACAAGTGGTTTCCATGAGAGTCGGCCCTACTTGAATAGGGAGTTTGATTGTTCCTTGAGATAATCTTTCTTGGTCATCATATGCTCTTATCGTGATGCCCTTGCCTTTGTCGATGGAATCTTCTGATATTTTCAAGTGCTTCATGAGGCTTAGGGAACATATGTTCAAGCCTGCGCCTCCATCCACCAAGACCCTTTTGATTTTTCTCTTGTGTACAATGGCTTCCAAGTGAAGTGCACGGTTGTGAGATGGTTGCGTGGGGAAATCTTGGTCAGAAAATGTAAGGAGATTAGGTGTTATGATTTTTCCAACCATAGCTTGGAATTGCTCCGCATCGAGATCTTCACGGACAGTGGATGAGGCTAATGCTTCCTCAAGGATCTTTTTATGTGCAGATGAGATTTTTAACAACTCCATGATAGAGATGTGTGCTGGTGTTCTCTTGAGTTGATCTAAGACATTGTAGCCATTAGGAACGGATCTAGATGAAGGGACTTTATTTGGTTGGGATGATCCTGTGATGGTGACTTTTTCGTCTCTTGATTCCACAATCTTCGGCATGGGCACCCTTGATGGTTATGACCATGAAGTCTTCATTTAGGGAGGCAATGACTATTCATACACATGATTTACATTTCCCTTCCCTTTATCATTTTTATTCCCTTTGTTGCCATGATTCGACATCAGATTCGTATATATCTTAAGATCCTAATTTCCCATAGGTTGTTCCACATTTATGATTTTCTTATCGGTGAGATCTTGGATGATGTTTTTGAGTCTCATGCAGCTGTTTTTGGTATGACCTTTGATTTTGTGAAATTCAAAAAGTTGATTCTTGTTATACCAAGGAGGTTTGACATCGGGTTCTTGGTAATTCTTGAATATTGGAGGCTTGATGAGTTTTTCGTCGATCAAGTTTTTCATATGTCCTCAAGTGGTTCCCCCAAAATGGTGTATTTTCATTTGGGATAACTTTTGCATTGGGGTGGTCCTCTTTGGTCATTGAGATATTGATGGTTGGATTATTGTTGGGTTGGTGTGTTGTGTGATGGTGGTTTTGGTGTTGAATTTGGATTTGCAGTGCGGGTGTATGTTGGTGTGGGGCACTAATGACCACCTTGGCATCAATGACACCATCGTTAGTAACATTTTTGTTTCTTTCCCACGTATGAGGTTTATCGTTGTAATTGGATGGTGGGTTGTTGTTTTGTTGTTCGTGGTATGATGTTGATTCTGCGGGTTGAGTCATAAGGTCTCTTTCGATGCTGAGCACCTTGGATTTCAATTGATCATATGTGGTGATGCCCTGAACCTTGAGATGAAATGCCAAGTGGCCTTCAAGGTTGGCTATGATGGTGTAAACTTTTTGTTCTTTTGGCATGGTCCACTTGCTCTGATTGGCCTTGGATAGCCATCGTTGTAGGAATGAGGCAAATGATTCACCCTTTCCTTGTTTTAGAGCTGAGAGTTCTTCGAGAGTAACATCCATTGCAATGTTGCATGCATAATTTTTAATGAATGCGTCCCTCATTTATTGGAATGTTTTAATTCCTGAAGGTAAGTGAGAGAACCATTCTATAGCGTGGCCTACCAAGCTCCTAGGAAATAGCTGCATCAGATAAGTATCGTCATATGCGACCTCCATACAATGAACCTATAATTCCCTGACGTAATCTTCAGGGTTTCCCATCCCTTGATATTTGTCAAATTTGGAGATTTCAAATCCCTTGGGGAATGGTTGGGTGAAGCCACATAAGTGGTTTACACTTTTGAAGAGGAAGGAAATTTTGAATTTTTCCCATTCCTCATATCAAATGGGTTCGGCCGAACCCATGGTTCGGCCGAACCAATGAAATCCCCTATTAAAAAATCATACTAGAGTGGGTTCGGCCGAACCTAGGTTCGGCCGAACCCATTTAGTATGGCTAAAACAAAAAAATCTTTCATTTAATTGCTTTTCTTAATTGCATGGATTGGTGGTTCGACTGAACATGGGTTCGGTCAAACCCAACCGAACCTTTCCAAAATGTTCGACCGAACACTTGTTCTTGAACCCCTCTTTTTTCACCCTTAGTTCCTAAGGCACCAGAATTGTTGAAAATTTTGCGTTTCAAGCTCGATTTCAGAATGAAAATGGAGAAGATCTCAAAAACCCAACTAGTATTGGGTTCCCCTCAAAACGAGCTATCCAATGAATATAATTTTAGTATGTTTTGATTATATTATCTATCTGTTTTTAAGTTTTATTAAATATAGGTTTCAAAAACAAAACTCTCTGTTCTACAAGTGAAAAAAATAGAAGATTATCAAAAAAATTAAAAATATGAGTGCACGATAATTGGGTTTGATCAAAAAAAAAAAAAGAATTTCGATACATCGTAAAAGTTATCTTATGTATGTTATGTCACGAATTTGAAATTGATTTGACTTTTGGATTAAAAAATATTCAATAAAACTATCTAACCAAGTGGAAGCACTAGATATCGGAGTTACAAATCTAAATTTGAAAGAATTGGAATTTTATCTTTCAAGGAAAAAAATTTATATTATATGATGTAAACTTTTTAAAAATGTTGTTTTTTGAAAAAAACTAATTTTTGTGGGAGATGGAAAAAGAAGTGCAATCTGATTCCAAAAAAATTGAAAAAAATATTTTTAGAATCTACAGACAAAATATGACAAGACTCTAGTTTGCATCATCTTCAAATTATTTACGGTTTAATCGCTATAGGTGCCCGAATGTGGAGATTGTGTTAAAAAAAAAAATATCAGTGTCCAGTTAGGCCAAAAAGTGTAAACCACTATTGTGGGATCACCCGGTTTCATTATTAAGCTCCTATCAAATGGATAGGGACACAAGTTGCTTGATGTTTTGGTTGTTCGCCCTGATTGAAGGTTGAGCACTTGTTGTGAGAGAAACCTGAGTTGTGTCATCACATCATTTTGGGGATCATGGGGTGGGATGAAAGTGTTTTGGGGTGTTTCAATCATGGGTTGGATGGGTGGCTTGGTCGGTACATTTTTCGATGGTATCTATATGTTCTGGCGAGCAAGGTAGGCTTCCACCTGCTTTTGTATGAACAATGCTTGTTGTTGATCTTGATGTTGTTGTGCTAAGATTTGTGCTTGTTGTTGTGCTTGTTGTTCCAACAACGCTTGTTGTTGTGCTTGTTGTTGTTCCAACAATGCTTGTTGTTGGGCTGCCAATTTTGTTGCTTCTTGTTGCTATTGGTATTGCTTTAATGCTTGTTGATATGCTTGCAATTATGTTGCTTGTCTTTGTGCAAGAAGTTGTGCTTGATATTGAGCTTGTTGTGCCTGATATTCGGCTTGCGCTTGAGCTTGTGCTTGTGCTATTTGTGTTTGTGCTTCTTGTTGTTGCTATAGAAGTTGTGCTTGAGCGGCCCTTTGTGCTTGCAATGCTTGTGCGACTTGTGCAGCTTGGGTGGCTTGTTGTTTTTGTTGTTGCAATAATGCTTGGGCTTGTTGTGCTTGTAAGGCAGCTTGGGCTATTTGGGCGGCCTGTGCAACTTGAGCAGCTTGCTGAGCAGCTAGTTGTTCGGTTTTTTGTTTCTGAACTTGTTGGTATCCTCTTTGGAAAGCAGCTTGCTATGTCGCGTCGTATTGGCTTGATGTGGTGGATTTGGAATGGTGTTTGTGAAGGTGGTGTCGGTGTTTTGCATGATGGATGGGGCTGTTGATATGGTTGGTCCTTGAGAGACCATGCTTTGTGATGTTAAGGGGGTGTTTGATGATGTTGCAATTGCTTGTGTGTTTGTCGTTTGTTGTTGCGGTATCAATGAAATTTTTTGAGCATTTGGCATAGTGCTTTGATTGATATTTGAGATAGCAGTTTGATTGAAATTTGGTATAGGGGGAAGCCCTAAACCAAGGAGTGGTGTGGATGATAATGGAAATGGTGGGAGAGGTGGAAATGTAAGGGGTGTGAGTTGTGAGAATGTTGTGGTGTTAAATATGCCCCCTAGTCCGAACATATCTCCCTCTTCTTGTGAATTTGTGAGAAGAGGTGTTTGAGGTGTTGCGTGGAAAAATTATGATGATGGATCATGATGGAATGTGAGAGGAACATTTTTGTGTAATGGGTTTTGGGGTACGTTTTGTTCCAAGGTGGTGTTTGCATCCAAATTTTGATTATTAACAAGGGGGTGTGTTTGAATTGCATTGAGAAATGCACTTCCCTTATTAACATTGGGTTGGGTTGGAGCAAACGACGTTGTGATTTGCAGAATGGTTTGCATGATTTTTTGAGATGGGGGTGTAGATGAGATGGGAATGGTGGATGAAATTGGTAGAAAAGATGCCTCTACTATGGTACTCACATCAAAATCCAAAGGTAACTTGGCCCCTTGTTTCACTAGCTCAAGCATGTATAACGAAGGGTTGAGCCTCATCATCATGTTGATGATGTTGTCTGGATTTTGGAGCATTTCAGTCATTTCCTCATGAGACATTCCAAAGGTAAGGTCCTCTCCTTGGTTTTCTTCTTGCGGATTTTGCAATGATGAGAGGGTCAATGGATTACTTGATTCAGCAGGATTCATTTCTACATTTTTTTGGCTAAGATCACTTGAAGCAGGTGTTTCTTTGTTGGCTTCCATAATCTTCTTGTATTGAGATCTAGTTAGAACCATAAAACAAGGATCAATTTTCGAGAATATGGGAGATGAATCTCTTGATTCTTTGGATCAATCATTATTTTATGCCCCAAAGTAGAAATTTTTAGGATGCCTTGAGGATCAAAGGTGATGATATGATGATGATGTTAGGGATGGATGATACAGATGTTTTTGGATTTTGATAAATCTTGAATGAGATACTAGGCTTTTAGGACTTGCAGATTTTGATTTTGATTTGTTTCTAGGATTTGGGATTTTGTCCTTGATTTTGATTTTGATCAAAAAGACCCTAAGATGTTGGATGATGATCTAAGGGATAGCTTTGTTCAATGGATGATTATTTGAATATGTGCGAGGAGAAGGATGCATCTACCCACACCTATTCAAACAAGATGATTGTTTTACTAAGTATATGAAGAAGGGTTCATCTACATATACTAAGCTAGACAAGATGATTTTGATAACTTTGACTAAGCATATGCAAAATGATGCATCTACATATACCTAGCCAAAGGTGTTTTTGATAATGTTTTTCAAGGATTTAGTCTCAATGATTTTGATGATTTTGATTTTGCCAAAAAGCCTAGTATTAAGGATGATTTCAAGATTTTCCAAAAGGTGATTTGTGAGATGATGTTTGTTTTGATGTTTTGGAGGATGGATGAAAAATATTTTGATATGTTTTGATCCTAAGATGAACCTAAAAAGGACACTTTGTTTTCCTAGACCTAGGTATTGAAGAGCATGCAAATGCTTCCTAAAGACCTTTGTGACCAAGAGATTATTTCATTTGAACATTCATTTTCAGATTTCCAACCAATGATTTTTGCTTTGGGATTGTGAGTCTTCAACACATATGAAAGTTCATTTTGCTTAGCTTTGCTTAATGTCTTTATTTTACCAAAAACACTTTCTTCGATTAGGTTGTCAAACTAGGATGTCCAATGTCTTAATGTCTTCAAACCCCACAAGATATGTTATGTGGAAATTCAATGAACTTAAGGCAAGGGTTTTCCTATTGTTTACTTAAGGAGAAAAATCAAGATATAATCCAATGTTTAGAAACCTCTAAGGATATTAATCCCAAGGGAAAGCAATAACATATGGATTGATTCAATTGTATTTGTCTTCAAAAGGGTTTGAATTTTGGATGAGGTTCAAGTGTTTGTTTCCATGGTGTTTTCGATCAAGCAATGCATTTTGTAACCCAAGAATAAGTACAATCCTATGGATGTGTAAGACAATATTTGTTGGATTCCCACTTGGACAAGTCCAGCTACACTTATTCTAGCGAATGGTTAGATGCTTGACCCCACTGGCTCCCCTCCACGACACTCACTTATACAGGGCAACCGAGCATCAACACCCATGAAACTCCCATGGCATGTTTTACATTTTTACTAGAAGACTATAAAAGTGTGGGGTGGCTTGAGAACAACCGTTCTTGCACCAACAAATAGTTTAAAGGATTTTGGAAAATTCTAGCACATGGGTTTTAATAAGGACTTTCTGTTCGTGGAGATTGACCCATACGGTAAGAGTCCCCTTTCGGATCCATCTTGTTGGAATCAACCACGTGATATTGGTATTTCTTCCAATATCCACATTTATATCCCGGTTGGAAATACTCTTGGCTTTAGAGTGTTACCGGTTGAGTCGTTCCCTTGGGTGAGTACTTTTTCCCCAAGGCAAGCCCTCTAGGATAAACAAAAGCGAATGAAGAACAATATTCGTAACTCGATCAATCCTTGTTGGCAACAAGGAGAGAGAATATATGCAACAATGCCCCTACTCACACTCGCACAAGATGTTCATTTTTAAACCCAAATTGAGGTGTGGAGGTGATTGCTTTGTCTCACCCTAAAGTCATAAAAAGGCCTTTTGATTCTCAAGATCGCTATAAAGCGCGAGAGAAGCGCATACATCCTTTTTCAATGGCTTTAGTTTAAGTAAGCTCTCACAAAAAACAAAGTTACACTTGTTCTTTTTAAATCCACAAAGCAAAATGTGAGTTCATTTTAGAGCACCAAAAGACAAATGATAGACACTTTGTTCAATTGTTAATCCAAGAAACAAAATCTAGTAAGTTGTGATCCTAAAGTTCGTTTTAGCCCATTGCAAGAAATAAACAAAAAGATTCTTTTTAAACCCAAAGGAAGATTAGTGTCCTAAGAAAGAAGTGCTAATAATTCCTTAAAGAAGTGTTAAACAAACACTAAAGTGTTTAAAAACACTTTGATTGGACAAAATATCATCATCATGCTCCTCCTTCCTTTTTTTTCGATTTCCAACCTACAAGTGAGAGAAACCAGTCAGATTCTGGAAAATATAGAAGTTAAAAACCAAAAAACAAAAGACACATTAATCATAAATCAAAAGCACATGATAAAATTAAATTTTCCCTTTTTACTGTCTTCCACCGTTGCAACTCGTAACTGCGTTGCAGTTTGGTTTCTGAGTGGTGCCCTCATAGCACCGCTTACCAATCAACATCACTCTATGTCAAGACAGAGAGCTCAACTGTGTCGCAATTTTTGACCCATGTCACAATTTCCCTCCAGCGTCGCAGTTTTTGAAATCTTTGAAAATTCCTGCAAATCAACGAGTCTAGCGGCAGAGTTTAAAATTCAAATATTTTGGCGGGATGAGTCTAGCGTCACAGTTTTAATTTTAAGCGATGCCATATAGCAACGCTGAAGAGCCCGTGGTGCCAAAATAGCGACACTGAGCTCCCAGCATTGGAATTTTCTGTGTGTGAGTGAAAACACAGAAATTTTAAGAGAAGATAGAAAAGAATGATATCAAGCCCTCCTAGCACCAAATGTGCGAACCCCAACCTTGGTACCTGGAAAACAACAAGAATAAACAAGTTAGACAAGAGATTGCAAGCCAAAACAAGGATTCCCCATGAAATCCATTTACAACTTCAAACTAGGAAAGAAAATAATAAAGAACACAATGAAAATGATAAAACAAAGATTAAATCCTAATTAGATGTGCAAACTCATGATCCCATGGGGGAATTGGTGCCAATTTGATGTGAAAGTTGGCCCTTTCCCAATTCCTATGATGCAAGATTGATGTGTTGAAGATGGTTGATCCACTTTATTGGTGATGAATGAGAACTCCAAGCCAAAAGTCTACAAAAACCTAGCTATGACTCAATGATAATGGATGAAATTCAAGAGATATGTGAGCATGGTAACTTTTCCTAGATTGTGGATGATGGAGTGAGGATATGAGCTCTTTATTTATATAATTTCAAGATGGATGAATGTCCAAATTTGAGCAATGTGGGACTAACATTCATCTCTTAAACTGGGAACTGATTTTGTCCACCATTATTTGCAATATTAAGCTCAAGCAAGGATTGGGAAAGGGCTATTTTCCACAATAGCACCAATCCACTATGAGATATAATTTTTTCCATGTTTTATTACATGCTTTCAATTTATATATCTAAATCTTTGTTGCTTTGATTGCATTATTAGCATGTGGAGTTATTTCATAGGGATGTTTAATCTAATGTTTTTCAAAGGACTAACATGATGATATTATGTTAAGATTGTTAACCATTTGCAGATTTGGCATCCACATAAGATGAGATTAAATTAATCAAGGATTAATTAATTTATGGAGAGAGGTTAGATGATGTGACCTATTTGACTCAAATTTATGGATTTATTTAAATCAAATAAGAGAGGAATATGACCAGAGATTTAATTAAATAAGGATTTTGATTTATTTAATTAAAAGAGATGGTGTTAGATTAAATCAAATAAGGTTTTAATTTATTTAATTTAATGGATAGACTTTGAACCCCAACCTTGGTACCTACAAAATAACAAGAATAAACAAGTTAGACAAGAGATTGCAAGCCAAAACAAGCATTCCCCATGAAATCCATTTACAACTTCAAACTAGGAAAGAAAATAATAAAGAACACAATAAAAATGATAAAACAAAGATGAAATCCTAATTAGATGTGCAAACTCATG
This sequence comes from Sequoia sempervirens, assembly GCA_007258455.2. NCBI lineage: Eukaryota > Viridiplantae > Streptophyta > Pinopsida > Cupressales > Cupressaceae > Sequoia > Sequoia sempervirens. The sequence goes on from VDFB02075321.1 coordinate 66,604,787, forward strand.
ATCCCATGGGGGAATTGGTGCCAATTTGATGTGAAAGTTGGCCCTTTCCCAATTCCTATGATGCAAGATTGATGTGTTGAAGATGGTTGATCCACTTTGTTGGTGATGAATGAGAACTCCAAGCCAAAAATCTGCAAAAACCTAGCTATGACTCAATGATAATGGATGAAATTCAAGAGATATTTGAGCATGGTAACTTTGCCTAGATTGTGGATGATGAAATGAGGATATGAGCTCTTTATTTATAGAATTTCAAGATGGATGAATGTCCAAATTTGAGCAATGTGGGACTAACATTCATCCAATGATATGATGCCACTTGTCAAGCTAGCTATGAATGAAGGATGTGCAAGATTTGGGGTTTGTGCTAATAAATGCAAATATTTGAAATTAAAATTTGTTGAAATGACGTGCAAGAGGGAAGGGAAAATACAATAAATGCCACTTGGCTCAAGGAAAAGGACATGTAAGATGAATTTTCCTTGTTGGATGTACATGTTGACTTGTAATTTTTGAATTCAAATTGAGAGAATATTCCAAAAGATGCCTTGTGAGGAAAATAGAGATTTAATAAATGAATTAAATCTATTTTCATGTGTAACTTGCATTATCTAGAGGATGTGACATGAAATGAGATTAAATTAATCAAAGATTAATTAATTTAATGAGAGAGGTTAGATGATGTGACCTATTTGACTCAAATTTATGGATTTATTTAAATCAAATAAGAGAGGAATATGACCATAGATTTAATTAAATAAGGATTTTGATTTATTTAATTAAAAGAGATGGTGTTAGATTAAATCAAATAAGGTTTTAATTTATTTAATTTAATGGTTAGACTTTAGAGATTTAATCAAATAAAATTGATTATTTAATTAAATATGGATAATTAGATCAGATGAATTGATTTAATTAACAAAAGAGTTTGACTTAATTAGACAAAATGATTTATTTAATTAAGGGAGGGAAATTGATGAATTTAATCAGATAGGGGGATTTGATTAAATGGTTAGACCAAGGGATGATTCCAGAAGAAATGATGTTAGTAAGTCAGGATCAGATGCACAATGCCAATCAGTATATTTTATGTGTCTACATTTTTCCCTCTTTGAAGCAATGCACTCGTTGCATTGGTTCAAAGAATAAACAATCTCGATCAAAGACAAATTTTTTTATATTTAAAAACTTGCCCCACTGCTGCATGGCGAGAGAAAACATGCCATTATAATGCCCCCTCGAGAGATCAGATGAAATTTTTTAATTTTTTGGGTGATCTCGCGAAAAAAGGTGACAAAGTATCCAAAAGGTTTGAAAGGGTTCCGGGAGGCTAAAACTGTGTCTAAATGCAATAAAAAAATGAAAAACAAGCCTCAACCAGATGAAAACAGGTTTGGGGGTCCAAAACCCTAGCAAAACATCTAAACAGGGTGAAAAAAACCTAATTTTTAGGCTTAAAAGGGGCCCGAGGGGTCACTTTCAAGTCATTTTCACACACCTCTAGTAGCAACCTTGAGATTTGAGCTTTGAATCTCCAAAAATATGGCGCAATGACAGCTTCCCCTGCACATCACTGATCGAGTTCAAACATACCATCGGCCACCTGGCATCGGGGCACTAGTATGTGACCCTTACCCAAGCTTCATTTTTTCATTTAATGCTTCAATTAATGCTTTAAAGGAGCGGCTCGCCTCCAGTGGTGCTATATAGCACCACTTGGCATTCAAACTATGCCACGCAGTGCTGTTTTGTGCCACAATGGTGTAGTTCAGAGTTTAAAAAAACTTTGACCCTGGGCTCGAGTTCGGCGGGTCGGTTTGAAAAAGTGCATCGCGGCATCGCCCTTTACACGAAAACTATGATGCTGGAAGGGAAAGTACGCCGTAGCGGCGCCACATGGCTCTTTTTGGGCTCAAACGTCAGAGTTTGAGCAAAATCAAACTGTGCCGCTGGGGACGTTTCTGGAGTGTTCGAACAAGAATTTTTCAAAAATTTTGACACGTTGACCTTCCTTGATGTAGGATGCGGTGAGGGAGCTCTACTCTCAGGAGCACCAGTTGCGAGATTTGGCTAGCTTCTTACGAGACTTGAGTGACAGGGACCAGGATCAACTGGGAGTTGCAGGATTGTGGCATATTGCGTACATGGTGCCCATGCGCACTCACCTAGAGATGTTATCAGTGTTGGTCGAGAGGTAGCACAACGAGACGTCGTCATTTCATCTCCCCACTGGTGAGGCTACCGTCACTCTAGAGGATGTCTGGTGTATTCTATAATTTCCTATTCATGGCCGACAAGCGATCTTTGATATGGACGAGGGATGCGAGGCCTGCGTCAGAGTCCTCGCCACATGGGACATCATCTACTGTGAGGGACATATTGAGCTAGAGTGCTACAGGGTCATAGCACCTCCCTACTGCTGGGCAGTTGTAGCCATCATTTCGGGTCTCGTTGCCCCAGACAGATGAGGGCGATACTTCAGTCCTAGCTAGGGGTATTGCTAGGAGCGGATGGTCTGAGACAGGTTGGTTCACTTCGCATGGGGGCTTGTTCTTCTGGCTTCGCTTTACAGGGACCTACATGAGTACATTTATATGGATGGCAGAGCGCTGGGGGCCAGAGTGACCTTACTTCACGTTTAGGCATGGGAGCACATTTATGTGCTACGTCCATGTGTCGTTCTAGTTTCGATGGGGGCAGAAAATGCCCTCGTGGCACAATACAGAGGCGATGTGTCTTTTACACACACTGGGGAGCATGGGATCCCCTATTGGAGGCAGGTCCTAGACGAGATGCTAGTTTTCATTTGGCATCCATACCTTGGTCAGCCTAGATGGGCTGACGATGCTGATCAACTCTTTTATTGCTGCCAGGACCGGTATATCCAGGGGCGAGAGCATACAATGGTCAAGAGGTACCTACTTGGGCGCATGCAATGTCAGTTTGGAGAGCCACAAGATCGGCCTGATGATGGCTATGTAGCTATCATTTCCCGCAGCATGACACAGGTGTCATGGGGACACAGTATTCCTGCCTCAGAGGTAGTCGACAACTTCAGGCACTTGGTAGCCTGACCATGGGCTTATGATAAGGGCTTAGCAGATCCAGGCACCACGTAGGCCTACAGGGACTGGTTGCGACCTCCACTTCAGTTGACCATTCCAGGTGAGGATCTAGATGTGCATAGAGTCAGAGGCAAAGGGAGAGGACAAGGGCGAGGACTGAGGGTTGAGATTTGACATGATCCACCAGTTTTTCCTCTAGTCTTACCGGGTCATGAAGATGTACACATGCAGGATCAGCAGCATGAGCCACCACGAGACGAGGATCGACCTCAGGTGCAACAACATGTGTAGCCACACGGATAGGCAGACGCTTGAGATGCATTGATTACATAGTTACAAGCCCAGGTCCAGACAGTGATAGCGGAGAGAGATCAAGCTAGGGCTGAGAGAGAGTAGCTCAGGGAAGAGAGAGATTAGGTCATGGAGCAGAGATAGGCTGCAAAGTTACAAGAAGCCACGAAGCTAGGCTGATGACAACAAATAGAGAGTATGACAGCCTCCTCCTCCCAAGGTACAGTGCTAGTGCGATCCTACAGGGATGCTATCTGAGAGGCAGAGTATTACCGACGGGCTTATCACGAGACCATACCTAGAGCAGAGTGGGTCCCAGAGTATTCAGAGCGGGCCAACCACAGACTAGTAGAGGGTCATGGTGAAAAGGGCAAGGACAACATTCACAGGGATCGAGCTTGATCGAGATGATACATATTTTTTGTGCCTTATGGGCTCATTTTTGATAGCCCGATGGGCGTTTTGTACTGATTGACACACATGTATAGTGATCCAATTTATTCTTTGTACTATGACAGTGACATTATTGATGATATATCTGAGCCAATTTTGATGCAATGTGTCGTGTTCTCCTTTATGCATGGATGGTTTATTTCTATATGCTTTTCAGTGATGTCTTTATGGATGCATTTATTTCTAATGATGCATGTGTTATGATTATGACTAACAGATTTATATTATGTTAACTTATGATATGCAATGTGATGATCTTTTTATGATAATGCAAATGCGATGGTCCGATATGTGAAATGATATGATCTATTGTGCACATGTGAAATGATGTGTAAATTATGCTTATGAAATGTTAATGAATGGATGTGTATATGAATTTTGTACGTTTATGCCTATGTGGAATGATTTATGCAATGAGTGTTTTATTTATGAGATGAGATGGATAATGAAATATGAAATGCGATGGTCGTAATATGTTGCAAATGAAATGGTGTTAATACATAATGAGATGGTTTTATGAGATGCTTAGAATAACCAATGTTATTATCCTAAATGTAATAACTAATGATGTATGTGATGCCTAATGAATTAAATGCTTATATACCTATTGATTATGCAAAAAATTATTATGAAATGCTTTTGTAGATGCTATGCAATGATTTATATGATAGATGGTAATATGAAATGGTTATGAAATGCAAATGAATGTTTATGCAATGATTGATATAATGGCATGAGATGCAATGTAATAGGTGAAATGCAATGACATGGATGCACCTATCTATGAAGAATGTTTATGATAAATGATAAAGTGTTTATATGATGATGGATATGCGATGCGTATGTTTCCTAAATGATATGTTTATGCAATATGCTAATGATTTGTGGATGCAGGATCGATGACGATGATGGTGATGATGATCAACTGTCATAGTACCTTGTTAGTGTGGTTAGTAAGAAAAGAAGAAGTCATTTCAACAAGACACAAGATGATGCAAATGCAAATGATGATGATGATGATGATTACTTGCCGAGGAATTAGGATTTTCAAAGGGCCAAATTTTCTTATGTTTGATAACACATGTGGTACGATGCATCAAGGTATGTTATGTGGAAATTCAATGAAATTTAGATCATCTAACCTCTCTCATTAAATTAATTAATCCTTCTAGCGCCAAATGTGTGAACCCCAACCTTGGTACATGCAAAACAATAAGAATAAACAAGTTAGACAAGAGATTGCAAGCCAAAACAAAGATTCCCCAAAACTCATTTAGAACTTCAAACTAGGAAAGAAAATAACAAAAAACACAATGAAAATGATAAAACAAAGATTAAATCCTAATTAGATGTGCAAACTCATGATCCCATGGGGGAATTGGTGCCAATTTGATGTGAAAGTTGGCCCTTTCCCAATTCCTATGATGCAAGATTGATGTGTTGAAGATGGTTGATCCACTTTGTTGGTGATGAATGAGAACTCCAAGCCAAAAATCTGCAAAAACCTAGCTATGACTCAATGATAATGGATGAAATTCAAGAGATATTTGAGCATGGTAACTTTGCCTAGATTGTGGATGATGAAATGAGGATATGAGCTCTTTATTTATAGAATTTCAAGATGGATGAATGTCCAAATTTGAGTAATGTGGGACTAACATTCATCCAATGATATGATGCCACTTGTCAAGCTATGAATGGATGAAGGATGTGCAAGATTTGGGGTTTGTGCCAATAAATGCAAATATTTGAAATTCAAATTTGTTGAAATGACATGCAAGAGGGAAGGGAAAATGGAATAAATGCCACTTGGCTCAAGGAAAAGGACATGTAAGATGAGTTTATTGCCTTGTTGGATGTACATGTTGACTTGGAATTTTTGAATTCAAATTGAGAGAATATTCCAAAAGATGCCTTGTGAGGAAAATAAAGATTTAATAAATGAATTAAATCTATTTTCATGTGCAACTTGCATTATCTAGAGGATGTGACGTGAGATGAGATTAAATTAATCAAGGATTAATTAATTTAATGAGAGAGGTTAGATGATGTGACCTATTTGACTCAAATTTATGGATTTATTTAAATCAAATAAGAGGAATATGACCAGAGATTTATTTGAATAAGGATTTTGATTTATTTAATTAAAAGAGATGGTGTTAGATTAAATCAAATAAGGTTTTAATTTATTTAATTTAATGGATAGACTTTAGATATTTAATAAAATAAAATTGATTATTTAATTAAATAGGGATAATTAGATCAGATGAATTGATTTAATTAACAAAAGAGATTGACTGAATTAGACAAAATGATTTATTTAATTAAGGGAGGGAAATTGATGAATTTAATCAGATAGGGGGATTTGATTAAATGGATAGACCGAGGGATGATTTGGGAAGAAACGGTGTTAGTAAGTTAGGATTAGATGCACAATGCCAATCAGTATATTTTACGTGTCTATAGTTGGCTTTTATTTAATGCTTGTGTCCTAGGTTATTTAATATTGACTCATGTCATTTAATTATGATAGTCATTTAATGTAGCCACATCATCACCCTTGCCTATATAAGCAAGGCTTCATATGCATATTGTATTGAATTGTCATTCGGTTGTGTAAGTCTAATACATCATTCTAATCTTTAGTATTGCATATTGGCCACATCTTACATCCATTGTTGCAATTTGATGTTCTTTCTTTTCTCTCTTATGGAATTTTTTTATTGGCTTTTGCAGATGATCTTGGAGGCTTGAGTCCTTTAGTGAATCTAACATGTTCTAAGAGCTATATTTCAGCTCCAACAATTTTGGCATGGCTTCCCTATTATTCCTAAACTCCAATGCTCCAAATTAAGGCACAAGGCTTGAGTTATACCCCCAAATTTTAAAAATTCAAAACTCCCACCATGTCTAAAATAAACTCTAACTACCCTCCCAAAAGGCATAAAATGTCATTACCGTATCTATAGTTCCCTACAACTACCAAATTTCACCCATTGGAACCTAGAAGATGTATTTTAATCAAAAGGGCACAATTTTATAGGGATGAAAGAAAGAAAATGTGGATGCCCTAATTAATGTCATAGTTATTGTTGTAGATCTTGATAACTAATATGTCAATTCGAAGCAAATATTTGTACATCTTTTAAGGGTGATTTTCTTGTCCTTGCACTCAAATTCACATGTCATTAATGCTCAAAGGTATGCTAAATGTGCAAAGTGATTTTCCAAATTTTCCATATATGTATAAATATTGAAGGGACATTTCTATACAAATCATTAATAAACATGATGGCTAGGGAATATGTGATCTTTTTTATGCTAGATCTACATGTTTTCTCCTTCACAATTTGAGTACCTAGGTTGTAAATTTATCTATAAAAAATTTCATTGATTCAAAGGGATTTTCACTCCACATTTTCATAAAGCAAAGGTGTAGAGCTTCTTAGGGTTTTCATAGTTGGTAGTCTATCCATCATTAGAGTTGACACTCAAAACTTACAATAATATAGCTACAAAAGGAAATTTTTGTAATCATATGTCTCCCTAATTAGTTGTAGACATTTTTAAAGGTTTTGAGTAGTAGGATACAACAATTTCTTTGTTGTTTAAGATTTTCCTTCACCACATTGATTGGTATGAATATGAAATTGTTGGGAAAATGTGTCTCAACCTTGCAATTATGTATGATTTATTGTTGATAGGATGTATTTTGGTATGTGGCGACTGATCATGCAAATACTATATACTCATAGTGCTGAAAAAAATTGTTGATACGTCAAGATTTTTCCCACTAACATGTTAAAGTTTTTTCCCATTGACATGTCAAGGTTTTTTCTTGCTGACACGTCAAATGAAAATGACCCTATAAAACCCTAATTCTAGAAGGTTCCAAAAAGCTTGTTATAAGAGGTTGGGATGTATGTAGACGAGGTGTATTTTGAGAGTCTGATAGCGATCATATTGTCTCTTGATCTTTGGTGGTGATAAGTTCCTGTGAGAAGCTTGCTCTACAAGTATATTGTAATCTTTTGATTTTTGAATAATATATTGAGCAACTTTTGGAGTGTGGGGTTTTTCTCTTGAAAGGGTTTTCCCCACATAAATCATTATGTTGTGGTATGCATGATATTTGTGTTTAAGTTTTTGTAACTGTTAAAGATATGTAAATTTTTGCATTTTTCTCCTCTCAAGATTAGTGTAGGAAGTTTTTTCCGCTACCTTAACTTCCTTACAGAAGTGGGGGAAAAGGGGCAAACAGATTCAATCAATGTGGAATAATGAAATGGTCTAGGATTTAAACACACCCTTCCCCAATTTCATTAGAAAGAGAGAAGATCAGAAAGGGATAGGATTGACTTTCAACCTTGAGGTGAGTCAACCCTATTTTGGACCTTGGATCTATACTTTCTTATGATAGAAATAGTTGATTTGCAATGTTTTGGAATTATTTAAAGTGCATTAAACTAAATAAATTATATGACCTAACACTTGAAATGTAGAATTCTATGATAACAAAAGCAAAAACTATAATTTGCAAGTAGATCTAAGGACCTAATAGTGTGCACCTATCATGAAAATTGGGTTTCAGGGCCTATAGCAAGATTGGTTCACCCTTAGGTGAATGGGTCCTTAACTACGGCTCCAAATTTAGTTTTTGTAGTCCTTTGATACCAGATCTAAGCTTTTGATTTCTTCAGGTTTGACTGTCAAAAAGTCAGAAACAAAATCTTTAAATGAGTTTCCATAGCTTGATAATAATGAATGCACAATAAATACAACTTTACAAAATTGCTCCTTTGATTAAATTTCAATCCTTCTCCACCTTATAAATTTACACATACAAAGAGAAGAAAAATTGTTTGTTTTGGGTGAATGGGGGTTTTCCTTAGGCAAACCCCATGTTTGGTAATTAAACCTTGATAATGAAATAATGACAAAATAAAGGAATTGATGAACGAACAAAGCTTGTTACAACCCACAAAACCCTTAATGGCTTCCCTTAGAGGACTAAAGTCAAACACATCACTCTAAGGCTTGGTTCTTGCATGAATTGGTTTGATTTATTGATGCTTGAATGCTTGAAACCTACATCACAATGTTAGCTCCAATACATGAACATGAACAAACATGAACTTTGACATGATGATATGATCTTGATTGTTGTTGTAGATGACTGATAAATATTATCTTTAATGCTCTTGAAAATAATACTTGTTCTTATAAAAGTTTCCTTAATGCTAGATAATGTTGCCTCTTAATTGTTAGCCTTGAATTGATAAAAATACTATGTATTTATAGTTGTTTACCTAATTTTCCAAAAAATAGATTCCAAAATCCAATATTTGTAACTTGAATTTGAATAATTAAAATGTCACCAAAAACATATTAAAAATGGGTCTTGGCACTTAAAGGGGACCCATTCACCCTTGGGAAAATGGGTTTTAGGCCTTAATTCTAAGACACACATGATCCAAGATGTTTTAATTAATGATGGAAATTGCTTAATATAGGTCCCCCTTTCAGAAAATGGGAAGAATAAGGATTTTGAATGCATAATTTGGTCAATTAGAAGCTTAATCAAGTCAAATTAATTAAGGGGATGCAAAAATAGTGTGAAATTGTGAAGGTATACAATTTTCTACACTATGTTTAGTCCACACTTTAGTGAGAGTGTGAACTTATGCTCAAACTCACACTAAAGTACACAAATATATGTCAAGAGGGGTACAAGTGCATAAATGTCAGAGCAATAGGATGACAAAGGATCAAGAGGGTTGTGCAAGTCCCCAAGATCTAAGATCCCATGGAAACCAACATAAGCACAAAGGTACACACACATATGTGTAAGATCCATGCAATAGGACAAGATACAAAAGCATGCAATGCAAAAGCTAATACAAAAAGGGATAAACTATCAAGTTGTATTATGCCACATCCATCAAATAAACTCACATGGATCCACTAGCAAGCAAGTTGTGTTATTCTCGGTGGCCATAAAAATATGCTCACAAGGGCTAGTGTAATCTAGTATACACTAGGTGATCCCCCAAGTCTAGATGAGAAACACACACTAGGTCTACAAGGTGTGTACCCATAAAAAGGTGGAAAATGAAAAAGTCACGCTAGGTCTATAGGCCTTCCATACATCAACCATACCAAAATTTATACTCCTTGGTAACTTTGATAAGGTGCCACAAAATGAACATGCTTCACAAGGCTAGCAAGCTACATTATGCTAGACAGTCATGGAATATGGAAAGGTTTAAATGCAATAAATTTGAAAATATAATCAAAGGGGTTTTTTATTAATACATGAGAGGTCTCACCTTAGGCAACATCACACTTGAAATCACCACCAAGAGAGGACTAGCTAAGGAATAAAAGATTCATGTCTTAGGGAATACTGATCATAACATTACCACCAAAAGGAATATCATATGCCATGAAGGGTCACACTCTTGTAGGATATCAAGCATAATATCACCACAAAGAAGACACTTCACATAGATCAAGAAAGCCACAGTTTGAATAAAAATTTCACACTTCCTAGGAGATCTATGCTATCATCACTAAGGAGGGAACATGCAAAAATAAGCAAGGGACAATATGCCCCCCTTAAAATGTCAACATACTTTCTATGTTGGTATTTTAAGTAGAAAGAGAGGAAGAGGGGATCCTTGAAAAGAATGCACATCTCCCAAAACTATTTATCCTTGCTCACCAAACATAGAGAAAAGGAAAGCCACCAAGGACTATAATGTTTCTGCCATGAAAAATATGGTTGCACATAAGATTGTACCACCATGAATGACAATGAGCAGGACACATAAAGCTACCAATGCCACATAGTGATGAGAAACATGATAGGATGAAAATAATTATTGATAAGAAGAATTAGATGTATCAACACAAAGAAGACTACCACAATCCTTAAGATGTTGAATTTTGTTACTCAAGGCCTGACATTCATTGGTTGAATGACCATGCACTTGATGTTATGCACAAAATGAGCTTTTGTTGTAGAATGTCTTTTGTGTTATTGGAGGGAGAGATATCAAGTGAGCTTGGAGAAGCCTTGGCAAGGTACTCTCTTGATAAATAGTAGAAGATTCTCCTTTATTATGTGACAAATATTTTGTACTCTCCCTTAAAGGAGGGTGTAAAATCTAATGAACCCCAATCATCACTAAAACATGTGTTTGAAGATGAAGCAATATTTATCCTAGGAGTGTTTTGCATGATGACATTGATATTAAAATAAGGTTTCTCTCGAAGTACAATAACCAGGATCTCTTGTTTTTTCTTGTGGGGTAGGATCTATAGGGACACAAATACCTTATTCTTTAATATTGCATCATTTTCCATTATAGCCAAGTTGTTTCAAAAGCTCACAACTTCTTCCATAAAAATTTTCCATTTATTTTGGAGAATTTGGTTTCTCATGATTAAACTCATTATATATGGGTTTCTCATGATTACACTCATTATATGTGGGTAAATCAAGGTCATCCATTTAAATTGAATAAATTAACTTTATTTAATTTAAACCTTGCATCATCCTTTTAATTAAATAAACCAAATTTTATTTAATTAAATTTCATCCCTTTTTTATTTAAATAAATCAAAGAAATCAAGTCAAATGGGTCAAAACATCTAACATTATCTTAATTAATCTAATCCATGATTAAATGCTAATCCTAATCACTTGTACATGAAATTGCATTTAATTGATTTATCAAAATCTTTATTTACTTTCAACTTGGCATAAAGGGAGGATATTCTTCAAGTTTGAATCTCCCCCCAATTTTGCATGTACATCCAACAAAGCAATTAATAAGATCTTACATGTCCCTTGCACAAGTCAAACTCAACATTAACTCTCAAATTCAAATTTGAATCTCCCTCTCTTGGGAACATTTCCCAAATCATGCACATCCCTCAACCTATGGCAAGTTGACAAGTGGCCTCTTTTCATTGGTCTATTTTTAGTCCCACATTCATCCATTTGGCCAATCTCTCATCAAGAAAATCTATAAATCAAAGGCTTCATTCTTCATCAAATCCTCCACAACTCCACAATTTCATCCACAAATCATTCATGTAAAGTCACTCTCTTCAAGAGAACTGATTTTTCCCACCATCACTCCATCTTCAAAGAATTTCATCATCTAGCTTATCTATCAAGGATTGGGAAAGGGCTATTTTCAACAATAGCACCAATCCACTATGAGATATAATTCTCTCCATGTTTTATTATATGCTTTCAATTTATCTATCTAAATCTGTGTTGCTTTGATGGCATTATTAGCATGTAGAGTTATTTCATAGGGATGTTGATTATTAGTTTGGTTTTAAAATGCTAACCAAATGCAGATTTTAGCATCCACAAAATGGCGCTAGAAGGAGGGCCCAAAATCATTGTATTACATCTGAATGCAACAACAGTTTACTATTCCAACCATTGCTCATTCGGAAGGAGATATTGTAGAAATTTATGCTTGAGAAAGAAGGCGCTTCAATAGATTTCTACTTCAAAATATTGCTAAGGCCATTGGTGAAAGTTTTCTGACTTTATTTAGAGCTCTCAACAACTCATTAGTCTTTAAATGTTAGGTAGTGCATTGATCTGGTAGATTGCTTTGATTGCGAATGAAAAGAGAAAAGGTATGGGCCCCAATATCTTTACCAGTATATGTAATGACTGCAAATATTAACATTTTTTAATAATAGCTTGTATTGATCAAATATTAATATGTCACAGTTGTTATTTTCCAAGAAATGCCATTTATCATCGTTGCAAATATAATATCAAGTAGAAACTGATAAAACTATTTTGACCACACTATTTTGACTGCATTTGAAATCTATGCATTTAGCTTTCATTATCACATATTTCTAATCAATTTATTTTAAATCGCTTTATCTACTGACTACTTCAATCACAAACAATCAAACTGCAAGAAGTGCTTAAGCTTTATGTGCGAAAAGATGAGTAACAAGGTGAATTAAGATACATCCATACTGGTCAAATCGTATTGTACTGATACGTTAGCCTTTAGCAATCAAAATCGCACTATACTAGTCTAACAATGAGATCACATGCTTAGGTAATAAATCACACTATCATTTATTTAACTGACTTTTTCTAGCCTGTTATTTGAATCTGTGAATGTGGTCGATTCCTCCAAATCTTACGCTCGTTAATTATGATTTGACTTTGCTGCAATCTCCAACCCATTCCTCCGGTTCCTTCCACAAGGGCATGCAATTTCTGGAGGATCATAAAGTCTTCAAGCGCAATTTAAAGTTCAACTGTCCTGCTCTTAATATTTTTTGATTTGAAAGCTAACAATTTATTGATCTATAGATTGGGAGTTGTGGTCATTGATTATCATTGCAGTAACTTGTAGTCATGCATATCAAGGGCATTGATGAATTAAAAAAAATTATGGAGGAGGTCCTGCAATCATGTAGAATACGGCTTTACACCTGCTAGTTGCATTTCTTTATTCACATACAATGTTGTGATGACAACGGTGTCCCTCTTTATATTCTGCTTGGGATTTGGTTGTCCTTCTCTCGTCCACAGTCATGTCCGAGTACGTAACTAGAAAACGTGCGGCGCGTCTATTTTGGCCATGTTCTCCATGCAAGGGTTAGGAATCCTGGCAGGCAGGTGCCCTGTCCATTATAGTGTTGGCCAGGTTTGGGAAGCATTTGAATGCTCTAGTGTATGAAGATGTCTCTTGTGAAAGAAACGTGAAGCAAGCTGCGATGGTCATGCCGAGGGTTATGCAAGTGGAAGTTGAAGAAGACAACTTAAAGATCAGTGGGATTGTGTCCCTTGTTTGGTAACATAACTCTTACTTCGTATTAATGTGTTGTGTTTCTATGAAAAGGTACGCTATATGTCAATTTCTAGTGCAGTGTAATCATTTACTCTCTACCATTTTATCGATATAGGTGTCCATAACTAGTTATCACAGACTAGCATTGATTTATTGTTAGAATGTTGAATATTGATATTGTTATCTTATCTTTGAGGCTGCACTAAGAAAATGCATCAATATTGCTTCTCAATATTTGCATTTATGAGGGGACGCAATTGAATTAAAAGTGGTCCATGCTTCTCACTATAGGCATTGCTGGTTCACCAATATTACATTGAAAATCAAAATATTATATTGCAAGTGGCTCAAGTTTCATTTATTATCATAGCTGGAATGTATTCAAGATTAAAAATATCAACCCATAGGCAGTGAATCTAGATTATCAATGCAGGGTTTGATTTTTTAATTTTCTTTTATATAAATTTTCAAGGAAGAGGAACTCTTGCATCAACGGATATAATTGAATGCATTCATTTCGACTGAGAATGTATTCATTATGATAAATTATCATTAATTCCTTGATATAAATCTTATTTCTAATAACTTTGTATTGTTTACATGTTGGCATTGGAATTCAGCAAGGGAATCAAATAACAAGCAGATTGAATTGGAAAAGTGGGCAGCGAAATTGAAAAGAGCATTTTTAAATGCTATTGTTTTAATTTTGGAGCATTCATTTGCTACTCTTATTTTTCTGCTTTAGACCAATTAATTTGGGATTTAAAATCAATCACTTTCTTGATCTTTTCAAAGTTGGGTTAAAATTGAACTTAGAAACTTACTAGCTTCAATTTGGGTTCTAAAATTGGACAAATTTTCACATTTCTTTTGGTGTTTTAAAACAAACTCATTATTGCTTTGAGGCTTAAAATGAGCATGTGTTTTTCGTGTTTCGTAATCTCTTATTCAAAGTAATCTCATCTAAAAAGGCGTATGCACTTCTCTCGCGCTTCACAATGATCTTGAGAATCAAAAGTATTTTTGATGACATTAAGTTGCATAAAAGATTGCCTCCACACTTCAGTTTGGGTTTAAAATTGAACAAAATCTTGTGCGAGTGTGAGTGGGGGAATTATCGCATATATTCTCTCTCTTTGTTGCCATCAAAGATTGATCGAGTTACGGATTTTGTCTTTACTCACTTTTTGTTTATCCTATAGGGCCTGCCTTGGGGAAAAAGTACTCACCCAAGGGAACGACTCAACCGGTAACACTCTAAAGCCAAGAGTATTTCCAATCAGGATATAAATGTGGGTATTGGAGTAAACACCAATATCACGCAGTTGGCTTCGACAAGATGGATCTGAAAGGGGACTCTCGCCATATGGGTCAATCTCCACGAATGGAAAGTACAAAATAGAACCCTTGTTTTGTAGTGATCAATTGATCCATTGAGCGAGTTTATCAAAGTGGTGCATTGGAACTTAGATTCCAAGAAGTTACTTGCCATGTCCGATCTTGGTTGAAATATAGAGGTTAAGACTTCATTCTTAACATACCTTTATATTTTTTCCTTGGTTGCATGTAAAATCATCTCTTCTACGAAGGGCATGAGGCAAGCCCACTAAGAAAAACGTACCAATTGAGCTAGGGTGTTATATTGCTTGTGAGTCAGTTTGAAAACACAGTGCTTTAATTGAAAACATTGGAATACCAACATTCAACATGAGCATCAAATCTCAAACTCTTTAGGAGAAGCAAATATCCTTGAACAAATTCACATGTTATTGCTTTCCCTTGGGATTCATATCCTTAGAGGCTTCTAAGCATTTGGATTTCATCTCAATTTGCTCCTACTAAGGTCAATAATAGGTAACTCTTGCCTCAAATTTCCTTGGTTTCTGCATAATACACTTTGTGGATAAGGGGAAAGTTGAGACATTAGACATCTAGATTCTAAATCTAATCAAGAGTGTGTTTGTGGTAAAAAGAATCCATTAAGAAAAGATTGAATCAATTGGACCCCACACATGTGCTTGGCATCTTTTGGTCATATGGTTTTCGTGCAAACATTGGTCTTTTGATTTTAAATTACTCTTAGAGAAAGGCATGTTCTTCACTATCTTGGTCTCGTAAACAAGTCCTTCCTAGGTTCATTTAGGATCAAATCAAACACTTCATCCATCTGAACATTTATCATCTTCATCCCACAAACAACTTTAGAGCTTTGGAAACATCATTCTAGACTTGGGTAAATCATCAAAATCAAAATCATCTTGTTTAGTTAGGAGTATGGGAATGCATCCTTTCTCATACCTCTAATTAAATCAGCAATCCTTTGAACAAGTTCATCCTAAGATAACATCTTACATCTTAGGGTTTACAAGTTCATTACCCAAATCAAACCAATAAAAATCAAACCCTAAGCCTAGCATTAATACAAGGTCCCTAAACATTCAAACACTCATATCATTTACACCTTTCATCCTTCATCTCGTCATTAGTCCTAAGAACCTTAGAGGTCACTTTGCAACAAGGTCAAAACACAAGAAGAACATGGAATACAAACTTGATCCATACATCATGAATAAACCAAATCAATTGAACTTTCAAAGCCTTACAATGCCGATTGATTATCAAAAATCACACTTATACAATCCATACATGGGATCATTACCTTCTACAAATATCAATGGCAAAACAAGTGTGAGTATGCCCAAATCAAAGATGGGAACACATTTCCCGATGTTAGATCTAAATCCAAACCTACAGGTTTTCCAACCAAACAATCAATGCATTAGCCTTCAAACGAACAACGAGAATGTACCAAGTACAAGTTTTCAAAACATGAATCCAACAAACTTTGGGATAAATATGGTTGCAAATCATATGGATATTGTTCAAAATCCAAACAAGATGTTAACGACCCCAAGACAAGGTGACAACATGCAAAATAAAAGCTACCTAAATCAACGCAATGGGATTCCCAACATCAACAATGTTCAATTTCAACCTATCATGCCAAACCTGAACATCATCCCAAATCAGAACATTATCCATGATCCCATTCAAAAATCACAAGTATGCATCCCAAATCTACTTGAACAAAAACCAAATCAACTATATCAAGGGATTCAAGATTGAAATCAAGATCAAATTTGGCAAGATCAAATTTCTACACTTACCAAGATAGTTGAGTCATTGTGCCAAGAGACATCTCCACAACCATTACCCATATCTACATCATTCATTGGTTTAGGGCTTCCCCCTTTACCTAGCACCAATCACTCCATCCAAATCAATCCACCTAACACCAATCAAGCCATCACATCAAATCCTTTGAATATACCATCGACATCGTACCAACATATGGTATCTAATAAAAAAACATCGATCGTGAAAAAATCAAAATATGGTCTCCCAAGGACCTATCACCTCAGTCATTCTGACCATTCCTATCACTTCGATCATTCCAACCACCCCTATCACTCTCATCACATCTCAACCCCTCACTACCATGATTGCTCCAAGCATATTTCAACCACTTATCTCTACATCCAACACAATTCCAAATCCACCACCACTACCACCAAAACCAAATGCAGCAAGACAATATAACATTGTGCTAAAATCTCACCAAGCCTACCAAAAGGCCATCCAATAATATCTAGCCACACAACAAGCAAGACAAGCTAAACAAGTGCCACAAGCCTCTCAAGCTACCCAACAAACACAATCACAAACATGAAAAATGATAACTATTGGGGATAAGGATGAACATTCAACCACTAGTGATAGCATAGACAATCTCCCCACCACAATTGTCGAAAGTGATGATCAAGATCTATTCATCAAAGGGCACATTGAAGATGTTTCTATCTCATCCGAAGATCAAATTGACATAGGTCAAGAGTCACTTTTCAATCATGATCATCCACCAGTAATACTCAACAATGATCCAATTGAAGAAATGTCAACATCATTTGACCCTATGGTTGAGGAAATTGGAAATCCCTCCACCACAATTATTGAAAACAATGATCAAGATTTCTCCATTGATGAGCACCTTGAAGATGTTTCCACCACATCCGATGATCAATTCACCATACATCAAGAGCCACTTTTTAGTGATCTATTTCAAGGAGTTTTAGGATTATTTGATCCTATCGACATAATGCACGATCCATTGACCAATGATCATATTAAAAATGTCTCTACATTGCCTTATGAGTTAGAGGACATATCTCAAGGATTTATTCAAAAGCATGATCAACATCTTTCACCAAAGTCTAGTAATGGTCCTTTCCAAGACATGTTGACCCCCTTCGACCTCATGGTTATAGATACTGAAGGAACCCTGAACTCGACACTTGAAGATATTGAACCACTTACCATGTCTAATGGTGACATCTAAGAATCCTTTGTAAGCAATTTGTCCTTTGAAACTGACCCATGTCAAGAACTTGATCCAAAGCATGACGAAAGCAACTCTGAAATCATTCAAGATCAAGAATTTGTATCTCCAAGATACTACAACAAACTAATGGACACTCTCCTATCTATGCAAGATGCACATACTCCTCCATCTACTCATGAGATGCTTTCTGTGGATGGACACATAGATGATCTTCATCTAGAACAAGATTCTATTACACAAAAAGAGCAGAGTATTAATTCCTACATTCAAACTGAGTTATCAACAATAGTATCAGATATATCAAAAATTCAGACTGAGGACATCATGAATAAAGATATTCAGCATTATCCACTAAAGGAAACATGTCAAATAGAACAGGATATTCCAGAGTTAGCAGAGCAGCAAATTGAACTAACGTCATCTACAAGGATCATTTATCAGAGAGTGCATTCTAAACAAGAGATCTCAGAACAGGCAGAATCAAAGCATGAAGGTACTACTACCGCCATACTGGGGGAAACTTCATCTCAAACAAACGTCAACATAGGGAGCACGAAGAGTCCTTATGATGAAACTAGTGTCAATACTACAACTAGCCACATCATGAATCTTCATCCACCCATCACCCCATCCATGAATTGGGACCAACATCAAAAGAAATAATTGAAACAAAGTACGAAGAACATTATTAAAGAAAAAGACGCTAGAAAGCATAATGGACATATCAAATACAAATGGATACCAAAGAATACAAAGAAAGATTATCCCTATCAAACTCCATCAGTCAAAGAAACTATGGGGAAAAATAAAAAAGGAAAAATTATCCATCAAAGATGTCCACAAAAGCAAAATCAGGCTTTTCAAGCGACATACAAAGTGTATCAAGCAGTTGGTCCTAATTCCACACACACTTCTATATCCACCCATCATTGCTCATCTTCCCAAGTTTGGAAAGTCAAAGGTTCCAAACTATCAACCAATCCATCTCTTATCCCTAAATGCACTCCATCCATGCCTCCATGCATGATATCCAATTCTCACATTGACCATGTATTGGCAACGACCCTTCATCATGAGGATTCCAAAGGCACTCTATTGCGATGTATGCACAAAGACAGAGTTAACCCTGATATCAATAAAGCAAATCAAGAATCCCAAAAGTTGCATTCAAGTGCATGTATCTTAGCAAAGCAACTTCTTCAAGCAGGATATCAATGGAACATCATGAAAGGGGCATCTACATTAGCAACACCCTAAGATTCAGCATGAGCTTAAAATCTTTCAGAAAAAGAAAAAAAATAAAAAATTATGAAAATCCAAAAAAAACTTAGAAAATGGATTAAAAATAGTAATGATAAAAAAATCGTCCTCTAGTGAAAACCACTACGGTGGCACTTTGGATAGGTACCATGATGAAAACCTGGTAAACAGGCGTCATGTGTAGAATCGAGCATCTGCGTGCACTACTTCGGGAGAAAGCATCTCATCCAATCCATGATAAGTTAAGCATTCCATCCATCTTATCCATAATAAATCCAATCATCCATGAGCCATTTATCCAATCCATTTTCATCCATCTGCATCCATAGTCCAAGTTATCTTGATCTTGGAAAAGTTTGGGGCACACTTTACGCTCGCTTACGGTAAAACATCTTGACATGGGTCATTTTCATTTATCCTATCCTACACAACATTATTTGAGTCATAAAGCATTATCCAAATGAGCATTCTTTATCCAAACACCTTATCTTATTGCAAGATAGTCCTTGGCATCCTTGGCATACTTACCATATTCACCCTTCCATACACTTATCTAAAAATCCACCCATGGCATTCTATAGATTGCTAGACACTGGGGGCAAATATTTACATCTTTCTTTGAGAATAAATCTTGATCTATATCCTTCACCTTATGTAGCAATCCAAACATTGGCAAACGTGAAACCAATTTGGTCAAAGCATTTGTGATCCAAAATCCAAATCACTAGCCCATGGCATATTTTGACGAGATGACATTCCATATCAAATTTCATCATTCATCAAACATCAATCCGAACAATCAATATCAGTCGCATCTAACGTATCCTTCAACGTCACATCAAATCATCCAAAACATCTTTTGTTCCAAACCAAACTTCAACAATCCTGATCAATCGAATCCAATCAATCCATAATATTGGGATATCCTTCTCGATCATTGTGTTTCTTAACACTATCCTTGCATTGTTGTGCATCCTCAACAATGCTATCATCATCAATCCTAATCAATCAATCCTTGCATTGTTGTGCATCCTCAACAATGGTATCGTCGTCAATCCTGATTAATCAATCCTTGCATTGTTGTATCCTCAATAATGTTATCATCATCATAAATCCATTGATCTGATCAATCAACCTTAGCTTAGTTTTTAGCAAAATCCCAAAACAGAGCACTGATAGCATTAGACATCTCCATATCCAAATTGTCAAAATCATGCAAAAATCCAAAAACACTCAAAAAGTCAGAAAAACATCAAAAACATGGAATCCGAACTACGTCGTCTCTGAGCTTAAACGTAGGAAAGGCTAATCTTTGATCAGCCCTTGAGAAATAAAAATCCAAAAACATTCAAAAAACACAAAATCCAAAACATTCATAAAATCTCACAAAACCCAAAAACATTTAAAAAATAAAAAAATCAAAACATTTTTAAAATCTCAAAAACACCAAAAATAGCCTCAAAACATTCCAAAAACGTCAAAAACATCCAAATATTTGAAAAAAATTCATTTGTTTCATTTCGCTTGCACCCGCAATAATCAATCATCCATAATAAATTGATCATCACCTTCATCCTTTGGCAACACAAATAGAAACAATCACAACAATCAACAAAAGAAAACTTCGATCGTAAAATCAAAATCGAAGCAACAAACCGTTAAATGCAAAATCAAAATCTTGATCATTTTTAGACATGTCAATCAACCTTATATCAACAGCCTATCAATCAACTTATCAAACCATCATCTCCTATACAATGCATGTCCTAGGATATATCATTCCGACAATGGGCATCATTTTGGATATCACTTGGATTCTTATCCTATCATAACAAATCCCTTTGGCTAGAGATATGAAGAACATTGGCTTGTTTACGTACTTGATCTTTTCTTTTGATTTATCTTATTGCACTCATTCCAAGGACCTCTCAATGATATCCAAACGAAGGATTTAGAGAGATAGGAATGGGGCAACGATCATTATCTTTTATTTGTTGTGCTTGTTGGACGTTCTTGTAAAATAACTTGGCGAATACTTGCTTTATTTGGTACGTCCTAGCAAGGTTTATGTATGTCAAGTGTGAACAAGAATAATCCTATCTATTTGTTGAGTCAAAGTCCATCGCACTAGGTACAACGCTATCCTGGTTCTTTATACCTTGATGCATCGTACCTACGTGTGTTATCAAACATAAGGTAAGTAGCCCTTTAAAAATCCCAATCCTTGATAAGCAAATCATCATCATCTATCATCATCATCATCTCTAATAAAGTCTCATCAGATCATGGACTTGTTGGATCCTCTTGTCATCACCTGATTTCTTCTTCTCCGCACTAACATCACATCATGATTAGTTAATCATCATCATCAGTGCATCCATCCTACATCCATAAACCATCAACATTTTGCATATCACCTCACATGCATCATAATATAGATTTGTTAGTCTAAGCATCTCATAAAATCATACATTTGCATAAAACATCTATTGCATAGTCATATAGGAATTATCACATCATCATCTCATTTGCATCATCATCGCAATCATCCATAACATCCATTTTGAACCTCTTTATCGCGAGATCAACCCTCAAATTGAATCTTTTCGCTCAATCTCTCGAGGGTGCAATGTACCAATGTACTTCTTTCCATTGGGGCATCCGATTCCGTTGGGGCATCCGAAAAAATCATAATTTTTTTGAATTTTGATCACGGAAAGTTTATTCTTTGAACCAATGCAACAAGTACATTGCTTCAAAGAGGGGCAAAATGTAGACACATGAAATTAGCATCATTCACATTCATCGGGTAAATCAAGGTCATCCATTTAAATTGAATAAATTAACTTTATTTAATTTAAACCTTGCATCATCCTTTTAATTAAATAAACCAAACTTTATTTAATTAAATTTCATCCCTTTTTGATTTAAATAAATCAAAGAAATCAAGTCAAATGGGTCAAAACATCTAACATTATCTTAATTAATCTAATCCATGATTAAATGCTAATCCTAATCACTTGTATTCTCTAGATTTTGCCACTTGCACATGAAATTGCATTTAATTGATTTATCAAAATCTTTATTTACTTTCAACTTGGCATAAAGGGAGAATATTATCCAAGTTTGAATTTCCCCCCAATTTGGCATGTACATCCAACAAAGCAATTAATAAGCTCTTACATGTCCCTTTCACAAGTCAAACTCAACATTAACTCTCAAATTCAAATTTGAATCTCCCTCTCTTGGGCACATTTCCCAAATCATGCACATCCCTCAACCTATGGCAAGTTGACAAGTGGCCTCTTTTCATTGGTCTATTTTTAGTCCCACATTCATCCATTTGGCCAATCTCTCATCAAGAAAATCTATAAATCAAAGGCTTCATTCTTCATCAAATCCTCCACAACTCCACAATTTCATCCACAAATCATTCATGTAAAGTCACTCTCTTCAGGAGAATTGATTTTTCCCACCATCACTCCATCTTCAAAGCATTTCATCATCTGCTTATCTATCAAGGATTGGGAAAGGGCTATTTTCAACAATAGCACCAATCCACTATGAGATATAATTCTCTCCATGTTTTATTATATGCTTTCAATTATCTATCTAAATCTGTGTTGCTTTGATGGCATTATTAGCATGTAGAGTTATTTCATAGGGATGTTGATTATTAGTTTGGTTTTAAAATGCTAACCAAATGTAGATTTTAGCATTCACAGTAACCTTACCTACTTTAATAGGCAATGTTATCACACCACGGTTGTTTTCCCATATTGTCAAATCCATGAATAGATCAATAATCTAGTTGAATTTTACTCTTGTCCACTCCAATCTTATCCAAAATTTTTACACTACAAATATTGAGTGTTGAACCATTATCAATGAGAGTATGTTTTATACTAAACCTATTAATGACATCCACTATCATCAAAGCCTCATTTTTTTTTCACTTCTAATGGAGGTAATTCACTTTGATGAAAGCTAATGTCTAAATTGACTAAATTCATACCTTGAATTAGGGATGCTACATAATTTGGTTGTGCACTAGGAGGGACCACAACTTCTTGTAAAGCACTTTGAAGCATGCTATGATAATTAGATGATGATTGGATGAGATCATATAAAGAAATATTAGCAGGATTGAACTATGAAGTTGTTCCACAAGATCATACTCCTTTCAATTATGCAAAGGAAAATGAGGAGCACTAGGAAAAATGGGTTGAGGGAGTGGTAATGAAGTAGGTATGGTTTATGGCTGCCTATTTTTCCTTCTGTTAGATGTATGAGAAATGATATGATAACTTGGTTGTTGTGAAGCATTGTTACTAGTGAGTTTTCTTGCAAATTTAAAGATATGTCCTAGAGGTTTTGGTTGGTGTTGAGGTGGTCTTATGATAAGAAGTGGCTTAGGAGATGACTTGGGAGGTCTAATAATTAGAGGGCTCTTATGAGGTCCAATAATTAGAGAACTCTTAGTAGGTCCAAAAGGAGTCTTTGGAGGTCCTGTAATTAAGGGAGATATAATGGACACTAATGAGGGGGGATCAAAGGTTGAATTATCCTCTTCATCTATATTATATTTTGAAAGAAATATATCTATGATATCATATTCATTTGGAACAATATCTTCTCAAATGGGAGAAGAATTGGGAGAGAGACAAACAAAATTATCATGATTCTCAATGATTGTATATCCTTTCAACAACATACCTCCATCACAAGTAGGAGAGGTATTAGGAAAAGAATAATTATAATTTTCATGATTATCCATGATTGCACTCTCTTGTGCTATAACATTCTTACAAATCTGATAGATATTAGGAGGGTGTCAAAGGTTTTATTATTCTCATAAGTAGGGAAAATAAAATCATACAATCCATGTGATACTTTATAAAAACCATATGTTTGAAAAGGAAACATACTTCTATTTGTGCAAAGATGAGAACTAATCTATCCAAAATATTCAATGCTTCATAAAATGAACACAATTTTCCTACAGATATGATGATTTTCAATACTGAAATGCAACAAATTTTCCATGAATTTACAATAAATCAAACAAAATGACACTTTTCTTGTACATACAATAATTATTTTTCAGAATTTCAAAGTATAGATCAATCAACAAAAATAGAAGGAAAACATAGAGACAAAAATGCGTGTAGAAATTTGTCAGGACACCTATACAAGGATAGGTTCACCTAAGGGCGAATGGGTCCATTCTCAAGGTTTTGGAAAATGAAAAATTCAATGTCTAAGCTATTGTTTGTGTTCACTGTTTTAGGTTGTAGATTGTTCCCACTAGACAAGTTTTCCATAATTTTTTGATTTTTGTGAATGCAAACTTATGAAAAAAGTGAGCAAAATGACAACCTTTTTAATGCAATTTTGACTAAATTTTCTGATGTAAATGACTGAAAGACGCTTTTAAATCATCTAATATGCAAAATGTATGCAATATTTTTGAATTTTTATGATTTTTAATGATGCAAAATATGATTTGAAACCCTAAATGAAATACAAACAAGCTAATGCAAATCCTAGATCTAGGGTTTTAGAGACTTCCAAATCAGAATTTATGATGTACAATTTCAGGTTCACCAAAATGAAATATGGTGAACAAGACACCTTAACAACATCGGGTCACCAAAATGAAATGGGGGAAAAGGGGGGGAATGAATTCAATCATTGTGGAATAATGAAATGTTCTAGGATTCAAACACACCTCTCTCCAATTTAATTAGAAAGAGAGAAGATCACAGAGGGATAGGATTGAATTTCAACCTTGAGGTGAGTCAACCCTATTTTGGACCTTGGGTCTTTTACTTTATATGACAAAAATGACTAATTTGCAATGTTTTGGAATTATTTAAAGTGTATTAAATTAAATGAATGATATGTTTGAACACTTGAAATGTAGAATTCTATGATAACATAAATAAAAAATGATAATTTACAAGCAGATCTGAGAAGGGCCTGATAGTGTGCATCTGTCATAAAAGTGGGTTTTAGGGCATATAGTAGGACTAGTTTACCCCTGGACGAATGAATCCTTGACTAGGGCTCCAAAATGAATTTATCTAGTCCTCTGATCCTAGATTTAAGCTTCTGATTTCTTTAGGCTTGACTATCGGAAAGCCAAAAATAAAATCTGTAAATGAGTTTCTATAGCTTGAAAATAATGAATGCAACAAAATCAACTTTGCAAACTTGCTCCTTTGATTAACTTCTAATCCTTCTTCACCTGTAAATTTGCACATACAAAGAGAAGAAAAATTGTTTGTTTTGGGTGAATGGGGGTTTTCCTTAGTCAAACCCCATGTTTGGTAATTAAACCTTAATAATGAAATAATGACAAAATGAAGGAATTGATGAATGAACAAAGCTTGTTACAACTCACCAAACCTTTAATGGCTTCCCTTAGATGACTAAAGTCAAACACATCACTCTAAGGCTTGGATCTTGCATGAATTGTCTTGATTGATTGATGCTTGAATGCTTGAAACCTACATCACAATGTTATCTCCAAAACATGAACATGAACACACATGAGCTTTGGCATGATGATATGATCTTGATTGTTGTTGTAGATGACTAATAAATCTACTCTTTAATGCTCTTGACAATAATATTTTCTCTTGTGAAAGTTTCCTTAATGCTAGATAATATTGCCTCTTAATTTTTAGCCTTGGATTGATAAAAATACTATGTATTTATAGGTGTTTAACTAATTTCTTGAAAATTAGATTCGAAAAGCCAACATTTAAAACTTGAATTTGAATAATTAAAATGTTGCCAAAAACATGTTAAAAATGGGTCT
Source organism: Sequoia sempervirens (assembly GCA_007258455.2). Taxonomy (NCBI): domain Eukaryota; kingdom Viridiplantae; phylum Streptophyta; class Pinopsida; order Cupressales; family Cupressaceae; genus Sequoia; species Sequoia sempervirens. Next base: position 66,630,932 of record VDFB02075321.1, read on the forward strand.
TGGCACTTAAAGGGGACCCATTCGCCCTTAGGTGATGGGCCATGTGCCCTATGTGCAAGAAACACATGCTCCAAGATGTTTTAATTAATGATAAAAATTGTTTTTAATATAGGTCCCCCTTTCAGAAAACGGGAATAATAAGGCTTTGGAATGCATAATTTGGTCAATTATAAGCTTAATTAAGTCCAATTAAGTAAGGAGATGTAAACATAGTGTGAAATTGTAAAGGTATACAATTTTCTACACTGCAAAATATAATAGAGATTAAATAAGTGTCATAGCACTTCAAATTAATGTAAAATATTTTTTTGAATTGGTCTTTTTTGTGTTGCATGCAACTATTTTTGAGTTTGATGAAGGATCATTAAGTAGATGTTTTTTAATTATATAATACCTTTTTTGTAACTTCTTGTATGTTATTTTGATGGTTATATATGACTATGTTACCCAATAAGACATCAATTTTGACTAATCTAATATTTCACATGCATTTCAAATCACCAAAAAATTGGTTACCCATAGTATAGAAAGTAAGAATAGATTAATACTTCAATATTGCAAACTAGGATTGAATCTTAAGTAAAAAAAAATTATATTTTTTGTGAATCATTTTCAATATGTTCATTATTTGTCAGTGTCTATTAAGTTATAAATGAAACTATTTCAAGGAAGTGTTACACAATTATCATCTATTAATGCATCTGAAAAGTATTTATTATCTATAAAAGAGGCATTTTTAGCGAGTTAGCCTTGACCCAATGATAGAAAAGGGGTCAAGTATGCAACTTAGGGATTGTTATAGTTGGTTATATATATATTTTTTGGCAAAAGGAAGTATGCCTATATATATTTATATATATTCATAAGAAATTTACAAAAGTGCTTGATATATAATGATTCTTATCAGTCAGATTCATCCCTTATCACCACCTATTCTAACTAAAATATAATTGTATCTAAACTAAAGCTATTAACCCAAAATAACCCAGCATATTACAAAATGTTTCTCCTAAAATATTAACTATAAAAATCCTTATTATCAACAAAAAAAACTTCAAGAACCTAGAATACTAGCTCTAAAAATCTATATTGTCAGCAAAATCATACTTCAAGAAAACATTATTCTTCCATTTGGTCCACTGGCACCTCATTTTCTTCCAGTAGACAGACTGTCAATCAGTAGTTTTCTTATTAGGTTGTTGCTGGAACAACTTCAAACATCCCACCAAAATGAAACTGTCCTACCGATGATCACATTACTATTCAAACAGTACACAATACATCGATCTATCGGAAAACACTACTTTCATCGTACTGCATATGCCACCGAGTCCACCATCGCCCCATTGGTGAAACCCCAAATCAACTCCCACTGAACCAAAGAAGTCCTGTCGACGAACACTCTGCACATTGAAGGACACATCAGACCATCGAGGAGACTCGAGATAGAGTCTCATTAATGAAGCATACTCCTGTTGAATGGAACTACCAAACTCACCAGTTGTCGAGCCATCATGGAGACTACTGGCCAAGTTTGAGTGACAATCAATGGCCCTACCTATAACAACCACCATCAAGCCATCAGTAGGACAGGCGACCTCGTTCCACCAATGAATGAACCTCACGCCGATGCACTCCATCCCTGCCAACATATATCTATCAGGCACTCCTCACAACCTTGGCCCTTATTTGAACATAGAGCCTTACCATCGACACATTGAGGGGACTATCTTTCAAGTCTTGGCAATAAAGCACAGGCACAACGATGAAGTACTAACTAGTCAATGAGATACCATAGCCAAGCCAGCTCCAGCTACTACTTTCCACCTATCAGCTCAGGGCCAACCACATACATCGTTCCATTAGGGAGACCAAGTTGAACATACCAGTGAAGACCTCCAGTCTCATTGATGAAGGAACATTATCGTCCCATCGCTAGGGCACAACTCACCGTCCCACCAATAGAGTAAACTCTTGTTGATAGAATAAGACGTTAACACCAAAATATCAGGTTGTCACGGGGACAACCTTTGGAGTCTCGCTGACCAAGCAATGTCATGATGATGAAGACCCAACATATTAGAAGAAAAGAACACAATGCAAGGGAGCCGCCTATGGGAATTGTGCATGAGGGACTAGAGGAACAGAGACATGATGTTAAAACTGAGGAGCAAAGACAATTATTTGTTCAGAATGAACATGCTCGAGTAGAGTCAGTAGTGCATCTAAAAATTATTTATTATCTATAAAAGAGGCATTTGTAGTGAGTTAGCCTTGACCCAGTGATAGAAAAGGGGTCAAGTATGCAACTTATGGATTGTTACAGTTGGTTTTTTTTTTTTTTTGGAAAAAGGAAATATGCCTATATATATTTATATATATTCATAAGAAATTTACAAAAGCGCTTGATATATAATGATTCTTATCAGTAAGATTCATCCCTTATCACCACCTATTCTAACTAAAATATAATTGTATCTAAACTGAAGCTATTAACCCAAAAAAACCCAGCATATTACAAAATGTTTCTCCTAAAATATTAACTATAAAACCCCATATTATCAAAAAAATAGACTTCAAGAACCTAGAATACTAGCTCTAAAAATTTATATTGTTAGCAAAATTAGACTTCAAGAAAAAATTATTCTTCCATTTGGTCCACTGGCACCTCATTTTCTTCCAATAGATAGACCGTCAGTCAACTATTGTTGGAACAACTTCAAACATCCCACCAAAATGAAACTGTCCTACCAATGATCACATTACTATTCAAACAGTACACAATACATCGGTCTATCGACATACACTACTTTCATCATATTGCATATGCCACTGAGTCCACCATCACCCCATCGATGAAACCCGGAATCAACTCCCACTGAACCAAAGAAGTCCCATCAACGAACACTCCACACATTGAAGGACACATCGGACCATCGAGGAGACTCGAGATAGAGTCTCATCGATGAAGCATACTCCTGCTGAATGAAACCCCCGAACTCACCAGTTGTTGAGCCATCGTGGAGACTATCGACCAAGTCTGAGCGACAAGCAATGCTCCTACCAATAACAACCACCATTGAGCCATTAGTAAGATAGGTGACCTCGTTCCACCAATGAAAGAACCTCACACTGATGCACTCCATCCCTGCCAACATATATCTATTAGGCACTCCTCACAACGTTGGCCCTTATTTGAACACAAAGCCTTACCATTGACACATTGGAGGGACTATCTTTCAAGTCTTGGCGATAAAGCACAGTCACAACGATGAAGTACTAACTAGTCAATGAGATACCACAACCAAGCCAACTCTAGCTACTGCTTTCCACCTATCAGCTTAGGTCCAACCACATACATCATTCCATCAAGGAGACCAAGTTGAACATTCTGGTGAAGACCTCCAGTCTCATCGATGAAGGAACATTATTGTCCCATCACTGCGACACAACTCACAGTCCCACCAATAGAGTAAACTCTTGTTGATAGAACAAGACATTAACACCAAACTATTGGGTTTTCATGGTGACAGCATTTGGAATCTCACTGACCAAGCAATTTCACGGCAATGAAGACTCAACGGATCAAAAGAAAAGAACACAATACAAGGGAGCCACCTATGGGAATTGTGCATGAGGGACTAGAGGAATAGAGACATGACAATCAAACTGAGGAGAAGATACACTTATTCATTTAGCATGAACATGCTCAAGTAGAGTCAGTAGTACATTGGTTTGTCTCTTGATAGCATTCACCAAATATTCACCAACCGCCACCCTATGTCTATCCAAATCCAATTGTAGATAATGAAGGCTCCTCATTTCCAAAGTACTCCATTCTTCTTTTGTTGTAAGGTCTGTAAATATTAATCTCCCCTTCATCTTCTGAAGAATTTTGATGTTGCAAACAAATAAGGACTCTTATGATTATTCCATTCAACTTTGATTAGACTCCCATTATTTAATGAATGCCTCCCCTGTATAAGCCTATAACTAAATTATTGAAATTATTTTTCACCCAGAGACTTAAGATCAAGCTTGTGCTTTCCAAACTTAGAGCATATATTGCTTAAACTTTCATGATTTATGATTTCTTGTAAATTAGGAAAGGATTTTAGTTCATCAATATTTTCTATTATAGTTAACTCTATTTTATGACATCTCATATTTGCTAAATAATCTACAAGCTTGTTCCCCTCATGACATGTGTGTGAGATCTGGAATAGTTTAAACTCATCCATTAGTTTCCACACCTTTTCTAAAATATACCTTAGATTCCAATTATGGCATTGCCTTTCCTTACACATGTTAACAATTACTAGTGAATGTCCTTCAATGTGAATATTATTGATTTGAAGTTGTCTTGCTAACCACAGACCATAAAGAATGACCATTGGATTTGCCCTATAGTTGGTTCTCGAAGGTATATGAATTGATCTAGCTGCTTTTAGTTTTCCCCAAGAGTTGAGCTAATGCAAACACCTACCCCTGAAGAACCTGGATTCCCTCTAGATGCACCATCAAAATTAATTTTGAAAATTTTTGTCAGTGGTGGGTGCCATTTGATTAGGCTTCTATTCACCTTCAATTTAGAAGGAAACTTCATACTCCCTTTGAAAGGAAGATTAATACCTTGAAAACCCTTAAGAATACTTTGGTCCCATGAGGTAAAATGAGAGCTAACATTCTTTTGATCCTATACACATGCATTGACTGCTTCTACAACTGATTTTTCAATTGTTGCATGGACAGAGTGATTTGATGTTGAAAATTTTCTAAAGTTGTGCTTGTTTTGATCCCACTAAATGGACCATATGACAATAGCTAGAATTAGATGCCAAATACAAGAAAAAAATAAAGACTTATATAGTACTATCCATGAAGAAAAAAGATCCCATACTGAGTTTGGCAATGGAGTATAAAGACTCATCTTTTGCATGACAAATTCCCAGCAACTTTGAGCAAATGAACATTGCAGAAATAGATGATCAAGATTTTCCAAGCACTTTCCACACAAAACATAATTAAAAGGATCTTCTATACCCAATTTTACAAGACAATCACTTGTGAGTACTCTTTTCCTTAGAACAAGCCATGCAAAACTCCTTGCCTTTGGTAACTCCATATTGTTCCAAAAAATGAATATGTTCTATGAGACTGCAATGGGATATCCTTGTTAAGGACCGCCTTATAACCCTGTTTGACTGAATAATTGCCATCTTTTGAAGGAGCCCATATAATATGATCTGCCTTTGCTGATAAGACGAATGTTCTTGCTACCAGAGCCTGATGGAGACAATTCTTTTGTTCATTAGATAACTGAGAATTTGAAAAATCTTTCCATATTACCCTTCCGGAAGAGATCTCTCTTGCACATACATAATAAATTAACTTGGAACCCCATAAAGAAGACATAGTTGGAATGAATTCTTGGAGATCTTGATAATTTCTCAATGGTGGATGGCCATTCCAAGGGTCATCCCAAAAATTCACTTCTTCCCCATTATTAACCTCCCAAGAAATATAATCTATGATTACTTTTCTACATGATAACATAAAATTCCACATAGCAGATCCTATAGGTGGGTTAGAAACTATGAGAATTCTTGAAGGGATTTGATTATCAAGATACTTTTCCTACATGAGTGTGCACCATTTGGAATTAGGTTTAGAATACATCTGCCAAATCAATTCCCCCCCAAAAGCTTTATTACTTTTTGAGATATCATGCAAACCTACTCCATCTTTATATTTTTCTGATGACATAGAGTCCAAAGAGATCAAAGGAATTTTTTTAACATCATTCATGTTTCCTTTCCATAAAAATCCCTTGATCACTTTATCTATTTGATCAATTACTGATCTAGGTGCCTTAAGGATTGAGATAAAATAATGGGGAATTGCTGATAATACATATTTTATTAAAATAATTTGCCTTGATAAAGACAACCAACAGGATTTCCAAGCACACACTTTCAGTTTAATTTTTTCTATAAAATTAGCCTAGAAGGATGGTTTGTTAGCACCCATAAAGAAAGGAATACAGGAAAATACTTACAAGGTAGGCAAGTGACTCTTGAAAACCTAGAATCTGTATAATCTTTCTTTTTAAGGCTACTTTAGAATTGAAGAAATACGCTTTTGAATTTTGAGCATTTATCTTTTGTCCTGATAACTCAGAATAATTATCCAAAACACTTTTAATCTGCCTGGTTTCATCAACATTCGACTTTTCCATACAATAAAGTATCATATGAAAAAATATTATGTGTGACTGACAAACTAGTATGTGGAATACGTATCCCTTGCCATAAGCCTTGATTGTGCTTCTCTTTTATTGTCCTGCTCAAAGCTTCTGCCATAATTATAAAAATAAAAGGGGAGAGGAGATCACCTCGCCTTACAACTTGCATGGCTCTAAAGAACCTCGTAGGAGAACCATTAATTAATATAGAAAAAAAATGCTCCTAATAAGCAAGATAAAATCCATTTGCACCACTTGTTTGAAAACCCAAACTTGCTCAAAACTTTGAGGAGAAAATTCCAATCAACCCCATCATATGCTTTCATCATGTCTAAATTTAGAATAAATGATGGAAGATGATTGGTTTTAATAGAATGAAGAACCTCATGTGCTACCAGAGCCCCTTCTACTATTTCTCTACCTGGCACAAAACCACCTTGCTCTTGTGAGATGATTTTCAGAATTAAATGTTGTAGCCTTTGATAAATTGCCTTGGTGAAAATTTTGTAAATTGTGTTACACAGAGAAATAGGACTAAATTCAACAAAAGTTTTAGGCTCTTTCGTCTTTAGCAATAGAGAAATATTTGTAACATTAAAGTGCTTTGAATATCCTGCCCAATTTCCTGGATTCCTCCAAGGCTAAGAGAAAATCAGAACCCACAACATCCCAACATTTTTGAAAAACCAAAGGAGTAAAACCATCAGGGCTTGGGGCCTTATTCGGTGCAAGAGAAAAAACCACCTTTCTCAATTCTTCCAATGAAAAAGGCTTCATTAGTTCAACATTGTTTGCATGAGAGATAGGAGTTGGTATTGCTACCAACAACTCATGATCATCTTTCCTCCCTTGTGTAGAAGCAGAGTTAAGAGGAGCAAGAAATTGCTTAAAAAACTTTACACCTTCTTCCTGAATTTCATTTGCACTTGCCAATTGTTTACCTGATTCTATATCCTTAATTGAAAAGATGGTTTTTGCTGCTCTTTTTTATTGGGCTGATGCATGGAATTTTTTTTTGTTGTGGTCTCCTTCTCTTAACCATAATTCTCTTGACTTCTGACGCCAATAGATTTCTTCTATTTTCCACAATTCTTCCCAAATTAATTGTAGATATTTATTTTTACATATGTATTGGAATCCATTCCATTATGAATAATATGCTCATGGACTTCTGCCAACTGCTTTCCTACTTCCTCTTTTTATTGAAAAACATTTTTCAAAAAAACTTGCACATTCTAGGTTTTGATCAGCCCCTTGATAAATTACAATTTCTTAAATAACTAAAATATTTTAGTGCCCCTTTGATGCGGTGCACTCACCCACCATTGTCTGAGCAAGAGCCAGAAAAGTGAATTCCTAAACCACATTTTCTAAAATTTGAACGAAGGCTTTTGCTAAGGGGACATATTCTTGTTCTTTATCAATAATGAAATTGCATAATGGTCTGAGCATACAAATGGAAATATTTGTGAGGATAAGAGAAAAGGCTCAATAACCCAATTTGGAGAAATCAAGAACCTATCTAACTGAACAACTATTTGTGAAAAATATCTTCTCTTATTTTTCCAAGTGAAACTACCTTTCTCTGGCAACACATCCCTTAGAGAATTATTCACAATAAAATTCTCAAAATCTTCCATAGTTTTCTGAGGCAGACAAATACCTCCATGCTTCTCCTTAAGAGATACTATAGCATTAAAATCCCTTGCCACTTCCACTTTTTTACTCCCCAAAATCTGAATAATATTTGTTAAATTATCCCACAATATTTTCTTATCTTGAGTTGTTGTTGGTCCATAAACATTAAAGAGTCTAAAACATAAATCAAAAGACTCAACTTTCATTAGTTGCAAATTGTTATCTCCTCCCAAAGCTTCTACTGTCACTAACTTTGGATTCCATAATGCAATCAACCCTCATGATGCTCCTTGTGCTGGGACATGAAGAGATTTCCATTTTCCCTATTTCATTACAATGGTTTCATAGGAGTTTGTTGATAATTTTGTTTCCTGCAAAACTACCACATCTACCTCACAAGAATCAATCTAGTGTTTCATGTGGGCTCTCTTTTCAGGGGAATTAATTCCCCTGACATTCCATGATATTATCTTCATTGCAGACAAGGAGAGAAACATGCTCTCCTTAGTCTTTTGTTAACTGAGCACCTTCCATCTAGTGTATCTTGTGTCCCTGTCTCAATTTCCTCCCTTAATTTTTCTACTTTTTATTTTCTACCTCTTTTACCTGGAGATTTTTTAATAGACAGCTGATGAACATACATTTGTGCTAGAGATAAAGTTTGAGAATAGTCAAACTCAAAGTCCAAAACTGTATCCAATTCCATTTTATCTTCCATGCAACCCTTTGACAACAAATCTTCCTTGGAAATTATTGGATAAAGATTCTCTTTAAAAGGATTCAACCTTTCCTCTGCCACACCTAGTTCATTAAGGATTTCATCTGCAATCTCATCAAATAATTATGAGCCTATTGATGTAAGAAAATTTTGTGCAAGAGCATCCAATTGAGGGGAGCTTTGACTTAAGATTAGATCAAAGTCAAGGAGAGATTACCCACTTTCAAAGTAGACTATTACTCGTTTGTAACTTGTTGATGAACATTTATTTCACCCGCTTAAATATTGTAACATACCCAAAGTTTACCCAATAATTTTCACGTATGTTTTAACTTATAAAGTGAATAACACAAGTTTCCAAAAACACAAAAATAAAGAATTTTCATTTTCAATAAAACAATTGCACATTGCATAAATATTGTCCACATATTATTGCATGAGTGAAATAATGTTATATAATCCCAAGTAGATGAAACTCATTTTCCAATACATTTTATAATCTATTCATGATCATTTTCATATACAAATTCACAAATTACAAGAGTTCAAGGTCAAGGTGTCCACCTATGGATCATGCTTCTTCTATTCCATAAGACTCGACAACTAACTACAAGAGGGAGAGCATCACCCAAGCGCTTTTCCTCCAACCACTAACTTAAGCGGTCCCCCACACATCTTCTTACCTGGTAAGATGGCCCTACACTTCCAACAAAGAGTTTGGTATGAAAACCAAAAATAATGCACATCTAAGTATTTGGTGTTGTGTCCTACATATCTAGTATGTCCATAAAATGGATACCCTCTAACTATGTATGACTCTACTAACTAGTACACAGTCAGGTAGATCACAGTGAACTGACCAAGTGTAAGTAGCGAATTTTACACCTACTATGGCCAAACATTTCATATATATAATAAATCCACTTTCTATGAAGCGGTGTCATATGTTAACCCACCCTTACTCGACTTGGGAACTATATTGACCCAAGTGAACTCTTCTCTTGGTTTTAACAATCATAAACAAGTTTTCATTTAAAAGTGATGACACTCAAATATTGAATTAATAGACCAAATATGTTTAACACAATCTCTTGAATACCCAGTTACATACTTGTAACACTCTAGGTCTAGCTACTACCTCTTTTCAAGTTCTTTCTTTTTAATTGTGGATGTAAATACTCTCTTACTTAATATACAAGTAGTTAAATACTGATGACTCCATGTCATGGAATAAAAACAACTATTCTCAATCTAAAGCACTGCCAATATGTCAATATGAATAATAATTCAAAATTAAATTTGATTTGAAGATTACTTGGATTCGTATTGAGTTTTAGACTCTTTGTTGTCGTATCTAGTATGGCTTCATCCTTTTAGGATGCCATAACCAATCTGATTATCCTTGATATTAAATCTCATATAAAGTCTTATGTTTATAGTAACATGGAAAATAATAGTAAGTTAGCATAATAAGCTATTTAACTTCTAATACATTCAACTAAGTACCTTTTGACTAATCTCCAATTTCCCCAAGGTTCTTTCTAGGTTATCATTTGCATCATTTATATAAGGTACTTACATTTGTATGTTCATTAACAATCATATATCCTTTCCCTCAATATGACTCATATATTCACATGTTTAAAATGTATATTAAGTTCATATCTAATTTAGAGGATATTTCCAGCTTGAGAGGAGTTTGTGCTTTTGTACCTTAAAGCCTCCTCACATTATGACTTTGGTTTTTCAAGACATAAAGTCCTTTTCTTTAAGATTAGAATATCATGAGTAGGTTTAGACTCTTGGTCAAGTAAAAGATAATATCATTTAAAATGTAACTAGAACACATATATCTCTAATACATTTTTCAACCCTATTGTTGAATATCAGTATAATCACATTCAAGTGTATACTCTAACCCTAGGGAATAAATTAACCTCCTACTTTCAAGGGTTATAAATAATCAAGAACATAATTTCTCCATCCATGTTTAAACTATCATACATGGGTATCCATAACATCATACCCTATAATGATGACATAATACTTCTATGCACATAGATAGTTGAAATATTACTTCATTCAATAGATAGTAAAGGAAAGCATATTTCTACTATAATTTCAATCCTTCCATTGCAAAGCATCATAGCTCATCAACAATGTAAATATGATACTGTATTTAGAATATTATCATATTATTCTATAATAATTTCCCTTTTTCATAATTATAATAATCAATCAATATATTTGAAATAGTTTTTTATCATACTCTATAGGTTCCCTAATCCAGCTTATATATAATCTAGCTAACAATACAAGCTTTCATAACTATCTAATAGCAATATAATGCATACGAAGATAGCACAACCATTTCCAAACAATACTCAACTTAGCTTCAACATAAAAAGGAGAAAAAGAAGTAGATATATCAAGCATACCTGGAAAAATATAGCTCCCAACAAAAATCTTGCATCTCTATTCTCAATGCAACTGACTCTCCTTGTTGCCTCCTACGTTCTCAACTCCTCATTCAGCTTCTCTTCACTCAAAACAAATACTCCAATCTCACAAAATCTCACTACAATGACGCTCTCCACTCACACAACAATATGCTCTCAAACTCACACAAGGGACTCTACAAATGCGCTCGAATAAACACAACAAAATGATCACAACAGAATGAACTCAACTAGAAATGAACAACCAAATACTAAGATGTTGCTATCTATTTATAAGAAATGATGAGAAAACAAATGCTACAAGATTCACCACCTTTCTCCTTTTACTGCCACCTCTCTAACTAAAAATAAAAACTCAAAACCAAATCTACAACCCTGTAGGTCGACAAAGCAAGCTGGGCGCTACATTTCATCATTACTGGTAGTTTAAGGTTGCAGAAAAAGTCAGGTATTCGACACATAAAAAAGTCCAAAATGAAAACAGTTTACAACTCTTGGTTGAGTCGTAAAAATTAGTTAGCACATGTTCATTTACCAAGTCAAAACTCCTCATAATATTGTTGCACAGTTTCCTGTTTTACTTTGCATTTTAATGTGGCATTTTGGTTCATTATTCTTCGCAAATCTCACTCTTAAAGCTGGGCGACTTGACAGGTTTCAAAATAGCCTCTTAATAATATTGACACCTATGCCATGCGTGACTTGTTGATCTTCCACTATGCGTGATTTTTCTTGTCACTTCTTGGCTATTAGTGCAGCCTCTATAATATGCATTTCATATGCTAAAACTTCCATCACACTTTTTTCGTCTTATGCAAATACTTCATCGCAGCATTTTATAATATCAAAAGTATGCTTTTCGTTTCCATCACATTTATTTACATTATATATATATATATATATATATATATATATATATATATATATATATATATATATATAACATTTAAACATAATCATATATCTATGTATATTGATGCATATATATAATACATATATATTATGTATGTGAATGTTTGCATATGTAGTACGTATTTGCATATGGGTATATGTAGACATTTGTATCTACGTATGTTCATACCTACATACATATATATATATTTGATATGTACGTGACCATATACATATATATCCAACACATAGTATATAAATATCTCATATTCATTAAAGGGATTTTAACACTATGACTCAAATCGACTAAACAATCAAAGAGGAACAAAGACAATCACCCTTTCATTCCTATCAACCCAAAAGGATTAACAACATGGTTTATCACATACCGACATTGACTCAACATGGTTTCCCCTCCCGATGTAGTACATGTGTGCATCTACTCATATGATCATGATAATGGTTCGCATACCAAACTCCTCTCCTTGGCAATACTCACCCTCCCGCTCTGGAGGGTTTGAACTTGTCTTGCATCCAACTTAGTGCATCATTTAGAAGTTTAAAGATGGCAACATGAAAATCATATTCATCATATATCATTTGCATCATTAAAGCATTTAATAAGAAATCTCATAATAATGCATATTCATATATTTCATTCATCCATTGAACATATTAAAGTCACAATCTTGCATTTAAAATCATATTTACTCATAAAGGTAAAAGTAATCTAGTAACTTAGAAACATGGTGCAACAAATACATCCCTAGCCCTAAAGATGTAATGTTTAAGAATATTCTAGGATTGTGGACCTATGGTTTTGGGACCTAAAATTGACACCATTAATGGGGATATAAAGATCAAAAAAATATCTTGGATACCCAGGTAAAACAATCATTGATTTTTTTTGTAGTTGACAATGATGTGCAATTTGTAACTATGCCATTTTTTAGGTGAGTTTGGCATCTCATCAACTTACGCTTAAAATTGGTTCCATTATCAAGGATATATTAATTAGGAGGTTACTTCTAAGACCCTCATGATATAGTCAAATAAATTTTGTGATTGCACAATTTTTAATTGTGTGTATTCAAATTTAATTCTCCTCTAGTAAGAGGCAGGGTGACTATATTGTGAATTCAAGTTAGAAATATAAAATATGCCTAAAAAAATCATAAATGAAAATAGGAAAAGAATCTGTAAGTCAAGGATAGCCTAATATGATTCTGACTAAAGTAAGGAGTAGGTCAGTTGAATGGAGAGCTAAAAATTTAGGTATTTTTTCTTTACAGGACTCCCAAAGCATTAGGTTAGCTGGTACATCTAAGATAAAAAAAAATAGATTTGACAAATAATAATCACTGTCCTTTAGATGATTCTACCGATAACATGGTTGGACCTACTAGGAGAAACTTTAAACACAAATATGGCATGCCATAGAATCTACAAAATGATGGAGTAAGAAACAAAATAATATCTCAATAGTTGTACACTAAGAGTGTGAGCCCTAAATTTCCCCCACCATTGCATGTGAGTAATCTTAGGGACACCCCTCTTTCTCCTATCAGTACCTTGTCTAAAACCATAATTGAACAAGAGTATGATCTCCCTTTCCATCACACCAATATAGATATTAGGTCAAAAAGTGTAGTGAATGAAGAACTAATCATCATGAAGACCTAATTGACCAACTTGTAAAAATGTAGTTTGAAATGAAGGCACAACTTGAGAAGCAATAGGCTCAGCTTGATCTGAATTTACAATTATTAAATAAGAATCAACATGCTCAGTGTGCTCAAATCTTGAATCAAAATTAGCAAGACCAAAATATGATATTGCTATCAGGATTCAACCATGTAGTTTTACGAGTCAAACTCATTGACCCAAAATACACGGTTGAATCCTGATAGCAATATCATAATTTGACAAGTTGTGGAAAATACCTCCTACTTATCAAGACCAAAATACTCAATATCAAAATCCTCATGTCAACCCATAAGTTGGCCTTAATGTTCAACATCAAAACATCTCTAACCAAAAGGAAAGATTGCAGGGAAAAAATAATTTAAATATGGGAGGAACATTTAAGTGAGCCCTAAGAATGACTCAAAATTTTCCTTTGATTAAATAGCCTCTTGGAACTAATACACATAAACAATTAGATTTCTTGGGTATACTAGAGGTTATCCTAACCCTATTCCAAATTCAAGATCAAAGGAAAAATTCTAAGGTTCCAAGACAATAATACAATCACAAGTTAGGAGGAACTTTGTCAATATCACTAATGAATATGAAGTTATTAATGCACTCTCTAGAGGAAAGTTCTAAGGAATGGTATATGACTCTCCATGATAATAATATTGACACATGGGATAAATTCATGAGTGATTGGCCCATTTTTTTCCATTCATGTTCATTACCATCAAGAAGGGGATAAATGAAAAAACATTTGGCTAATTTAAACAATTTCATCATGACAATGAGAAAATTTCCCCCAAATCTCAAACTTAATGATCTCATGTGCCTTGTACTATGTTGTGGTGCATTTGATGCAAAGAGTGGACATAAAGTATCAGAGATAAAATTCCACACTCTCAAAGAAGTATATACTATAGCTATCAACATCAAGAGTAACATAAGATCTTCAAGTAAACATATAAAGAGAGTTAAAATGTTAGGCAAGATCAACATAACAAACAAACCCTTGCTAAACCTTTAACTATTGATGAGAAGTTAGACAAGTTGATAGGTATTGTTAAAGATTTGTCTTACAAATTTGCAAGAAATAAGAGGGGGCTGCCTTGTTCTAATGCTACAACTCATTATAATGAAGGGAAGTGCTTACACAATAGACATTGTAACTATGATTAGTTTAAAATACCTCAACAACATGACAAGCAAAATAAATTTAGGGTAAAGGAAGACTTGATCCTCTTAGAAGAGATAATGTGCATTATCAAGGTTATTTCTATGGTGTGAAACTTGCTACCTTCCTCAATATCCATTAAACTGTGTGGTTGTTGAACTTGCGATACTTATAAAATTTGTAACATCTTTCGTGTACCTAAGATATTTTATTAGTAAGTTCTCTCTGTCCCAAGATGGTCAAATGACAACATTCCTTTAAATGGACTTAGAATATTTTCGTCACAGAAACCTTGACTTCTATAACCACTTGGCCCACCGAATGGTCAATGCTATATTCAAATATACACCCAGTAGAAAAACCCACAAGTAAAAGCTCTTGTTTTGTATATAGATTTTTTCGTAGATACCTGTGCACTTCTAATTTCCTATAGTGAACAATTTGGAGAGGTGGGTTCAATCATCCTTTTAATTGAAGGTCATTCATGTGTTGTGTTGTATCAAGCATAGAAGTTTTATAATTTTCCACCAAATATGTTTTTGATAAAGTAAGCAACATTTACAATGTGTCAAGTACCCTTTACACAGAGAGCCCACAGGGCCAAAATGAAGCTAGTTCAAAATAGGACATGAACTAGAAGGATAAGCAAAATAGGCCAAATAGGCCACACACAAAACATAAACAACCGACAGACAGCCTGTCGGTAGAAGAACAAGGCCTAGACAACCCTAGAATCAGAGGGGACAAATCTGACTCCCAAAACCCGAGGTCGTGATTTGGGGAGTCCCTTCTTTTTTCTTTGCACAACAGACTAGGAAGACTCGGAAACGAAGTCCCCCGAGCGAGGCAAGACGAGCAGTTCCGCCAAATATATCTTAAATTCAATAGGACTGTTAGATTTTGAAGAAAGTGGGACATTATTTATAAATTTTGCTGCTCAAGGTTTGATGACCAAGGATATCTATTAGAGGATAATTTAGTATGGACAAAGCCACAAATAACACAATATTTATCCTTACAGCTTTTATGATGCCTTGTTTTCAGTTTTTCTTTTCCAATAAAAAAAAAAGGGTTTGGGAAGCACTACAATATGGATAATTGTGTTGTCTTTCATGGCATGTGGTCATGTGTGCCCATAACTAGTATTTGACAACATATGCATCATTTCAACATTGACATTCTAGAGTTGAACATTTACTAGCATGCTAAAAGTAAAGTAGAAAATGTTATTTTGCAACCATTGCATTTTCATTTTTGCATTGCTCACACTTGGCTATAATGCAGGTTGATTATGAAGTACAACTCTTCCTTCTCCATCTAATTGTTGTCATTGTTGATCCTGTTGTGTTTGTTGATGTGGCTGGATAATCCTGGAACATATATCAGATTTGTTGATACTAATCTTGAAGATTCCCCATCAACTTTTTTTGCATTTACTTTAGCCTTCTCATAAAATCCATTTTGTGCATGTCCTGCAAAACCCGCTCCATGAGAGCATATCTCATTTGAGCACTTTGGTAAATGGTTGACAGGCCTTGCTACGCCTTCCAGATTTTACAGACATGCTAATCATGGAAGTTGCAACTACAACATCTAACAAAAAATGTGCCTCCATTATGTTGATAACTGATGCTGGTTCAACCACTTCACTCAGAATAATCCGAAATGCAATATCATGCACAAATTCAGTTTCAGTTTATTGTTTTGTCCACTTTGGTTCCATGCGCACCCCTTGCTTAGCGGTGGTTTCCATAATTAGGATTTAGATTTTTGTAGACAGCTAGTGATAGTAATAGTTTGCTTTGGTCTATTCTTAGTTTTGCCAGTCTTAAAGCTGAGAGAATAGTGCATGCTTGAATGCATGTTCAGTTTAAGCATAGTTTAGGATTCTTTTAAGATGGACGTTTTTTTATTTATGCCGAAGGTGTGTTTCTATTTGAGCTTTCGGAGCTCAATTTGTCAATTAATGGTTTACAAGTACGGAGAGGGCCTGGTTGACAGTGTGGTAAAATTCAACCGTAGATTGTTTAAAGCACGCAGATCGAATCATTCCTCGCGTTCATCACCGTTGGTCTGAACTCCTCATCAGCGCTGCTGTTCATAACGGAAGACTAAGGAATTAAGAAACAAATTAAACCGCTACTCCATTGAAGGAACTTGAATAGATCATCACCGTTTCTGCAAATTGGGAGACCCTCGTCAAAAACAAAAGGAAACGTATGTAAGAAATATATCATCTACGCAATAATAATAATTTGCCCTCCTTGGCTGGTAGAGTCCTGGTGCTCGTTGCGAACCTCGCGAGATCCGCGGCTTTAAGGGAATCAACCCGGAACAATCTTCCTATAGGTACGCATAGAACGCTCAATAATAGCTCGTTAGAATGATATGAAATTGAAATATTTGCAGTGAGGGAATTTTTATACAGTATTTAGGTTATTGAAATTTTGCATGTTTCTGTATTTTTGGTTGTGAGGGAAGATTATACAGTTTTCCAGATCTGGGGTTTTGGGCCTTGATCTGAGAGTTTTTGGGGATGTTTGTGATTTCTTAGCTGAAATTTAACAAGCATGATTGGACGTTGTGAAAACTGAACATATATTTAAAAAGTTGCGTAAAATTGATGCAAGCGGCAGCTGCATGGCTAATTTTAGGGGGAAATTGTAGGAGGAGCAGTAATTTGGTGTGGTTTTGCAAATGCAGAGCGGTATTGGAGTCATTTGCACTGGGCTGTCGAAATTTGAACAAAATCAATCAAGTGCGAAGCGAATTTTAGCTGGATTGAAGGTTTTGTTGATTTGATTTGCATTTTGTTGTGTTGTGGCTCATGGCGTCGTCGTTTTCATTTCTAATGGATGATCAGTCCGATGCGGATTTTTTTGACAAGCTTGTGGATGATGACGATGATTATCAAGTTTCTAATTCTGTAAATTTAGAAAATACTACGTCGACTGATACTGCAGAAATCGAGCCTGATGCGGCTTCTATTGATAACACAATTGATGCAATATCGAAATTGATGTTGGATGCAACAGAAGATAATAAAAAGGCGTTATCTTTTATTTCAGCAGAAGAAGTTATAGGATTAAATAAGATTTCACCAATCGCAAGTGGGTTAACAAGTATATCCGGTGAAAATGAGGCTTCTGATGTCGAGGGCTACAGAAGGGAAGATGCTCCTTCAGAGGGCTTCTCATCTGAGCAGAAGCAGTTGTCCTTTGACAACATGGTTAAGGAGGAAATGGTTATGGAATCTGCGGAAATTACATTTGCTAAATCTGGAATTAATGAAGAAGTGGACTTTTTTATTAATGGCACTGACGATGAATACCAGGAGGGCACAAAATCTGCAGAAAATACGTTTGATAAATCTAGAAATAATGAAGAAGTGGACTTTTCGTTTAATGGCACTGATGATGGAAATGAGAAGGGCACAAATTCATTGGATTCAAAGCCAGAGCAGACAGGAAGCAAGAGCATTTGTACAAATGTTAGAGAAGTTCAATGGAGTAATTTTAACGCAACATATGTGCATTCTGATGTAGGTGGCTTCGGGTCATATTCAGATTTTTATGCAGATTTTCCCAACGATTTGTCACAGCAAGCAGGGGAATCAGGGGTTGATTTTTATCTAACTGTAAACTATGATTCAGCAGGGCAGCCAATTTCTGATTCAATACCTTATCAGACATCCCAAGTTTTAGAAAATGGAACCCTTAATGCTTTGGATGCTGCTGCTCCTCAGCTACAAGCAAACAGCCTATCTGAAACCGAGTCTTTTTACCAGTACAACAATGGGGAGCTTGAAGAGCATTTTACCAGTTCGGTTTCTCCAGATCAGTCTCACCGTGCAGGGGATAGTCAGGATAAATATTTTAATGAATGGCAAAATGATTATCCAGGTTGGAGGTATGATCAAGCAACAGGAGAATGGCATCAAGTGGAGGGGTATGAAACAACAGCAGTAGGCTCATCTATTGGGGACGGGTTCAAGCAAGATGAATTACAGTACAATTTGCAGTCTATGCAGAGCAGTGTTAGCTATTCCAGCTGGCAAGTTCAGGGTAGCCAAATTTATCATGCTCAGAGTGCTGGGGGATCGGCTGACCAAGTTGAATCAATAAATACAGATGCTAGTGCTGCTTCTGGACATGGATTTGCAGAGGAGACTGCCCCTAATTGGCAACAGGAGTCACTGAATACCTCTCAAAACCAGGAGAATGTTTATTATGATCCTCAGTATCCAGGATGGTATTATGACTTTCTTGCACAAGAGTGGCGTCAGGTCGCAAATTTTGATCAAATGTACCAGGGTCAAACAACCCATACAGATCATAGTCAAATGGGCAATGGTCAAACAACCCATTCAGCTGGACCCATGGATGTATCTACTTTTGGTAGCCAACAAATGTTGCCTGAGCAAACTAAGATGGTAAATGGAGATAATAATAGCAGTTATGCTTACAATAATCCCAGTTTAAATGGATATGAGAATCAATTTAAAGAGTTGCAGATGCAAAGTACTCCAACATCATGGTCAACATCTTCAAATGATTATTCCATGAGTAACGGACAATGGGAAAATCCTATTTCTCAAGAGAATGTGTATGATGGCAATCAGGTTGGTCATGTTGGAGTTTCGACCAATAATGCGACTGGAGAAAAGTCCAACGATTCACTCATTAGAAATAGGAGCAATGTGTACACTATGGGTCCAAGCAGACAGGGTGACTCAGATCAGACGGAAAGTTTTTATGTTCCAGATTCTACTGTGTACAATCCAGCTGCAGATGTACAGGGACAATTTGATCAGGCAACCCATATCAATGCTTCAACTTCTACTCTATTAAATCCTGCAGCAAGAGTACACAGTCAAGTGGATCAGGCAACCCATTTTCATGTAAACAAAAGTCAAATAATATTATTATTGTGAATATTATACCTACAGATGAATATTATTTGTCTATCTTTTCTTCTACAGATGAATATTATACCTACATTATTGCCATTATTTCTCCAGGCTCAGTCAAAGAACATTCATCAAACGTATAATCTTTTTGTCCATAATCTATATAGCATCTGCCATGGATCTCGCACCAAAGAAATGGTCTTGTCATAAATGGACTATTGTTGTTCAAGTAGATTATATTTCAACCAGAAAAAAAAACTCATGTAAAAGCTATATACTAAACAAAAAGGCAGAAAATATTAGCAAATATTAAAAACCACTGGCTCAATATATCAGTTCGATAATTGAAGCCAATATTTAGTGTTGCAAGGAAAATTTTATCCATTTGAAGTTAAATTTGTATATAGGTTTCGATGTTTTTTAACATCAACTTAAATTTGTGTAGGATCAGTTGCAATGTTCTGCAATTAGAAGTTAAATTTTTATTGCTTCAATTGCAACAATCTGATTCAAAGTTAAACTTGTGTTCAGTTGATTGCACATTTTAATTATTTGAATTTAAAGTTGACTATTAAAGATTGCAAACTTTTGTCGTCTTAAAGTGTACACGTCAAGTGTTGTTGCAATTTAAATTTAAATTTTTTAGGTTAAACTGACAGTTTTGATAGCAAATTTCATTTATTTTAGGTTATATTTGTGTAATGTTGAATGCAAATTTCTCATACCTGAAGTCATATTTGTGTCGAATAGGCCTCAAATATCTGAAATTTAAAGTTTTCTTTAATTTTGTCAATTGCAAATTTCAGTAAATTTAAAGATGCGTGGCAGCTATTCAAATTTCTGTAAGGTGCTGATTGCAGTTTTCTTTAATTTTGAGTTACATGTATTGCAATTTTCTTTAATTTGTATATTGTCACTTATTTTGAGTTCTCCATCGCCACATTTTCCATTTTTCTTGAACTGCCATCTTCAATCATCTTCCTTCTCATGCCTATAAATGTTTGTAAGGGACGGTGATAGTCATATTTATTATTGCACAACCACCTTCCAAGATGGAAGCCAAGGTTGACATTCAATTTTATAAGGGCCAAGTAGATAGATAAAAAATTGATCATTTGGTTCAGCAACTTGAGATTTACTTTCATTTTGGAAGTGAAGAGCCACAAATTGCATTTGTCCAATATAAACTAGCTGATCGAGGACTATTATGTAAAAGAGTTGTCAATAAGAAATTGGGAGGGATTCTAAGAGGTTGATAAAATTAGACATGTATCCCGTTTTGTAGATTGATTAATCATATTCAAGTAAGTGCTTGATTAAATAATTTTGAATGCGGTGTTATGTGTTGCAAATTTCAGTTTGCATGTGGTCGAATTAATAATAATAAGTGTTAAATAATGGAATGAAATAAACTTACACAAATTTAGATTTTTTCCTTAAAGAAAATAAGTATTATCTTATTTTGAATATTTGCATTTAAAACATAAAGGAATGCAAATGAAAAAAGAAAGTTGCCATCAAATTGAGAAAAAATAGTTTAGATTTTTTCCTTAAAGAAAATAAGTATTATCTGATTTTGAATATTTGCATTTAAAACATAAAACAATGCAAATGAAAAAAAAAGTTGCCATCAAATTGACAAAAAATATTGCAAATGGGAATAGAATGTTTCCATCGAGTTGTCAAAAGAATATTTATGGCTGAAACTTGTTGTTTATGACTCAATAGTGGTTTGCAGGACTTGTTTCAAGCTCAAATCTCACATTATATGTAGCCTATCCGCTAATAAAGTGTGATATGATGTTTCTATGTATGATTATTATCATGTTTATTAAGAAAAAATACAAATCTTTTAATTCTAATTTTTATTAGATAATATTTTTAGCTGTTTTATAACAGGTTGCATAAATCAAAGAGAAAAAGTTGTTAAAATCTTTTAATTCTGATTTAGATTGGTTAATATTTTTAGTTGTTATATCACACTTCACATAAATCAATAGAAAAATTTATTGTAATACCTATGATTATATTTTTAGAGAGCCCCAATAACTCCAGTGGGGAAGAAATAAATAACTTAGCAAGCAACGATGTCACTAGTGCATGTAAAATTTTATATATATTTCTAGGAATTTAAATACTCTATGATAGAAAACACCACCATAAACATTTGTTCCCTCCAATTTCTATTTCCTTTGCTCTTTTCAAATTAAATCTCTTCGTCGTACCCATTGCACACACAGGTGCGATTGCTAGTTTAAAAAATCTATCTCTATTATTTGGATGAGTGACATCAAATGAACATTTTTATCATTATTACCTTCTTTTAATCTGCACTCTCTTTCAAACAATTATGACACAAAAGAATTGTAAGAGGGAGTTACACTTATTGATCAAATTATGACACCTATTATTATGTTTCATAAGGAATATCTTAATGGTGATAATGGAGCCAAAATGGAGTTCTCAAATTGATGAATAGATTATGACGAACTTATGGCTAGGTGGAAGGAATAAGTTATTTTCATCCTATGGACTCAACTTAGGGTTTGGATAATTGATTCCTAATAAGGGATTTGGGTGCCACATTTTGGGTGGTTACCTTATGGTTTCCTAATTACCATAAATGATGGTTTCATGTATATATTCTCCTATTTATTGTGTGTATTAATAGTGAGTTTTGTAGGTATTTTTATGTTGCCAAAATTACTCTAGATCTATAGTTAGTGATACTCCTATAAATTTTGACTCTAAAAGTATATAGTAATCTATGGTTATTGAATAATACATTGAGGTAATTTGGAGTGTAAGGTTTTCTCTTGAAATGGTTTTCCTCATGTAATTCACTATGTTGTGGTATATTGATTTTGTATTTATTTCCTTGTAAATGTATGATTTATTTATTTTTGCACATATTCCTCCTCTCATAGATTAGTGTAGGAAGAATATCTCACACATGTACTTCATTTAAATCCCTTTTCAAATCAACCTACGGTATGAGAGTCTTGATACATAATTAAATTGCAATAAAATGCATCGAATGAGTGGTTAGCTATCCAAATAATGGATATTTTGATTTGATTTAAACATAAGTAGCTATATCTAAACTTCTAATTTTAGATCCAACAAGTTTTATCACTCAATTCCTAGATATTATCCTTGTAAAAATGATTGATAAGCTTACCTTAAAATAGTTAGCACTTCAAATACAATGAACTTTAAGCAAACCCATCAATATGGCAACTACCCATTTATGTTATGATAATTTTTTAGCAGCATAATTATACACAAATCTTATATCTAAATGTTTGATATCATATTTGTCATTTTTTTTTAGTTTAGTTTATTTAATTTCAGTTTTAAAAGAAAAGGAAAAAGAGTTAGGGTTTATGGAAAAGAAAAAATGGATATGTTTTGAAATTGAAACCAACTTTAAATTCTTCTAAGATAATGGAATCAATATAAACTAACTTTTCTTGATCAAAATTTTGCACAATCATTTACATAAAGTAGTGCAAATATATAAAGGCTTTCAAAAATAGAAGAAAAATATAAAATAATTATATTTCACATGAAAATTTTACACATTAACTCTCATCGCCCATCAATACAAAATATTTGTCATTGAACATGCCTTGGATTCCATCCTTATCAATTAAATTTCAAAATTGAATCATTATAGTGTTACCCACTTTTGAGAACTTTCGACTACCATCAAATGCAAAATTAACTAACTTGCTACTCTATCTTGCTTTCCAATTACCTCTATCAAGTTTCCATCCCTTCACAAATATAATTTTTAGTCCACTATTAAAACCTACTTTAGGAACTCAGATTCATATTACCCAATCACATGCAATGGCTAGGATTCAAATATCCAATAATCAAAATGGAACTTATCCTAAGTCTTATTTGATTTTTGAGCATGTTTAGAAATCATATTACAATGAGCATACATTTCATATTGAAATATGAAAATTTATTACAAATCCCAAAACTTAAACAATAAATTTTTTGATTAAAGAATCTAGACAAATATGAGTTCATAAGAAGCCCATATTGCACCCCTAAATCCAATCTCTTTTTGGCCTACTACTACTCTATATATCGGTTATTCCTTGCTCTCTTGTAGATATGCTTGTAAATTATCAAGAGCCTCCTTCACAACATTCAATATGGGAGAGTACTGAAAATGAGCCTTCCTAAAGAAGAGACATTTTCTATCTACTTTGAAGCCTTCTTCATCTCCATTGAGAATTATTTAGACATGTTCTTCTTAGATTTCCTTTGATCTCATTAGATAATCAGTTATCTTCTTTGCTAGATTCTTCTTCAATAAATCTAAAAGTTCTTTCATTATAATTCTTGGGGTACAAACCTTATTAGCATTCTCCCAAAATGTGTAAGTGATGACTTCAACAAAATTTTGGATCTCCTCCATTATTGATTTTTCTATTTTCTTCCTACTCAAAAAAATTATTGCATTCTTGCAAGATCTTTATTCTTGGTTTGGTCACTTTCAACCACACTCCAAGTGAATATTAAGATTTCTATCTAGGATGATCTTCTTCTTGACCAATGTTGGAAATAGAATCTAGGCCATCATCCTCAATAGGGGTATATTTCTATCAAGGAAAATCAACTCTTCATCAATGGTCTTCAAACTCTATCAATGCATTGTCTCATCATTGACCTTATGGTAGCATATATATTTATTCTCCTTTACAAAAAAAGTTATATCTTCAAGCTCTAGTGGCATAAACCACACCTCCCATATTCCCTTTTGTCTACAAACTTGTCTCTAATACTACAAGGATTGTGGGTGTAGGTGCATTTGAGTCTAGTGGGACCACAAGGTATTCTACATACACAAACAATTCTCCAACTTGGGCATTGAGCTTTTCTACATAGGTGTACATCTTAGTAGACCTTTTCTTTTCCATAGGAGTTATATCACGAATGGGGAAGGGGTTCTTGAGCCACACCTTGCTCCATTTATTACATCATATGTCATATCTTCAATGGAGATGTCCGCATTAATAGACTAATTGACATTATCAATTTGCTAGTTGAAAACCTTATTCACATTGTATGAAGAGTCCAATACTGTCCATCTTCATTGATGCCTTCAAAACCCTTTAAAGATTAAATTTTTTGATATGAGGGATGGTCATCATACAATAATCCCTTATTTCGACCTCATGCTCATCTAAGCAACCTACCAATAGACCTCTAGCTTAACCTCATGCCTATAAAAACTACCAATCATAGGTCCATAAAGAATAATATCATTTCTTGCTCTACTACCTTGGCACAATGAATGTTTGAGCATGAGTAGGGTTCCACAAACATAAGGAAGTGAAAACATGTCTTGTGCTTCCCTACTATTGTTCTTTGTCCCTCAACAACCTACATACAAATCTCTAATAGTATCAACTTGTCACCATAGTACTTGGGTAGCTTGTGTGAGGTCTTGTGTAATCCTCTAATTCTAATGTAAAAAAGGTTTTGAATTGGATAAACTAACTCCCCTAATCTATTAGATTTTATTTTTTTGGTTGCCTATAAGGCCAAAATGGAGAATACTAGTGCATCATTAACCCTAATGTAGTATTTCCAACTTTATTTCACCTCTAACTAAGGATAATGATCAGAGGTCAAAATTTTACCCAATGGCCATCCTACCCACCTTTGTCAATCTTTGAAAATTTTGCTTTATCTAACTAGAAAATAGACTAGATAGGAGATCATATAAAACTTGCTGCTCTCTTGTACTGCAATCAATTGACCGTAGATTTCCTTATTAATGATGGTCCAGAAATCAATTTTCTGGATAACATGAAGAAGCACATCCAAGGGAAGAATTGTTTGGCAGTAGAATTGCAACAACCTCGGACAACAAAGTCTTCGCTCTGCATTTCAGCTTTGGAAAACTAGAAGAAATCCACCTTCTAAACCCATCAGCTCACCACTTTTTAATGAGTTGTGCAAGAGCCTAGGCAGCTACTGATCGTCAAAGTATCCCATTGTGGAGATTATCTATGATGTACACCTCAACACCAGAAGAATTCGTGACGCAAATCAAAGAGAAGCCTTAAGTTGAACCAAAAAGGGAATCCTATGGCTATGATTCCTTATGCTCTCCCCGTCTGAAACACCATCTGCCATTAAAAGAAGTGCAAAGAAATTATTGCAATAGAGATTTGATAATGTTTGATGTGCCCATTATAGCTCTGGAGACAAGAATAACCAGGAAATGGGGGAAATTTGATTCTCCCAAGGCGAGGCAGGAGGACAGTGTAAATTCTCATTCTTAGGTGCTCACCTTAGACATCTCTATAGTTATGCCTTCTTTGTCTTCCTCTATTGAAAACCCATTCACAGCTTCTGTTGGCATTGCTCCTTCCTCATATGTGGAAATGGACGACATTAAAAGGAAGGACATGGCCATGCTTGAGAAGCAGCACTTCTGGTAGACTTACATAACTTAGAAAAACATGGATGCTTCCATATTCAAGGTTTATAACACATGAGATATTGTTGTATTTGGTTTTCTTCTCTAGTTTTTCTTCACTAAACTGTAGTTAGATATGAGTATATAGGATATTTTTAGATTTTCCATGAGATTGAACTATTGAGGTGTTCTTAAAATAGTACCCAAAGAAAACACAAGTCTGGTTGAGGCAAGTTTTCAGTGGTATGTTTTTCCAGTGTTGCAACTTCTGTTATCAATATTGGTAATTTGTTTTGAGTATTTTCTATTGTACATTTAATATTCAAGTTTGCCTAGAATGAAAAATACCATTTATGTCAGTTTGTGTTGGTTTTTCTTGTATTTTATAAGATTGTTAGATAAATGTAGAGATAAATGATTGAAAGGGTAACACTTTAACTTGGAAAGATCATCTATATATGATAAGCCATATGAAGCTCATAACTAAAAATCATGAATCTCCCACTTTTCTTCATATTACATTCTTAGCATTTAAGGAGGTAAGAATGGTTATTTTGAGATTGGATAATATTAAAAAGAATCAATCGAAAATAGTGGTTTTTTTATAGATATGGTATTTTTTAAGGCAATGTATACATAAATGGTTACTAGTCGAATGATGTTCAATAGAATTGACAACAAAAGTGAATACAGCCAAGAATGAATATGAAATATGAATAAGAAATGTTTGTAAAGAGTGTGGTGCAAATAGTATTATCATTTATTGAGGTCACAACAACTTTTGTGAATTTTTTCGATTATGACTGAAATTACAATTTATCATTGAGTTATAATCATTAATAATTTATATTTAAAATTTGTTTAATGTTTGTAATTAGCATATTTATCTCAAATAATTTTTTTACAAGATTTTTAGAGATATCATTCAAATTATTTTATTATTAAATGATATTACAAATATTATGTTTACTATTAAATATTATTACTTCAATATATACATTGTTGTCAAATTTAAGATAAAAGTTAAAGAATTTTATATTCACAAACACAAATAATTGTTATAAATAATGAATAATGGAGCCCACTTTAGTAGACTTCAATCAACAAACTTGAACCATGATGCTTCCTAACTTTTGTTCTGTGTGCAATGATTATTTAATCACCTCAATCAACCCCTTAAAAACAGACAAGAAAGTAGACAAAAAACAAACCCTGGAATTGCAGCAATCAAAAAATAAATAAAACATTGCAAGCTACCGGCTCCAGCATTGTATATGATCTGGCACCTTGAATAAAAATTGCTTGGATTCTCCTTGAATAAAAGTAGAAAGCAAAAATATATTTGAGAGATATATATTTTGAAACTGCCTGGAATCTTTGTGGAAGCCCTTTGTATTTGCCAATGTCTGAAAACAGGATTTTTTTAAAGTTTCTATGAGTAGATTTTTAAAGCACTGCTCCTTTGTCGCTTTCAATGTCATGGTGACAGGATTCACTGCTACTGCTGCATACAATTTTATTTTCCTCTCTGATATAAATGATTTTTCCTTTACTGCTAACACGTGTGATTTCTTCTACACACTCAGTTTTTTAAAGTCTGTGTTGAATATCTCTACTCTCTGCAAATCACAAGCATATTTTCACATGATTACCTGTGCTGATACCACTGTCAAGTCAGAATTGAACAGAACGATATATATTTGTAATTCACAATTAAAGGTCTACAATCTTATTTCTAGGGCAGTTAAAAAAAAAGTTTAACTGTCACAAATAAAAACTCTTAAAATTGAATGATTAATATTAAGAGTAAGATGAGGATGGTGGAGAAGTCTTTATTTGGGTAGGATTTCTTTGTGAAAAGGTAGACTCTTCCACCCTCAAGATATCTCCCAATAAATTAGTTCTTCTTTGTTGGAATATATGCTCCAACATGTGTAGATGTGTCAATAAAGGATTGCAAGATTACTGGCATGTAATTACGTGTCATTAATATTCAGTTAACTGTAAATCAATTTTAGTTCACTGGCAACAGTTTCAGTTTGTTGTCATTAGATGTTCAATATGCTGTTGAACAGCTTCAGTTAACTGTCATCATAATTAGGATGATTATAAGAAATTTGTTGAGTGTCTATAACTATATATTTGTAATCTGTTAATGAATAATCAATTAGAGAGAGTGTTTTATTTCTTCTGTACCAAATTCTATTACTTCTACCCTCTTCTCTTCGTTCTCTTTTTCTTTCCTTTCCTCCATCGCAATAGAAGCCTAATTACACTTGATTGGTTCTTCCTACTATTCCCCTCCCATAGACTATCCCACTATAGACTGATATTGATCCGCCACCTTGTCTTGTTTCTCTTGTTGTGAATGAAGAGTTGAGACTTTTGGCTACATAGGTGGCAATGGCACACTTGGAGTAGTAGGTGGAGATGATGTTTGTGTAGTTGGGCGGACTATTGCAACAATTGAGGTTATTTTCTGCTTTGCATCTCTGGAATGCCTGGTTTTGGGTCTTTTCCTTATTAGGAGTTCTTAGATCTTCAGCTTTTACTCTTTCTCCTATCCTTCTTGTTTATCTTCTCTCTTTTTGGAATTTTTCTTAGTGCATACCCTTTGTTTCATTCCTTCCTCTCTTCCTTCTTTCTTCTTAAGGGATTTGACCTTTGAAGATTCCCCTTGTTCACCTACTCCTTTAATGTCTCTCCTCTCTTAGTAGACCTTTTCTTTTTCATGGGAGTGATATCATGTATGGGAAAGAGTTCTTGAGCCACACTCTTGTTCTATGTATTACCTCCTATGTTCTAGTTTCAATGGAGATATCATCATCAATATACCAATTGTCCTTATCAATTGGCTGGTTGAAAGCCTTATTTGAAGTGTGTGAAGGCTTTCATACCTTCCCATCTTCATTGGTGCCTTTTGGAACCCTTTTAAGATTGAAGTTTTTGATTTGACGGATAGTCATCCTACAGCAATCCTTTTTCTCACCTCATGCTTATCTAAGTAATATGCCCAATCAACCTCTAGCTCAACCTCATGCCTATATAAACTCCCAATCATGGGGCCTATCTTTCTTGTAGGATCAAATTTGCTCCTAATCATCTATAATTCCATAGGAAGTAATGTCATTTCTTGCTCTACAACTTTGGCATGATGAATGTTTTGAACTTTATTTCATCCCACCCAAGGCAAATAGGATGGTGGTGCTTCCTTACTATCATTCTTTGTACCTCAACAACCTACCTACAAATCTACAATAATATCAACTTGTCACTAGGCTACTTGGGCAGCTTCAATGGACCTTGTGTAATCCCCCAATTTTGATATAAGAGAAGGTTTTGAATTGGATAGACCAACTTCCCTAGTCTATTAGAGTTTTATTTCCTCCAAGGGCAACTTTTTGGATAGTCATTCTCCAAGCATCTAATGATGGATAATACAAACACATCATTAATCTTTGTTGTATTTTTTACATATCTTTCACTTCTAGCTAAGAGTAATGATCATAGATCAAAGTTTCACCTAGTGCTATCCTTCTTACCTTTGTCAATCTTGGAAAATTTTCTCTTTTAACTTGCAAATAGACTAGGTAGGAGGTCATATATAAATTATTTCTCTTCCATACTTCAATCGATTGGGTGTGGAAGCTTTCACTAATGATGGTTCCCCAATCAATTTTCTTGACATCATTAATGGACAACATGAATAAGCACATCCAAGGGAAGAAGTGTTTGGCATTGGAATTGTCAATGACCCTACACAACAAAGCACTCACTTTATGTTTTGATTTTTTAAATATTTAAGAAATCCATCTTCCAAAGTCATCAGCCCATCACCTTTTATGAGTAACACAAAAGCCTAGCTACCTACCAATCATCAAAGTATTCTACAATTGAGATTATCTATGATTTTCACCTCAACACATGGGAAGAATTTATGATGCAAATCATAGAGAAGGCTTGTATTGAACCAAAAAGAGAACCATTTTTCTATGATTCTTTATGCTCTCCCAATTTGAAACATTGTCTACCATTAAATGAAGTGTAGAGAAGTGATTGCAATAATTATTTGACAATGTTTAAGTATGTCCATTTTAGCTATGGAAACAAGAATAACCAACAAATGGCAGAAGTTCGATTATCCTAAGTTGGGGAAAGAGGAGAATATAAATTCATAAAAAACAACCATAGGAGAAAAACATTGCTTGAACTATTAATAGTAAACACATAAATCATTTTATCTAACTACATTTATAAATATGACATTGTCCAATTCATTCAACAATGAATAAGTAAGTTCTATCAAAACACAATGCTCATAACTTAAGAGTCCTTGGAGATGTGAAAGATCTTAAGTTGTCATGTATATCAACTGGATGCTTGGGTTCTTGTTGCCTAACCCAAGGGTGCAATAAACCCAACTACATGGATAGCTACCATGTCCACCCCAACCAAGTGAGCTTAACGAATTATTCAAAGAGCAATCTAAGTGCGATGTCTAGGTCAAAGACAATGGGAAAGGAGTAAATATGGGTTCTTCAAGGAGGTGTGTATGAAGAGGAATAAGTTGTATCTTATACTACATTGGGGTCCATCCCCAATCTTGAAATGGTCATGTAGACTAAAAGTAATATGTTCACAAGTGATGAACCTTTCCAAGATGGTGGATTCCAATGTCTATCACTCCTAAGCCACTAGTGATAAATTTTTCCACCCAAGAAGGGAGTAGTACCGAACATATAACACCACATGGCCTTGGTGATATTATCAACTAACGCTTTCACAGAATGGGTAGCCTATGGCATCAGCTACCTCCATGCCACTTGTGATAGTGGACTAAACCCCTTGATACAATGGTTAGCTCCTAGTATTTATTACCTACACAACATTGGTAATAACTTGCTAAACTGCTATAGTATTACAACTAAGATATCTTTATGTGCACTCTTCATCTCTATTTTATGGGTGAAGCTGGAAAATCCAAATGATATAGTAGTAGCTCCTAGCATCAATCACCCAATACAAATGGTTGGAGTAAGTACTCTACAAGGGTGGAGGGTTGTAAACCCCCTAATATGTAGTTATTCCTCTCCTTATGAGGCTATCATCGAGACGGTAAATCCTATGACTTATCTACATATAATATTGTTAATGCTCTAACTTGATAAGACCTATAGAGTGTGATCTAAATATAGGATGCTTTGGTCATATCCTATAGTTGTTGATTATCACCTAGGCATGCAGGTGATCGATTCCAAGAGCTACTCACAAGGCTTGGATGGATTTCACCAATAACATGTAGGCCTTAGAGCTAGTGGTGTGTAGACAAGGGATGTTTTCCACCATTTAGCAGTGATATAGATTGATGGAAGAAAATAATTATTGGAGAAGTAAATAATGAATGCAATATTCAAACTATCATGAAATGAATCAAGCACAATGCAAAATCCAAATAACTATCATAAAATGTGTAAAATATAATGACCACTCATTGTTTATATAGGACAAGGAGGAGCTAGGAAGGTGAAACAAAAAGATTGACTAACCCTCCAAGTGATGTGACACATGCAAAACACTTGGGATAAGTGTGAAGGCATGTGTCAAGTGTCTATTAGGTGAGAAAACTAAACCACTAAGTGAACTTAAACTAGTGTGAATAGGACTATTAGGTGTAGGAACTAGATAAATGATAACTAGATGCATAAAGACACTTTTCACACTAACAAGAATCACAAAGGATGATTAGCTAATTAAAAGGTCAAGTTGAGTCATATGTGTAACCTTACATCTTCCTTCTTGATGTGGTTATGATACATAGTGTGTGATCGAAAATAATATGCATAAATGAATTAAAATAAATACTATTCAAGCACACCAATAAGACATTGTATCAAAATAGAACATAAAAAGTAAATAAATGCAAACTCAGTATTCTGCTTCAATTTTCGTCCTATTGTCCTCTATCTTCAGTGTTTTTGTCGATTCCAGCTTTTGCTCTCAGATTTGTAGGCTAGGCTCAACAAACTGTCTTCCTAAAGAACAAGATTTTAAATGTGATGCATGATGCAAGATTAAGCTATGATATTGAATTGAACTAATATGCTTGAAATAAACATGATGCTATGATATGAGAATACTAAATGAATTAAATGCATGAACTCTAATTAATTGCCTATTACCAATGCTTGGATTCACACAGGTATTTATAGAGTTTTTCAAATGATTCTAATTGGTTGTCTTGATTGACAGTTGTGATAATTCCTGACAGATCGAATGGTTGAAGAAGGATGAAACTAAAGAGAAAATAGAAGAAAACTTGAGAACAAGATTTTTCTATTTTTATGAAAGAGGAAAAAGATAAGAAGATAAGAAATCATCTTTCTTTAAAAGAATAAAAGAAAGATTTAAAGCTGATAAATAATGAATTAAAAATTCAATTATTTATTTGTGGAGGATATTCAGCTTTTTCTTAATTAAATAAAATATTTAATTAAGCTTTTAAAAGCAGAAGAAAGTTTTGTGATAAGAAGAAAGCTTTAATCAGGATTTTTTTGAAGAAAGCAGAAGATCTCATAATTAAATAAAATATTTAATTATGATATGAGAAGATTTCAGAAGATTTTACAATTAAATAAAATATCTAATTGTGATTTAGAAAGAAAGCAAAAGATATTTAATTAAATAAGGTTTATTTAATTAAACCACTTTTATGAAATTAATTAAATGAAATATTTAATTAATTAGAAGAAGAATTAAAATAGAAGAAAGAGAAATATTTAAAAGTAATTAAATCAAAAGATTTAATTTAAATTCAAACAATGATAATTAATTTAAATAAATAAAATGTATTTATTTAATTAATTAAGTGGACGTATGAAAATAATTAAATAAAATAAATTTATTTAATCATGAAGAAAGAATAAGATGAATGAACAATATAATTAAATTAATTAAATTTAATCATATGTAGAGGATTTTTAGATTTAATTAAATAATAAATATTTAATTAATTGTCAGGATTATAGACATGACCATTTTTATGTGTATACACATAGTAGTAGGAAGGGAAAAACCGTACTATGTTGATGGTTAATAGGTCCTACCTTGTGCACTAATTGATTAGCAATGATAACCTCTCTCTGTAGACCACAAAATCCACTTGGATGGGGGTGGATAGGTACTATTATCCACATAGGTAGGATCATATGATGCCCTATTTTGGATTGTCAATAAAGAATAAGTTTAGGAGTTGGTATGTTTGCAATTAAAACAACCAAAAGTATGAATTCTTTTATTATTGGCATTTACTTGTCGATAACTAAAGGTAGTTGAGAATGAGTATCAAGCATAATACCATGTATCTACAAAATTATGTGATGAATATGATATGAAATGTATAGTTCATATCATCAAACTAGACACATTCCAAAAATACTTAATTTTATTGGTTTCCTTAACTTCTAAATTACATTGGTATCAAGCCTATTCCAGTTGTAGGGTTATTCCTTTTGAGAATGTTGTTAAAAACTCCAATCATCTTGTTAAGGTAGCAATTTGTGTAAAAAAAATTGTAGTAATCAAGAAGGGTTATTTCATATACAAGTAGACAACAAATAAGCCCTAGAATTGTTAGTAGACAAGATTGAAGACAACAAACAAGCCCTAAAATGTAGATTATTTGCTTCTTTTAAACACCAAATTTAATTTTATCACTATTGATTTTCTCTTCTAAAATGTCGCCTTTTAATAATTAATATCTGATGATGAGATAAGAGATTATCAGAATAATTACAAATGAATATCTAATGATGAGATAAGAGATTATTAGAATAATTACAAATGAATGTCTTTAAATATTGATGTGTGTTAAATCACACAAATACGTGATTAATTGGCATTGTGAGGAAGATAAAAAATTTGAATTTTTAAATTTTACTTTTAGATAGGTCGAATTCATGCTTGCATTGATGATCTAACCCTAAGATAAGGGACAAGTTGAATCATAATAGATAATGAATATCTTATTTAAATTAGTGTATTTAGATAAAAATAATGATCTAGCACCTTGATTTTATAAATTGCTTGGATTTTCCTTGAATAAAAGTAGCAACTAAAAATATATATTGAAACCACCTGCAATCTTTGTGGAAGCCATTTGTATTTGTCAATTGAAAGGAAGTCAAGTGTGTGGAAGATGCTTCCTACACTAATCTAAGCAAGAGAGAGTTGCAAAACTTTCTTAAACACCTTAACGATTAAAGATTTAAATGTACGTGCATATCATAAACAGATAAACAGTAAAAACATAACACAAAATTTATGTGGAAAACCCTTTCAAGAGAAAAACCCCACACTCCAAAACATTGCTCAATTATATTATTCAGCAACAATAAACAAGTTACAATATAATTGTAGAGCTATGCTCTTGCAAGAGTATCCACACTTCTTCTCAATTTTAGAGTAATTCCGGCAATATAATGGTACAATGGTACAACAGTAACATACAACTCCAAAATACAAGTGCTCTATATATAGGAGCTTACAATGCATTAATTACACATTTTTAAAATCCAACACTCAAGACTGAAGATGCAATATGGAAAATACCAAAACCACTAAACGTGCATAACGCCAAAATATAACTGCACCTCCAAAGTGCTTGCATTCCATGCAAACTCAACATGAAATAAAAATTGCCTTCATACACAACTCCACCTGTAATAAAAACTTTCCACTTGACTCTTCGAAAATAGAAACTTCCAAGTTGTAATTCACAGAGTCAAAAATATAAACTTCAAGTTTTAAAGATAATTATCAAATATAATGTTAAAAAAAAAATTGAACACCTTTTTCCTAACATCAGTGCCCAAAACAAAATTTATTTTGAAACAGCTATGCGTAGATTTTTCAAGCACTGCTCCTTGTCGCTTTCAATGTCATGGTGACAGGATTCACTGCTACTGCTGCGTACAAATTTGTTTTTCTCTCTGATTAAAATTATTTTTCCTTTTCACTGATAATACCTATTTGATTCCTTCTACTCAGTTTTTAAAGTTTCTGTTGGAAATCCCTTCTCTCTGCAAATTATAAGCAATATTTTCACATAATTAAAAGCTGAACAGAATGATATATATTTGTTATTATTTGAGTCTAAATAACGTATCACCAAAAAAAATTTTGCAGGTCCGCACTACTATGTTGATTGAAAAAGAGAAGCTCAAAAGGTTCCTCAAAAATGGCTCCGCCACGTTCTTCATATACGAGATGCAAGGAGGTTATGCTTGGAGGCAGACTATGGACAATCTGCAGCTCTTTGAGAAAACATGCAAGACCCTGACCCAAGAAGTGAAGAACAACAGGAAAGTTAACAAGGAACAGGTCCTGATGTTGGCTCAGATTCAGGAGACCAAGCACATTGCCTGGATGGAAGGTGCCTTGGGTTGGGTGGGTTGGGTTGATAGCATCGATGTAACTTTATGCTAGTGGTTGCTATGTTTTGCATCAGCTTCTCTTCGTGTTGTGCATAGGTTGTATATATATTTTTTGTACTACTGTTCTCTGTGTGCTCTTGATGTGAGGCCTTGCCTCTCTTGAGCCGTACTTTCCGTTCCCTGGTGATGCCTTGGGGCTTATGTTTTTGATCTCTTTATATATAATATAAAATAAAGTATTATAACAAATAGATTAAATTTAATATAATATAAATATAAAATTTTGTTTGTTTAATTATTCATTAACATTATATTTTTTGTATTATTACAATAATTCATAATTTTATATTCTAATAATAGATGTACAATAAATAGTAATTATCTAATTCATTTATTTTACTAAATAAATAATTAAATAATTAGATTACTTTAATAATAGTAATAATAAATAAAAACATTTTTAAATTATTAAATAATATTATATATATTAATCATATTACAGTAATAATACTACATTTGTATCATACAATAAAAATAAATAAAATTAACAATTATAATTTTAATATAAGATTTTATAAAATAATAATAATATCAATGAAAATTCAATTCATGTCTTATATAATACAAGTATATTGTACAAGTATACTAGCTTATCTCTCTTAAATTATTTATATATAATGCCAAGAGAAATCCATCTCTCAACAATTTATTTGAGAAGGATATCTCTCAACATTATTTATATAGATTATTTAATATAGATAAGTTAGTTTTCTATCATTTCATCCAAAAATATAATTCCACAAAGAGACTAACCCTACAGTCACAGCCATATAGGATGTCAACCATTTATGTACATAAAAACTCTTAAAATTGTAACCATTAATTATGTAAAATGTTTAAGGATATCAAGTTTCCACAATCCATTTTGTTGTTTGATATAATTTGAGGATTTGATTTATGTAAAGTGTGGAAAAAATGGATTGTACTTTTTACTCATTGTTAAGTTAATATAGTTGGTTAGGTGAGGAATCCTTTATTCACATATAAATTCAATCTTTTAAAGATATATGTTCAATCTTTTAGTTATGTGTACCATTCTATTTCATCAAATAGAAATTCCTTTTAAAAATGGTCACATTTTTAAATTTCAAATGTAGGTACAGATAGTGTTGGAAGTGAGTTATGCCTTGTCTACATGCCCACTTCTTTTTGAATTACAATCAACATGTGGTGTCACCAATTTTTTCCAAGCAAAGCTCACATTTATCTTTTGAATAGAGTAGTGATTAATAACATCTAAAATGCATACATGATCATAACTTAAATTCTTAAATAATTTTCTTATAACTAGCCATGTTATTAAAAAAAGTATAAGTCTATGAGAAATCCATTATTTCCAGCTATCTCTAAAGAGTTATTTCTTTTCTAATTATAGGTGCATTCTTATAAGACTTGCACTAATGCAATCTTCAAATTGAATTCACTTGGGAATTATTATTTTTATGTATTTTAGGGTATTTTGTGAGATACGTAGTGTTAGAATTCACATTAGTATAATGGCTTAATACAATTTGGTCACTTACATTCATGGTTAGTTTCTTTGTATAAGTTAGAGAAGAAAGTGCCATTCATAGAAAGTATCAGATCGAATGGTATCTCTTTATGGACTACTTGATATCAAAATAGCCAACACTCAATCACAACCCTCGCACCCACAAGCATAAATGAATAGATAGAACTATTTATTCACAAATTAATATCATTCAAAGCAAGCAAATTTTTCTTCCATTCAAAAAGCGGTAAAGAAGGAATGATATAATATGTCTAATCATTCTCCTATTGACAGACCATCCCAAATAGTCTTTCTTCTTTAAATATTCCAAAATGGCTAAGAAAAAATTCATAGATCTATTTATTGAGATATATTTTTGGAGGTATTTAATTTTTTCCCACAAAATTAATATAACATAACTAATTGAAAAAAAATTAAATGCCTTGAAAAGGATATCTTTCAATGTACTTTATATAGATTATTAAATATATATATATGCTAGTCATTGATACTTTTTTATATTATCAATAAGCTTCTATCTCATACCTTTCAACATTTAAATCTAAAGCTAATACGTTTTTATTTAGACATTCACTAGATCTTTGATTATTTTTCAATTAAGGCAATTAAGTTGTTATAAGAAACAAGGAGGGAATATATGCATTTTGGGATGATAGGTGTTAATGTTTGGTGTCTTTCTAATGGATTGGAATCTAGATTCTTGTGCATTGTAATTAACAAAATTAAAGAATTCAATGGACACATAGGTGGCAATGTTATTTTATTGTAATTGTTCAACAATAGCAAACCTTCTATATAGATGCATATGATGCTTGTATTTAACATCATTGTATTCTCAAGGAGGTGAGGGACGTTGAGTAATCAAATTATTCAAAAGGAAATACTAAAAAAAATCCTTTAAGGCGCCACATGCTATAATGGGTCATCCCACAATAATGGGTTACACTTTTTGGCCAAACTTGACATTGAAAGCAACATTTTGAGCAAAATCTTCACTTTCTGACACCTATAGTAGGCAAACTGTTAGGAATTTGAAGATGATCCAAACTAGTGATTTGTGAGATTTTTTTTGTAGATTTTAAATGTATTTTTCTTTAAAAAAAAGAAAAATTGTATTTTTTTTTCATCTCCTTTGATAACTAGCTTTTAATAGTAAACAACATTTTTTAAAAGTGATATGTACGTTCAATCACATAACACTTTTTCTACAGAGGATAAAATTTTGATTCTTTTGAATTTAGGTTGGTAACATTGATATCTAGTGCTTCCATTTCTTTTCATAATGATTTGTTGAATATTTTTCTTTTAATTAAGTTTTGAAGTCAAACCAATTACAATTTAGACAAAGGTGCACTTTCAATCGCATAACTTTTTTTATATGTGCATTGAAATTATTTCTTCTTTTTTTGTTTGAATGAGGACATCAATACCAAGTGTGTACATATTTTTCAAAAAAAAATCACTAATTTACTATTTTTCCACAATGGCTTTTCACCGAACTTGATGTTCAATGAAAAAACTATGTTCAGTAAAACTTAAAAATAAAAGAAAAATATATCAAATTTATAGTTATTGGGAAGCTTTTTTTGAGGACTATGGTTCTCCAACTTGGTTCATCTATTTGACTCCATTTGCATCTCCAAATTGAGCTTCGAAAGTCAAAAAATACATTAATTCTGCAAATAAAGGAGAAAAGTTTAAAAAATGGGGGTTCATTTGAACCCCCCTTCATTAGAAGGGGGGTTCATTCGAACCCCCCTATATGGTGCAAGTGGGGGTTCATTCCAAGGTGGGGGTGGTGGGGGGGTTGGGGAGGTTCATTATACAAATTGAAATTGGTTGGGGGGTTGGGGGTTCATTAGAAGGTGGGGGGGTTCAATCAAACCCCCTTCATTTGAAGGAGTAAGCCATTTAAATTATTTTGATGGGAATTTTTAATTTTTCTTCATGCAAAACATTGTAACCCACTATTGTGGGTTTACCCAAGTAAATATAATATTGATCTTAAAAATCTAAGTCAAGATTCAAGATGGATGTAGAGTTTGTCTTTGGTAAGAATCAATAGATTAAATTCAAACTAAAAGAAGCTAAAATTTACCTAGGCCTTATAAAACCAAGGTAAACGTATTGGTCACCAAACTAGGGTCTAATGATCTAATCCTAGGGATGGATTAGTTTAGGAAATACCATGTTGATTTCGATTGTTATAACAAGAAGATTGAACACCTAGATGATCAAGGGAAACTAGTGATACTCTAGGGAATCCAAAGTCCAAACGTTGTGAGAATAATCTCAACAATGCAATCTTAGAGGGAAATAAGGAAGGGGAAACAAAATCTACCTAGTGAAGGTAAAGGAGGATAGTGAAAACCCAACTAATAGTATATTATCATCTAGTTCAAGTCAAGAATTTCAAGATGCTTTTCCCAAAGATTTGTTGGCTCACCTCCTAAGAAATAATTTTATTTTTCCATTGCCCTACTTCCAAGGACTATGCCTATTTTGAAGGATCTCTATAGAATGAATACAACTAAATTTTAGGAGCTTAAGATACACCTACATGATCTAATTGAGAAGGGTTTGATTCAACTTAATGTTTCCTTGTGGGGAGATCCAGTGTTGTTCATCAAGAAAAACGACAAGACCCTAAGACTATGTATTGACTATCAAATTTTGAACAAAGTATCCATATAAAATAAATACCCCCTCCTTTAATTGATGGCTTCTTTGGAAAAATGAAGGGAGATACTATCTTCTCTAAAATATATCTAAGGTTGGGATATCATCAATTAAGGATCAAGGAGGAGGATATCCCCAAGAAAAAAAATTCAACCCATTATGGCCATTAAGAGTTCCTAGTGGTACCCTTTGGTCTAATAAATGATCCATCTACCTTTATAAGGATTATGAATCATATATTTTATGACTACTTGGATAAGTTTGTGTTGGTACTCATCAATGATATTTTACTCTATTTCAATAATTTATAACATGAGAAGCAACTGAGAATTATGCTATAAATTTTGAGAGAGAATATGCCATGTGAGAAATTCTCTAAATAATATTTCTTCAAACCCAAGGTACACTATCTTAAACCTATTATAATATCAACCTATGGAGTTGTTGTGGACCCTAAGAAAATTCAAGAAATTATAGATTTCCCTATTCCCAAGAATGTAGTAGAAGAATGAAACTTTGTGAGATTCACTAAATACTACCGATAATTTATAGAAAATTTCCTCAAGGTAGCTAATCCTATAATCTCTCTTTAATGGAAAGTAAAAATATTTGAGTGGATTGAAAATTATAATATTACTTTTGAGCAATTGAAGGAAGATCTTACCATTGCACCAGTTTGACAAGATCTGATCCTAGAAAAGGAGTTTGTAGTTTCAACAAATGATTATTTGGATGGAGTAGGAGGATTCTTAATGTAAAATAGGTTTGTAATTTCTTTTGATTCTTAGAAATTGAAAGATCGTGAACTTAACTACCCTACCCATGACCTAGAGTTTGTTGCAATTATGCATGTATTGAAGGTGTGGAAGCGCTATTTGGTGGGGAGACCATATTGATCACAAAGGACTCCAATATTTATTCACAAAGCCTAAATTGAATGCTAGATAAAGAAGGTGATTGGAATTTGAAAGTAATTATGAGAGAGATATTTCATATGTCAAACAAAATCAAAATCATTTGGTAGATGCCTTAAGCCATAGGGCTATTTAAATTAGTTGCAATCACGTAACTAAGGTTCAATCTACTAGAAAATATTAAAAATATGCAAGACAAGGATATCTTATTCCAACAAATAATGCTATAATTGTAGCAACGGAGTAGCGCAAAAGAGTATCATGTAGGAAATGATAACATCCTTTGTTATCAATGTTGAATTTATGTACCTGAAAAAGGAGGTTTAAGGTCAAAAATCCATATTTTGGTGTATCAAGCCTATCCCACTTGAGGCAACTAAGATGTACATGGATTTGAAAAAATATATGTTTGGATATTAATGAAAAGGAAGTAGTTAATTTTTTTGTCAAATTATTTGAATTCCAATGAGTTAAGGTCAAACTATGTCACTCTATAAGAAATTTATATCCTCATGATTTTCCTTGGCACAAAGGTCAATAAGTTCCATGGATTTTGTGACGAGATCACCCAAAACTCAAAACTAACATTATAATATTTTGATGGTGGTTGATAATTTGACCAAGGTAGCACACTTTATATCAAGCAACATTAAGGATAATACTCTGATTTTGGCTAAAGGATTCATAAAAGAAATATTTAGTTTGCATGGGATGCTTGAGGTGATTTTTTTTACATGGATAAGATATTTACCTTTAGGTTTTGGACCATGCTCATGGTGAATCTAGGTACTTAACTCAATTTTAGTACTACCTAGCACTTAAAAGTAGATGGCCAAATGGAGAGATTTAATCAAATTATGGAACATATGCTCTAAACGTACACAATGGATCAACTTTATAAGTGGGAAGAGTATCTACCATTGGTTGAATTTTCATATAATAACTCCTATCACTCCATTCAAATGGTTCCTTTTGAATCATTGTATGTAAAAAGGTGCAAAACCCTATAGGGTGGGATGGTTTGGACAATCATATGAATATTGGGCCAAAACTACTCCATTAGTATAAAAATCAAATAAAAATATAACAGAAAGATAGAAGGAAGCTTTAGATCATTCTAAAAGAGTTATGCAAACACAAACAATACATCAAGGGATTTTTCAATAGGTGATAGGTCATTTCTTTGTGTCAAACCTTAGAAAAGATCAATAAATTTTGGCAAGACTATCAAATTAGCTCCAAGATACATTGGACCTTTTGAGATACTTTAAAATATAATTCTTGTGGCTTACCAACTGGCTCTTCGATCATATCTCTCACATTCATAATATGTTTCACATGTATTTACTTAACAAATATATTTCTTACCCTGCACATGTAATTGACTATGAAGTTTTGCGAGTAGAAGAGGCTAGGTATATCCATCTCTAACCCCTCACTATCATAGACATGCACATCCTATAACTATACAACTAGATGATGTAGCAAGTTAAGGTCCTTTGGGACTAATATAGGGAACAAGGAGCTACGTAGGAAGATGAAAATGTAATTAAAATACAATATCCAAATCTATTTAATTAAGCTAATTCAGCTTAACCATAAGGAGGGGAGGATGTCACATCTCCCTAAGAACCTCTTTTACTAAGAACCCCTAGCCCCGTTATAATTTGAACTACGAGAACCAATGATCATAATATTTTATCATATTGGTGTGTGTGTGGGTGTGTTTATGAAGGTCTATAATTCCTATTATTAATGAATATAAATATTATCTATGTTACATGTTAGATAAATAATGTATTGATTATATTTTGAAATAGTCTAGACTAGTCCTTGAGTGATGGAATTGTGTGAGGAATATTTTGTCATTGCAGGTACTAGCACATGCAAGATGAAGTGGGTTATATGGTTCCATTAATATAGATAAAAAGATCATAATGCTAACCAATGTTGAAGATGTTGACACTTATATCTTGGTTAACTTTGGGTTGTTGAACATGTTATTTGGTATGAAATATAGTATTTAATATAATTTATTATTTGATAGATTGAATCCATTGGTTTTGATGAAATAATAACACTTGACATATAAGATCATATCACATTATTAAGTTATTCACTTTCAAATGTACCTTATGGGGGCAATGATGTTAACCCAAATTGACTTCTTCGTCAATCTTGGATAATAATTATTATTAATTTTTTATTAAAATATACATACAAATATAATAATAATAAAATTATAAAAGAGTAAATATTACCTTCATCCTAAAAAGGACTAAGTATTCAATCATGATGTGAGTTCCATTAACCAAAAAGGGAGAAACAAATCAAACAAATAAAAAAGAATCAAAGAGCTACGACTTAGAGAAGTGAATGGGGTAGCTAAAATTTATGGCTTGGTCGACCCCCTCCCAACATGGTGCCCATGGAGATCATGTTATGCATTAAAAAATTAGTGTATACCTTGTAATTGAACATCCTACCTAAGAAAATATGGCTTTGTTTAACTTCCAACTACAAGGTTTAGAGAGAAGATAAATTTGTGAGTTTGGGATAAAAAAAAGGGAGGAAAAAAGGGAAGAATGTGTGAATAAGAAGGAAAAGAATTACAACTAGTATCCAAGATCTTTTAGGTTAGATGTCATATGCCATGTTTTTCTCTTCCTTTTAAACATTTCATTCCCAATGCTACACCCCAATTGTGCAATTACTATTTACAATTACTATGTAGGGTAAAATGTGAATGTAATGTGAATTTCGTGGATGAAAAAATTGTGTGTGCACTTTTTTATCTCTGCTTAACGAATGAATGTCATCTCATTTAATGTTATATGAAGGAATGCATTTATGTGATTGGATGAATATTATGTTGATTATCTAAATTTGGAGATGTAATGTGTATACTGCATATTTTGTGAATAGTTGACTATTGTGTGCATGTGTTAGTGTTTACAGGTACATGTTCAATTCCTCCAGGTGGAGGGGAAGTATCACTCAAGAGAAGGTCTTGGTCGGGTAACTAGTAACGTAACCTATCTGAGCTTACACACACCACAATATAATTTAATTGAGTCGATTTATTAAGTGGGAAGTTGGTAAGTCATTCTTTGTCTGTATGTCTACATTAGTAAGAGTTTAGTTTACTATTGAATGCATGCGTGAATGATGTTTATCCATTTGAGCTTGAGAGTTCCTTCCTTGGTACTATGTTTGTATTGATATGTGAAACATACGAGGTATGTGTATGCATACACACATGCATCATGATGATAGACTGTATGCACAAAGGAACAAGTACATAAGGGTACATAGGTAGACGTACCTATGCACACTCATGCACGAGTTGCTTATGCGCATGGAACTATCCAATGGAACCAACAGCATGCATATGTATACGTATAGACATATCGCTCGTA
Organism: Sequoia sempervirens; assembly: GCA_007258455.2. Lineage (NCBI taxonomy): Eukaryota > Viridiplantae > Streptophyta > Pinopsida > Cupressales > Cupressaceae > Sequoia > Sequoia sempervirens. Next base: position 66,675,124 of record VDFB02075321.1, read on the forward strand.
GTCTCTTATCAATACCATAGTAATTATGTATGATTTGGTGTGAGAATCAAATGTGTATATATATATACATATATCCATATGCATAAATGTATCCATATACGCATATGGTGGCAAATGGACATTCCCATACGAATGTATTGATACATGTATACATACGCATACATGTACATAGAGGCATATATATATATGAATATATATATATATATGTATATACAACCGATATATCAATATAATAATGTGATTGTCATTATGATGTATTCCTTTGTATATCGATTATATATACATGGTTTATTGACTTGTGATAAATTTGGATATATACTAACATATACATATTTACATATATATATATATGTATAAGTTATGTATTTATATTTAAATATTATTTGCTTTGAGATCGGCTATCTAAAGAAATGGTATTCAGTCGATTATAATGCTTTATACATTTGGCTTTGAATTTTATTGTCATGGACAACTTAGTGGCCAAACTTTGAGATGGTTATGACTGTATTTCTTGAGCCGCATTTTATGCTCTTGTTGTCAAATGAAAAGAGAGTTTGAATCTGAAAACTTTGCAACCATTAAAGTCAAAATTGAGAATAAGTTGATGCCCTATTGAACCATGGACTTGGTCAACAGAATTACCACAATATGTTGCATCAACCAAATAGCTGTAAATATATGGAAACATATCGATGACTTTGTCTAAACTAATTTAATGAGTGAATCGATACTCGACATGACTTAGTCAATACTTTAGTTTGATGGCACACTTTTGTTATTGACCGTTTCTATGAAGGAAGAAACCCGCCACCTTTATGAAAGCATTATAATGTTTGGCACCACCTTTGAATCCTTTAAACTATAGAAGTCTGATTTGAGTTTCCAGTTGAATTCCATCATATGGAGACTTGAATTATTCTTTGTTTGCTTTCATTTAACCCAGTCGATCTATTGTTGTTTGAGATGATTAAATGATTTCTTATTCGCCATCTTTTAGTTGAGTTATATGTGTTGTTGTGCATGCAATTTTTTGTCATTATACATGCCTAATGTATAGGTTGTATGATCTCCTATGTGCTACATAAATAGCAACATGAGTTCATTTGTTTGGACGCATCATTCTTCTTCTTCTATGAGTTATTTCTTGTGAAAAAGTATCTACATTTTGTATGCTTTTCTATCTGCATTATTTTGTCAAAATAGTGAGGGAGAGCTTTGAGTATTGAGAGATTTTTATTATTCTTTGAGGAGAAGCATTTGCCAACTTGAGAGTTAGGAGTTGTGAGACTTTGTTGGAGGATCAATATCAAGATAGTTCTAAAAGTGTTGTGACTGCAGCCAGTCAAATTAGAAAGCTTAAACACAGGCATAAGGATATTCTACTTTTTTTTATTCTATTCTTGAATGATTTATGTCTTGATTGATTAAAGTAGTCTTGTTATTACTTGTACATAGAGGAAAGTATTAAATTTGCTTTGAAAGAAAAGTGGAAACTATTTGTGCTTTTTTTGCAAGTACTCCATGATAGGAGAGACTATTTTTCATGGGTATTATTATACTAGAAATGAGTAGATATAGGTATAAGAGTATGTTTATCATAGGTATTGTTATTATACTAGATATGATCAAACATAGAAAATCTTAAGGAACACTCATAACTAGATAATTAATTATGCTAGATGGCTAGTAGGTTACTCCTTGGAATGTTGTCTAGTGAAGGGGGGGGACTTGTACTTTTCTTATTGAGTTGTGTTACCTCAGGTTGTGTTAAAGAGATAGGTTATCCTAGGGAGTAGCTTTCTCGTGGGGAGGGATTTCCTAAGCATAGATATAATGGCCTTAAGTCAAAATGAGCTTTCCATAGTGTAGGTGAATGGTAGACCATCGCTAGATTATACTGAGTGAGAACACTTTGGCCAAAGTAGTATGAATGTCTAAGACTCCATTGTAGAGTGTGTGATGTTAAGACTCCACTTTCATTTCACCGTGTCCATTTAAATGCATGAGGGATACCTAGCGTAGGTTATAAATCCTAGTCATGTAGGACAGAACACTAAGCTCAGAATGGTATGTCGTACGGGGTTACCCAACCAATACCTTCGTCGAAAGGAAGTGCCATCTATCATTGATAAATGTATGGGGAACCGTATATGAGTCTGTGGTTGGCGAAAAAGCGCTTGAGTGATGCTTCTCCTCCTCAGCAAGTGACAAAGGACCAAGGTTTTGAAAGGAAGATCCCTAGACCATCTATATCTTATGCTATGAAGCTTGAAGGAGTTATGTATGTAGTTTTGTACTTTCTTGGAACTATTGTACTATGTAATATTGTAATGGAATGGAAATCCTTATTGTAAGTTGTTCAACATATTTGTTCATATATTTTCAATAAAGAAAGGAATTTTTTTATTGCAATGGCTTGTTACATAGTTTATTTTACTTGCACAGTAAAAACTTAGGAAATTTACTTCAGTGAATATTTGGCATATTCCATGTGGTATCAGAGCTACCAAGTTTAGCTCTGGAACCTATGAGCTCATCATTCTTTTTGTCCAATTGATGTTATCTAATGTTGTAAATTCTTGTGCCAAGATGGTGCATCTTAGATTAATGACTCAAAAGTCAATAATCAAAAATGAGTGCTACCTCAAGGCGAAGAAGGAAAGAGAAGCCATCATTAGAACAATAGAGGGAACCAATTATGACAATGTCGTCTGGTTGAGTGACACTGAAATATTTATTCACGCACTTTCTTAGATCAATGATGTGAAGAGGAAGACGAAGATCGAGGCTATGTACAACAATCTACCTTCCATTTCACTAGAAAATTTTGAGTCATTATCACTTTCCAGGGATATGCCCTCAGAAGGAAGTGTCAACCTAGCATTCATCTTTAGGGATCCTAGAGTTCTTCCATTGGCAAAAGTAATAGTAATTTTCTCAAGTAATGAGTCTGAGGGATATGTACCTCGAGATCAGCCAAATGTGAAATGGTCTCATGAACAAATGTTTGCAAAAAAGGGTAGACTACATTGTTGATGAACACCATATTGGCATTGAAATTCATAACTATGTATCAGATGATAAATCCGAAGGCTACTATCCATTTTGAGATAGATATGAACAATTAAGGGATGAACAGAAAGATAGAGATGATCAAAAATCTCAGTCTATAGGATATACTCCATTAAGTTATGTGTCAGAGAGTGAATATGAAGGATAATGTCCACTCGACTATCTGAATAGTCGCTCCATGTAATCAAATGATATTGAAATCCTTATGAAATGAATAAAATTATTTTTTTATCAAAAGCATGTGCTTAATCTTATGTGGAATTATTTATGTGCATATGAATTTCATTTCTAATGTTTTCCATAAGATAGTTGATAATGTAATTTAGTCTAACATGGATAAAACATTCAAGTAAAACCTGATCTTGTGAATATGGTGAGGACACAAACCAATCCTGGCAGTAGCCAAGAAGTTGGGAAAGGACCAACAAGAATTGAAGCTAGGCTTGACCAAATTTTGGCAAGGTTAGATAATCTTGAACAAGAAAAGGCACAAGCTAGGGTTGAGAAAGAGGTTCTCGTTACTGATAATGAAGGTGAAAAATCTTCTCATGGACATGACGAAACCCATGATCACAAAAAAGAAAGATCGCCAACACCATTTAAGGAAAGAAATAAGAAATGTATGGCTTCCAAACTTTCCAAAGATATGAAGAAGATTGTTCCACCCAAGTTTGAGGGAAGCGCCAGTAGGGATTAAGTTGAGGTATGGCTTGTCCAAATGGAAAATTATTTCAAAATCCCAAATTATGTTGAGACCACTAAAGCCGCTTGGGGTGTGTACCAATTAGCTGGAGAAGCTTCAACCTAGTGAATGAACAAAAAGTTGGAACTCAATATCAACTCATGGAAGCTGATATGGGGGGAATTTGTTGAGATTTTCTGCAAGTGATGGTTACCCCAGCTATACTATGACCAAAAAGTCATGGATTTATAGAGTTTGAAGCAAGGAAATATATTGGTCAACGAATATTGGCAGAAGTTTACCCGACTTCTATGTTATGTTCCTATATATCACAAGGATGAATGCTTCCGCATTAG
>VDFB02075321.1:66687103-66835440 GCA_007258455.2 Sequoia sempervirens
ACATGCCTACTTATGCATGTATAAATTGATCCATAAGTGCATAAAATAAGCATGCAAACCTTGGATGTCCTGGAAAATAGTGAAGTCATCAAACACATCCAACATATGCATTTATTTTCTAACGGTTTGATTCATGTGCAGATTTAGGACAAGTATGGTTACTATTCTGATTTAGATTAAATACAACATGTGGGGTAAATGTGGCTCCCATGAGGGTAGAGCTCAACATGCTTTGAAAGGAAAACGAAATTGAGCAACCTGATCAAAGATTTATCTGTTATCAATGCATTAAATCAATATGGAATCACACTAATTGATCAACTTTCATTATCAGATTCAAAAGATGCAACACATTTTGTTGGATATGTCTTTCAATCTTCTTAAGTGGACCCTTGATCCATTTTATAAAAAATAATTACGTGATTTTGGAGATGCATCAAGTTCAATTATGCATCTCTTAATTAATGAGAGGGAAATCCAAAGTATTGTCAGGTCCCTCCCACCTTGACCTTATTAGACAACCACACATTACATAGGACGGTGAGCTTTTAGGTCACTGACATAGGGGACATGTGTTTTCCGACTAGGATCAAAGTGGGGAGATAGTTATATATCACACATGAGCAAAAAGGAAACAAATGTGGTGGAATCATATAGCAGATTCAGGTGGGACAACAACATGCATTCTCATGTCATGCAAGACAACAATAATGTCTTTTGACTTTACTGAAGGCAACCAAGGAATGGTTACAAGAGATGGCATCACATATGGAAAATAAAGGAAGGGTTTTAACTGCGCTATTCGGTGTCACATAATGATCAATTTTCATCTACATTTCTTGAAGTTGCTAAGACCCAAGGATTACCTCCACAAGTGCTATTTAGTTGACAATAACTTTATTGATAGAAATGGAGAAAGCAATGGTTGAATCAATCATGAAACAACACAAAGTGACCCTTTGGAGACAAGGTTATGATACAAGTGGATGGGACAACACCTTGCAAAATGCTACAGGAACATGAAGTAATAATGATACAGCTAGTAAGGATGAATCAAATAACAAAACAAAGAAGGTACTCAACAATATCATTTTTTCTCATCTTAAAGGAGGTGGATTGCACATGCATAAGTGAATGACACCATTGTTAAGGAAAGGAATGCTAAAAGACAAGCCCAAGTTGCACAAGGCTTTATTCAAGGCCTTCTCAATCAAACATTAGACAAACAAGTTTTCTAGCTAACAATCAATGCATGATGGTTTGAGGAAAGGCAAAAGACAAAGACATTCAAGAAACATCAACCCTAGTTGATACAGATAATGTGCCCATACAAAGTACATCATATTTGGAGAAAAATGTAGAAAATGTAAAGGTTAGGCCCAATATACTCTTCATTTCATGAATTAAAGCATGGGGCAATGCATTTCATTGTCAAGTCACAGGGACAGTAAGTATGCATAATCTCCCAAGGATAAAGATAATCATTCAAAGAACTCAGTGGCAAGAACAACCCATATGATAGGTTCCATGAAAGGGACAACCTATATAAATTCTTCAAATCAGTGACAATAGGCCCAAGGGTTCTCACAGAGTGATGAAAGAATAGTATCTTCAAAGGCAGGATTGCAGGATGGCTACATAGGCTGTAATAAGCATGAAAGTTCTTGTTACAGGATGCTAGGAAGACATCATAGTCATGGGACTGTCATAACCATGCAATTTGAAATAAGAACAACAAGCACATCTTTACTTGAGTTGAGGACAGGCCACTATTCAAGCCACCATGAGGTAGTCAACATACATGAGGCAGATGATGGACAAAATACATTTTGAAAATTTGACACAAAATGTAGTTCACAGAAAGGGAGCTCTAGAAAATCTATTGCTATTGAAGAACAATGATATTAAAGATGGCAATAGTCTTATTGATTGAAGTGGAGGAACTCAGTCAAAATGCATCATGAGAGGTACCGAGCTATAATAATGAAGAGTGGTAGGTGCAATGTGGAGTACAGGAGAATTCAGTAGAGGCAGTGCATTTCATTATTGGTTTCTTGCAGTCTAATGCAAGTCTACATTCACGGTTCATTTCATAGTGAACAATCATCAGTAAGTGAAAAGCACAGTTTAAAGTTCAAACATTGTGAACATCTACTACAATGAAGACAGTAAGCTACAAATTTATCTTCATCTTGTCTATGTACTTAGAGGACAGACATTAAGAATTGAAATGAAAGCTTTGAAGGGGCAGATCAAGGAATAGGGTCAGTTTTACTTGGAAATTGTTGATGGGTGTTTTTGCACACCTTCTTAACATAGGTAATGCATACATGCACTACCTCTCTTGGAAGGAATTCTCCACCAAGTCACGAAATTTCTAAGGTCCTTTGGGTACATTGACAACGCTGTCATCTCGCTGGTCGATGTGATTTCATGGAAATCATGGGTATCATAGCTGGATGCAATTTCCAAATCCAGTTTCAGATGGGACAGCGACTTTGTTGTAGGTCTCGAACAATCTAAAACTGATGTTTTCTTCAAGTTTCATTTATAAAGAACCATGTGTTGTTTCAAAAAGGAAAAGAGAAGGAAAAGGAAAGGGTTCCCGGATCTCAGAATTAATCATAGTCAAGGATCAAGGGAGGTTCTCATGTATGAACGCCTCCCTTCAAATGTGTAGATTCCACTCTACACCAAGAAATCTACAATATCATGAAATTAAAAGCATCTTCAACCCAAATATTTTTGTATCTATCCACCATTACATGCATGAAGACAGACTCAAAGAGAGCCCCAAATTTTCACCTCAAAGCACTTTGCAAGGCCATCACCAGCAACAAATAGTGTGCATAATGAAGAACAACACAAAGAATTACAACTGTTGACTAAAATCATCAAAGCAAGGACAATTAACTAAAACAATAATAGAATCTAATCAGTATCTAATAATGGAGATTGAACCATGAAACATGTGGAGAAATTAGAAAATACACCAAGTCAATATATTTTCATTATAAATTTCAGCAGCATGTCTTTACAACAACTCAACTCTCTTTGTAAATGAGAGGAGACCCCTATTTATAGTGCCCAAAAAGTTAAATGAATGGCCAAGATTGATTTTCATTGTGTGGCCAGGATTCATTACAAAATAGGGTTTCACCTACCCTCAAATATATTACAATTTAAAATTACACTCTTGTCCCTTTCCCTATTTTGTCCTTTAGTGACAACACTGTAGCATTTTGTCTTTTGCTAACTGCTCTTTTGTTGTAGCTATTCCTTTAGGAGCTCTTCATTGATAATAGGGTTGCCCTCCTACTTCTTCAAAGCTGTATATTCCATGAATTTTAGAATGACTGGCTGGAGTTTATCCACCTCAATAATCTCATACCGCAGCATCTGGTAACTCCATTCTTTTGCATTATCCTCAAGCTTCTTCTAGTCTTCATCATACTTTCTGCCTTGATCCCTGAACAACTCCGATTAGGCAAAGACACGGGCGGTGAAACTCATGAATTCCATTGTTATTTCATTAGACATCCCGTCCTCCATCTTCTTTTGAAAATAAGGCTTTATCTTCCCTGGATCCATCTACACTGCGGGCATGTCATACTCCGTCATCAACTTTAGATATCGGGTGTAGTCCACCCTAATTTCCCTGACCCATTCGATGTCTGGATCCACCTTGTTCATTATCTATTCCAACCTTTCCTTTCTGTTATCAAAATATCATCTCCACATGTCCATCAACCAGTGGTCATCGCTTTTGAATGCGAGCTCCTTTTCCCATGTGGCCTTTGGTAACTAGAGGATGGCCTCAATCTTTGCATAGGTGGAATCATATGTTGCAGGGAAGTCAGCACAGAGCTTCTTCGTACTCTCCAGAGATTGTTGTAGATCCAAGAACTTGTTGGTTGTTCAAACAACCCAGCTGATACCCATGTTCCCGACGTACAGGACTTGTCGGAACCAGCCCTCTGTAGTCTTGTCCAAGTTCTTTCTTTTCTCTAATTTTTCAATTTTCTCTTTGGACAATAGTTGGGGTGGAGCCGCATATGTGGTAGGCATGTCATTCATTGAAGACCATTGATGGATGTAATCCATCAAGGTAGCCACCTATGCTTTAAGTTCATCCTTCGAGACCTTGTCCTGTTTTATCAGGTGCACCACTATAGCCACTGACTCCTCAAGATGTCCCATCTTCTGCTCTCTGGTAGCGGTTCCCAAGTTGATGGTGGAAATGTTATAACTTACCCCAGCCTGGCCTACCATGGGTGTTGCTATTTGTGCGGTTCGGGACCTGGAAGTGTCCATTGTTATCTTGGATCTCACTTTAGGCTTTTTCTCTTTTCTGGTTGAGCTTTGTGCTCGGGCTAGGATAGCCTCTAGCCTCACCCTTGGATCCTTAGGAGCGGGAGTCTTCTTCCCAAGCTGCCTTTCCAACCACTCAGGCATGGTAGACTCTTATTTTGATGGCTCTTGATCGCCCTCACCCTCCCCTATTCGACCCTTCATTTGTGCACCTTTCATCTTGGTGTTGTCTCCCTCCTCCTCATTAGAATCTAGGATGAAAGTGAGGCGTTTTACGGGAGGTTTAGTAATCAACTTCCCTCAGGGACTTTCTTCTACCTCGCTTTCCTTTTCCTTTATTTCTTCAATTTGTTTGCCCTTGTTCATGTATTCCTTGGGTTGGTCCTCTTCTCTGTCCCCTTCTGTAGGAGGAGGTGGCACAATCTCTAGTTGTTTTTCCTCTACAGGGGTTTCTACATTTTTTGTTGTCCTATCGCCCTCCTACCCTTCTCTAGGAGGTGACCTTTCTGCCTCTCCTTCATCGTGTTTCAGCTTCTAGGCCATCTCTTCTTCAAGATCATCATCCAAGGTTTGTATGATGACCTTACCACCGACATCCTCCTCCTCATCCCCGCTCTCAGAAGAGCCTGTTCATTCCTCTTTGTAGGCCACCCTGTCAATTTGTCGATGTTCGTACTCCGAGTGTTCATGGTACTCGTCTTCCTCCTCTTCAATTGGCTTTGAGGCTTCTTGCTCCCACCTCTCCAACTCTTCAGAGATCAACATCGTGGCCTCCATTGCCAGTGGTCCTGTGGGAGGTTGCAAAGGTGTGGCAGTAGTGAGGACCTACACTAAGGCAGCCTGAAGGGTGGGGTCCATAAAGATTTGGGAGAGCTCGGAAGGGAGATTTTGTATGTGCTTTGAGAAAGCCTCAGGCAATGCGGGAGCGGGCATTGGTGCTACCATTGTGGCTAATGGGAGTGATGTAGTAGGTGACATGGCAATGAAGGAAGGAGGGGTAGTTACAGCGGAGGAGGAGTCAATCACTATTACGGGCCCGACTGGAGGTGAAGGGGCAAGATGGACTGAGATGTCTAATGCTGGTGAGGATGTGGCGACCATGGCCAAGGAGCGAGACAATGGGGCAGTCGAGACTGGGAGAGCCAAAAGAGGTTCTAGCTGATCTGTCCTTTCTTCCTCACCTTCTTGGATTATAGGTTGCTCCATGGTGCCCTCTGTTTGCTTGGGCTTCTTGGAAGGTGAGCCTCCTGAATCCTTCCTTGTGTATACCTTGGGATCTAGAGATTGCACTATTTTCATTCCTTTCCTCTTCTTTGATTTGGTGATCAGAGGACATTTGGATGTCTCGCCCGTTGAAACTGTAGTGGCAACATCTTCAGTGGCATTGTGCTCACTTTTGAGTCCCTCATAAGTTAGGACCACTTCTCATTGCTTTAGCTGGGCCACTTTCCCTTTAACCCATTCTTTAGTTTAGGCCACAATGGGTTTAGTCACAATGTCAAGGTCATTGACCTCCTATTCATCCCAATCAATTGTAGGCAACGAAAGATTGGAGACGACATTATATCAGGGATCCATGACGGTACCTTCATCCTCCTCAACCTGATCCGGTGTAGGGAACAGTTGCACCCTTCTTACAAAGTATGCAATCATCCTCATGTAGTGCCTGGTGTGCACCTCTTTTTCATCCTGGAAATTTTCCCAGAAATCCTCAACATGATGTAAATGGGCGTACTCTATTCCCAACGCTTTTCTCACGTGCCCATATGGGTCCATTCAAGGGTGAGTAGTGTGTAGTTGGAGGTGGTATTCTGCTAGTTCCTTTTCTGAGTTCCCAGCACACTAGGAGGTTTGCAGTTTATACATACCTTGCTCGAAGGTAAAGGGATAAGAGATCCCTGCCAAATGCTTGTTGTTGAGGATGGTGTGCACATGCTGCAGCTGCCGAGAGAGTTCCAATAGTATAATTCGGTCATTGGGGTATTGGGGTAGCTTGTTCGGCCTCTTAGTGAAACCTTGGGCGCGAATGTAGGTGAACTTGGGGAATTGTAGGAATAGGAAAGCATACTGCTTTAGGAACGCCTGTGCGTTGTGAGAGACTCTCCTCTCAAAATCCCCTCCAAGTAATTGGATGATGTGACCAATAAAGGCATCATTCACCCTACAATATTCATTCTTAAAGTTTCTGAATTGGAGTTGGGCATGTCTATCATAGACTTTCAATCTTCGCCTGGCTCCTCATCGGGTGCTACAAACAATCCACTATACTGCCTTTGTTCTGCCAGTTAATAGACCAGATAGGAGGTCATGTAGAATTTGGAGCTTTTCTTTATGTTCATGAACTTCTCATGGAAGTAATCGCTTATCATACCTCCCCAATAGAATGAGGCCTTTATGGTGACATCCTTATTCCCACGAAGGATTTGCTCAACAAAGTATACCATCCATTCTTGAAAGAATGCAGCAGTGGGAAGGCCCATCACCTGGCTCAACATGGTGACTAGGTCATGGTAGTCTTCATGGAAATTGTTGTGGAAGAGTTCTTGGGGAACCTTCACAGCGCTGCCCCTTTTCTCCTTGAGCCAATGTTGATTTATCAATCTCTTGCAGCCCATCAGGTTGTCATCCCATGTCACTTTACATTCTTCTATGATGGGCGTTTCCATTTCTTCAAAGGTAGGAATGTGGAAGGTCTTTGTAATTCCCTTGGTTGACATGTCAGCTAGAATATTGCCATCTTTGTCAACGATGATCCTTGTCTCGGGTTGGTAGGCCTGCCGACATGCCATGACTAGCTCAGGGGCAATGAGAGATGGGGGGAAACCTGTAGCCTTCACGATTCCACTCTGCCTAATTAATCTAGCATTGTCAGTCCTGGGGTGAATCCTGACCCTTTGTGTAAACTCATCAATATCGATGTGGCCAATATTGGTGTCTGAGATTTCTTTCCAATCTGTGGTGATTTTTTATCGTAGAGGTTCACCCTGGAACTGGAACTTCATCTAGTATTTATCCTCCTTCCCACGAGGAGTCTTGTCTGATTTCTTTCCTTTGTCTTTCTCTGTGGTTCCTCTCGAGGGTCATGCACTCGATTCCATATATCCAGCAAGCATGGACACAATGAGTACAACCTTTAAAAAATATTATCGTTAGCCCATTTAATCCTGTGAACTAAATCAAAGTAGACATCATATGACTAAAATATTTAGATCTTTTCCCTTTAGATGTTGTTAATTTCTTTTTTAAGGGATTTCAGACAATTTGGGCCCAGGGAGGCAGAATTCCCTAGTAGGACTGTTGTTTGAAAGGGGCAAATAGGCCAGGGTGATCCAAGCGGTTTCTCTCGTCTTCATATTTTGATGGTTCGAGGGGCTCATGTTGAAGAGGGCCAAATTTGAGCACGTGGGTAGGCATTAGTTTTCAATTTTGAGGTCATTTAGGTCAATTTTAGGGCCTCCGGAAGTTTAGGCTTAGAAAGTTGTCAGGGGTTCGCTGTTTGAAACAGCCGGCCAGAAATGGAGTTCCGGGGAAAAAACTCTAGAGTCTAGGACCCAAAAGGCTGATGGTTTGGGCCTGGAGGGGCGGAAAGTCATCGTGTTTTCGCTATTATGGGACGGAAATCCGGGAACGAAAACCCGGATGGAGTGGCCTGGCGGACCGGACCCAGCGTCAAGCTTGGATGTCTGACTTCCACGCTAAGTTTCTCTCAGCGAACAGGAGGGTGGAGCCTGGGGCTTGGAAAGGCAAGTGCGTTTCTCCCCCTTTTGAACCGGTGAAGGTGGGACGAAATCCCGGATGTCGGAGCCCGGCAAGGGCGAGGACGTTTAAAGTTCAATGTTCGGTCCTTCGTGGTGAACAAGGGCTCAGGGCCTGGGAGGTGGAAGGTCGTCGCAAGATGGCAGTTACAAAAAGGGAAAAGTTGCGATGGAAGTCCACGAACCGGGACCTGGGGTCACGACGAAAGGATGATTTTTGAGAGGTTAATGCCAGATGGCGAGATGAAAGGCGGGCCCTAGGGGTCGAGCAAATGGGACCATTCCACTGTTTGGGAACGGTGAAAGCTTCACAAAATCCCAGACACAAAAGTCTAGTGGTTTAGGCCCGGGAAGGTGAGACGAAGGCCAGTCTCTAAAGTTGCATATCTTTAACTCCGACGACGACTGAATGACGAAATTTTGGGGGTTTGGGCCCGAAAGGGCAATCCGCCTTTTTGAAAAAAGATGTTTTGTTTTCATAAGTTTTGCTGGCGATGGAAGGGCCCGGGCCTGAAGGGCTCAAATTCCCTGTATGAAGAATGACGATGGTGAAGGAAAGTTCCAAATTGATTTAGGAGGTCAATTTGGAGGTTTATCAAGATTTCAAGATATGGGTTTTGTGTGTTTTTTCCAGTTTTAGCAAATTAAAGCATTTTAAACCCATGTTATTCATCATTTTAGGCGCAAAATAATGAAAAAACTCCTCGGGAGGGTATACGACAAACCTACCTAGGGAGCCCGATGAAGGAGATTGTGAAATCCACTAAGGATTAGCAGATGAAGGCGACAGGCGCGAGGGCAACGATCGACGAAAGCAGCAAACTCCTCAGGCAAGCACTTTGACCTCTTTTACAATCTTGACAAATGAAAATGACAGGTTGGGGCTTGATATTTATACCCCCCTCTGCCATTAATGGCTTCATTTAATGCACGTACGACTAACCCGTTGGTTGGTGAATTTGAAAATATCGAGTGGCGGCAGGAGGTCTGGGGTCCGAGGGCCGAAGAGACGTGCTGAAACGGTCGCTCAAAGATTGCCTTTTAAGACTGGCGGCAAGAAGGGGCTCGGACTTCGGAGGGTGAAGCACCGGTGATGTTTCACTGCTGGAAACGACAAAGGGCGAGGGGAATTCCAAGAACGGCAGCTCAACCGTCCAGACCCAGAGGGTACGAATGTAGTCCGAGATTTCACGCAAATTGAAACCTGGTGACAACTGATGATCCAGCGCCTGAGGTTCGGGAAGGCGAACGCCTTCCACCATTCAGGGAATGATGAACCCCCAGGGGAAACCCGACGATGGAAACCTGGGGCTCCGAGTTCGACAGGGCCCAGAGCCGTTGGCAAAAGGAAACCGCCAAGGAAAGCCCGAAAAGCCTCAGGGATTAACCAAAGATGAGTGGGAAAAACATGGTCACTTTAAGATGGGACTTCGGGGGGATGCTGACCACCATGGACGCCAAAATAAGGGCACGCAAAATGAGGCAGTGATAAAAATGACCCGGCAAGGCGAAAGAAAAAAGGGTCCCCGTTCCGAACGAGGCGTGTGTGTTGAGGGCACAATATAAATGATTTACAAATTCTATCTTTAGGCCAAGAACCAAATAATAACAAAGGTGGTCATCATTGCCCTTAAAAAATAACAAATGGAAGCCATTATCCATGTATGGAAGGAACAATAACAATGGTTTCATATTCAGAGCTAAAAATTTGATAGTCATAATGTCCATTATCATCAAATTTAGAAAAATAATTCAAATGCTCACAGAAAACACATTGTTGCTACAAATTGAAACTTTCAATTATGCTCACATTGACATTGAATCATTTTGCAATAAAATCTGGAGTTTCTTTCAAATCAAAAAGACCCATCTAGGTTTATTATGAGAAGCTAATGCAAAGGCAACAACAATAAAGACATTCGACAAGAATGATAAATGAAAGCCATTTCATGCATTATGATAGGTCGTGGCCAAGCAAACCTCTTTTTCTACAAAATATAGAAGACCCACCTAGGGTTTTAAAATGTGAAGCTAATGCAAAGGCAACAACAATGAAGACATTCTACAAGAATGATAAATGAAAGCCATTTCATGCATTATGATAGGTCGTGGCCAAGAAAACCTCTTTTTCTGCAAAATATAGAAGACCCACCTGGGGTTTTAAAATGTGAAGCAATATCGCTATATTCTAAGCTTCGGCCCTAGCCCACACGGTCAGCGGAGGAGGCTTAAGTCTTGGGTTTTCTCCCCAAGGTCTTGGGTTTGACTTTGAGGTTCGGATTCACCCGATGCGACTGGCTTGTGGGCGACTGCTTGCATCCCTAGAGGACTAGTCTCGCCTTAGCTTGCCCCTTCCGGACCCCAACTTGGCATAAATGTAAGACCAAGGCAAGGTTGGTTGGGCGCTGGGCTGAGTCGCGGGGATACCTCTAGAGTTAAAAAAATTAAAAAATATTGCTATATTCTACAGAAAAATGGATGTATTTACAAAACCATCTCCATTTCTACAAAATATTTTGAGTTTCTTCAAGAAATCAAGAAACCCACTTGGGTTTTGTTGAAAACATTTGCAGAGACAAAATATATGTGCTATAGAAAACCCATTTGGGGTTATGCAAGTGTATTGCAAAGTAGAAAGGGAAATGCAAAGATACAGAGAAAACCCATGTTCAAAAATGGAGGCTGAGCTCATAGGCTATTTTATTTTTCTTCTCTTTTCTACATATCAAAAACCCATATGGGTTGTTAGAGCACCTTTAGATGCAAAGGAAAAATTGAATGACATGATAGGGTTTTTTAAATGAAGTTGAGCCAAGCAAAACACAATATTTTTTGTTCATGGCCATGGCTAGAGACTTATTTTCTTCAGGAAAGACAACAAAAACAACAATAGGGTATCCCTATTAACAAATGCAAAGGAGAAAATGAACATTTGTGTTCTTTTTTCAAGATGGAGGCTCAAAAAATATGGTTTTATGTTGCTCAAAGTCAAGAGATGAAGAAGATTTAACTCACCTGGAGTTTTGCACACAAATTTTTTTGCAAACTTTTGAGCTTTTGCTTCCAGCAAAGCTTCATATAATCTCTCATGGCAGTTGTAAAAACTTAAAACAACCACAAAAAATCCATAGAAATGAGTCAGAAATATGTCACTGGTCACGGCTTGTAGTTCAAAAATGGCCTTTGGATGGCAAAAAATCAAGTTGTTGAGCTACAAAAAGAATTTTACTTGTTGCTCAAGGGTTTCTCATCAATGAAATCACCAAAAACCAGTGTGAATCTTCAAGTTTTTTCAGTGTTTGCTCAAACCCCACGGTGGCATGGAGTGTTCTAGATTTTCTTCAACGACAAAATGATGAGCTGCCTCATTATTTTGGAGTTTAATGATTAGGGTTTGACCCTATTTTGGTGCGATGGGATTTTCTTTCGATGTTTTTAAATTAAAAACATGTGTGAATGCATATGGGGATGAAAACTTATGTTCATCAACTTAGGCATTCTATGCCTTAAGCTATTTTCCCCTTGTTTCAACTTTATGCTAAGTCCTCAACAATGCAATATGAGGTGTGCCATGGTCAAGTAATATGCCTTTGATTTTTTCCCAACATCATGTGACTTAGAGTATGCTTTCCAAGGAATTTGGAGGTCGGCCATATTGGCCAAGTGTTTTGGAGCTCAATATGATGCCTTTGAAAACCAGTGATATTGCGCATGTGGATTAAAATGCAGAATGTGGTAAGTTAAGATGGTCAAATGGCTTGGAAGCTTTTTAAGGCTTTTTAGATATGACATTATGTGTTACATTTTATTCCAATATTTGAAGATATCCTGTAAGTGATTTGAAAATCACTTTTATTGTTCCTTTTAATGCAAATGTAACACAAGGAGATGGTGGGGCCCTTATTCATGTTTTGAATTGTAAAATGACTTGTTTAGTGATTTTTTATGAATCACTTAATCAAGATCATTATATGTAATGCCTTTTGGAGTCTTGTGCTTCAAAACACACATATTACATGACTTGTGTGTGGGTCAAGACTTGTGTGGAGACCAATTATGACTTGCAGAGGTGAGGAATGTGTGGGATGCTATTTTGACTAATTTTGGAGGAAAGGGGGCTATTTGGAGGCATTTTTGGTGTGACTACTGACTTGGATTAACTTTTCTTCATGTGGAGGACAATTTGGAGGTTTTCTAGAAGGTTCTTTTTGGCCTTTTCTGTTGTATCCGACCAAAATCTTCTGGAAGCACTTTTGTGTGAGTGGTTTTGGTGTGTTTTTGCTTAATTATGTTCATTTTGAACATTTATAGTTCTTTCTTTCTTTCCAGCAGTAGGATAGCTTTGTTTTGGAGCTATTTTCATGGAGCAGTATTGTAACTCTAATGGGCCTATTATATAGTAAGCCTTTGAATTAATAAAGTAGAGAATTTTTACCTTCTCATTTCCTATTTCTCATGTATGTTGTTAATGATTGATCAGTTTGTCTTGTGAAAATCTATCTTTTCCTTGCAAGCTTGTCTCATGTTATGCATCTATTTAGCATAAGGTGTATGTTTACAGGTTGTAAGTTGTGTTGTTAGTGGTGCTGTTAATTGTGAAATATATGTTTTCCTTTTAATAGCATTATTTATAGACCTTATTAAATATTTATGTAAACTACATTAGAAAGCGAGTTGTGTAAGTCCAGCTTTGTGATATTAATTTGAATGTGATAGGCTGTTAACAGGTCTAGGTTGTTTTGGTGCATCACCTTAGGTTTTTTTCAGCATTAGGTTTATTTTCATGCAATCCTTACCCTTTACCTTCAGAGATTAATATTTAGGTGACATCAAAAGGGGAAGCCAACCCTTATCAATGGAGGTCTGCTTTCAAACATGTTACCCACAACCTGAAAGCAATCCCATGTTAGTCCAAATCTGCTGAGTTCATTTAAAGGCTTAGCAAATAGGGTGCAGATTTGGGTGTACCTAACATGAATCAAGCACACTCCTCATCAATGGATTTAGGTATCAAGCTCTCGTCCTTGTTGCTCCCTCAGAAGCACTCAAAAGGATATTTGTAACAATTTTTCCATTTTGACTGTCTTCTATATTAAACAATTTATCTTTCTAATATTTACATGTTTTATGCTTTCAACTATTACTTGTGTAAGCTAATTGCTACTGTTAATCTCTTCATGCAATTACCTATATCAGTGAAGTTTGATAAGGAGGCTCAGTTAGTGCCAGTTGATAGCCACACAACTATAATCACAATGAAATTATGATTTCCACATACATCAAGTTGATTGATTCTATGTACATAAACCTATTTGGATTCCCATCAATTATACATTACATTATTCATTGTAACCTATCAGATATCATATTTCTCATACACACTACTTAGTTGAGCATATTTATTCTAGTTTTGATACAAATACTTTGTGTTCATACAAAGTTCATTTGACTTCATTTTCATTTTGGCCAGTAGCATATTCCTCCTACTTTTCTCATTCTCCTATTTTTTAAAAATAATAATAATGAATGTAAGGAGCTTTACCATTGAAATATTTGATGGGTTTGTTGATATACTCATCTCTTGGCATGCACTCTTCATGGGGACATGGTACAACATCGCATTCTGCTACACCCATTAATCATTTATCTTATTTCTTTCCTTAAGCATTTTTCATTATCTTTTCATAAAGGCTTGACATGATAATGTACTTCTCATGATTAAGAATGGAACTAATATTTCCCCCACACACACATAATGCAACTGCACTTGAATTTATTAAATGAAAATAAAATTTAGGTCTAAGTAATTGGAAAGTGTTAGGATCTAAAAATGATTAAATCTATGTCTACTATATTGTGAGTGTAAAATGAGACATTTCTAAGACTTCTATAAAAATACTTTAAATTTTGAAAAAAAAAATTACAATTACCTAAATTTATATTTACTTTTCAAGCATATTTTATAAAGAAATTGATATTAGTTAAATTATATTTGCAATAGTGACTTTCCAAATCTTTTGAATAGTTTAGTGCATTTAATTTACTTTATTTTAAAAAGACAGAGAATTAATAAAAAGTTAAATTTGTAAAAGAAAATCTTAAGTGTTTACAATAGTTAGGTAATTTATTTTACAAACACAACATTCAAGAATTTAGTATTAGCATTCCAAACATAAATATAATTTAATGAAAAAATTAATTTTTTTTGCAAAAGCAATTATTTAAAAAATAAATTATTTCCCCTTCCAAAGCATTAGCATTTGTCACAAAAAAATTATTTAAATTATATTAGATGTTACATACATAATTTAAAATTCAAAAGAAGCATTGATTAATTACAAAATACAAATAGAGAACCCAAACACCTTGAATTTTAATCCATGAAACTAATAATGATTCCTTCATCTAGGATAAATAATAAAATAATTTAATGAAAAAATTAGTAAAGAAAAATGAAACAAACCAAATTATTTAGATTTACTACAAAACTATTTAGTAGTTATCAAGTATTGGACTTAAACCAAATTAAATACAACAAAAGAAAGTAGATTTATTTATTTTCAATAGTCAGCCAATTAAGTTTTACATTTATCACTTTTTACACATAACATTTTTATGGTACGTTTGTATATTTTTTTGATGCATATTCAAATTTTAATTGAATAGTTAAAATGTAAGCATTTATTTCATTATACTAATTGGTCCAATTATTATTGTTGTAATAAATAAATTGATATGAGTAGAATAATAATTAGGTTTATTAAGTTTAATTATATATGCTCTCACCTCGCCCTTGTGAATCTTGGACTTTGGTCTAAAATGAATTGACTTTTATTTTGCTTTGAAAATGATTCTTAATTAATATTTTCTACTTCTTACTTTCACAACTGATAGGTAATGGTTACTTTATTTTTAAAATGCATATTAAAATTAGTATCCATTTTCAAGAAATTAGTATTGGTAATTTGCAAATAATTTTCACATGTTTAGAACAATTTACTAGTAAAAATTATATTTACAAGAGTAATTTTCAAATAGTTATAACAATTTATAAGAATTTATTAACTAATTTAAATAGTTTAGGCTTAATTTGAGGAGAAATAAGTATTTATTTAAGATATATTTCCAAAAGTGATTCTTCAAGTGTTTTCAGTTTGAGCTATTTGCAAAATAAATAGTATGTTTAGTATGGTTAAATAAGGAAATAAATATGAACAAGTAATTTTCAATTATATATAACTATCGTCTATAAATTAACTTTACACATTATACATATGCATCTAAACATGTGTATGTACAATAAATCATCTACATATCTCACTTTGTTTTAAGATCGTTAATTGTTTGTTAACTGCATAATTAAATATGGCTAATCAAGACATAGAGCTTACAATTTGAATCATACATCTAACCACAACATCTCCCTACTAAGCACCTACATTTAAAAAATAGATTCAAAATGACCAATCAAGCTTTACAAGTGAAAAGATGCATTAGCCGAGATCTATACTAACAAAACTTATATTTGATCATTGACTTATGCTATGGACAAACTGATTACGACAATCTTGTTTTCATGTCGATACTATAATAGGTTATGTGTCTTCCCCTGCTCCTTGATCAAATGTTCTCAATATTTTATTTTGTCGTTGATATGCCCAACTACCTATTACTCGATTTGTCTATTGCCTCTTATTTGTTGATGTATATATGCATGTACATATGTATGCATGCGTGTATATATATGTATGTACAAGTATATATATACACACATTCAAAAAGTTGTCTTCAAACACAAAAATTTGAATACTGAACTAAAATTATTAATTTAACAAACCATAAAAAATAAAAACTAGATATAAAAACAAAATATATGCAAGTATATAAATACAAGTGCTATGATCGACATCCTACATAACAAACCGATACCTCTTACACATCTTTACATATCATACATGCTGCAATAGCAATCAAAAACCATGGAAGTTTTAACTTTTCCAACTACTTCAAAGAATAAATAATGGCCATATCTTAAGTGTTTGAAGATCATAAATTATTTGTCATCTACAAGCTTAAACATGACTAACTAAGACATAAAACATAGAAAAAATATAAACAATCAATAAAGCCATACAAAATGAAATATGGATAGCCTAAATCTACACCAACAAATGTTTGAAATCCACCAATGTCTTTTCTTTATAACATGCAAAGATCTATCTATGTATTTATCTGTGTATCTATACATGTATATATATGTCTCTATATGTATCTAAATACATATGTATGTATATATATGCAGATATATATGAATGCCTTAAGAATATATAAACATCTAGTTATGTATCTAACTATATTTGTCTACATGTATATATTTATGTACCTACATATGTGTCTAAACATATAAAATTATACACATACACATGCTATTACATATACATATGATACACATATATCTATGCGTATATGGGTGAGGCCACAATAGTGGTTTACAATTGAAGCGAGGAAGGAAAACTCACAAAAAATGAATGCATGGCAAAAAACTTGATTTTAGGGGTTCGTACTAACCTACTGGTTCGACTGAACCAATCAGGGGTTTGGTAGAACCTAGGTTCGGCCAAACCATCTTAATACTTTCCCACCAAAAAGCCATCAAAACCCCTTATAGAAGGGGGGTTCGAACGAACCCCTAGGGGTTCGTTCGAACCCCCTTTATTCCTCTTCCCCCCCTAAGACAGAAAAAAACTTGAATTTTGGCATTTCAAAGCTTGTTTTGAGGATGAAAATGGAGGAATATTCACAAACCCAACTGGAATTAGGTAGTCCTCAAAACGAGCTATCCAACGAATATAATTTTAATATGTTTTGGTTTTATTATGTATTTGTTTTTTTAGTTTTATTAAACATAGGTTTTTCATTGAAAATGAAGGTCTCTGTTCTGCACATGTGGAAAAATAGCAGATTATCAATTTTTTTTTTTGAAAAATATGAGTGTGCTAGATATTGAAGTCCTTGATCCAATAGAAAAAAAAAATTGAATTTTGATATATACAAAAAAAGTTATGCGTTATACGGTCGAGCTATGTCTGAATTGTAATTGGTTTGACTTTGAAACTTGATTAAATAAAAAATATTCAATAAAAAACTATCTAACCAAGTGGAAGCACTAGATATCGGAGTTACAAATCTAAATTTGAAAGAATTAGAATTTTATCCTTCATGGAAAAAAATTTATGCGTTATACGGTGTGTGCCACTTTTTAAAAATGTTGTTTTTTGAAAAAAACCAATTTTCGTGGGAGATGGAAAAAGAAGTGGAATCTGATTCTAAAAATTTTGAAAAAAATATTTTTAGAATCTACAGACAAAATGTGATGAGACTCTAGTTTGCATCATCTTCAATTTTTTCACGGTTTAGCCGCTATAGGTGCCCAAATGTGAAGATTTAGTTTAAAAAAATAATTTTAGTGTCCAGTTTGGCCAAAAATTGTAAACCACTATTGTGGGATCACCCATATACAAATACACATGCAAAAATATACATATTATAGCAAGTCACTAATCATGATAAATTCAACACCATGATTTCTAATTGATAACTTTGGTTTCTAACTACCATATGTGAAAATTTTAAATCACTACAATTTTTTCAAAACAACTAACTTAAAAAGTCCCCTACTTAAAACTTTCCTTTCAATGCTATATTGTCAAATATGACACCACATCAACATGCTTTCTGTCAATCTGCCCTTACAACTACTCGACATTATATAAACAATTACTACCGTAACTATCATAACAACCTCAAATATCACAAACATAGTTTTTGCTCCCTTGTAGGGACTCTAGCTCTTTTAGAGCACTTGTTTATTTTATTTTGATAAATAGTGGTTGTTCTTTTATATAGAACATTAGAAAGTGCGAAAAAGTAATTACTTTTCTTAAGTAGTTGTCAATTTACCACATTTTAGGAAGGAGACACTTCAATTGGTACAATAAAATGAATCTAGATATATAGTTGTCTAAGGAGCATATGCATAACTTAAGATTGTTGTCTTCAATCATTTACACACATTTTTATGAGTTGATCTAGGCCTTGTCCCATAGCAACACGACAACCACCCTTCCAAAGTATTTTTAAATACTATCAATATTTTTTGATATTATAAATAGTAGACAAACAAAGATTAATTAGACGAGTTCTAGAGTAGAATTTTAGAGTTCACAAAAGTAGATCCGAACATAAGAGACAAGCACACGATTATTAATTAAAACTAGATTTACAAATTGACCTATGACAAAACACAAAGACAAACACAAAATCAAAAGAGTTACACAAATAAAAAAGTATCATTATCTATATAAATATCATTTTAATTCCAAAAACTTCAACAAAAATAATAATTATTTAATCATCAAATTAAATACCATTATTTATCTTTTTTTTTTTCTATATATAATATTTAGTTAATTGAGAATCACTTTAACCCATTGGATTACTTTTTGCTTTTGTGTATGCATTTCATATTAATTAGCCTAAATCGCACTTACGGAAAGTTTATTTACCTAGCTGTAGCTTCCAATAAGCGAGAGGATCCAAGAAGGTTCATTGTGTTTCCACCGGGAAAAGAGGGCATGACAGACGACATCCTTACCTGCCGAGGATGCAACATTTACAGAAATTAACCAAAATTAATATTGAAAGAACCAACCTTGATAAAGGCCCAGCATTGTTGTAATTCTCTTGATCGTTGAGACATTTCCAACAACTGCGATCCCATCCATGGTTGGATTTGCTGTACACAATTAAAATGATTAAAGATTGAGAAAGGTTTCACACAATCTTGGGGCGTCTTAGATCAGGGAGAAACCAGAGCAGAATAAATGGCCAGTACAGCGTGTTTTATGATTGTGGGGCGCAACGACATTCCTCTATACGAAGCTGAAGTGGGCACAGCCCTCAGGGTCAGTATACTCCATCTTTTCTTCTTCACTAACAATTATACTTTTGTCTGATTATAAAACATACATCTCTGTCAAATGCAGCAGATTCATTCTTAAATAATAATTTAGTAAATTCTACTGACAGGATAAAATGTCTATCCTCAAAAGCACCAATCCTGTGCTGGATGTGGTATTTTATTCAATTTTAACTGCCAATACTTTTACTGCTAGGGCTCATCCCATTTAACATGCAAACTTACTGTGCATATCCCAATAATTTTCCCACTTGAGCAAATCCCCTTCTGCAACTTACTTGGTATATCCCAATAATCTAATCACTGGAGCGCATCCATTCCACACGTTTGTGATCATCAGGTGGAGGTACAGATCAAGGCCCAATAATGAATTAAAACCCTTCATTAATCACTTCTCCAAGGTTTGTGGTCTTTTTCAGTTTACTCCAATGACATAAGCTACAATGGTTGATGTGCCCCGAGTTTACGATGGCACACATCATGTTTTCCAGGAAACTTGAAACAGTCTAATCTTTATCAGTCTCAATCAAGAATGGTGTAATTTCCAAGAAAGTAGGGAAGCAGGTCAAATCTATTTTAGGAAGATTATCATTTAGAAGAACTACCTAACTGGCAGATCCCAGTTTGATTTGGGATTCACTTTCATCCTAGACTTGCTTATCATAGTTTGCATACTTGGACTCAACTGGGACTCGGCAGACATCAACTATTTGACTCAGCAAAACTTAACAAGTTAGAAAAATACTTAAACTTCATAAAAAACATAAATTTTACCCAAAATAGCAAGGGTTTTGATCTGCATTATAGGTAGGGCTGCCACCATACATTGCAACTGTAAAACCATAAATGTACGAAGAGAAGTCTGCAGAAACAGTCATGATTTAAATCTGTCACAAAAACTGTAAACAATCATGGGCCATGAGGGCATTGTGGGAAGTCTGTGAATTACTTGCAGGTAAATAGTCCTGAGTTTTCCAGTGATTTTCCAGTTTTTTTCAGCATCTGAACCATGTCAAACCAGCGTTTCTGCTTTGATACAGTGTCCCACCAAGTCTGACTTTCTAACTCATTGAGATTTTGACTCTCAGACTTGTGAGTTTTCAAATTCAGTGAGTGTTGAGTTACTATTCAAGTAACTTGGCCCCAGGATTTTGCTATGAGTACTCACTGACTTGCTGAGTAGTTGAATGATGCCCACTTATCAGTTAGATTCAGTGTTGAGTTAAAGTCAACATTTAAACAAATTATTTACTTGTGTCTAAATTTCAACTCTATGTGAAGGGCATTCTTCATGCTTCCTCACAAATAAATTTCTGCCCTATAACCTTCTAACAGGAGCTCCATATTTGAATTTGAGGAGTTGGGATAACTACAGCATTATAGAAACATATTCAAGCTCTCCATTACAGCAATAAAATGCAGTCACAACTCAGAGTATGAACATGTTATCATCAGTGCTTACTGATAAGTTAGAATGAATATTATTATTATCCTATGTTTCTTATTGCTACAGGGCAAAACATGAACTATTATTTAGAAGATCTTAAAATTTCAAGCCAAGTTGTCAAACTACAAGGAAAGACTAGGTAGACTGTAAATAAAATATAGAAGATATCCATGAGAGAATCATAGTAGAATACAAGCGAAATGTTTGGAAAAGATTTTTGACAAGAAGCAATTATTCTAATTCCCACAATTAAACTTTCACAAGCCAAAACCATTACCGGACTTCTTGATTTCTATGTTTGGTGTGATCAATTGTAATGTAGCCTGGATAGCTCTGTCATCCTCCCTACCATTACACTTTTTTGTTTCCCAAGACAGTCAATGCATCACTGAATTCCCAGAGCCGCATCTGGACTTATATTAGCTTCATATATGGAGTTTAAGTTATAACAAGGGTAAGCACTATTTGGTTCCATCCTTTTTAGTTTCTTGGAATAACAAAGTGGGAGCAGCCTCAGCAGTATTTCGTTATTGTGGTCAGATCTACAATCACTCATTATTGGGTTAGTATTCAAGTAATCGCCTACAGTGATTCCTACCAGATGAAGGAGAGAACAATTCTATCATGCAAATACAACCATCAAAGTAATTATGGCAGGCAGCATCTAATAATTACAAGGTGCTGCAATATGTCCTGTGCCTTAACATACATTGTATATGATGATGCTGGCCATCAGAGAACTTAGAAAACCAAACATACAAAGGGGTAAAATACTCAAGCTTAGCAAATGATTACAAAATAAACTTTCATTAATCAGCTTAGAAACTCCAAATGAAATATAGCAAAATAAACTTTCATTAATCAGCTTAGAAAATGCAAATGAAATATACATTTGAAAGAGATTGCCAATGGATTCTCAACTAACCACTAATTACAAAGGTAATATTGAACTCTCTTACTGGTATTTTTTGTAGGGCACAATAAACTGTTTTAATACTGAAACTTATTTCTTATGTCAGTGTATGCTTATGATATAGGTACATATGAATTACATTTATCACCATTTTATTAACTATTCTAACACCCTTCCTTAACGGTTATATATAAGAATATAAAAAATTAATCCCCAAATTTTGTAAAGTGTTTAATCCAGATAGATTTTGTAAGCATTTCTGCCACTTGCTCTTCAGTTGGACAATATAAGCTTACTAGCACTCGTCTTAACGGAAATGTTAATGTAACTCTATGTGCTTGATATGTGCATGGAAAACTGGATTTTGACCATTTTGAGCACTTGGCTGCTCCTAATGTAAGTGTAAATGAGCTAAGATCCTCCTCAGCCAAACACCTCTCGTGCAGCAAAATCGACAGACTTGTACTCTATTTCTATCAAAGAAAGCAAATTGTTTATTCATATTGCTTACCCAAGTCCTGCAGCTGTTTCAAGTCTGAAGATACATTTTGTTCTCGATTTCCTGCTATCAACTGATTTACTCCAATCCAAATATGTGCAATCAACAACTTAAAAATTATCAAGAATACCATACAAAATTTTGAAATCCTATGCACTGCACCTCATGATCATCTTTGCTGTCTTCTGATTCCTATTGGGTTTTTTGAGAAATAAGCTAAGATGGTTTAACTTTAGATTACAGGAGATGTTAGGCCTATGGAAGATAGATATATTAGGTTGAATACCCATTTTCTATAAAATGATTCATCAACTTGCTGAACAAAGTCACTAAGGCTACTAGCTTTAAATGTTCCTCCGGAGGGGTCATCATTGACTTACAATTTGCCATCTCAAATTTCTCAAGTAGTCCTCTTGCATACATCTGCTGAAAAATAAACAAATGTCAATCTATTTCCAAGAGTTCAACCTTTAAACAACAGTGTAGGAGACCTAAGTCTGTCATGTCAAAAGTAGAACAGGGATCAGCTTTTACCTCATTAATACTGATGTGGAAAGCAGGAAGTAGCCAGGAAGGGCATGTTAAGAACCCTTCAAAGATTTTGTGAAATCTGTTTGGATCCTAGCCTATTTTGTAATTTTGCCCCATATTTTATTCCAAGTGGATACCTTGTGGGGAAAATGTTTAGTGTTCATAAAAAATCCAAAAAATTCTAAGTGCTTAGGAGAGGTCTTGTGTGTTAGTTGGCTGTTGAGAGTGTTTTTGGAACCTTGTTGGCTCCTGGTGCCAAGTTTTGGACTTTGAAAGAGTCCCCAATGTGGTCTTGTTGTGGTTGTTGGCAGTTTTGATGAAGTTCGAAACCTCTGAATGTGTGCTGATGAATGATAAAGAGCTCAGCAGTGAGAACAGGTGAATGTCAATGTTTGGAGCCTAGTTCATAACCTCCCATGATGTGTTGATAGGAGTTAAAAAGAGGGGAGTGCTAAAAGAAAGGCATGTGGTGATAAGTGTGTCGGGTGTTTGGAGGGCTTTCAAAATCCATCTAAAGGCCCAATGCAGTTTGCCATTTCTCATAAGGTGCTGACATTTATTGGAAGATGGAGGCGATAAATAAAAACAAAGAGATATGTGTGTCAAAGCTTTCTCAGAGTTTTGACACCACACTCAAGGGTAGACAAATGAGGCAAAGAGATTGATGGGGGAGAGACGAATGAATGTCAGCAGGTTTCATGTAGTTTGAAACCTTCAAATATGTGCCAACAGAACTTATGAATTGGACTGTGATGGAGGAAGAGAAAAGGCATGTGGACATCAGGTAAGAGGTTTTGGAACCAATAAAAAGCCCGATAGAGTTACTAAAATGCTCAAAGGCCTGATTTGGTCCCAGAAATGCAAAAGGGGCCCGACCACTTAAAAGAGGAAATATTTCAAGAGTTTTAAATTGAAAATAGGTGCCAATTAAAAGAAGACATTGCACTTCTTGTCCTATATGCTAAGTTACCGGTTTGGTTTTGGGTTCGGGTTCGGGTTCGAGAACCCGGTTCGCCAGTTCGGTAAAAAATTTTTTGGGGGTTGGGTTCGTTTTGGGTTCGGTAATACAAAAACATATAAAAAACAGAAATATATACATATTTGCAGCAGTAATTAAGTTTAGAATACACCACCATACTAATAGTCAAATAACATAGCAAAAATACACCACCACTTTATACTCAAATGTCATGATATAGATTCATTTGGCATATTTTATTGCTTCCTCTTCAAACATAGGATTTGAGAAGTATGTGTCCAAATTTTGGATCTAAGAACGTGTTTTGCATTTGTTTGAGCTGTCAAAAGTAGGTATGCACAACTTGCCTAACCTTCATTGTAAGTCCTAGCTGTGGGTTCCTCTCTCTTTCTTGGGTCTGTTTCTTAGCTTCAATTGGCAAAAATTGGTAAGAGACATTGTTTCATGAGATTATTCCTAAGAGATCTATACTCATTTAGGTAGTCCAAATAGCTCTGTCCTACATTCTTCTGTCCCTCTGACCATCTAGGTCTTCTGCTCTATCCAAAATTTAGGCATCAGGGGTCTAGTTACTGATCCTATTATTGTTCTGGTATTATTATTATTGTTGTTGTTTGCAGAGTTAATTGCATCACTGTTCATATTTTCAACATTTGTGTCAATAACTTGGTCAACTGCTGCTGTCCCTGTATAAGTGCATTTAGTTGCTGCTCTATATTAATGTCCTCATGTGAATTTCTTTTATCTTTGTTTGCCATAATTTCTTCTACTTCCAAATCTGCAAATGAAAATCCTTCTGTATTTTCCAAACATTGAAATTGTGGCCTTTTGAGTTCTATCTGATAGCACTTGTTTATTCTATCACTTGGATGCATATGGAGTGTATTTCTACATCAATCTGTTAGTGACCCAACAGGCTAGTAGGAAAACTAGCTTAGATACCAGTAAAATATCCCTAACTGATTTTTTTGTATTTTTGACAAATGTTTGACAAAATACTTATGAACTAAATAAATGCAAGAAATTGATTTACTTTGGTCTAACCACAATTCACACAGCTATAAAAATGAAATATTAATGGTATTCAATTGAAATTTATCTCAACACAGCTACACATGAAGACAACACATATCTATTTCATGTGTTAGAGGCAAATATTAGGGTTAGAGGGAATAAAATAGTCTTTAAAAGTCAACAAAAGGTCAAAAAATTAATTAAAAATTGCAAAAACACGTTGAAAAAGTCTGCCTGGGCACAAATTCTACCCGGGTTCGAAAAAAACGAACCCTGGCCGAACCACAGTCAGGGTTTCGAACCCTGGTCAAACCCACAGTCGATTTTTCGAACCCACAGCGAATTTGATTGAACCGGACCCGAATTTCGAACCCAAACCGAACCTGTATTGTACCTGGGCTTCCCAGGGGCGAACCTGGTAACTTAGCCTATATGTATTTAAAATGAATACATAGATCTTTCTCGGCTACCCAGCATACCTTTTCAATCTGCAACTTCCAAATCTGGGTGGTGTTTGTCTAAGGTTATGGATTTTGGCCTTCTACAATGCTTTGGCTTAGGGTTTTGCCCTGATGTGTATTTTTTCATCAAGAAAGGAGTCAATTAGTGTTTTCCAAGCATATTTTGCAGGTTGCCAGGGCATTCCAGGGTTTCAAATATTGATTTTCCAGTTGCAGGGTTATAGTGATTGCTTTTCAAGCATCAAAAGGAAAGTATTGTGATGGGTATTATAGACTAAATGTCTCCAGGGCTGTTTGCACATTTTCATGGGAATTTTTGATATTTGCTTAAGGTTTCCTCTTATCACAATTGTTGATATGAATGTGAAGCTAATTTGATAAATGTGACAGCATTGTAATTATCATTTTGTCCGTACATGTAGACTTATGCAATTTAGTGTTGGATAATTAAGTATGTTATGTATTTAATACTTATACTTTGATGCATTTTTATGCACAAATCAGCTGTTCTATGCTTCTATTCACTGCTTTAACTATGACTTTGTAAGCCCTTAGATAGGCACCGATCTGGGAAATGAGTGATTCAATCATACACATCCAAACGAAAAATCATTCACCCATTAATTCCAATTCATTTACAATACCTGTGCAGCTCATGATTTAATATTTCAAATCATAGAAGCATAAATCCTCAAAAAATCACAAAAATCCCAATTTTAAAAAATCTTCGACTGAAATGATTTTTTCCCCAAAAATCCCGATTTAATCAGCTGTGATTTTCAATGATGTTCAACGATTTTTAAGGGTTTAAATAGAAAAAAAATCGCATAACGTCACAAAACTTTAACCATGCGAAATCGCTATTTAACTGTGTTTTTTCCAGTGTTCCACGGGCCTGGGGGACGGGGAAACGGGGGGACGGGGAAACGCGTTTCGGAGACGGGGGGACAAAGGGCCTAAGTTTGGGGACGGCGGGGAGACGGCGGGGACGGCGGCGGCGGGGTGGTGGGGTGGTGGTGCTGATATAGTTATAAATATACTTATAGTACTTGAAAAACTAGTTTTGAAAGGATGTATAACAGTATAACAATATAAGAATTACATTTCAAATGAAACTATAGGAAATTACTCAAATTACTAATTAGTAAAATTATAACATAGCAAAATTTGAAATACTAAATCTAAATACGAAGATATCTTGAATGCTAATTGCTAAATAAAATTTGACAAATGAAATTGTTTTTGTAAAATTGAAGGTAACTAGTGGAGAGTACCTAGAAAATCAAATGAATTCAATGGGAGTTTGTGGGCAATGCCCCTAATGGGTTTGAGGGTTAGTGCCCTTAAAATGCCCGAGGGGGCAATCAGCGTGATTTGGGTCGAGGGGCAAGGGTCCCGGGGGGCCTCCCTCGTCGGGGTCGAGGCGGAGCCCCCGCCGCCAAGCCCAAATTAAGACCTCCAAACCCACACAAACCTTCATGGTGTACATCATTTTGCATTAACAATAAAACCCAAATTAAGACCATCAAAGCCAGACAAACCTTCATGGAACACATCTCCTAGTCTCCCAGGAAACTCCTGGGCGTCTCCCAAGAAACTCCTGGGCGTCTCCTAGTCTCCCAGGAAACTCCTGGGCGTCTCCCAAGAAACTCCTGGGCGTCTCCTAGTCTCCCAGGAAACTCCTGGGCGTCTCCCAAGGAGACTTGGAGACTTGGAGACGTCTCCTAAGGAAACTTGGAGACGTCTCCCCGTCTCCCCGTCTCCGGCGGCGCTTTGGTGGTGGTGGTGGCGGGACGGCGGGGGACGCCAAGTACCCGTCCCCCCGTCCCCGGGACGTCCCCGTTTCCGAAACGGGTCATATTTTGGGGGGAAACGCGTCCCCGTGGTTCACTGGTTTTTTCATTGATTTTTAGCACAAAATTGAGCGCTGGCCACTGGGATGTGGTTCACCATCAAAGATTTGCTAGATTTCATCAGGTTGCTGATGCAAATCGCAGGCAAGCAACCTTGAATGGACGTATATTTCTAATAGATGTTAAGGACATCAAAATAGAGATATGTTCTTTGGTATGCTTCTACGTTTGATGTTAAAGACATTAACATGGAATGGTTAAGAGATGTGTTGCTTTTTTCTCTATATTCCACACTATTGTCATTTGCCTTAGGCTTGTAGTAATGCTTTCCATGTATATAAATCTAAAGACACAATTTAGTGGGAAATAGTACACAGTATCATAAATACTAAGTAAGGCTTCTATTTTATTTTTTTAACATATCTAAACCTTATAAAAGTACTTGCCAAAAGTCAATATAGAAAGCTAGACTAAACTGAAACGAAGCTCTATTGGCTTGATATCAACCTAAAGAGGTTTGTTTTCTTTGAATTCTTGTGATCCTCACTATTCAAAAGAATTTTAACATTTCAATTGTCAACAATAATACCAACGTGGTTGTTTAGATTATCAAGGTTAGGTTGGGAAAAATTTCCTTTTCAGATACTAACAATGTGTGATAATTTGGAGCTTCAATTTGATTGACATTGGCCATCAAGTTTTAATGTTAAACGGGTATGGTAGTGACAATTTCATAATCAAGCATAAGTATATACATAATAGTATATAGACATAGTGGATCCGGAAGCAGAATGGTTCCTATTAGAAAGATAAAAATCAGCTTGTAGTGCTGAAAAAAAAAACTGTAGTTATATCAAAATGAAGAATTGTTTTGGTTATATTTAAATTTCCTATATATTCTACAGCTTAATGCTTTGTTAATTGGTGAAACTCACTGCTTAAATCAGCTTAATGCTTTGTTAATTGGTGAAACTCACTGCTTAAATCATGCCCTACAATTGTTAGGGATCTATATTCCATTTAGGATCATCGTATACATGGAGGTTTAGGAGGCCTCCAAGGAGTACAATAGCAGTGCATGAATGCCTTAGACATATATAGTGTAGCATTCCATGCATGTTAAATAGGTATCAAGCAAACTAATACATGCCTTGAGAGAAGTCATGCCCTTGTCTTATGGACTTATCTTAATACCTCCCAAAGTAGGCCTCATATATTTTCTCTTTAACGATCCAAATAGATTTCAGCAACAATTGTCCCATTGAAAGGGAATGTTCCTCATGCTTTGTGTTGTACCCAAAGTAAATTTTTGGCATTCTACTTAAATTGAGCTAAATCATGTAAAAATGCCATCAAAAGTCTGTTTTAGGTCAAACCAAACATAAGGTCTTTGTGGGTTTCTATCAAGGAACATATGTGCAAATTTTTGAAAAAATGAAAATTAGGGTTTCGTACCCCTATTTTTGGGGAAACCCCTGAAAATAGGACCTTCCTAGAAATGATTGAAAATGATTTTGATGGGATTAATCGACTTCACGATCACATTGGTCAAGTCAGAATCATCAAAAGACATGTTTTACTTTGGTGGGTCTATTTTTGTTTTTCAGGAACAAAGTTAGGAGCTCCGCAACCATTAATGGTAGATTGGCCAGTACCAGGTGCAGAAAGCTAAGCTTCAAAAGCTTCAATGGTGCAACCATTGCGAAAAAGGACTAAAAAGATGCTGTTTGACAAAGGAGATTCTGGAAACTGGAAAAGACCAAAATTTGGCTAACTCTGGAAATGCTACTAAGGAGAAGCCAATTCAAAATGCTAAAAGCGCCCTTTCCAGAGAAAGGCGCCCTTGAATCTTAGGGGCCAAATGCAGTTACTTGATTTCTCCAAGGTAGCCATCCTCTGCGTTCTCCTGCTGGCTCGACAACG
This sequence comes from Sequoia sempervirens, assembly GCA_007258455.2. Classification (NCBI taxonomy): domain Eukaryota; kingdom Viridiplantae; phylum Streptophyta; class Pinopsida; order Cupressales; family Cupressaceae; genus Sequoia; species Sequoia sempervirens. The sequence goes on from VDFB02075321.1 coordinate 66,715,768, forward strand.
AAACATTCAACGAGTTCATCTGATAAAGTGATCATCGGCAAATGTCAATAGAAGGTGAAGAGGCTGTTATGAAGAACATCCAAAATGACTGCTTGACTGAAGAAAGGCACCCTTGCTGAAGAAAGGCGCCCTTGGATGGGGTGATGAAGATGTCACATGTTGACAAATGCTGTCTTCGTGAATTCTATCCAGCTCCAATCCAGTTTCACAACGAATCCATCAGCGAACTTGCGAGATGAGCCAAACAACTGCAGTGATTGATCAACTGAGGAAGCAATCAAACAAAAAATGCTAGAAAAGCAAAAATGAAAGAACACTGGAAAATGTGCCAAGTATCTTGAAAAAGGCGCCCTTGTTGAAGAAAGGCGCCCTTTCTTTGGGCACTTAGATGTTGACAAATGGCTGAAGGACTTCCAAGATAATCTTCTTCGTTTGGATTAAACTCGACAACGAAACCATCTGCGAAGGATTCCGACAAGGCAATCATTTGATGACGGAGATCAAACTGAAGCAGTTTATAACTTAAAAATCACTGGTCAAGAAGTCAAAAGTGCCCCTGCTGAAGAAAGGCGCCCTTTCTTCTTGAGGCCTTAAACTGGCTTTCAAGAGCTAAGACACTAGTCATCCTTTTCAGGACTGAGCTAGTCATCTGATGAATCGTCAAGCGTGATTGTCCGACTCGTCAGTCAACGAGGATATCAAATCAGAGCACAAAAGGTCTAAATGGAGAAGTGGAAGAATAGACATTGAAAATTGACTAAGGCAAGTACAAAAGCGCCCTTGCTGAAGAAAGGCGCCCAGTCTCTTGGAGCCTCAAACTTAGTTTTCCGGCTTAACATCTCCCAGGCACATCTCTTCAGCGCGGATCCAACTCAATAGTGAATCTATCAGCAGCTGCTCAAGATCAACTGATCAATTTGGAGCGAGGAACAAACAGAGGTCATTCAACATGGAAAAATGATGAAAAAGCACTCAAACTCAAAATGGACGCCTAAAAAGGTCAAAGGCAAGTTTGTTGACTTTAGTTAAGAATCTAAGATATTTTGGAGGCAAACTTGGCCAAATCACCCCACGATTAGTGGAAATCAACTTTTTGAACTCCAGATCAGGCCAAATCAGGCTTAGATCATGAGTTAGGCGCCCAAACTTCAAGGATTTAGGCTTGAGTCTATATAAAGCAAATCTAGGCGTCCTTCATTATTTCTTTTGTAGGTTGAAGATCAAAACAACAATAACCTCTCAAGGACGTCCTTTCAAGATCTAGCAAGGGTTTTTGACAGTTCTTCAATATTTTTTGAAGATCAGAGGCAGAAGAAGAATTCTTATTAGAGGTTGGATTCAGAGACAAATTTTCTCAAGGAGACAAATAAAAACTTCCAATCCACCTCTTGTCTACTTGCTCTTTTCTTGTCTTACGTATTCTTGCATGTCACACAAATCAATAGGCTACCACAGATCTGATCAACTGGGCAAAATCAAAATAATTTTCCAGTAAAACCCATCTCGTCAAATTTTCTAGAAACAACAAACTTGTTGCCCCTATTTTTGGGGGTTTTTTCAAAAAAGTTTCAGAATCAAAATTTGAGGAACTGGGTTTCTTTAGCATTGAAGCACAAACAAAACCCATGTGCCAGATTTTTCCCAGAAAAATACTTCTCGACAGGCGCTATTTTTAGGGGTTTTCGAAAATTGTCAGAACAGGGTCGTGTGTGCAGTCAATCTTTAAGTTTTTCAGGATGCAGTACTCTTAGGTACAATACAAGACCAAGACGGCCTTGTACCATGATTTCCTGAAAATGACTGACACAGACTTGTTGGTGTACATTTTATCATCCACCGAACACACAGAATAAAATGTCCAAAGACACTCTATCCTCTCTTGAACAAAGTCGCCGCGTATGCTAAGATTGCGAGAAGATCATATGGCGACTCCAAGGTTTCTTTCGTCAGGTCATGACATGTGAATAAGCTCAATGGGGCGATGTGTGAAAAGGTCACAACATCTGGTGACTCCACGTAGGGAATGTTCCTGAATGTTCCAAAGATAGTACCCACTTCAAGTCCGGAATCTTAAATTAATTCTAACTAAAGTCGTAAGCCCCTCCTGCAACAATCACCTTTCCCTCGACCATTTCTTCCTTTGGAACGCCCTTTAGTACTCTGAGGCATGGAATGAGCCTCTCATGAATATCTGGGAGGTTGTCCCAAGTTTTCGCCACGACGGCCAGTCTAGAAATGAATGAGGAAGTCTGTCCATAAGCAAGCGTCAATCTTTCCATGAACAAAGCCGCTTCCGTGCCCTTGCTTGCCATCTAGTCTTTGGCCTCTTTGGCTGTGACCATCCCTTCTTCTACATCCTTGGCCATCTCTTGTGAGGAATTGAGAAGAGGAGGAGCTATTGCATCACCCTGATTGAGTGGTTGGGTCAGATACCGAATATACTCCTTCAGGCGCTCGACCTCCCTTTTGTACTCTTTCCTTTTCGCCACTTCCTTTTCCAATCTCCCCTTGATAGTTGAGACGGAGTTATCCAGTTCTTCTACCTCCTGGCCTTTTGTTGTTGGGCCGAGGTCTATAGTGGTTATGGCGTATTCTTGGGGAGTGATTTCATCTTCGTGCTTTATCAACTGTTGGTACTGCGATCTGTATGGAACGGCCACCAGCGACTTCGCCCCTTTGAATTGTGGAAAACTTCTTGGCAGGTTTCTTAGTAGCAACTTGTTCCAACCTTGCCAAGAAATCCACAGTATCATCCTCTTTTGGGATCTCAACTGGTGCCTGAATTTTCATCCTCTCCTTCAGCCAGTCCGGAATGGTAGGCTGCTCGATACTATCTTCCTCCTAAACGTTTTCTGCACTTGGTACGTCCAAAACTCCTCTGAGGGCAGAAATCATTCCCTCTTCAAAATCATCATTTCGGACTTCCATTTCATTATCTGAACCCAACACTTCTGTGCCTGTAGGAGATGGGGGCTCATCGTCATCCAACTGGATCGGTTCATTGTTCTTCTCCTGAACAGTTGAAGGTCTCAACATCTCAGCCAAGGATTCATCTGTGGTAGCTACTAGCTCGTCAATGTTTCTAGATGTCGTAGAAAGAGATGGCTCCATCTTTTGTCTTTTCTGGACAAGCTCTATGCTTGCAACCACTTCCTTCCTCTTCTCACCAATCTCAACCAAATCATCATTGTGGGATGCGCCGACATTGGAGGAGTATGACTCCGACTCGCTTAGCAAATCATATGTGAGCGTTATTCTTTTTTGCCTCAATTCCTGGACTTGATGGTCGACCCACCACTAAGAATACTTAATCACTGGCCTCATCAATGTAGCCAAGTCTGAATGCTCGGGCTCTGACCACTTCATGGAAGGAAGAGGCCAACTCTCATCGAATCGGCTGGACATAATTTCCGTCGTCCTGCAACTGATCAGGCGCTTGGCAAAATTCGGTTTGTCTTATCAAATCCACTGGCACCCTAGACCATAACCTCTTTTTGACTTCATACTCATTAGCGGCATTTGCCCAGAAGTCCTCCAAGTCTACTTTGTGTTTGTATCTTTTCCCATCCACGGTTCGAATGTGATGATGAGGGTCAAAATTGGCCCTGGACCGATAGGCTGTGAATGGGTACCATTGAATTTCTAGCTTGGCGCTCTCGGCTGCTTGTGCTGACGGACAGGACTCCAACATATTCCCAATAAAGAATGGGAAAGTAATAGCCGCCTTCTTACTTGGCCTCTAGATGTTTTGGTACTCTTCCAGCTGTCTCAAGACTTCTAGCAAAATCATTCGATTAGTAGGATAGATAGGAAGCTTATAAGGACTTCCAGTGAATCCCTGGATCTTGACATATGTAAACTTTGGAAACTGGATAAATCAAGATCCATACCTACTGATCAAACTCTTGGCTTCGTGACTCAATCTCTGGTGAGTTCCTCCTTTAAGTATTCTTGTGATATACATGAGGAAAGCATCGTGTGCCCGCCTAAAATGAGACTTCTCCCTGAGTTGAAGTTGCGGGTAGCAGTCATAGGACTTGAGTTCATTCTCACCATTGCCAACTTTGCCCTTGCATATAAGTCTCGAGTATCTATACGTTCTAGCCAAAAAATAAACGACATATGAGCTCATGTGGAAAGACTTGGTCTTCTCCAAATTGGCTAACTGCTCATGGAGATTGTTGCTTATCATTCGGGACTAGTTGAACATCCTCACGCCTGAAGTGATTTCATCTATAAAATAATACATCCATGTCTCAAAATATGCACCTTGTGGATTGCCGGCTATCTTGTTCAGCATCAGAATGATATCTCCATAATCGGCCTTAAAGTCCGTTTGACGCAACTTCTTAGGCATTTTCTTTGTGGATGGTCTAGGCTTCTCTAGCCATGATTTATTAATATTTGTGGCGCACAATTCAGACTAGCTATCATATAATCTCTTGGCGTCTTCCTTGGTCTTATAAACGGTCCGGTGATGTGTTGGGATGCCAAACGCCTCCTGGATTGCCACTTTGCCAAGGTGAGCTAGAATCCTTCCGTCAGGTGCCACAATCTGTCTCTCCTGCACATCATAATGAATGGCGCATTCTACCATCAACTCGGCACACTCTATTGCAGGCAGGCATTCGACTGCTTGGAAAATTCCATTCTTCACCATCCGTCTGGCAATTGGTGTTGGTAACCCAGCATGCCCATATAACCTCTTTTTAAACTCTGCGAAGTCTACATGTCCAAGATCAGTGTCTGCAACATTTTTCCATTTTGAATTGATCTTCGACTCTTGTTGTACACCTTTACTGGCGAACTTCATCGGCACCTTCCTTGATGGTTCTCCTGCTGTGGTCATCAACCTGCAGTAACAGCACTAACATTAATACGGAGACTTTAAAATATAATTTATTCTCATGCCTTGTATTCGAAAATTTTACTTTCAGGTTATTAAAATATTAAATCTCTGCGAAAAAGCAAGCTGAAAGTAAACGAATTTGATTGAAATTTAGCTAGGATGAAAAAGACAGAAGGAGAATCGATGAATTTAGCCAACTAAACTTCAAACCTCAAGGGAAAAAAAACTTTCTGGTTGCAAATCAGATTCAGATTTTGAGAATTCAATCAAAAATCAAATGGCAAAGTGCACCAACTTTGCTGAGAAGTTCGACTTTCAGCCAAGAAATTCTTTTACTTCTCCAAAAAAATTACTTCTTAACCATAAAATTACTCTTTCCTCTGAGAAAATCGACTTTGCCTGCAAAAGAATTGATCTTGTCTCAACTTTCTTACAATTGCGAGAGATTAACTTCTCTTCAACTGAGTCTATGAAAAATGAGTTGTTGAAACTCATTATAATGTTGAAGAATTTGATTTGTTTTAGCAACTACATCTTTTTCTCTCGATTTCGATTTGTTTTCTCCTCTTCAATTAGGCAAGTTTCCATTTTTTTTTGAAAAAATTCCATAGCGAGCTTATCCAGGCAAATCCCTTTGATTTTCCAAAATTTGATTTTTTTGCTAGATGTTTATCTTTTATTTTCAATATTTTGGAAAAATATTAAATGTCCAATTAAATAAAATTTGATTTTTCCAAGCTCATGGATTTTCTCTTTTTCCGGCGTAATTTATTTTCTTCCAAAAATTTCTTTTCTTCCAAGGCATCTCTGGCGAATTTTATTTTTGTTCGAGACATTTTATATTTCTAGGTGTCGGAAATAAATTATCCAAAGTATTAAAATGTTTAATTTATTTCCAACCTGTTCATTTTTAACCCATGGCTATTTTAATTTTTTTCTTGGCTAAATATTTATTTTCCAGGTTATTTCATTTTTCGTCTAGCCAAGTTGAATTTTTAGCCATCTTGCCAACAAATGTTACGCCAGATCTTCATTTTCTTCTGCCATGGCGAACTTCAAATTGTGTCGGGCACATTTTCTCATGCCAAAACGAATTTTCCTCTTGCTTGGATGATTTTCTCTAGGCAAATTTCCATGACACTTAGACAATTTTTTCAACCTCTTTGGCCTAGGGCGGACTTTCTAACCTCTTTGCCATATGCATTTTCCTCTGTGCACTTAGCCAACTTCATAAACTTTTCCCTAGGTATCCATACTTAGGCAAATTTTCAATTTTTTTCTTGATAGACCTCCAATCTTAGCCAAATTTTGAATTTTCTCTCTTCTCCTAGGCTAGGCGGACTTTACCAACTCCTTTCCATGGTGGGGTGGACTTCAAAAGCTTCTTTCCATTCCCCTCTCAAGGCATGGCAGACTTTGGAGGTGTCTTGACATTTCCCCTTTCTAGCCAATGGCGGACTTGGCTTACACTTGGACGTCCCTCATTTCTCTCTACTTGGGCAGACTTCACACTCTCTATGCTTGGGAAGACTTCCTTGCCTCCTTGCCATGTTGGGGTGCACTTCAAGATGTCCTTGCCATTGCCTCATTCAAGGCATGGCAAACTTTGAAGGTGTCTTGCCATTTTTTATCGAGGCAAGGGCGGACTTCATTGCCTCTTTGCCATGTTGGGGCGGACTTCAAGAGGTCCTTGCCATGTGAGGGCGGACTTGGAGTTAGGCTTGACATTTCTCCTTACATGGCAAGGGCAGACTTGCCAACCTTCATGCCACATCCCTCAAGTCAAGGGTGGACTTCCTACTCTCCTCACCATCTCCCATCTCCATGGCAAGGTGGACTTTCCAATGCCTTAGCCATTTTCATTGCCATTTTCTCTTCCTCAAGCTCAGGCGAATTTTCTCCAAACTTAGGCAAATTTTTCATGTATTTCATGCCTTTGGGTTGATTTTTAGGTGATTTTCTCATGATTTTCAACTGATTTTTTCAGATTTTTATCTTGCTTTTCCATGCTTTTCTATGCTTTTCTGCTTGATTTTTGATTTTTACTTTGATTTTTCAGTGATTCTTTGATTTTTTTGTTCTAAAAATGGAACATTGACTTGTTGACCAGGGTTGACTTTCTAAAAATAGAAAAAAGCAAAATCCCTAAAAAATAGGGAACCCAGTTTGGTCCAAAAATGCCAAAAATGAAAAAGCGAAAAAAGCAAAAAAGCAAATTCCCTAAAAAGTAGGAAGTGTCAGAATTGGCCCAAAGCATAGGTGATCCTCGTCTCCCGGACCTTCTGAGCCCTTCCATGACGTTTATGCACTGATTCAGGCATGTATTCTCAACTTGGCTCAGATGACTCTCAACAGACTAACTTGAAACTCTCAAAGCAGTGACCTCATAAAACCGTTGCGCAAAGCAAAACCCTAAAAATTAGCAAACTACTCGGGGTCCCCATTTGCAATGGGGTGATGCGTGAAAAGGTCACAACAAGACTTACATCAAAAGAATCCAGTAGTTGATCCAGAAAACTTGGAGGGCACGAATCAGATCACATTGCAGAACATAGAGGAATCCAGATTGCTTCAAGCTGCGTCCATCCCCATCACATTACAGAGTGTGGAGCTTGTAATTGCTTGCATTAAGCATTACAATCCTACCATGAGATAAATTAGATCAGTGGATGGGAGGGTAATCTGTAGTTTGAAGCCCAAGGACATTGAAAAATGTTTTGATATTCCACTATGCCCTACCAATGTGGTCGTATCAGTGACAAAATGCAATAGAGCATTTAAGGCAGCCAAGAATAAATGCCAAGGAATAGTGGCAGAAAAATGGTTGAAAGTGAAAAAGGCTACCTTGCCTAAGTTGGTTGGATGAGGAGAATTCAAAGATGAGTATGCAGTGTTGATCACTCTACTCAGCAAAATCATTGGACAGGAAGAGGGCAATCAGTTTCAGTCGTGGATGTACTACGTCATTGCCGAGATTATTAGCAAAAGGGAACATTACGACTGGGCCACCTTGATCAGTGATACACTACACCAACAGATTACCGGGTTTCTAGAAGCTCATAGGTTCCACATGTGTTCCTACCTAGTATACCTGATTGCCTTTCAAGGCGAATTTAGGACATTGAACAATGTGGGGACCTTAGGTGTGCAGAAGGTCCATGAACACTTTACACGTCTTGAGTTTACTCAAGTAGAGCGACACTTCAAAAGGACAAGTGACCTCTTCGTCATGCACACTGTACGAGATCTAGACCTTGAGATGCACGTACGTATTTCACAAGCAGCCAAAGAGGCAATGGCGGACTGGGCAGATTGGTTTATCCAATTACCTACCTTCACCTACATACGCGTGTATGGCTACATTGGTCACCTCGCCATGATGCCACGCTACCCTTCAGATAGGGTAGTCTTCATGGAATTACTAAGGTAGTTGGCCGAAGTTCACACTCAATTGCGCTTGAAGAAGAAGCCAGCTGTGAACTTTCCCGTTGAGATGGGACTCTATAGATGCAGGTCAACGGCAGATGCCAAGTTGATGAGCCAGGAAACGGTGAGACTTAATCTCAAATACCTCATTGAGAGAAGGTCATATGATCCTCGAGGCCTCTATGCGACGCATCTCGAGCAACACTCATCACATGAATCTTCTATGGAAGATTATTGGGTCAATTGTGACGATGAGTATGAAGTACGAAGAAGGAACTATAGCAGGTTTAGGCTCTCACAAATAGCTGACTTTATGTCAGAAGACATTGAGGGCTTATCTGATGACGAGGGGGAAGTCATTCTAACCTCGTTCTTCTAGATTCAGTGGACTCACAACCACTCCCAAGAGTGGATTGGTACGCAAAGGAAAACCCATCTATAGAGGAAAGAACGAGTAGAGTTGTCAGGAACAGTCAACTCTACCTCAATAGCAAGAAGACAAGGAAGGTAGTACTTCCCAAAACAGAGCTGCCACTGGTTCAGTCCACACCACCTTCCATGTCAAGAAAGAAGTCCAGGTAGAAGCAGTGGTGCAATCTCCCCAAAGGGATGAGGATGTCAGGGCATACAAGGCCAAGAACACAGGGGATACATGTGGAGACAGCCACACACACCCTTGAGATAGTCATGGGAATTGCTGCCCCCGAGCCAGTGATAGAGATAGTTATTGAAGAGATAGAGCCTGAAGAGGCAGAGCCAGCAGCAGAAGAGGCAACAGCAGTAGCAGAAGCGATGCATGTGATAGAAACAGAGCCACCTACATCACCACCATCATAGCAGTCACAAGTCCCCATCGACTTGGACTCGCCACCGAGAGACGTCACTCCAGTACAGTCTCATTCTTTGGGCATTCAAGGGCCCCATATTCTTCCTTCTAGCTAAGCTAGCCGAGATTCTATTTGGCTTGAGGGTTTCCTGGGTAGGAAAAGGGAAAGGCCCTCCTATGAGCTTGACTTCACAAAATTCAACCATGTCCCACAAAACATACCGGCAAAGTAGTTGAAGAAGCAAGTTCACGTGGAAAGGAATGCAGAACATGAGTTCATCATAGAGATTGCTGCCCCACTAGAAGATAAAAGCATACATGAGGTACAAGTGGAAGACTTCACATTGTCTAAACTTAACCTCAAAAAGACCACACGATAGGTGGAGGCAGACCTTCTCGGAATCGTCTTAGTGAGCGTCCAAGATGGGATGGCTAAGGATGGGAAGGAGAAAGTAACCTTAAAGGCTGAAAACCAACAGTTGAAGATGTACATTTCCAACTTGATTCATGGCACCCCGAACATCTTGGCCTTACCATAGGAATGGCTGGATCTTCCCATAGAGTAGAACCATCAACAACTGATGACATATGGAAAACACTTGAGAGATCAAGTGTAGGAGTTTGTTCTCAGAGGGCGATGTATATTGGCAAATCTATACCAATTACGGGATAGAACACATGGACTTCGTGCGGAGATTCATTAACTTCTAAGAGGCTGAAGAAGTCAACGAATGGATAGAGACATTGTTGACTAGTGGTGAGTTGTAAAGGCACCAAAGAAGGATGTCCTACCCTCCAAATGGCATTTATGGCACTTAAAGTTGACTTGATGCCTCTTTCCAAGTCAACTCAAAATGACATTTAATGTGACTGAATTTAACTTGATGCCCCTTTCCAAGTTAACTCCACGTCCCACAGATCATGCATGTCAAATCCCACTAATTTTGGATGTCTAATTGACTTCCATAATTTGTGGATCTCAGATCTCCACTAAACGTGGATGCCTATTTTGGAGTCATACTTTGTATTAAAGTTCACCTTTAGTTTAGTTTTAGTCGACTGAAGTAGTTTCTAGTTGACTCTTTGTTTAGTTTCAGTTAACTGAAGTAGTTTTCCAGTTAACTGATTGCTCACCTACTTTTAGACATAGGAATAAATCTTGCTGATTGGCAAGAACTAATTGTTAACTCAAGGAGATTTTATGGTTGCCTACTCCTTTGAGTTTTATAAATAAGAGCTTTGGCTCATTATTTTGTAACTTTACTTCACGACAACAAAACGATGAGCAAATTTTCCTTCATATTGTTCGCTTAGTATATGTTCTTAGATAGTATTTGTTGTAGTTAAGCACCAAGTATAGCTTGTGCTCTCTGTATCCAATCTTTGTTCATGTATCATTGGTTTGATCGCAGCATGTGTGTTTGTCTCTTTGAGATATGCTGCTGTCCCAACGTGTATTCTTTGGTGAAGTATTGAGATAATAAATCAAGAGAGTTACCATGCCTTTGATCCAAAAGTCTCAAGGTTTTATCATTGTGTGTTGTGTTTAATAATCTTTTTTCAATCTACACCTCGGAAAGGCCTTGGTGCCTCCTTGGGAATTTAGGAGATAAGATTATCGTCTCTTTGTTGTTTCTCGTAGTTTACTTTTCAGCCTACACCTCGGAAAGGTCTTGGGTACCTCCTTGGGAATCCTGAGATATAATTTACTGTAAGGATTACTTGTGTGAGTTCTATTTCAGTAAGGATTTGGGAGTTCAGAGCCTTTGGATTACTTGGAAGTGATCGAACCATCCATTCCCGCTCCTATGCCCTCATGCTCTGTTAATCTTGAGGAGATAGGATAGATTAAAAGCCAGCTTAGTCGTAGTTAAGATTTGCCGAAACTAGAGAAAAAGCTTAGCTACGGCGCATTGTGTTTATGCACCGTGTCCTACCGCTAAGTAAAAAAGATAGGATAGTAGTTTACTTTCTTTACTCATTACTTTACACAAAAATCAACAACAAGAGGGATCTTCCCCTCCCAATTTGAAGAAGCAAACACTAATAACTTGCAATAGCTGATTGTTTCCAATAAGCACTCCAGAGGTGCTAATTGAAATGCCAACACTTTGATTTTCCATTGAAATGTCACAAAGAGCCTTGAATAGAGATTTCAAATATTGCTATATTATTTATAGGAAGCGAAAGCTTCATTTAAAGATTACAAAAGAATGCATCCACGAACAAAGGTGGATGAAAATAGAAACTAACTAAATGCAGCAGCTAACTATACGTTACATGATTTACGTTACAATAGACGTGATTTGAGCATTAATAAATTACTAAATATAATTTTAATACCCTCCCTTAATGCTCAATCTATCAACTACACCAAGATGCCCCCTAAATTTGACAAACTTATCCGGGCTAAGAGACTTGGTGAGAATATTGGCAGTCTGATCCTCTGTTGGAACATACTGCAATACTACTGATCCATCTTCGACAAGTTGGTGAATGAAATGATAGTAAAGTTCAACTTGCTTTGTCCTTCCATGGAAGACTAGATTTTTGGCTAGTTTGAGCACCCCTTGATTGTCACAGTACAAGGGGGAAGGCCCTGCTTGAGACATTTGCATGTCCGAAAGCACCCTTCGAAGCCAAACTGCCTCACAAGCTGTTTTAACAGTTCCTCAATATTCAACTTCAGTTGAGGAAAGAGCCACTGCCTACTGCTTCTTGCTGGTCCATGTAACTGCACCTGTACCCAAACTGAATACATACCTTGAAGTAGACTTTCTGTCATCCACAGAACTTGCCCAATCTGAGTCTGTATAACCAATCAGCTTAGGATCTTTGGCCCTTCCATAGAGAATGCCAAAATTAGAAGTGCCTTTCACATATCGCAGCACACGCTTCACTGCAACCCAGTGTTCTACTTTAGGGGCTGTCATGAAGTGAGAGATGTAGCTCATTGCAAAACTGAGATCAGGTCTAGTAGCAGTGAGATAGGTGAGCCTGCCTACAAGTTGCCTGAATGCAAATTCATTTTCCACAGGTGAATCTGTTTTTGCTGATAGTTTGAGCCCTTTCTCCATAGGTGTTGATGCAGGTTTGCAGTCACTCATCCTGAACTTATCAAGCAAACTGCGAGCATACTTAGATTGAGAAATGAAGATGCTGTCAGCTGTTTGCCAAACCTCAACACCGAGTCAATAATGAAGAAGTCCCAAATCTGTCATGTCAAATGATTGATTGAGATTGTGCTTTTTTTCCTCAATCAAATGTTTTGAGCTGCCAGTAATGATAAGGTCATCAACATAGACAACCGGTACAAGAATATCATCACTAGAACATTTGACATACAAATTTGAATTAGAAGGGCTTCTCTAGAAACCATGATCAGTAAGGTACTTATCAATTTTCATGTACCATGCCCGTGGAGCTTGTTTAAGGCCATACAGTGCTTTCACAAGTCTGCAAACTTGATGTTCTTTACCAAGAACCTTGAAACCGAGAGGTTGTGTCATATAGACTTCTTCCTAGAGATCACCATTGAGAAACACACTCTTAATGTCCATTTGATGGACTTTCCAACCAAACTGGGCTGCTGAAGCGAGGACAAGCCAAATGGCACTCATTTTGGCTGTAGGAGCAAAAGTCTTCTCATAGTCAATGCCCTCTATTTGTGAGAACCCTTTGGCTACTAACCGAGCCTTATATTTGTCAAGGGTCTCGTTAGCCTTATACTTAACTTTGTACACCCATTGGCAACCAATGGGCATCTTCCCAGGTGGAAGATCAGAAAGCACCCAAGTGTTATTCTTCAGAAGGCTATGATGTTCAGCTTCCATAGCCTGTTCCCACTCAGGTATGCCTTTAGCCTTGGAATATGTTTGAGGCTCAGAGATGTTGTGCAAATTGGCCATGAGAGCAAAGTTAACAGTGTTTTGTTGCTTGCTCTTTTTTTGAGCAGTTCTACCCTCGATCAATTCATCATCACGAAGATCACTAATGGTTTTAGCATACCATTTAGGTCGGAGAGTAGAAGTACCAATATGTGAATTAGGAGGAACAACATCAACTGGTTTTGCTGGAACAGAGATAATTGGATCAGGATCCAAATTGTCCTGAGGAGGGGCGGGAGGTGGAACATTTTGCTGAAGTGGCTGCTCAATTGCAAAATCCCTCCCATTAGGTGGACTTAGGGGAAGACAAACACCCAATTCAGAAGCAATCGGAGGCTGATCCTCAGGATGCATAGGTGTAGAAGACTGAAAAAAGGCCCAGTAGCTTCATCAACCACAACATCACGACTGAAGATGAGATGATCTGTCTGACATCAATCAGTCTGTATGCCTTATGATTTTCACTGTAGCCAGTGAACATGAGTTTTTGGCTTTTGGAATCCAACTTAGTGTGCTTGGCATCCGGAATCCAAACATGAGCAGTAGAGCCAAAAACTTTCAAGTGGCTGATTTTAGGCTTGCATCTAGACCAGGCTTCTTCAGGAGTCATCTTCTTAACCGCATGAGCTGGAGATCGGTTCAGAAGATAAACAACAGTATAAACTGCTTCAGCCCAGTATTTCTTTGGAACATGTCTATGCTCCATCATAGAACGAGCCACTTCAGTGATGGTGTGGTTTTTATGTTCTACGACACCATTCTGTTGTGGGGTGTATGGTGTGGCGAGTTGGCGCTTAATGCCATGTGTAGCACAAAATGTGGAGAAATCAGAAGAACAAAATTTGCCCCCATTATCAAACCTAAGAGTGACTATACGAGAATCAGACTCTTTTTCAACTAAGGCCTTATATTGCTGAAATATACCAAACACATTTGATTTGTTTTTCAAAAAATACACTCACATTTTTTTGCTGAAATTATCAACAAATAATAAAATTACCTGCAACCAGTGACTGAAGAAGTATTCATTGGACCACATAAATCAACGTGAACCAATTGTAATACCTTGGAAGCTCGCCAAGAGTCACCATCCGAGAAGGGAGTCCGGTGCTGCTTTCCAGCCCAACAAGCCTCGCATACTCCATGATTGTGAGTTTGAATTGCAGGGAGGCCACCAACCAAATCATCACGAGCTAACTAAGAGAGATACTGCATGTTCAGGTGCCCATAACGCTGATGCCAGAGACTGCTGATGGATGTACTCATGGCTGCCATAGCGTGCTCTTGAGAATCACCAGAGGCAATGAGTCTATAAAGACCATGATCCTCAATGCCCTGAACAACTGTGGTGTGAGTCTCTTTGTCAACAATGCTGTAGGTGTGCATGCTGAAATCAATATCCAAGTGAGGAGAGTGTGTCATAATCTGACTGATAGAAAGAAGGTTCAACTCCATGCCAAGTACAAAATATACATCGAGAAATAGTAAATTTCTCCCACCAGAATGAATCTGCACGTTGCCCTTTCCAACAACAGTATACTCCTCGCCTCCTCCAAATATAACAAAGTCTCTGAAGGGTGTGTGCCCAATGAACCAATCCTGGCGATGAGTGAAATGTCGAGAAGCACCCGAGTCAATGTACCAGATAGAAGATTTCATAGGATCTGTAGGACTCTTGGCCATGAAGGCATAGAATGCAGTCTCCTACTCAGTGTGCTCTACAACATTAGCTTTAGGCTTAGACTCTCCTTGCTTGTTTTGTTCAGAAGCCAAGCGTTTCCGACAATCTTTCTTCATGTGACCAAATTTATGGCAGTAGTTACATTGAACATTCTTCTTCTTAGAAGAATCTGAAGATTGCGCTTGACTAGACTGCTAAGAAGGCTGATTTTTGCCCTTGTTCTTCTGAACGGTCTTAGCAGTAAATGCCTGCTCAGTGGAGGACGAACTGGCACCGCTACTGAACTGTTGTTTCCAACGATCCTGCTGTAGAAGTATGGTGCAAAGATCTGAAAACTTCAAATCAACATTAGCTAAAGTAATGTTGAGAGTCTCGATAAAATGCTCGTAAGATTTTGGTAGACTTTTCAAAGTTATGACCACCATATCTTCTTCCTCCATTTTCCGACCAATCGCCTCAAGCTAATCACGGATGTCCTTGATCTTGGTCAAGTGCGCCTGTAACGATGTTTTCTCATCCATCATGATAGAAAACATGTTCTTCAGGAAGAAGTCATGGCTTTTGTTAGAAGTTTCATGAAGATCCTTCAGATGATCCCAAATCTCCTTTGCTGATTTACCAGACGGAACTTGAGGCAGCTGATCATCGGTGACAAACAGTTTAATGAGCATCACTGCTTCACAATTTTGTTCATCAAACTTTCTTGGTCTTTATCACTTGATGTTGGTCGTCTTTTTACCCAGAATGATCTGATCGAGGCAGCGATATTCAAATATAGTCATCATTCGCTTCTTCTAGGTGTTGTAGTTGCGCCTGTTGAATTTTTGACTGCCCTCGAGCATAATATGAGACAAAGAGGCCATTTTTGCTTAGACAAATTCTGACAAAAAAAAATGGCACAAAATGCAAGGTAGCTGGACCCAAACTGGTACCAGAAGACACGTGACCTGTCAAAAAAAAGACACCTCACAGAAGCGCGCATAGCCTAAAAAGGTTGAACAATGCCCAGAATGAAGTTAAGAGCCCGTGACCATGAAGAAAAGAAACACCACAACACGACAAAAGACAAACTGAGCAAACTCTGACAATCACCCAGGTCTTGCAATGGATGCATGTTGGAGGTGGGAACAAAATCTAATGCCTAGAAAAAGAGACAAGTCAACTTCTCCAAAGCTACACGTCACTACTCACAGGGCCTTCAAAATACAAGAAGTCGACAAAATACTAGAAGCCACGACAAAAACTCCACGCACAGAAAATGCGGCCACGACAAAACTCCATGCACAAAAAACGTGAGTTGGACCAAAACGCAGAGGTATGAGCAAAGCCCCGACAGAGAAGAGACACGCGGTCAAAGAGGAGTACCTTCAGAAGACATAGAGATTAACAGACAACTTGCAAACACACCAAAAACGGAATGCTGGGAGGTCGTGGAAAAAATCACGGCTAGAAAATGACTAAAAATCGTGCCTCGAAATGACTGAAAATCGCGCCCAGAAAATAACTGAAAATTGCGCCCAAAAATGACTGGAAATCTTGCAGAGAAAACACGACTGATAAAGTCACGCACACAGCACAAGAAAAAGAGGTGTGATTTTAAAACAAAAAATCACGATTTGGAGAAAACAATCCGTGATTTTCATGCGATCTTAGCACATGATTTTTTTATTCAGAAAGCCATGAATTTTTTCAAAAACAGAAAAAAATGGCGCCCAAAATGTCTCCCACTTTGATACCATGTCACGAAGAGCCTCGAATAGAGATTTCAAATATTGCTATATTGTTTATAGGAAGCGAAAGCTTCATTTAAAGATTACAAAAGAATGCATCCACGAGTAAAGGTGGATGAAAATAGAAACTAACTAAATGCAGCAGCTAACTATTCGTTACAATAGATGTGATTTGAGCATTAATAAATTACTAAATATAATTTTAATATGAAACTTGTACCTATAATCTCTCAAATTCTCAACTCAAAGTCTATCAATGTTTTTAACTCCATCATCCACTTATACACAAAATCAAGGAAAATTTACTTGAATAATAATTAGCTAAAATTGTGGCTCAAATAGTTGCTCTCTTCTTTTGTACTAGCAGGTCTTTATTATCTAATGGAAAAATATTTAACACTCCCTTTACTCTTCTACAAATCTGCAAAATAGTTATCAATGAGAACATTTCAATATCATTTATGGTCTTTTAAGATTTAAGATTTTGTTTCACAAGCATTTTCTATTACTCTATCTAGAGCTATTTGATTCAAAACCTATTAAGTTGAACTTTTCAATTGCTTCCTTTGTCATATAATGTCCCTTTCACACTCTTCATATAATTTCTCTTTGAAATTGTTCTAGAAATTGCAAGTACTATTAAATCACAAATGTGAACCAGTTGATTCCCGTTTTGTAATTTATGATGTCTATTCAGCAAAGGAAAACTGTCTTTCTAATGACTTTCTTGAGCTTGAGGATTTTGAGATCCTAGAGGCCAACTTGGATATAATGAGGTTGAACGACTTAGGAGAAGCTCTAAACCAGGAGCTTCATCAACAGGACCTGCAGCCCTATAGCATAGATCTATTTGTAGTAGCAAGAGCCATTGGCTATGTTTGATTTTTTGAAACTTTGTACATAGTTTATAGGTTGACTTTGTACAAACTATATTGTAATTGAAATTTTATCAACTATAAGCATCTAGTTATTATTTATGCACTATGAAGTATGCTTTGTGCAATGCAATGTAATCAGTGATATGAATATAAACAACAAAATCCCATTTTCTACAATTCATGTGTTAAACTTTCTATTTTATTTGCTCTCTATATCTCTATGCTATGGAAATGCCCTTAAATTTAAAAAGAAAGTAGTTTTTGTCTCTTTTTTGTACAATTTGTTACATTTTCTCTTAAATGATAAATCCGATTTTTTCAAAAAACCTTAATACTTCTGGTTTGCTGATTTTTTCCCCAAACGAATTTTTGCTGCTATGGTTTATTCTAATCTGAATTTTTTTTGGATATGACAGAAAGAGGAAGCTGCACATCAACACCAATTTATCTTACATGCAGCTTTGGACATTGTTCAAGATTTCCAATGGACAACAAGTGCTATGTGATTTACTGACATTATTCATTTTAATCTGTTCTTGATCTTGCATTGTTGCTTTGAATTCAATACAAAAGTCTTGACCAAGTATAGGCCCCAGCTCTTCAGAAAATGATGCGCATTTATAACCTTTTGTGGTCATATATTTCATGCAACATGCATTTTCCATTTCATTTTTGACATTGTATCTGAATTATTTTTTTGTTCTTAATGCAGGTTTTTAAAGGGTGTTGACAGATTCAGTGATCTGGTAGTATCTGTATATGTAACTGCAGGTCATATCCTTTATTAAGCAGAATGTCTCTTATGTTTCTGTTAGTGTGAATGTTATTTTTGCTATAGAAACGAGAATATTTCTGGGCCCCTTAATTGAAAAAAAATATCAAAGCAAGTTGGAAACTCCTTTTTCATCATCTGGAATAGTTTGGTGGAGTTAATATGCCCATTATAACCATACTCCTGAACAACACATATCAGGCTTTGAAAGCCTGGGCAAGCCTAACAAGAAAAATAAGTAATAACCTATCTAATACTGCTATGACAGCTGTGATACTAATGGCTATATACTCAAACCATTTAACAGAAAATCAGAAAAATTAAGACTTGGTGCCTATGCTGGCTGGCCCATGAGAGGCATTTGGCTGTGAAAATGATGTCATTACACTTGAGCTTCTTGATCACTTTATGAGATATGACTTTCTCTAGTGATAGAGGCTGCCCCCAAATGTGTTACAAGCTTCAGTTAGCCCCATCTCTGCTCCTTCCTGCTGATCACTCGCTCTGTTTTCTTCTGTTTCCTGCTTCAATCTCTTGCCTGGACCTTGGAGTCTGGAAATTCTTCACTACTGCTATTTTTGAGTTCCTGTATGCTGAATGTCAGCCTCTGCGGCACTTCCTGGTGTGACATGTTTTACAGGAACTTCCATTTTTGGAGCCTTTATTTGGGCTTTGAGATGATAAAGAGGCAGTTGAGCTCATGGGTCTTCTCTTACAACGTGGCTGATAAAGCCATCCCTATAAATTTTCAAACTGTTGATATAGTCAAGCATTGTCTTCACTGTTGCCTTCCATGCTTTGTTCCAGTGTGCCTACTTTGTTTGCGGAACTCTTAAACTATGTTTTGCTACTCTTGTTTCAAAATATTTGGCAGGAATTGGAGCTTATGAATAATTTATTCTGGAGCTTCCTTGCTCTTTCATTTTTAACATTTGCTATTTCTGCAGTGCATTACTATGTAATATTGTTTTTTAGAAATCAGTGTTATGATTGTGTCAATCTTCATGACCCATATTTTAGGAGTGTTCCACAAGCTCCCATCTCTCATGAGGCAGATTGTGTACGATTTGTACTTATTGCTTCAGTCTTAAGCAACAAACTTACTGAGAGATCACCAATCCCAGTAGGGCTCCATTATGAAGGTGAAATGTTCAAATTCAGAGAGGGGTAGGTTTCTACTCTTTCAAACAATAAAAGGTAAATTGACAAAACAAACTCATTGTGGAATACTTGCATAAGGGGGATCTCATACACCAAATTTGTGTCTTGCTTTGCAGTGACCTATACTACGACCTTTACCATTTACCTATTACTTCATCTCGAGCAAGCTCTACCATAGGGGCTTACTCCAAAATCAGAACCACTTGGACTGCTAATCAATTATCAAAACCTTCGACAAGTATTGTGTCTGATGAATCATATACTGTGGAGCTTCCTAGCTCTTTCATTTTAACATTGCATCCTCTGTTGTCTTTGCACTTTTGTTCTGGTGCCTTCTTTGTTTGAGCATCTCTTAAACTATGTTTTGCTACTCCATTTGCAAAATATTTGGCAAGTACTTTACCTTAGGAACAGTTGACTGTGGAGTTTCCTAGCTCTTTCATTTTTAAGTATTTCTGTTTAAGAATGCTTCTGGTGATAACTGTGTAGAAGTTTTTTACATTAACATTTCTCCTCATCCTGATGATGGATCATGGTGTGTGATCTGAAATGTCAGTGTAAAAAACTTCTACATGGCTATCACCAAACGCATTCTCAAACATTTTTATAGACTGAAAATATTATGTCTACTAATTGGTATTTCTGTAGTACATTATTAGGTAATATCATTTTTTGAAATCACCTGTGTTACTATCAAGTCAATCTTCATGAGCCATATTTCATGAGTGTTCACATGAACCTATCTGTGACACCCCATTCTGGCCACCAGAAAACAAACCCATTTTTTTTTCGACAACTTAACCTAATAATTTAGCAGGGAAATGTTGTCTATTGACAACAATATTTCTTGGGTAAGTCACTCTAGGCTTCTAACGGAGTTAACATTTCAGGTTCTTTAGAGGTAACGGTAGCATTGAGCCCAAGAGATCATTACCTGGGTTGTGTTGGTTCAAGTGCTCATATCAGAGAACACTGGGCACATTGATCCCTTGGTCTTATGTAAAATTAAAAGGACTCATGGGAGGTGTGAGGGCTTTCCATCTCAATGAGATGAATGATCAGTGTGATCCCACATTGACACATTAAGAACTTACCCCGTAAAGATGCGGGGGCCCTTGGATTGTCCAGCTCAGCAGAAGACCTCACAGCCCACAGTTTTAACATCACATTTCCTTCATATAAGCACAGCTCAGGGGTCCTGTCATTGAAGGGTTTTAACCAATGAGAACATAGTGACATAGACCATATATGAGTAACGAATTGGGACCTGTCACCATGATGAATCAGCAGTACCTACCAATTGCATAACAACACACTGACAATTACAATTGATTTGTGAGTGTGCAGACCATAGGATGTTCCAACATATCTTTTGATAGCACAGTCGATGCAATCCCAAAAGCTTGAGTCTGCTACAACCTTGGGAGTGTGGGAGCTTGATATGCCACTTACAGACATCACTAATCACTGGGTTCACCAACTTAATAAAACAAAAGGGAGAGGGCCTGCCACAATCAAGTTGGACTTGACTGACAAATTGTGCAAGGGGAAAAGTTTGTCGTATTCAAGGTCATTGGGAGATGTGTGATCTGTAGGATTAGAGAAGGATTGGATGGTTGGCACACTTCAGGGCTGACAATATGCACTGTTAATGCTTGTGATCATGTGGGCCTTTGGATCAAAATGGAGTCAACGACCACAATTCTCACTGCCAATGTAAAGCCCCATGAACATAAAAGTACAAACAGGGAACTCATAAAACATGAAATATCAAGCACAAGGCCACAGAACTTGTCATGAGGTTGAGAATGAGGACACAACTGTGAAAATTGATGTAGAGAAGGGTGAAAATAGTTTGATTAACCCCAAATGCACTTCCTCTTATGATAGGTGATTTTGGAGTTGCAGGTGCTTTTTGACCTTGCATGGTTTGCACTAACATTGCCATCGTTCCTTTGAGTGTTTGTGCCATTTCTCTCTACCTCACATTCAAATTGATCACTGCTTCAAACATTGTTTGAGTGTTTTCCTCCTTTGTAAATTCATGCCTCCTTTTTTTTGCCACCTTGTGTCCCCTTGGATACACTACTATCTACTATTCACCAAATTGTGTTAGCCCTCATTCCCCCAAGTTAATAGGATCAAGGCTCTGATACCACTATAATATCCTTGATAGGAATATTATATTACATTTAATTGATTAACTCACTCAACACAAATATCTGAACATTATTTCAAAATTAGATCTACTGCAGCAGTATCCCCAATAGAATACCTAGAAATGTGACAATTAACACAACTGTCCACAATAATTGATTAGTCTTATTTATTTCAGCATGAATTAAACATACATATAATTGGGTTTTTACCAACACTTTTGGGATCAACAACAATCATTATTATTAGAAAATGTGGCAAATCTACAACAAATGGTGTTAAAGAAGCCACCTTGGAAGTACAAACCGTAGGCACTAAGAGAGCCACCTATCACCCAAATAAATAAGTACTTTAGGAGCCTTTTGAACAGCATTAATCGTTGAAGCTCAAACACAATTTCTATGTGGAATTGCAGACTACAGTGATGGAAATTGGTGGTTTTTTGTCCTCCAATCTCCAATGATAGATGAATAGGATGTCCAATCTATTTGAGGGAATCAATTGATAAATTCAGCTTCCCACCCTTGATCATTGGCCTTCGATTAAATAGGCAACTCATAAATTCTTTCCCTTTTCCCTCCAAAATAAACCTACTCACAAACCTTTTGCTGATGTCACTTAAACTTATAACTTTATTACATAACACCTGTGGCCCCATAACTTGGGCATCCAATTTAAGAAAAACACTTAACGTTTCCCTACGTTATTTGAGTCATTTCCCTAAGCCCACAAGGGAAAAAAAGGGGCTAATGGACAATTCATAATCTTATGGGAAAAGGGAACATGCCACCACGCAAAATTAAAATAGGAGAAAACCTGTAGGACAAAACTCCATCCCAACTCAGGAATGTAAAGGACGACAAGATAGCCGCCCCTCCCCCCTTCCAAGAAGTGAGTGTCCTAAAATCCTTGCAAAATAAGGCACATGCATGCCTCCATAAAGAAGAGAGAGAAGAGCAATGTAGAATGTCACAAGGTGAATGCTATAGTAGGTCCCTTTGCAATAGATGATGCATCTTCCTTTTAGAAGATAGAAACCTTGAGCTGTCAAACTGCTGAATTCCCACTCATTTGGAATGTAGAAAGGAATTAGGGAGGTATAGATCTAAAGCTGCTCATGTTTCTTGATGTTGATGTTGCACTCGCTCTATCATACAAGATTTGAGAACAATGACTGCTAAAGTGTGAGACTTGGACCAATGGGAATCAAGATGTGTGTCAATTTAGTAGCATTGTGTGGTAAAGATAGAGCAAGAAAATCTAGAATGGGAGATGATGCAACTTGATATGGCTGTCATCAAAGAGAAGACAAATATCCTCAATAGTGTCATCAAGGTTTGAAAGGTGATCATCCACAAGCAAATGTGAAATGTTTAGGAATAGACCTCCCAATGAAGTGAATTCTGTAGACATGAAGAACTGTTTGCAAAGAATCACTTGACACCCTCGAAGAAATGACTTTGAACTCTGATGAAGCAATAGGTGATAGAGGAATGTCTTGCAAGAGGAAAGCTATGTCCCCAATGGTTTCATCTAGATCTGAAATGTGGAATTCTACAAACAAAGAAGAGATGTCTAGTAGGAATGTGTCTCAATGAGGTGAATCTATAAGACATATATAACCCTACTGCAAAGAATTATTGGAAACTCTGAAAGAAGCCACTCTAAACTATGAAGTAGCAACAGGTATAGGAGAGATGTCCTCAACTATAGATTGGGTGTTAGGAGGATTAGTAGTAGTATCATCCATATGTGAAAGGTTCTCCAAGGAAGATTTCAGTTTTAGATGAAGAATCAAGGTCTTCATATAGCTGCCATATGAAGGTCCATGTAGTGAAAGGGCACTCAATGTACTCAAACTAATGCATAATATCCTCAAAAACAGTGAGACATATTAGTCTGTAGACCATGCCATTGTTGTTAACCATGCATGCTTCTATTCATAGTTACTTGGTTCAAGAACGAGTCCAAGGAGATAGGGCAATATAGATGAAGGTTCATGTGGTGAAACGACACTTAGTGTACTCAAGTTGATGTATAATATCCTCAAAAGGAATAAAACATATTAGTCCATAGACCATGTCATTATTATAAACCATGTATGATTTTGTTCATAGTTGGCTCCAGAATGAGTCCAAGTAGATAGGGAAATAGATCCTGCATAATGTAGTGATCTTGTATACTTTGTTTCCGAGACAAATAGTTCTCTGAATTTAGCTTAACCATAGAAGGGTGGAACTTTATATCAAAATCCATAACAAAAACTCCCCAAAATGGAACTTTATCTTAGTTTATGATTACAAAATCCCTATGAATAAGCCCCCTAATCCTAGTACATGAAATTGATACTTTACAAGTTGTGTGAGTGAGCATTAACAACCCTCCAAATTGTTCAATTATAACTCTCTGTCAAGTACGATGTTTGATACTTCATTTTATTGTGTTTACAATGCAAGATTCTAGATTTAATCAAGTTTTACAAGGTCCAAAAATGGCCACAATGTTGAAACTAATATATGCTTACAGAATAGGAACTCAAAAAATTACACCACTATGTAGAGCTTGGAAAAATACCAACTTAAAAAAAAACACCTAAAAAGGAGCTTGTTTGTGAAAGCTTTAATTGATTGAAGTTCCAGAAAACATCATTGAGTACCAAAATCTCCAAGAAAACTAAAATTCTAGAAAATTGGACCATCAAATTAAGAAACCATTTAGACCTATTCAAGCACAAAAGCTTTGATACCATGTTAGAATCTGCAAAATAGATGTTAATCCAGAAACTAATGTAAGTGATAATGAAATCAAAATAGCATAACAAAGTAAATTTCATGAGAGAGAAGATGAAAAACTCACAATAACTTCATATGATATGTTATTAAGGAAGGAAAAAGCTACAATTTATAGCCTTTAGGATTCCATGTCCATGAGGATGAGGAAGAGGCAAAATACCGAAAAACAAGGAATTGCTTATTCAGCTTTCCAAATCTGTGAGGATATGGAAAAAAATAGAATCCTAAGGAATTGCTTATCCAGCTTTCCAAATGTGTGCAATTTGTTATTGTATCCTACCTAAGTAAAAGGAAATTACCTAAGTAAACTTAATAAACAAGTGTAAAATCACACTTAGGATAAATCATAAAACATATCTAAGGTGAATAAAATATTACAGTCACACTTTCATTCTAATATTTGGCATCTTTGCAATGTAACATAATGTAATTTTAGTTTTCTCAAGTCATCTGCACCAATATTGAGTGAATCTTTATAATCCATATTTCATGAGTAATGATTCATAAATCTATCTTTCATGAGCATGAATGGCCCACTTGGCACCCATTGCATCTAGGGGATACCCCTAAGATGAAGACTGACAACTTCCTAGGAGGCTCACCATCCCAACACAGTCCATCCCAAGTGTGCTTAAACATAGAGTTTCCACCACAAATAGTACATTCTAGTTTGCTATTCCATTTGCAAAATCCTTAACCCATTTTGAAAACCTTAAGCAAGCTTTGATCCTTAGTGAAGATTGACTTGATATTAAATTATTAATACAATTGATTCCTGGAAAACAATACTAAGTAATGATGTTTTGTGGAAACGCTGAATTTAAAAAATAAAATAGCTAGGGAGATTGACAATGAATGGTTTGTAAGGCACAATAATTGCTAAAGGCTTTTCAAATGGGGTAGCAAGTTAAGTGATTCTGATTGTGGGGTAAACTTTGTGGTTAAGTGCACTTGAGCTAGAGTAATACTGGGATGGATGATGTGACAGGAAGTTATTGTGCTTTTTCCTTGTTAGCATCAACCTGCTAACAGTGAGTTATTGAGAACCACTACTCCTAAAATATGGCCTATGAAGACTGACATGATTTAACATAACTGGTTCCTGAAAAATAATATAACTACGCACTGTAGATAAATCAAATGCTAAATATTTTAATTGCAAGAAAAAGGAGTAATGAAGCCGAGGAATTGGTAATGGATTGGGTTCTTTTGGTATTTGCATCTGGTATGCTGATAATAGAAAGGATTGGCTGGATGTTATCTGGTGATTGTATTCTCTCTGTAATCATAAATAGCCTGTAGGGGACAAATATTACTGGCACTAGAATTTCTTTATTTACTTTCACTTATGCCAAACTGGTTTAGTTTTGGTTTCTTTGATCAGTTACACATACCAGGTTGATGTTACTGCACGATTCTCGCAATGAGGATGGAATCAAAAACTTTTTCCAGGAGGTTCATGAGCTATACATAAAGGTAATGTTTTGGCTTAGCTTGAGCAACTAAGGAATAACTATTTGTTTTGTTGAAGACAATTTTGTGATTCATGTAGTTTTCAAATATGTCAAAATAGAAAATTCAAGATACTTTCAGTCTTCCTCTGGAAGATGTAATATTTCACTTTAACATTTGAAAAAGAAACATATCAGTAATAACTGATGTACAAATAAATCATATAACAATGTGTAGTAGTACATTAGAAATTTAGACCCATAGTGCAAAAAGAATGTGACAGATTGACGTTGATAAGGCAGCTATCTCTTTTTCCAAAATTTTCAACTTGATCTTCAATAATATGTTTATTTTCATCCACGCTAAACTATTATTTTTCTGATATGGAATTTTTCAAGTTATATCAGATCATATTTTATTAATAATTTTGGCTCTCTTTTTTTGGCAGATTCTTTTGAATCCTTTGTATTTGCCAGGCTCACGCATAACATCACCTTACTTTGACACTAAAGTTCGTGCACTTGCCAGGAAGTATCTATAGTTCATCTTATGATCTAGGTTGATCAAATATACTCTGGATGTTCATAGTTTTCTATGATATCTATATTTCTTATATTTTTATTGAAGTCAATTCCTCTCTTTATTGGAAAATTTTGTAATAACATTAGTGTACTTTTCATCTTTACACCAATAGTGTTCAGCCTCTTATGAAGTTCATTGTCATGTTCTGTCGATTACCAACAGGCAATTAATTTAAAAAACTAAATACATCCTTCACAGGTTACTGTGTACCTGGGATATATTCATCTTTGATGGTTGATTTGAGGCCCCATTTAGCACTAACAACAAAATTTAAAGTTGTTATAGTAATTATTCTTTCACCTCTCTTGGGTTACAAATTTGACTGAATCTCTCAACGATGTCAATGTCCAAATAATCTTATTCCCAAGCAGTTAATATATAAGAGAAGGGACGTGCCCTTTGTGCATTTTATTCATCATATAGCTCTGGGCTTGTAACATGAATCGAATATTCATCAACTTTGGTGTTGTATTTGACAGTATTCAATTGTATGTGTATGCAAGTCATATTTTCATACAATACCAACTAGGAATTGGGGAAAGTTGTCCACAGGGTTGGGGTCTCTCGTTTGGATAACAAAACTGTCAGGTTGGTAACATTTACATTACTGCAATAAGTTAGGTTTACTAGCTTACTTATGTTTCACAAAAGGTTTCATTCAGTTGTTATCACTCTTCTAGCAATGCTTTTGCAGCTGTAAGTTGGATAAATTTTGTCTTTATGTATCTTTTTCTAAGGGAGTGTGTGATATCATCAAAAGAAACTAGTTTTATTGGGCATTTGATTTCAGTACAGGTGAAAGCTATCATCTGCCATGCTTTTACCTGATTATGCATTCAAAAAATAGTGAGAGCTAAAATCCTAAGTTACCGGTCTTGGTACTAGTTTGGGTTCGGGGTTTTGGTTTGTGGGTTTGGTCAAAATATTTTTGGGGGTTGGATTCGTGTATACAAAAACATATAAAAATCAGAAATATTTATATATTTGCAGCAATCATTAAGTTCAAAATACATCACACATAGCATCATATATTGTACAATAAACAAAACCACCATAAAAATATAAAAATATTACAATGTTAATTAGTCAAACTTGAATTTCATGATAAATATTGTATATTAAAATTAAAAAATAATAATGTCAAGTGTTAACAATCAGTCATCAATGATCAAGCATCATCATGTGGGTCTTCAAAAATATCATCATCACCATCCATCTTAGATGATGTAGGTACTGGTAAATTAGAAGAACCAAAAATAGTAATGTTGGCATTGACACTGACACTAGCACTAGCACTCTCATGCTCGCTAGTTGGCTCATCTTCAACATCAAGTGCAACAAGATGGGAAGTGGAAGCATCCAAGTCAATATGCTTTGACTTGATATCCCACTTCCTTGTGTCCCCTCCCTTGTGAAGAGCACACAAAAAATACTGAGAGGGGAGGGGGGTTAATCAGTATTTTAAGACTTTAAAACTTAAACCCATATGAATCAGAAATCAAAATAGTAAGAGCAAACATAAAACACCATGAACACTGATATTACGTGGAAAACCCTTTCGGGTAAAACACCACGGCAAAATATTGATTTTATTGACTTCAAATGGGCACCAACCTAGATTACACAAGTGAGCACCAACTAATTGAGAGCACCAACTCTTTCGAAGCACCAACTTTGATCAGCTGAAGCACCAACTCCAGCATGAGCACCAACTCATTGAGAACTGCAATTGTGTCGAAATACGCCCCTCACAAACTAATACAAGAATGAATACCATATACAAACAACTCAACTCCCCCAAACCACACTTCACTCCATAAGCCAGTCTTCAAAAATCATGCTTCACACCCAACGCCTTGATACACGTATTCAGTCTAGACTTGAGATTGCATAACGTCCAAACTCTCTAGTAACTTTCACGCACCCACAAAAACTCAAATGCAACACGTCTTCATAATACAATGCACACACAGTTGATTCACGTCCCTTTTTGAAGTTGACCAGAAACAATACAATGAAGAACACGGCCTAGGTAAGTGTACGTAATGATGGCCACATATCACAACTTCAAACATCATGAATTTTTCATTTTGCAACTAATACACGACTTCTACACACAGATTGACCCTAAAGTTCTCACCACATCGTACCGCTACCACCCAGGATAAGGAGATAGTAATAGTGATAACATACACAAAGTCTCCCTTTTGTTAGTATGCATCCAAAATGATCATGTCAACCTGCGAGTATGAATCATGGCGGTTAGACGAAACCAACAAACATCATCAGTTAGAATCGATACTACATCGAACTCGCCCCATACATCCATATAAGTTCAGAAAAATTTTCCATATATATACTGAGCACACACCACACAAAACTCCTATTCATCACATCTTCAACTCGTGCCTGAAAAGAATGAAGGCGGTGCAAGTCACCATGCTTCACACGATTTTACACACTGCCATGACTTGCCAGCTCTACCCGATCAAATACACATAAAATCACAAGTTTAATATATGATATTCAAAGCTCGGAATAAACTTGGAAGTCGCACTTCAACAAGGCAGAGCACACCCACAAACACAATAACATTGCACGACATATCCATTTCTTCTTGTGTGATAGACTTTATCATTACCACGTCCTCCACAAAAACGTCTTCATAATGGATTCAACCAGAGATACGTGAAGGCATAAAAAGGACATCTCTAACAGCTCCACTCACACTATAAAAAATAGCAGTAATATATTTTTTAGTGCTTGCAACTCCCATATCGCATGACCCCACAAACTTCATCCTACTCACACGACAAGTAAAGTATAGACGTTTTTTATTTGCTGACCTAGAGGGCTGCCTTAAAACATTTTTATGAGCAATATAGAGAGTGGTTTGCGGTGGCATTGAATGCCACGAAATCCTTTTCCTGAACGATTCAACCATTGAAAAGATAGTGCGTTAGACCTTATCCTCACGTCGCACAACAAATTCTCATAAAGTCATCGTAGCAATTGTCAGGAGTAGACAAGCCGCCACACCAAAAAAAAACGTCTAAGATTATGAAAGCCGTCATCATAATGAGTCCTACCTTTTCATCAAACCTATAATATTTGAGCCTATTTCTCTTTGTTTAAGGCATTCAAAGTCAAGCTTATTTGACTAAACAACGTCAACCTGACAAAGACATTTCAACTATTGTAATGAAATTCTGACTTGGCAAGTGACTTCAAATATGCTGACAAAGTAAGTAGGCAAGTAGGTGAAGTAAGCAAGCAAAAATCTCAAGCAAGCAAGCAAGTAGCTTAAGCCAAGCATAGAGACAGTCGACCTTTATCATCAATGACAAGATATTTCAACACCTTGTAGTCACTTTCTTTATGTGAAAGGAGCTGCAAGTTTGAATGCACATACACCAAGTCATATGCCTTTTTTGAGTGTAGTTGATAGCACTTTACTGAATGGATGGAGGAGTATGTGCACCAATTCCTCTTAGATGCAAATGAACTAGCAACCTATTAAGACAATTAGAGAGTTAAGATTTATAAAGTTAAAAATATAAATGGAACTTAAAAGATAAAATAAATTATCTATAAAACTTACTTGCAATAAAATTTTGATCGCAAGTGGTTGTAGGTGTGTTAATGATTGGCTATGGAGTTACCACCAACTATGAGTATCAACCTTATACTTGTCATGAAGAGCATCAATACTAAAATTGTTGGAGCATACAAAATCTATGAACGGAATCCTCACTGCATTTCGTATGTCAAGATCAATGAAAATTCTGCAAAGTGTTACCTTGTACCCTTGACTGACTTCAACATCTCTAAATGGGACAGTTCTTGTTGACATAGAAAGGAGCTCAACACTATAATATTTTGGAATCAATGCAAAGGCAAAAAAATGTAGCAGAGTGGTCATTTTGTTCCATCTCTCTTCAATAATTTTGTGTAGTTGTTCGTAGAAAGTTTCTTTAGGATCTTGCTCTTTTACATTTATGATGGCTTTCATCTTCTCAATCATTGAGTTGATGTCATCATATATCTCTCCCAAACAAGGTCTATCCATGTTGGTATAGCAGATTATACTCAATATGAGCTCAATGAAATTGAAGAGATATTTAACACGATCCCACCAAATGTAATACACTAACTGTTCTACGGTTAAATAAGGAAAGCCAACCAACTACTTTCAGCTGAAAATGTAACTAACTTGTTACAAAACTAGGGTTTTCACTTTTCATTTAAACGGTAAGAACTTCAAAATAAAGTAATTTTCATAACATTTAGTTTTCAACTATTTTCAAACTTCAATTCAGCTGAAAAGAAATGACTAACTGAATTAACTGGAAAGAGCATCTACTGATTTCCAATAACAAAAATGTAACAAACTTAACCAACTTTTCATTGCTTCCAAATAAAATTACAACTAATCATTTTACACTAAGTAAGCATTGCAAATACTTTAAGAGAGAGAATAGGGTTTCAAGAGTTTACAGTTAAGAAGTTGAAGTACTTGATCTTGATACAGTCATCATGGGAAAATAAGATATCATCAGGGGCTTTACTTCCCAACCGAAGACCTACTGGTCTCCCGTGTTCCTTCAACTGAAGAAACCCGTCCCTTCATGAGGGTAATCAACAAGGATCTCTTTTTATCATCATCATGCCTTTGAGCCTGGTGTCAAGGACCTATACCTCCTGATTGAACCTTACTAAGGGTACCTCCCAACTAGAAAGGTCACTCTGATCAGTGGTATATCTGGTACTTGTTGGCTGACAGATGTTAAATCTAGCATCGTACCTTGGCTAAGGGTTTCTCTTTACATTTCTGGCACTCCTGTGCCGTCAGCGCTCTCACCCTTGCTTGACATGATTACATTTGTCTCAAGATTTAATTCATAAAGTCAAGTTATGTTTTCATTTATATCCAATATATTTGCATTCCACATTCATCTTGCAGTAGAGGGTCTTTAAGCAGAGACTTAATTCTTTCAGAATATACAAAGAGGTGAAAAAAAAAGATTAAATAGCTCAACCCTAACATGTTCCTCTCAAGGAATTAACAGAATAAATTTTAATCTCAGGAAAACTCATGATCTATTTTCCATTCAAGATATCATAATTTTGATTTTCACTTTAAACTCTAGACAATGCTGATATGCAGGTTAGGTTCGAGTTTTTAGAACAAAGTTAAAGGTATATGCAGGTCAGGTTCGAGTTTTCAGAATAAAGTTCAAGGTTGGAGAAAATATGCAAAGGAAATATTTAATCATCTACCCTCAGGTTTCCAAGTCAAATTCAGAGAATGAGAGGAAATGGAACAAGACTCGGTAGGATAGGAAATATCAGAGTGTTCACATGAGAAAGAGACTAGACTGAACAAGAGCCCCCGTAAAGAAAAGAAGAAAGTTTGCATTTTAAATAGAAATCCATATAGCTTCATTGCATTATGAAATTGATGCTAAACATTAACATTCGAACTTGAATTTTCTTTAAGCGGAAATATTAATAAGACAACTTAATTTCAAAATAAAATATCATTTTATAGATTTTAGTCTCTTACGTGCCTGAAGGAAGAATTCCACCAAAATAAACTTCAGTCTCCAGTCCTCTAGAAATCACCCTTGCAATTCACCGCCGAAGAAATCACAGACCAAGGAAGAAATTCCGCTTTAGGAGCAAAAGATTTGAATCGAAAAGCAAAGAAAATCTTAGACACACATAGCTACCACCAAATGAAATTCAAGGAAAGAGACTATAGAATGATTGCCGTTGAATGGAGGACGGAAGTAAAAGGAATGAACTCGGTTTAAGATTTCAAGCAGAGAGAGGGAGTTTTGGTAATAGTAGAGTAAGAATATAAGAATGGCGGATGAGGATGGAAGAATAAGCTCAATGATTAACTTCAAAGTATGCGCGAAAATAGATTCTCCAAGAAACTTGATGCCCCCAAATCTCAAAAAGAAAAATGCAAGCGTCTCAAAATCCCGTCCATGAAGAAAAATGAAGAGCCTCCCACTCAAAACCATAAGAATTGCTTTCTTTTTCCAACGCCAGACCCTTCGTCTGCCTTTCTTGAATGTGTCAAGAATATGGGTGGCGCGAGCAAGGAAGTTACATTTTCCTCCAAACATCGATTCTCAACTTTCAAATTTATTCATTTCGATTATTTCCATTCAATGTTTTCCCTCATTAATAAAAGTTGATACGAACTTACTTCATTATTATTAAATTAATATTTAACAACCTCTTGCCGATAATACTTTCAATTATTTCTTTATTCAGAATTTAATATTTAACCCTATCAATTATTTATTAACCATTCAAAATCTCTTATAAGAAGATTATTGATTTATATAAATATAAATTGGCTTATTTATTAAATATTTATATTAAATTATTATTGGCCAAGTTACAATTCCGATTCCTTGCCTTACACCGGCTCAAGGCGAGATGATAATTTCCGATCCTCTGTTAACCACTACCTCTCCCTAATGACATCTTTTTCGTTGCGGCGTTGTCAGTCCTGCATCCACTGACAGATATTATGGTTAGAATGTTCACAATGGCTAAATAAATACGTATTTAAATATCAACTCATGACCACATTCAATTTCATGTGTACAAGAAATTCACTTGCCATAAA
The DNA here is from genome assembly GCA_007258455.2 of Sequoia sempervirens. Classification (NCBI taxonomy): domain Eukaryota; kingdom Viridiplantae; phylum Streptophyta; class Pinopsida; order Cupressales; family Cupressaceae; genus Sequoia; species Sequoia sempervirens. Next base: position 66,748,610 of record VDFB02075321.1, read on the forward strand.
AAGATCGTTAACTTTACAGTTACGATAAATTAAACATCTATTCTATTCTCAATTTCACATTCACATGAAAACAGCTACTTGCAACTAACTTTGCATCCAAATATACATAACCAAATTCATAGTCTCAATGTAAGGGATGTAACACACTCCTCCCCTTAAGAATCATCATCCTCGATGATTGTTTATTCCAAATTTTAAAACATAAACATAATGTTCTCAATTGTTCATCAAAAGATAAGGAAATTTTTGAAGGATTTCTTAATAATACTCCCAAGTGACATTTTCTTTAGAGTACTGGTCCCACTGGACCTTGCATTGCATAACCTCACGGTTATGTAAGTGCATCCTGCGCACCTCGAGCACTCTAAGCGGCTCAACTGTGATCACCCCTGGATCCCGCACCTGCAAGGAATTCCAGTCAATCTGGTGATCAAAACTTGCATAATATTTCTTAAGATAGGAAACATGAAATACATTATGTAATCTGGCAAGGGCTGGTGGTAGAGCAATTCTGTATGCTATTGGGTTAATAACTTCCAGGACTTCAAATGGTCCAACATATCTCGGAGCCAACTTCAAGGCTTTTCTGAATTTAATTGAGCTTTTCTGAGGTTTTACCCTTAAGAGGACTTTATCCCCAATTGCAAACTGCCTGGGAGTTCTTTTTGCATCCGTGTAGCTCTTTTGTCGATCATTGGCTTCTTTTAACCTCTGCTTGATCAACTTAACTTGTTCTTCCATTTCTAAGAGCATTTTAGGACCAAGGACGATTCTATCCTCCATTCTGTCCCAACTGGTTGGTGTTCTGCACTTTCTGCCGTATAAGGCTTCAAATGGTGCCATCTTGATAGCTGATTGATATGAGTTATTATAGGAAAATTCTACTAATGCTAAATATTCCTCCCATTTATATGCTGGTCCATGCAGTACATTCTGAGTAGATCTTCCAAAATCTGATTTACCCTTTCCGTTTGACCATCGGTTTCCGGGTGATAAGTTGTGTTGATATTTAGCTGAGTTCCCAAAGCAGAAAATAAGGTTTTCCAAAATTTGGATGTCATTCTAGCATCCCTGTCAGAGATAATCTTCTCCAGAACTTCGTGTAAACGACAAATTTCCTGAACAAATTTTCGAGCAATTACTGAAGCTCCATCTGTCAAATTCCCTGGTATAAAATGCATTGTCTTGGTGAGTCTGTCCACCACTACCAGTATTTCGTTGTGCCTATTCCTAGTCATTGGTAATCCCTGCACGAAATCCATACTTATGACTTGCCACTTCCATTCGGGTACCTTGTGAGGTTGTAATAACCCTGCTGGATGCTAGTGCTCTACCTTAACTTTCTAACATTCAAAACAACCTGCAACGAATCTGGCTGCATCCTTTTTCATTCCTCTCCAAAAATATAGCGGTTTGACATCTGCCAACATTTTCGTTACCCCGGGGTGTCCTGAATAAGGTGCTGAGTGGGTTTCTTGCCATATTGTCTTCCTTAACTTTGGAGAGTCGGGTATGTACATTCTACCCTTGTACCTTAATAATCCATTTGTCTCAAATTGATATCCTTCATACTTAGGATCTTGAGGATTTGTCTAGAGAGCTTCCCGCACTTGACGGTAAAATTCATCTTCGTTCATTTTTTGCAACACCTAAGCTCTAAAACTGGTATTGACGGTCATCATGGAAGTTATATGCCTTCGTCGACTCAAAGCATTGGCTACTCTATTTTCTTTGCCTTTGATGTAACTGATTTCAAAATCGTAATAAGATATTAATTCCATCCACCTTTGTTGAGCATTTAAGTTAGGTTGAGTAAATAAGTACTTTAATCCTTGGTGATCTAACTTACGTTCAAATGTCTTTCCTAATAGGTAATGTCGCCACATTTGTAAAGCATGAACGATAGCTGCTAATTCCAAATCATGAGGTGCATAATTTTGTTCATATTGTTTCAATTTCCCGGACTCGTATGCCACCACCTTCTCATCTTGCATCAATACTCCTAAACTGTCACCTGATGCATCCGTGATTACTACAAAACGACCGTTAGGGTCTGGTACAACCAAAATAGGTGCTATGGTTAACTTCTCCTTCAATGTATCAAAAGCCTCCTGACATTTTGCAGTCCATTCAAACCTCTTTCCCTTTCTCTGAAGAGAGGTGATGGGGTGGGAAATTCTAGAAAAGTTTTTCACAAACCTTCGATAATACCTTGCTAAACCTATGAAGCTTCTAACCTCGTGCACATTCTTAGGTACCAGCCATTCTACTATAGCCCTTATCTTTGCAGGGTCTACCGCTATTCCCTCAGCTGATATGATATGACCCAAATACTATACTTCCTTCTGGAAGAAAGTGCATTTTGACAATTTACCATAAAGCTGGTGTTCTCTTAATTGCTGAAGGACTATCTGAAGATGCCGCATATTTTCTTCCTCATTCTTGGAATAAATAAGAATGTCGTCTAGAAATACCAATACAAACTTGTCAAGACAATCGCGAAAAATGATGTTCATCAAATTCATAAATGCTACGAGAGCATTGGTAAGTCCAAAAGGCAACACTATGAATTTATAGTGACTGTACTTAGTTCTGAAAGCTGTTTTATGGATATCTTCCTCTTTCAACCTTAACTGGTGGTATCCCGATCTCAAATCTATTTTGGAAAATATAGTTGCCCCCTTCATCTGATCAAAAAGATCATCTATCCTAGGCAAGGGATATTTATTCCTGATAGTAAGTTTATTCAGCTTGTGGTAATCAATGCATAATCGGAGTGTACTGTCTGTAACAAATATCACTGGTGCACCCCAAGGTGATACACTAGGTCGAATTAACCCTTTATCTAGCAACTCTTGCAATTGTGCCTTCAACTCCATCAGTTCCATTGTAGTCATACGATATGGGGCCTTAGAGACAGGTTTAGCCCCCAAAATCAAATCTATAGAGAAATCAAATCCTCTTCTCGGCGGTAGCCCAGGTAGTTGCTCTGGAAACACATCTTGATATTCTCGGAGATAAGGATATTTCTTCGCAAAAGTTTCCTTCTTAGGGTCAATTTCTATTTCCTCATTTTTATTTTGAGTTTGCATAATCATATCATCCATAATTACCCTTTCTTTAAATTCCCTAACTTCCTCCATCTTTATAGCATACATTTGACAACCTTTTCTTTTATTCCTTTTCAGTTGCATGGCGGAAATTTGCTGAGTTCTAACTTCCCATTGCACTCCTTGCAAAAACACCCTATTTCCACGATCATCTAGACATTCCACTATTTTTGCTAGGCAATCAATCTTGGCCTTATGCTCTTTTAACCAATTCATTCTGAGGATTACGTCATAGGAACCCAGGGGCGCTATGTAAAGATTAACTTCAGTATTGAAGTGTGGAAGTTCTAACCTAGCCTCAAACAGACATTGCTCTACCTGAGCTCTCGTCTGATTGGCATATTCTACAGTCCAGGAGTTTTCCATAAACCCAGTTCTTTTTGGAAATCTACCAAGTAGTTTAGGTGAAATAAAACATTCAGTAGCCCTAGTGTCAATTAATATAGTTATTGGGTTCCCATAAAGCATACCTGGTGTTTTAATTGGAGTAACCTAATACTCTGCCTGACGGTTGTCTACAACTGTGTGAATCCTCTATTGAAAAGTTGTCTGTTGGGATGGTAATGGCCTTCGTTGCTGCTGCCCCTTCTGATTCTTGTTAGGGCATTAATTTGCATAGTGCTCACCTCCGCAATTAAAACATCCCCTAGGTGGTCCTTTCTTTTCCGGACCCTTGTTTGCATTAGATTCATCTTTTCGGTTGCTGTTATTGCCCTTTTTATCCTTTTTGTTATCATACGGATTGTTCTTATTCCCTTTTCTCTTGAAGTTCTGATGAGATTGTTTCCATTTGCCCTTACCATGATTCTTATCTCTAATGGAATCATCCTTCTTCAGTCTTTGTTCTTGACGAACTGCTTTCTCATAAGCCTCATCCATTGTATGAGGTGCCAAAACATCTACCGGACCTCCAATGCCATTATTCAATCCCAAAATGAACTTTCGGACTCAAAAGTTTTCATCTTGTTGATATTGAGGTACATATTTCAATAACCGAGTATATTTTTCCCAGTATTCATTGACAGATAGAGTCCCCTGCCTAAGATTCTCAAAATCCAAAAGTTTCTGATCATAGAACAACTGTGGAAGCCATCGTTGCCGGAATATTCTTACAAACTGCTCCCAGGTCACATCTGCCACCTCAAGACCCATTTCCACTCTTTTGGTTTCCCACCACGTTGCTGCTTCTCCAGCCAACTAGTAGGCTGCCCAGGCGGCCTTGGAAGTGTCTTAGTAATCTCTCAACTCAAAGTATTTCTCCATCTCAGTTAGCCAAGCTTCCGCGACATCTCCTAATGCGTAGCCCTCAAACTTCAGAGGTTTAATCTTTTTCATATCCTTGGCCAATTCATTAGCCAATCGACTCCTTTTATTACTTAGACTTATGGTTTTAGAACTTTCTTCCCGCTGGTCACTATGGGTCTCAGACCTTTCCTCATGCATATCAGTCTGTCCGTTCACTTTCCTTTCCAGATTTAGCGATCGGTTTTGGGTATCACTAATTACATTCAACAGTTGGTCCAGTTTGGCCATAGAGTTATCATTGTCTCGATCTCCTCTGAACCCATTTCCAGAATTCTCCATTCCAATGAGGTTCTTGGAGTTAGGTATTATTTATTAGTCTATGTTGGTTTCATTTTCATGATTCTATCAATAAGATACATAAACAACATTTGCACAAAGATTTCAACACGATATGCTATCAATTATTTATAGATTTCATTCAATAATGATTACAAAATATCTATCATTCCCTGTGATAGATTCAATTACAAAAGGATCATAAATAACTATCACTCCCTGTGATAGTTTGATTACAAAATGAATAGCTATCACTCCCTGTGATAGATCTAGTTACAAAAAGAATAACTATCACTTTCCGTGATAGATTTATTTACAAAATGATCATAAATAACGATCACTCCTGTGATAGGTTTAATTACAAAATTTGTTACAAAAAGGCATCTATCACTTCCTGTGATAGGTTTACATTGCAAACTGATTAGTGTCCATATCCAGAGGTTGGTTTCCATTTCCAAAAGATTCAGATAGTTTGATTCCAATTTTGTTTAGGTTCACAGTGATGGTTTGTTTCAATTCAGCAAGGATGGCTGCTTTAATGGCTTCCTTACTGGAAGGTGTCCACTTCTTTCTTTCTCGCTGAAGTCTCCTCGGAGCTTCAGCCATGGTCTCTGAGTCCGCAGGCATAGAGCATTTGGAATAATCATACTGAAGTTTGATTTTCCATAGCCGTTTGGATATCGGATCTCAGACCTTCTTTCGAGGTGTTTTCCATATCCACATCTTGGAAAAACACCATGGGATAGATTTTAGTTTTTCTAGGTTTGCATGACGAGCCCGAGGTTCAGTGCCGAACCCGGTAGCTTTGATACCATATGTAATACACTAACTGTTCTACAGTTAAATAACGAAAGCCAACCAACTACTTTCAGCTGAAAATGTAACTAACTTGTTACAAAACTAGGGTTTTCACTTTTCATTTAAATGGTAAGAACTTTAAAATAAAGTAATTTTCATAACATTCAGTTTTCAACTATTTTCAAACTTCAATTCAGCTGAAAAGAAATGACTAACTGAATTAACTGGAAAGAGCATCTACTGATTTCCAATAACAGAAATGTAACGAACTTAACTAACTTTTCATTGCTTCCAAATAAAATTACAACTAATCATTTTACACTAAGTAATCATTTCAAATACTTTAAGAGAGAGAATAGGGTTTCAAGAGTTTACAGTTAAGAAGCTGAAGTACTTGATCTTGATACAGTCATCATGGGAAAAGAAGATATCATCAGGGGTTTTACCACCCAACCGAAGACCTACTGGTCTCCTGTGTTCCTTCAACTGAAGGAACTTGTCCCTTCACGAGGGTAATCAACAAGGATCTCTTTTTATCATCATCATGCCCCTAAGCCTGGTGCCAAGGACCTATACCTCCTGATCGAACCTTACTAAGGGTACCTCCCAACTAGAAAGGTCACTCTCAACTAGAAAGGTCACTCTAGTCAGTGGTATATCTGGTACTTGATGGCTGACAGATGCTAAATCTAGCATCGTACCTTGGCCAAGGATTTCTCTTTACATTTCTGGCACTCCTGTGCCGTCAACACTCTCAACCTTGCTCGACATGATTACATTTGTCTCAAGGTTTAATTCATAAAGTCAAGTTATGTTTTCATTTATATCCAATATATTTGCATTTCACATTCATCTTGCAGCAGGGGGTCTTTAAGCAGAGACTTAATTCTTTCAGAATATACAGAGAGGTGGAAAAAAAAAGATTAAATGGCTCAACCCTAACATGTTCCTCTCAAGGAATTAAGAGAATAAATTTTAATCTTAGGAAAACTCATGATCTGTTTTCCATTCAAGATATCATAATTTTGATTTTCACTTTAAACTCTAGACAATGCTGATATGCAGGTCAAGTTCGAGTTTTCAGAATAAAGTTCAAGGTTGGAGAAAATATGCAGAGGAAATATTTAATCATCTACCCTCAGGTTTCCAAGTCAGATTCAGAGAATGAGAGTAAATGGAACAAGACTCGGTAGGATAGGAAATATCAGAGTGTTCACATGAGAAAGAGACTAGACTGAACAAGAGCCCCCGTAAAGAAAAGAAGAAAGTTTGCATTTTAAATAGAAATCCATACAACTTCATTCCATTATGAAATCGATGCTAAACATTAACATTCAAACTTGGATTTTCTTTAAGCGGAAATATTAATAAGACAACTTAATTTTGAAATAAAATATCATGCTATAGATTTTAGTCTCTTACGTGCTTGAAGGAAGAATTCCACCAAAATAAACTTCAGTCTCCAGTCCTCTGGAAATCACCCTTGCAATTCACTGCCGAAGAAGACACAGACCAGGGAAGAAATTCCGCTTCAGGAGCAAAAGATTTGAATCGAAAAGCAGAGAGAATCTTAGACACACACAACTACCACCAGATGAAATTCAAGGAAAGAGACTATAGAACGATTGCCGTTGAATGGAGAGAGGAGGAAAGTAAAAGGGATGAACTCGGTTTAAGATTTCAAGCACAGAGAGGGAGTTCTGGTAATAGCAGAGTAAGAATATAAGAATGGCGGATGAGGATGGAAGAATAAGCTCAACGATTAACTTCAGAGTATGCACGAAAACAGATTCCCCAAGAAACTCGATGCCCCCAAAACACATTCAATTTCACGTGTACAAGAAATTCACTTGCCATAAAAAGATCGTTAACTTTACAATTACAATAAATTAAACATCTATTCTATTTTCAATTTCACATTCACATGAAAATAGTTACTTGCAACTAACTTTGCATCCAAATATACATAACCAAATTCATAGTCTCAATGTAAGGGATGTAACACCAAATGTCATCTAGGATTGTTTGTTTAATATTTGCTGCCCTTGTAGTTCTAGATTGCCTCCATAGGGACCAATTTGGGCTGATGACTATGTTAGAAAGTGCCTCACAAACCTTAAGAAGTTGTTTCAAGACAATTGTGTTGGAGGCAAAATAGGTCTCAATAACTTGTTTGAAATTCAAATTAAAAAGTTACTAAAGTGAAACATATTTATTAAAATAAATTTGATTGCTTCACTTACCTTTAACAACTCCAATTTCGAGAATGTTCTAAAGATGCCTTGTGACATATGGTGGTTGGTGACGAACATTTGGATCTCTTCGGCCTAAGCATACACTTGTTTGATCCAATCAATTTTGGTGCCAGTTTTTTGTAGCATAAGGTTGAGGGAGTGGACAACACAAGGTGTCCAAAAAATGTGTGAATAATGCTCCTCAACCAATAACCCAACCACTCTACAATTTTTGCATTGTTTGTTATGACTTGCACAACGTTTTAGGGCCCTCCTCAATAGTTGTCATGAGAACATTAGCAATAAATGCATCATCCTTCACCTCCCTTTCACAATCCTCTGCTCTAAAAAACATTGCCTCTTTAGGGGATAATGTAATAACATTGATCAATGGATGACTTCTTGCATCTTTCCATCTATCGGAAATGAAGGACACCCCTGTTCTAGCACACAAATCCCTTATGGGCTTCAATGACTTCTCTACAAACTTCATCTCTTTTTCCAATAAGGTGCTATGCACCTTCTCAAAACCCAAGCCAATGTACCCTTTTGGAGCCTCATTAATTGCTTTCATCATTTGTTGCTAATATTTGTTGCTAATATGGTGAGTGAACAACATTGAAATCCAATCCATTTGCATAGAGACATCTCACTATGTGTTTGTCATGTCCCACATTTCTTAGGCCAATCTCAACATCATTTAAAAAGAGAGTGTTTTCCAATACTACTGCCACGTGTATATATTAACAAATATTTAATAAAAAACAAAATTTGAATTTTAAAACTAGGTGCCAAACTTTGGGCCCATGAGGCCTATATCCAGGGTAGCATGTCATTTTTGGGCAACCATGAATGATATTTTCAGCTAATGTGAACTGACATTTTCCAGCTAACTTGTGTTGAGGACAAAAACCCTCATTTGCAGACCTGAGGTAGAACGCAAACCCTTCCTCATATTGCAATTCAACTTAGGGTTGCAAATATCTAGTTAAGAATTTCCTATTTGTTTAGGCAAGGCTAAATTAAGCAACCAGGCTAGATTGGTAAGTCAACACCTGAAAAGGAGGAGAATATACAAGGAATCAAGTGCTGCCATCAATGAACCTATACTAGCAACTCTACATTGGATTTGGGCAAGTGTATTTCCAGTCAGCCAATCCATTTGCAGGTCTATATTAGGTCTGGCAAGTGGATTGGGTGAGAGAATTCCTCTAGGTGAGTTTATTGCTGCAGATCTGGCACATTAAACCTTAATCTGATTAATAGCCCTAGGTAAAAAGGGGTAGATTAAAGTGGCAGTTGAATTGATTATTCACCAACAACGACTGAAATAGCTCAATGCAGCTACAAATTCTGGTAATCATCGTTGGAGGTACATTCATCAGATAGGTGGTCAGGGTTTGAGTGTTGTCACACCTCAAACCCTAGTTTAGGTGCTACCCTTCTCAGTTTGATCATCCATAGTAGATGAAGAGACAAGCACATCCAACAATCAATCTATTGATTCTATTCACATGCAGCTGGGCAGAGGTATTCACTATATCAAGGGGCTTCACTTGAGGACATTCCTCAACAAACTGGCTCCAAACCCACAGTGATTTACTATAGTGATAACTCATCAAGATAGGCATCTATAAACAAGTCCTAATTGTTCCTAAACACTGTAAAGGGGACCACAGTCCCAATTAACCTTTGGATTTGCAGCCATACGGTTAGTGCTGTGAGCTGTTGTAATTCTGATTTATTCAAGTGATAAATATAGAACAGTTTAAGTTGCTCTCATTAATATTTGAATTCCTGTATTAGTTAATTTGAAGTGTGAAATTCAGTGGAATAATATTTGTTATCAGTAGTTTGTTGTGCATAATTTAAAACCAGGGAAGTGTTTCTTAACTGCCTATTAGACCTAGGATATTATAGTGCTGATTGGCAATCTCTCAACATGTGTTTTGAAATTCTATTTCCAACAGTCCCTTTGGCTTTGACCATTTCTAACTAGGCAAACTTAGCCTAGTCCAGGGATGTGGCACAAATGGCTTTTCACTTGACTGTATCAGCTTGAATACCCTTACATCACACCGACTACAAATCCAAACATAACCTCCACCACCTAGAAGTTGTTGTACCATTTCAACATATTTTCAAAGGGGAGAATTTGGGTTTGTTTTGAAGTGGGGTCAGCCCATGGAGCTAGAACTAGTTGCCATTGTAATACCATTGACAAGTTCAATAAACAACACATTCAAAACTATACATATAGATACAACTTAATTCAGTTTAAAAAATAAAGCATGTGTTATAGATTCATAGAAGAATGAAAACAAAACAAAAACTTCAAAACAAAACAAGGGAGTTCATTTGTAAAAAAATGTAGGAAAGAAAAACAAAAAACTGGAAAAATAATCAACTCTATTTGTGCAATGGCAAGCAAGAATGAAAGTTCAACAAGGATGGATAATATGTTTTTTTTGCATTCATAATATGATAGATGACTTTGTTTTTGTCTTTAACATGTATTGAAATCCAGTTTTAGAGTTTGGGGGGCGTTTTTGGCTTTTAGTCAAACTTAGAAGTAAAAGAAATTAAAAAAAAGTCTAGAAGTCACTGCTTGGGCATTACTCCCCGCCAAATTTACTGTGGGTATGCCCAAGTTCATCTCGGACGGACCCGCAGGTTTGGGGTGGGACCTTGGATGGTCCCCAAGGCGGATCGGATTAGGACCCATGTTTGGGCCGGACCAGACCTGAATTGGCAAGCCACAGGGACTGAACTGGTAACACAGCTAAAATCCAATAATGTGAAGGACTGGTTTGGAGGGCCACAACACATATGACAGTTCTTTTTGAGGTGGATAAGAGTATCGGAATTCAATTGTACACATCATATAAGTCAGATAATTCAGCATTTTTTACCAACTTCTAAGCATATTATTCTTACTAGACTTAAAACAATTCCCATAAAGACAATTTTATATGGCCTGCACAATCCATTTCATTTATCTGCATAGACATAATATAACTAGAATCAAGCAGTTTTACATGCCTCCTCCACCATACAATGTAAGCAAAGGCTTATTCATGAAAGATCTTCTGCAGTGCCTTGTTTGAATCTGTGGTAGATGGATTCTATAGTTTGACATTGAGTACATATGTGGCATGCCCCTCAGAACTTGTCTTTGGAACTCATGAGAGAATAAATGCCAAGTAGATAAGATAAACTGCCCCTATATTATCACTTATATTGGATAGTGGCATAAATATTAACCTTATCTGGAATAGTGTCAAATATACTTTATATACAAAGGGGTGCAAAGAATGTGTTGAAAGAGATATTAGTTGCTTTCCAAATTTAAACAAAAAGGTAAAAAAGTAAAAACTGTTGTTTACAAGAATTAGCAGTGACTTTAAGCTAATCAATTTGATGCCCACCTTTTGGTAGGTCTTTCCAATTCCATGTTTACTGAGCAGTTTTTTGAGAATCCACTCTAGGTTGGAAAATCAGAATAATATTTGGCAGAAAAGCAAGCCTTTTGCTGCGAATTGGATGACTAGGAATGAAGGTCCGCAGGTAGTTTAATAGTTGATTGGGAGCTTTAGCTATTAGAAACACTGCTTATGGTATAGGTGAAAGGAATGATGGGAATAAAAGAGTTCTGACTTAGGTCACACTAAAATGAGAGCAAAAGGTAGACTGATCAGGTATGGGAGTGACATCTCAAACTTGGAAGAAATCCATTACGTTCACTTTAAGAAAATTAAATTACCATGGACTTTGAAGTGCATCTGTCTTATCTATATTCATGTGTCAGAGATATATATAATTATACATTTCAGGTACTTCAGGAATATGTGCCCTCCACACCAATTTTTCTTGTCATATTTAGAGAGGGCTCTAGTGCAAGTCTCATATCTGAACAGGCACACCTGTCATAGGATTGTCTCCGATCACCATTTTAGTATTTTAATGAAAAAAATGCTAATTGTTCTCTTATGTAGTCCAAAGCTAGTAAATACTTTTTAACATTGGATAATTTTTTTGTCTTCGTTGATCAAGACATTGATATCTTCATAAGAACTTCTGATTTTTAATATGAATGAAGCAGATTGGTGGATGAAAATATAGACAAATAATCTAATCCACTCAAAGCACAACAAATAAAATGCATATCAAGTCCTTTCAACTTTGGAGTTTACCAATATGAGAGCAATAGGTGAATCAAGCAAAAACGTAGAAAATGAAAAAGAGCAAATGCAAAATGACACTATTCTAGGATAACATTTTTGATTTTTTCAACATTCACATCAATAAAATAAAACACAAGCATGTTGTTAAGATTAAGGAATTATAAATATGAAATTATGGCATGAAACAAACCTATAGAGACCATTATCTAGATTGGATGTATATTACTTGTTCAAGCAAAGAGTAGAACTATTATAGGTGATTCGCCATTATGATTAGACAAAAGTCCTCTCAAATCTAGTCAATCAACGCTTCTTTTAAGTGTGCAGGTAATTTGTTGAAGAGGATTGAGCAAGTCTAATAGTTCTGATTGATTGTGCTTTCATGCTAACATTTGAGGTTGAAGTTTTCTCAAATAGACCTGTTTGATCATGCTTCCACGTGATTGATCACACATCGAGTGCAACTAATGTGTTCAAATCATGTTAATGAATTTGATTTATCTTTGTAATCCCATTGTAAGTTTGTTGCTAACATTGCTTATTTCTGTTTACCTTCTGGTTCAAAAGGTTAATGCCAAGGCTGGTTATCAAGTTGACCATCAAGTTGACCATAAATGATTCACCAATACAGATTTACATTTCCATGGGCTGTACACTATTCTATGCCATTGATATCAACACAAGGTTGCAAAATAATGTTTAAAACAGCTCTATGGATGTCATCTATATCATATATTCTTTTTGTTGTGTATCCTCACATATAAGTCTACAATTGCAATATATCACATTTCATTTCCCTTTTATGCTACTACTAACATGTGGCTCACCTTTATTTTACAAGAACATTAGTGCAACAAAGAGCAAGCTGATTTTTAAACTTATGTGAGATTGAAAAGAAATTCTATTTACTTGTTATGAACAAGTAATATGTTTATAATTTGTTAAAAATTTCATTCCAATGCTATACAAGTGCTCAATTTAATGGAGGGGTTGTATGGAAAGAAAATAGGCTACTAAATGAATCAAAGCACACAATAATGAGAGATTGACATAGGGATTTACCTTGAAGAAACTCAATATGAGAAAACTTAAGAAGAATGGAGCAATATTTCTTTATCTCCATTATCAACATATATTTTTTTACAAGCCATTTGCTTGAAATACATTGTAATGTTTGTTAGTACCTCTAAAATGCTATACTTGCTTGCCTTGCAGTAAATTACTTGCTTATTCAATATGCTTGATTGTTGTTCTTTGATGTGTAGTAATTTCATACATGAAAACTCCCTAGAATTCAATCTTAGCAATGCTTGAATCTTCTTCAATAGTGTGGATTCAAAATGCCCCTGCATAAAGAAATTGAAGAATAACCGAGTCAACTTTCTTTGGGATCCTTGGTTCTATAGTTGTGTCCCACGTTGTAGTGTTCAGTCACAAGTTGCACTTGTACAATTTTCTCACAAAGTCAAAATTCCCATATGATTTGTCATGAGATGAGCTTCTTGCTTAAGATTTTAATAGAGTTTTACCAAAATGTAATATATAAGTTAAACTACTTTTGTCTTAGAGCAAAATTAATTGGATTGCAGTGTGTGTTAATTAAAACAACAAAATATATGAAGTTAATTAATTTAATAACACCATAGAGCTAGAAAATGATAAACAAAAATTGTATTGAGATTTTTATATTTCGATTACATAAAGAAAATAGGTTTACAATGTAGAAGGTGAGAAGAATTTAGAATACAATAGAGGAAGACATAAAGACATAACACTTAGGATGAAAATGCACTTTAGGAAGAGATCATAGAAATTCTCAGAAAGTATGGTGCAGATGAATGATATTTTGTTCTAATATACTTCACATCGAGAACCTTACTCATTTCACTAAATGAGAGATATTTTGCTCTAAGAGACATTTCACATCAAAAACCTTGCAACATTGTCGACATGTGAGGTAAATCCTTGCCCTTATTTCTAAATGAGGAAAGTTTGAATGATGAAGAAGAAAGACATGGAAAGATAGGTGGAAGAGGTCATGAAAGAGACCAGAAAGAGTTTTGCATTGTAGGACATGTAATATGGTAAGGTAGGGGATTATATTGAGCTTGAAATTAATTCATTTTTCACACATGCTCCTTTCCGTCTTTTGTTCTTGCTTTTTCAACATCTTTCTATCCATTTTATTTAAAATACCCTCCTTACTACCAAGATTCTATTAGATAAAGATAAGGTAGGATCAATTGAGTTTTGAAGGAAAAATAGTAAAAAATAGAAATTGTTGTATCTTTGTTTAACCATGTGATTAACTAATCATCTTCTTTGCTTTACACTAGCAATAGTAGGAATTTTTTTGTTAGTAATAGTAGCAAGTCTTTGTTGATGAAAGATGGAATGGAGAAAGTTAAAAATACTATGTAGGAGTCTAAGATATTGCTACATGAGGAGATTCAATTGTTTGTCATCAACTTTAGAATTCATCTATCAATTATTGTGAGATGTTCTCCAATAGGTGTGGGATGTTCTCCATTCACAATTGTGGAATGATAGTTGGAGTAGGGGATGAATGGTAGCAAATACTTTGATTGAAATGCAACATTTTCAATTGCTAGCTTGCTCATTTTGACATTGCCAAATTATCCAATCTATTGTCTAACTATTTCAAAAAAGTTTTATTATTTTAACAATTCTACCCAATTTTGGGTGCATTTTGTTACTCTTTAACAATATTGCACAAAACATGGAACAAACACTATTATTATGACTTTTTTTTAGCCTAAACATGTTTATAAACAAGGCATTTTTAGTTGCACAAGTATACAGAAGAATATAAGAGTTGGAATGAAAGTGTCATCGAGTGTAGACTTTTTGTTTTCACAACAATCTTAATTTTTATTGTGAAATCAATTATGAATATAACTAGGACATTTTGAGCAAGTGTTGAGCATTTGTTATATTTGTTGAGGAAGGAAGGTGGTAGGCTTTGTTTATGGGGAAGGTCATGCTCTTAGGTAGAGTAGTTCAATTCCTCTTGTTTGTTTATGTTTGCGTGTAAGTTTGTGCAGATATTTTTCTGCTTTTTCTCAAAATTCTGTGCAAATTATTTTTTTTGACTTTTATTAGATGATCAAAGTTAATATGACCCATCCCTTTGTGCCCTAACCAACTTTCATTAGTTTTTCCTAACATACAATTTCCACTTTTCATCTCTTTCAGATGGTACAAGTTGCTATTTGTTTTACTTGCCTTAGCAACAAGCCTACTGAAGCTAGCTTTCCTTATTTCACATCCAATAGAAGCAAATAACAAATTATATCCTTTGTCACACATCTGACTTACACTGAGCAAGTTATGTTTTAGCTCTTCTACATACAACACATCTTGAGTGTTAGTTTTATCATCTATTCTTAATGTACCTTTTCTAGTTATCTTAGCAGTGGTATTACCACCAAACTTAACTATGCCACCATTCCATTTCTCCAAACTGGTGAATTTGCTCTTACCTCCAGTCATATGACTAGAGCAACCGCTGCCAATTACCCAAGGATTGCCTTGTCCTTTGGCATGAAAAGTTGTTTGGACAATCATTGGTTCTTCATTCATCTTAGTCTTCTTCTCTTTGATATCGTTTTGGATTTTTCTGCTTTTCCTCATAACTCTGTGTAGATTCTTTCTTTTGACTTGCATGAGCATGAGCTGAATTGTCTTTCCTGAGATGAGTAAACCTCTTTGTCTCTTGTCTAAGAGGCTTCATAAACATGTTTCTACAAAATTTGGCTATATGTCCATAATTGTTACAGTTATAACAAACATCATTTAGACTAGCTAAAAGAGCAAAATGATTCTTGCTTCCAAAATTATGTCTATCGTTTCTAAACTCCTCTTTGGATTGTGCACTCTGATGAATCCATCATCTATTTTCTTGTGATCTTCAAACTTCTTGAAAGTGGCTGCATCATCTTTGAAATTCTCGTCTTCCTCATATCCTAACCCAACAAGCTTGTTGAAAATAGATCTTTGACTGCCAATCATTTCATCAAGGACTTCAGAACTTTTTCCAAGCTTGATACTTCTATTTAACTATAGATTTATCTTCTTGAATTCCTTCCTCAAAGAGACAACTTCAGCCTCTAGTTTATGACACTCTTCTAGTCTGTTTTTCAAATCCAAAGTTGTTATCTCTACATTCTCTTTGATTTTTCAGCTACAGCTTTAGGTCAACGACAAGTTTTCCAGATTCTTCAATCCTTAACTTTTACTTCTCATTTTGTTTCTTTCATCTCTCAAGTCTTCTAAAGCAGAGATCAGTTCACCTTCCCAATCTATTTCACCTTCTTCTTCCTCTTCCGAATCTTCACATTCTTTAATTTCTTCAGCCATAAATGTAGTTTCACCTACATCACCAACTTCACTTGTAGAAGAGCAATCATCTGAAGAACTAATTTCTTTATCTACATAAAGTCTCTTCTTCTTTTTACCATAATTTCTCCTTTTATATTTGGAAATTTCTTGACACCTAGAACTACCTCCCTTTTTATTTTCATTTAATGGACATTTAGAGGCATAATGACCTATTTTACCACAATTAAAACATTTGAAAGGAAGCTTACCTTTATATTTGCTAGTGCCCTTCTTCAATCTTCTAAAAAAAATTGCTTCTTCATTTGAACTAGTATAAGATTCTGAATCATCTTAAATCTTCTTGATCTTGAAAGTCTTGAATGCTGCTTCATCCTTTGTTGAGCCTATACTTTCATTTCTCATTTCATATGTAGTTAGTGACCCAAATAATTCATCCATAGAGAACTTGTCTAGATCTTTAGCATCTTCTATTGTAGAAAATTTAGAATCAAACTGTTGTGGGAGAGACCTCAAAACCTTCTTTACAACAACCTTATCTTCAATAGTCTCACTGAGACCTCTGATTGCATTCACTACCTCATCCACCCTAAGCAAGTATGCTACAATATTTTATTCATTCTTCATCTTAAGAGTCATAAAATTTCCTCTGAGTTTGCAATTTTGCTTGTTTCACTTTATCACCACCCTCATAGATAGTGCAATTTCTCCCATACATCTTTGACAGATTCACAATGCATAACTTTTATTAATTTTGCATTATTTAGACCACACAAAATAGTATTTTTAGCTTTGTCATTGTATTCACATGTTTTCTTATCAGCAAAATTAGTGGGAGGAGTTGTTGGTGTTGTGTAGCCATCTACAATAGACTGCTATACATCAAATCCTAGAGAAGTCGGGTAAGTTTCCATTTTAATTTTCTAGAAAGCATAATTTGTTCCATCAAACAATGGTGCTTTATTTGAATTAAGATCCTTCTTGTCCAGCCATTGTGTTCTTGAAACTATATTAACCACAAGTTGTTAAACTTTCTTCAAGGAACCTTGGGCTCTTATACCAATTGTTGAAAGAACACCAATACATTGAGAGGGGGGTGGGGGGTGAATCAGTGTATTCAAATTTTTACCAAGTTAAAATAGTAGACAAGATTTAAGATCACACAAAAACATCACTGACAAAGAAGACACCAAAAATACATGGAAAAACCAATGTAGGAAAAACTACGGTGAGAATAGCTGCTAGGATCTACTGTCCTAATCTAGCCTATCAATAAAAGATATTACATATGTTTTGTAAGCACCAACTTACAGGTACATTGACATCCAAGACAACATTTTGAGGCACCAACCTCCAGGTACACTGCACACCTAATTGAACACCAATCAATCTTTTTGAGGCACCAACCTCTACAACATTAAAAGTTCATATATGCTGATACTGGTTCTTCAACCTGAAATGCACCTTTTCAATTCATAACTTGGACTCTCTTCCTTCTCTACAATTCTCTTAATTCACCATTACCAAATTTCATATATGTTGATACCGGTTCTTCTTCAACCTAAAATGCACCTTTTCAATTCATAACTTGGACTCTCTTCCGCTGCTCTACAATTCTCTCAATTCACAATTACCAAGATCATCACAGCTTTTTTGAGTCAAACCATATATTTTTCCACCAACTTGAAAAACCATGTAATTCAGTAACCTCTATGAATTCAAATGATCTGCATTTACATCTCCACTATACACATGATATGTCAAAGTTCTACATTCAATAGCCACTCACACTGCTATTTTGACCATGACAATAACTATTTCCATAGTTACACAAACCGTATCTACTTCGTAGTCCCTTGAAACTCACTTTTATGATTTTTCATAAATACATTCAAATTAGCTTCAACTCTATAACTACCTGTCAAATTTTATCTCCAAGAAGTAGTTATTTGCACACTTTGAATATTGGCCATTGATCTTGCCTTTGCTGCCATGATCTGATGGTCTTCATTTTGTATACTTCATCTTTAAAACATGACCATTTGATCAAGACTCCTTTGAATATGCGTCATAGATTTATATTGCATACCATATGCTTAGCATATTTTTGTTTCACACTTGAAGAATGATATATGTGATGTATAGGAGCCATGGAATGCAATGAGTGATTGCCACTTGTCATCATTTCACATTCTAGCAGAGCCAACATAGGGACCCATCATCCTTTCCGCGAAATAGTGGAAACCATTCGATCTTCACCTTCAACATGCATCGTTGATCTTTATCACATTGATTTTGATTACATGTTTTTTCTTTGTACTTGAAGAGTGATATTCGTGATGTATAGGAACTACGTGATGTAATGATTGTCAAACACTTGTCATTGTTTCACACTATTGCATATTACTGTGTCAGAATGAATTGAAAATGTGATGTTGCATCAACTGTCAATCTCTAACATCTTTTACATTGTCCATCAATCTTAGCTAAGCAGAGAGCTTTGTGCTTGGTCCCACCTTACACGTGGCATGATTTCGTGATTCCACAATCAAGAGCTGACATCAACTATGTAGCTTTGTGGGTGCACGAGAGCTATTCGATATTCAATATTTGATCACCACCATTGACCAAGCTTAGACAAATATTCAACCTACAGACTTAGGAAATATTAAAGTCCTTAAGCACTCCACCAAACCGGTAAGCACTAGGATGAAGGGGCTTGTTACTCAACTACCCTCAGGGCTTAAGTCATGACTTAAGTGACTAGTTACTGATTGTTTCGAGTCAACACAAAAATAGAATTACCTATGAATGCCATGACTGAAACCCTTAGGGATTTATTGAGAAACCCTAGTAATGTCTGAGAGCAAAGGTAATTCATTTTTGAGCTCATCTCTTATCATTTGAACTTGTAGACCATACAATTGAGATATACTCGAAAAAACCATATCATATCTGCTATCTGATTCCTCCACAAACCTCCAAAACTTCTTGCATCAAGACTATGCAACATCTGTGCAACTTTTACAATGTTGCTTGACAACATTTACAACTTTTCAGGACATGTACTAAGCAACTACAAACAATATTCCTGAGCTAGTCCATTGATCAATGGCCATCATGACTACCCTTTGACATCAATGACAACAATTCCAACACACAAAGTTTTTTATTTGTAAGATGTCTTTCAAATTTTTGACCTTCTTAGGTCATTTATTATTTCTTGTGCTTCAAATGTTTAAATTCATACATTGGTAAAATGAATATTGCTTGATTGAATATTGGCAAAGAGAATTACAAGTTGAGACACATACTATGTATTTCAACCTAAACATTGTTAGTTTATCATTTCTAAGATGTATTTTAAATTTATAGCCTTATTATTTGATTTATAACATTAATATATATATTATCTCTAAACTCATTCATAATTTCACTAAGTTAGAGTAGTTTTATTGAAGTTACAAGCTTCTAGGTGTGAATATTTTTATCTTGATGAGAGAATGAATATCTGTTGATAAAAATTAGGTGTAAAATGCCCAATACTTTTTCTAACAACCATATTAACATGGCAAGATTCAAGTGTAGCAATATTAGTTAGCAGTAGTGAAACTCAAATTATTATTCAAGGCTTGATGAGATATACCAAGCCTTACACCCTAATGGCTCTCAAGGCGCCCTTTAGGTCAAGAAAATATACTCTTCAAGATGCCCTTACAAATAAAACCAATTGAGTCTATATAATCCATCAAGTTAATCACTTGCTTAGAAAATTTTGGATGTCCAAAGGTCTCATTTTATTTTTGAATAAAAAATATTGAAAGCTTTATTTTTATTTATTATTTTTTTCTTATGAGATATGTGTGTTTGGATTGTGATATTTCATCTTATAGCTACCATTACTATATTTTTTCTCTATTTTTATGATGCGTCATTATCGAGATATAAAGTAACTAGTTTAAAATTTAAATGAGATAGATAACAAATTAATAGGATCTATAGCTTAATAGTATGTTAGATAGGAATATGAGATTTTAATGTCATTTACATCAATGTAGCACCCATTAAAGTGGCTGATTAAGTAGACTATCAGCTAATGCATTTTATTTTGGATCTATCAAGTTGAATGATTGATAATAAAAGCTCTCTTTTGGAGATATGGTATAATTTAAACATATATTTCTCATTATTAGTATAAATTATGATGTATTGTACTCACAAAAGCCATCAATGGAGTTCTTTTTGGATTTTTTTAATATTTGATGTTCTATGTGTATAGAAGTGTAGATAGTTGTTACATCTCTTGTAGGAATATTTAACTCAAGATTATACTTTTATTGGAACCTTGAATGTGTGAGAAAAGATGACATGTTTCTTGTTCAAGAATCCTTGATAAAATGTCCTTGTCAAGGAAATCTTGATTAGTAGAGAGTACTATTGCAGAAATGAATCTTTAAGATTGTATATATACTCCCATAGGAAATTTACATTTGAGTAGAATACATGATAGATAAAAGAGAATAGTGATCATACTAGAGATGGTCATGAGGCCAAGGTTGTTGTTTTTGAATGAACCAACAAGTACTTTAAATTGGTAAAAAAGAATCACTCTAACTTATATACTTAATGAGTACCAGATCTTGGATCTTAAATAATATCAAAATAGCTATTTAATACAATTTATTTTATTTTTCATTAGCTATAGGCTACTATTATCTAGGACTAATTGAGTATCATATGTATTGGTTTGTGGTGAATTTGTTAACAATAAATTTACATTTTTTTTTGTTACCTAAACTTATGAAGTTTGGCTTGTGATGGGAATACTATAATAGTTTCTATACATCAACATAGTTTCTTTGATAGTCTCTACTTGATCTCTAGAGGAAATACTATATAATTTGGAGAGGCATCTTAGAAATGTGATGCACATTCTCATAGATAGATGCTAGGTTGGTATATTTAAGACTATTAGAGTTATTGTTACTAGTCTACAAATTGTAAATATAATGCTTTCAATTATTGAGGAGTTAAAGCTAAATTAGTGCATTCTTGAAGATAAGATGATTTTTTTTTTTGATAATTAAATTCTTTGGTATTTTCTATTGAATAGTTTTTTGGGTGCTTGAAAGTTTGTCTATTATTGATAATTGAGTTTATTGGAAATACATTGATTTATTTTTATACTACTAACATGGAAGTACTTATTTCTCATACAAATTTGTATGTGGAAGGAATCATATTGTGTAGTTGAATATCAGTGATTCAAAAAATTGCAAGTAACTTGAATATGTTTAGTTTATGATTAGTCAAATGTCTTTGAAATTGATGACCATTTAGGTGTTTCACAATTTTTTGTTTCTGAAACTTTGGGATTTGTACAATAACAAGAAATATTGTGTGAGTGTTAGTGAAAAAATGCAAGTTGAAACACACACACACATATTTCGACTTGCACATGTTTATTTTATCATTTCTAAAATATCTTTTGTTTTCTAACCTTTTGAGTTGACTCATAATTTTTGTTTTTCAAATCTAAGGATTCACACATTTCTAAAATGAATATTGTGTAGTTAATATTTGACAAAAAAGAAATTATATGTTGTAAAAGATAATGTGCATTTCAACATACACGTTTTTTTTATGATTTGTAACTTATCTTCAAATTTAGTAACTTATTATTTAATTCATTCATAATTTGTGCTATTTCAAATGTTTTTCTATAAATTACCAAAATGAAGAATTTTTTTGTTGATTATTGGTGAAGAAAAATGTAGATTGAAACACAGTATGCAATTCAACTTGGACATATTTAGTTGTTTACTCTAATCAATTGTAAATTTTAAAAATCATAAATTCCTTTGTTTAAAATCTTTTACCTCTAGTTCATTCTAAATTTTTGTGTTTAAAGTTTTAAAATTCTTCAAATGTATGAATGAAGATAGTTTAGTTATTATTTGTTAAAAAAATATGCAAGTTGAAACACACATTATACAGTTCAACCTGCAAATTTTTAGTTATTTAAAATATGGAAGTTGAAACAAACACTATGTAGTCCAGCCTAGACATGTTTAATTGCTTACTTTAATCAATCAATTGACACTTGAATTTTTTTGGGGGGATTTTTAAATTATAAAAAATTATAATTTCATGTCTTAAAATATATTTAACATTCTTTTGTCTTCAAGAAAACCATTTTTAAGCTTCATATAATTACACATAGAATGTACATATCAAACTATTATTTAAAAAGGCATACCTAAATCAAATTAATTCTCAATGTTACAAAACTTATTTCCTACATTTCCTTTTGTGTTCATGTCTCTTGTGTTCACTAGCTTTTGTTTTTCTTCTACAATTCATGAAAAGTCTTGTAATTGAGAATAAATATTAGAAGCACTTGGAATCCACAATTTCCAACGAAACCCTGTCATTTCATCACATAATTCCTATAATATCATAATATCATGATAAAAGATAGTCAAGGAATTATTGAATAAAATGTCTAAACTTCAATCACCATTGACTTTAATCCCTAGCATTATGTGACATGTCATCCACTTTTCTATGAACCTATCATAACCTTTTAAGTTCATTAAAAAATATTGAAGATTCAATACAAAATAAGAAAATTAAACAATATAGATGACCCTTGTATATTAGAGAATGACAAAAAATGACAATAATGTAATTTTGTATGAAGAATAGTTGTTACCAAATAGATATAGTAAATATTAAAATTAAGTAAAGTATTTCATTTAACTTATTATATATAAATATTGAATATTTAAGTCAATTGAATAAATGCTTTAACAAATTGTTGAAGTTAGGAAAAATCAACTCTGCAACACCTAGGGATCACTTGCAATCAAACACCTGCCATAGAAAGAGAGAATAGCGAAGCTATGGAGGCCAAGAGCTATTGATCCAAAAAATCATGAATCATTATGAATGTGCATCTTAATGATTATACAACAAAGAATCCTTATAAAAGGATAATCAACCTAGAAACCCTAGGCAAGGATAAAAAAGGATCATGGCATGTGTCCTCATCCTATGAGATGAGACATTAAAAGAACATGACTTGAGTAAGATTAAGTAATTAGAGGAAAGTGAACCTAATAATTAAATAAATAATTAATTAGGAAATACCTTTTACTCTAACACCCCCCCTTAAGTGAAGCTTAGGGAGTACTTCAAAACTCTAAAGATGAATGCATGACGGGTCTTGACAAACAAGGCTTGGTGAGGTACCCACATACAAACAATTAAATCTCTCACAATCAGAGAAAAGGAGAAAAAACCAGTGGGGGAAAACTCCTCTCCAAAAGAGAGAAATACAAGTGAAGGATTGGAGAAGCCTCCAAAATAGAGTGAAGGATTGAGAAGCCTCTGAAACAATGTCCCAAAAGAGTAGGAACAAAGGATTAACCTGAGGAACACCATCGAAGCATGAAGAAGCTACAAACTTTATTAAACAATGAAGTTTCTATAATGCTCAAAGAAGAATCTCCTCTAAAATAGATGATGATTAGGATCAAGAAGACAATAATCTGCATGAGTTCCCCCACCAACACTACTCAGATCATATGGAAAAAAAGGAAAAACATCTAGAACTAAAAAATACAGATGGCACAAGTACCAAAAGTTTGAAGAAAGCTGATCAAATGAACATGGAATGTCACCTCTAGAAAAAGGAATGCAAGAGTGTCCATATGGTAAATGCTCCATCTCACTTAAATGCATAGGTAACCAACCACTGATGTACACTACATTTGATTAGTACATAGGAACAAATACTAGATACATAGCTCACTCCAACGTGTGTGAAACCAAGGAATTATTAGCACCAACATTATAAACCCCCCATAATGCTGACAAGGGAGAGCCAAGATAGATCCACTACAACTGAATGCCAAAAAGAAGTGCATGAAGAAGAATCAAGAACATCTGAATGTGCAACTAAAAGTACCAACAATTGAAAAAAGGTTGTGTAAACAAAAGGCACACACACATGAGGAAAAAATAAATGTGATTCCCTTTCATCATGGAATGGACACTCACTTGAAAAAAAGTGTGATGGAAAAATAAAAGGCCTACACAACCCCCCCATGGAACTTTATATCATAGTGCAAGTATAATAAGGTACAAAATCATGTGAAATATCCTAAGAATACATGTACAATACTAAGGTACTTTATTTCAATGTGTTTATATAATGAGAAGTGCTTACAATAGAAGCTCACAATGTCCAAAAAAAGCCACATGCTGAAAATACAAATCTCTAACTGAAAATTAGGAAAATGATAGAATCATAATGAATTACACAAAAAATAATGCAATTTAAAAAATGACACCCAAAAAGGAGTCCAGATGCAGAAGATAAGGCCCGTCAAAGTCTCCAAAATGAGGATTGCACAACAAAAACATTGATAAAACTGAGTTTTGGAAAAAAAAAATAGAAACCAAAATTGAAAATTACTTACACCACTGTGAAGAGCACAAAATTCTACCCTATTTAAAATAAATGCATTGAAAAAGACCATTGCATGATTGAGATATCGCCTCTGGAAGATGGGGTGCAAAATTGAAAAGCCCAACAAAGAGGGGTTGGGCTGGGAAAAAAATGATTTATGCCAAATTTAGCAAGACCAACTCCAAATATTGAGGTCCACAAAATTTAGAGTCTAATTAAAAAATCTCCTTAGGTACAGTGTAATTTATCGCAAAAAAAATATCGCAAAAATTGACATATTTTTATTTTAAAGTTAAAAAAATAAGTAAAAAAAACTATCATATTTTTTTATATAAAAAATTATAATTATTTTAATGGTTTAAAAAAATATATATTAAAAAAGGAGGTGGCAGGGGAAAGGGGGGTGAGCCTACCCACGCCACTCCTGGGTAGGGTCCAAGGGGCCGTTCCCCTGCCACATTGTGGCAAGGAGTGGGGCCCCCCATGGTACCCCCCAACGGTAGGGAGGGGCTCAAGGGGCCATTGCCTTGCTAGTAATAGGGGGTGGTACCCCTTCGAGTACCCCCATTTAAACCCCCCTTTCTTTTTTAATATATTTATAAAACAAAAAATACTATGATACCCTCTATAAGGGTTTATAAAAAAAATTTATTTGATTTTTTTTTAATTTTGCTGATTTTTTTAAAAAGTATCTTGATCTATGTGTTGGGGAGGCCGTATGGCCTCTCTAACAATTTTTTTGCCTCAAATGCTCTTGCCATGGATTTTGATGATTTGATAAGCAATCTTAAGGTTTTTGGGCCTTCTAAGCGCAATGTCAATTCCCATTTTGGCTCAAAATGCACCGAGATTGCAGCAACCCTCTGGATCTAAAAAAAAAAACAACTACTTCAAACCCTTGTAGATTTGACCTTTGGAATCCAAATTAGGCCAAACAAAATATAGATCTAACATTCTCAACATAACTGAATCCAATGGAAAACTCTGTTTTGGTCCATGATGCACCAAACAATAGCTCAACGCATGAAATATCTCAAAAGGATAGGGGATTATAGGTCTAGAGCTCTAATACCATGTTGAAGTTGGGAAAATCAACTCCATAACTCCCAAGGATCACCTGCAATCAAACACAACATGAATCAATGGAGATGAAGAGTTATTGATCCAACAAAGCATGAATCATTATGAATGTGCATCTTAATAATTATACAATAAAGCATCCTTATAAAAGGATAATCGAGCTAGAAACTTTAGGTGAGGATAAAACAAGATCATGCCATGTGTCCTCATCCTATGACATGAGACAAAAATAACATGACCTAAGTAAGCTTAAGTAATTAGAGGAAAATGAACCTAACAATTAAATAAATAATTAACTTGGAAATACCTTTTACTCTAACACAAACAAAGCTTGCACCCCACTATCACACATGATTTAGAAAAATAGAGAACCCATACTTAAATCTTCTAGAATCATAAAATGGTATTACAATCCACTATTCATCTCAATCTTGTAGCATTGTGTATCAACAACTATGTCAAAGAGGCATTGCATATTCTTCTTACAACACACAACCAACTTGAAAAGTATTCTAAATATCTTTAGTATGCATACTTGTATTCTCAAGAATGCATTTTCACAGTGAAAAGTGTAGGACCATAGAAAATGAACATGACCTATTTGATAAAATACCTCAATGAAAAATGTTATCATGGACTACAATTATTGTAGGATATGCACAAAAATCAAGCATATAAACACATAAAAATAAATGGTCTTTGTTAGGATTTAGAAAAGGGTATAGAAATACATCAAAGCATATAGGAAGGGGATTTTTTCATATGCTAAACAAAAAATCTAACACCAAAGAAACCAAATACATTCTTTTCTAACAAATAAATGACATCTATTTTGCACAATTGTTTGGATATACGTACAACATTATCCAATAGGTCAAAGGTAGATGATTTATGGACTTGCTTATATAGGGGAGGCTTAAACTTGATTCTCCATTCTCATCCCTTGGGTATACCTTAGAAAAAATATAAAATTATAACATTTTGAATGTAGCAAAGATTCCCAAGTAACATATGGTCATTGACAAACTAGTCATTTATGTCCAAAATTTACACCATAGAAGTGTTATTATAGCTTGATCAATAGAAATTAATGGAATTTCTTGTTTATCTTGTCCATTTGTAGGTCTAAAATATATAAAATTATAAATAAAAATATAGACCTTTGCAAAATATTCTAGATTTTGGATGTTAGTTGTTTTTACTTTTTAAACTTATTAAGTCATTAATTATGAGCATTGAATGACTTCTATTGTAATTTTTAAAAACATTATGAATTTGTAGAGTTTTCAAGACTAAATAAAAAAACTATGTGCATCCTTGGCATACGTTATAGAGCCCATACGTGTCTCAAGATCATTGAGTAGCTACATGTTGCTTAATGAATAAATCTACACCTTAATGTTTCTTGAATGTCATACTTGAGTCATTAAATTAGTCTTAGGACATTGATTTGATTTTGGGCATGGGACACATTGATTGTGGTATTTAATGTGTACATACATGAAGGCTATAATAAAAGGGTAAAGTCAATAGCCAATCAATTTTTTCAACATTGCAAACTATGATAATGAGAAAAACTCACATATACGTCAAGATGAGTGAGCACTTGCATGTTGATTTCTAAAGAGACTTGCACCTTAATGTTTCTTTAGTACCATACCTCACCATAGGTTGCATTAAATATTATTTGACTTCTAGGCTATTAACTTAATTCTGGTTATGGTGCATGTTGACATCTAAGACATTGTTTTATTTTTTAGCATGGGTATTTTGATTGTAGTAATTTATGTGTTCATCAATTCATGTGAAGCCTACAATAAGAAGGTAAAATTAATTGTTAGTGATATATTTTATAAAACATTACAAACTATATTGAAAGAAAAATTAACCAAGATAATTTATATTTAACAAAATTTTAAAATAATTTGTATATTGAACACTAAAATATTTCCATGATAAATACTAATAATTATCCATAGGCTATATTATATGGTAGATTTTAGTTGAAAAGTTATCTCACATCGATAAATAATGTATATATAACTGATTAAAAGATAATGTTACACATATTCACAAAAAAAGTGGGTGAAAATAGTCACACCCTAACATTTTATACGGGGCTATAGGCCAGAAAAAAAAACCAACAAAATTATAAATGGCCACTAAGTAGCAAGAGTAGTAGCAGAGGAAGAATGAGGTGGGCCTCAGTCATTTAGCTTGTGCCATACATAAATGAGAATTGAAATATCCATAGGAGGGTCTCAACCATCATTACTATATTATCATCATCTTGTTTAATATCTTTAGTAGCAAATCAAATAGGAGAACTAGCAAGAGCCAACTAAAGGAACTTGTAGAATTTGACCAGCCAACAACCTCACCACCAAAAGTTAGAGGAGAAGCATAGTGGTAGTGAGTGGGTCGCAACCATCCTCACTGAGAATGATCATCATGATTGCCACAAGAAAATTGACTATATCCTCAACAACACCCATGAATTGGAGACTAACCTCTATTGAAGATGGGAGTTAGAGGAACCTTGGCAATAACACACGGGGCACTACCTGAGTGATCCAATAGCACTTGGAGGTGAACAATTTCAAGTGCAACTTTATTTCTCATGCTTGAATCTGCATAAACACATTAGAACATATTATGGCTTTAGAATAAAGTGAGAAATTATGTTCAACAAAGCATCTAGAGAAAATATCAGAATTTATATCTTTCCAAATGGTAAAGAGAATCTCCACCTTGAAAGTATGCAAATTTTGATTATATCTAGAAGGGATTCTAGGCCAAAGTCCTAATAACACCATATGCTAAGAAAAACACTTAATCGAAAAATACTTGAAGAAATCATTAATCTAAGTCCAAAGAACTTGAGCTTTGGGATAAAACTAGAAAAGATGCTTGAAAGATTCTTGATGACCAAAAAAGGACATCAAGGATTTAGAATCCCCAAGCGAGTTAAGTTGGAATCAATGGGAAGGCCTTGGGAAAGAATACACTAGATAAAATGAGTGAGCTTTGGCTCAAGAATGGCCAATTAAATGGTGCAGAATTTGTGCTACGAAATTGATAATAGATATTGTAGTAGCCACCCCTAGTTCAAAATGGGCACCATAGGTGAATGAGGTGAAAGACAATAGTAACCTTTGTGAGGCTTGTAATTTTGAAATGGTCTATCAGGATACCATTTCTAGTCTTTCCATTGATGCTTGTGAGATTGAACTCCAATTTCATGAACCATATCAATAGGAACATTATGAATAACAGTTTAAAAAGTTTCACGATCCTAATTGGATAGATAAAACTTCTCGTTGACTTCATGCTAGATTAGAAAATTGTTGGTAACCTTGAAAAATAGGTCAAGGAGGGCCTTCACCCCTTTTAAAAAACCTTAAAGCACAAACCTATGGGATCTTAGCAAGAGGATGATTTTGACAATAAAAAATAAGAAACCACTAAATAGTTTGTTAATTGATAGAAAGACCATTACGAAACTCACTACCATTCCAAAGAAGTGAGAACTTCATAACTTCTCAAACTTTCCAAATACTTTTGTAACTATGAAAAGGGTGTGAAGTTCCACTCATGAAAACAGAATGTGGGAAATTACTTCACATTCTATTCCATTCCTTCACAGGGTGGAGAATCTACTTGGTATACAATATCATGTGTCCTGGTATGATGAGAAAGGTGATAATGAAGAGAATATGACGTGGCTGAAAAAATTGTACACATACATGGAGCCTTATGTTTCATGCAATCTGTGAGCTGACATGGACCTTCACTTTGGTACTGTGGGGAAGAACTTGCTTAACAGCATGCCCCTAATTGCGGAGACTAGTCTGCTGGCTAAGAAATACTTTTTACATAATTTGAGCGTTTGGTGTGTGTGAAAACCAGAATTGTTCCCCTCAATGTATTCTGCCATGTCCAGAGAATTCTGCCTAACGTTTGCTTTTGAAACAAGAAAAACATTGAATTGCTTACACATAGTCATCATTATCGACTGTAAAAAGAGACCAGACATCAATCTCTGGTCAATAGCTTAAGACCCCTGAAAATTTCTTAAAGTTATATTATCGTTGGAAAGCATAAACTGCCCTTATGTTTGATTCTGAAAGGGATGGTCTCTTCTTCCCTCTAATAAGGAACGTATTTTATGTGATTCTGTAAGGGGTTTATCTCTTAATGGCTTTAGATTAATTATTAGATGAATAATTTTTTTGTTTATATTTATTTACTTGGTCAGCATAGAAGTACAATAGGAGGAGAATTGAATCTCACTTGATTTTTTTTATGTCATTATTTTTTATATATATTTATTTGGTGAACGTAGAAGCACAATAGAAGGAGAATTGAATCTCACTTTCTCAATCTTCTTTTGATGTCATTATATTTAGGTAGTCAAATCATTCCAAAAAGATAATTATGTGGAGGATGAAGAATTATATGAAGAAGGATTCATGATGTGAGTACTTGTGGATGTGGGTGTCTAATTGTTCAATCAAGCATCTTATATGCAAGCTAAAAATATGTTGGAATCAGATCGACAAAGACACAATCTTTATATTTATACAAATTCACATGGTTGACACTCTCCATCCATGTGCATTTATCAATAAAAGATTCTCATCATTTCCAACTCTTTGCTAAGGTTTCTTGGACCATCATAATGAAATATTTTCTATTGCGCCATTTTCAACTTTAACTTTATAAAGTTAAAGTTGGAAATGGTGACCTATGAAATGAAAATAACTAAATGTTAGAAATGGATGTATGTTTACTTAGGAACAACTGACATGCATGTCTTTATTGATGACCCTATATTTGTGTGCTCATTTTGCTCTATATATTCCTATTTCTCTCATGTTTTTTGTGTTTATGAATTTCAATTTAAAATATCTCATGGGAAGACATGGTAAATAAGTATTTAATTGAAGCATAGCACATACTTGTAAAAGGAAGACATTCTTCTTGTAATCCTAAATCATTTCTAAGTATGATTTTTTGTTTATAAAATAATAAATGCAAATGGTTGACAATTACCAAATATAGAAACGAGATTTGTCACAAAATATTTTCAAAATAATTTCACTTCTACAAATCATTTTGTTCTCATCCAAGTAAATCTCTATTTGTAATCGCTCTATAATTTCTAGCAAAAATCCATAGGTTTGGCCTCCTTGTTTTCCACAAGTTCAACCCACATACACCTTGCAATTTTTCCATACACATTACAATTTCTTCTGACATCTCTTTAATTCTTGATAATAATTATACTTAAAAACACTAGGCCAAAAAAGGAAGAAATCTTATGTTATTTTACTTTAAAGCATATCTTAGATTTTCATTGTTAACTTTTGGTTTTCTAAAGTTGAAGTTTTTTTACAACAATCAACACTTTTCCAAATAAATTGTCTTATTTGATAACAACAAATTCACATAAAAATATATAGATGTTTCACAAATTTGATCTCACACTAATAAAAACCTTAATTTTTTCCAAAATTAATTGCCAAATGCACCATGGCTAGTAGAAACCATAGTCTTTTATGTGAACTCTTCCATATTTTCCTCCAATACCTTTATACCTAAAAAAATATTGAATGCACTTTTGGATTCATGTCGTTTTCTTATGGATAAATTTCTTTATTATGGTCTTCCTTGTCCCAGTTACAATGTAAATCCCTTCGCAAGTATCACTTTGCATTATAATTTTTCATTTTTTCTTCATGATAAAATACTAATCAACATGTTTTTCTATTGAATATCACATGACACTATCTTTTGTTAGGCTAGGACATATGAGTATAGGTGATGAGGGAAAAAAATGTAGTAATTTGGTGCATGTCATTTGTTAGTTGTTATCTATAAACATGTATTTTTTTACATTAATCAAATTTTAGTTGGTGTTGCCATGTTGTGCATAGAATTTTTGAGTCTCCTAAGAATTATCTTAAAGAAAATTGATAAATATTTGGTGCTTAATATGTTATGTGTTGCTTTGTTTGCTTATTATTTTATGTAAGTGACATTAAGTGTTTGTGTTTTATCCTTACACGTTGCCATATCGCTTCACATCTACATGTATTTACTTGGATAAATGATTACCATGTCTTGGATTAATAAATTCTTGAGTTCCATGTATCATCTCCATGTGTTTGTCAATCATCTCATTTAACCAAATATAATATTATCTTTTCTAATATTAAATAACACCCCTCTATCTACCTATACTCTATTCTTCTAGTAGTTCTTATTTTTTTAATAACTCCCCACAATAATCTTATAAGAAAAACATAAAGAAAATCATGAAGTTAAAATATATGTAGAATACCATGCACTTAGGCCACATGTTTCCATTACTCAATTTTGAAGAAATGGGTGATGATGTTATGCTCCTTTTTTCTTTAGAAACAATGCTTCTTATTAATTTTACCTTATCCATGTAATTATTAACAACATGAGGGTAATATATTTCACCTTCCTTATCTCTCCTTTTACAAATTAATTTTCTTTTGTCTTTTCCCATAATATTTAGGACTTATTTAATATTTTTTATAATTCCCATTCTTGTTTTATTTCAATAATGTTTTGAATTGCCTTTGGAATTCATTCAACATCCTCATCTTCTTCTATTTTATCTAGTTTCCCACTCACCTTCATGATCCTAGTGTAGTCACAAATAAGTAAGAAAACTAAACGTTTAAGCCAAAGTGTCCAAAAAATTACACAACTATTTTGTCAAAGGAGATGATAACATTCATGACTAGTAAAGTAAAGATAACGTGACAATTTCTCCAAAAAAATACTTATGTTTGCCTTTAGTAGGCTCCATACATTTCAATAGCATTCCTTTTTATTTGGCTTTAAATAATTAACTATTTATGTCTATTAAACAACCACCAAACTTTAAAATTTACAAATGCGAAGCAAGAACTCTACATTTCTAGATTTAAAACTCATCCTATAAAGTGAAATTCTCCATGTCTCGATCCTTAGTTGGCGTTAGTATTCTTCACTTGTGCCTAAAATAATGAACTAAATTTTTTTTAATCCACCACTTGCACCTCCAAACAACACTTATTTGAATGGTCAAAAGTAAAATTTAACCAATAAAAGTAGGCTGACTATTCACCACATTATTATAAGGATAAGGTGTAGAATTCTTATTAACTATTTAAACATTGAATATTGTGATGTTTAAATAGAGTGTGAGTTTTTTTTTAATGCTTACACTTTCTATATCACTTCAATTAATGTATTCAATACCCATTCAAGCACTCCAATTGACCTTATCACTATTGAACATTACCTATCTAATGGAGAATTTCTCACCCACTACCTATTGTATCCATTATGAATTTTAAATTACATAACTAAGTAGGTGGGCACATTTAGGCAGAAAGAAAAATCCTTATGGTCAACTATGATTATACTTTTTCATGTTGGCTTCCATCAAAGAGCTACTATAATTAGTTATTGCATCTTTTAATAGCTTCCTCTAGGAAAAATGGGCTATTACTAAGGATTTACTCACTATGTCATGACTACACTACATTAAACCAAGGGACAAAGGGGGCTTGGCATCATCAATCCCTTTTACCAATGTGTGTCTACAACTAATTGGATTATGATGGCTTTGAATGGAAATGCTCCATCAAAGCACTTATTTTGCTACCACATGTACAAGCTACTATTATTGATCATCTTTGGAGCTTAGTGAACTAGAATAACAAATTATTCTTGCCCCATATTTTAGGGCTTGATTTCAACGTATTTCAATAGCATCTACAAGATCTAGAAAGTGGTCTCTCAATAATTAACTTGATTTGATTGATCTCTTAGCCACCTCTTCCATTGTGTGAAGTGTTGATGCGGATGTTGCACACACACACCAACAAGCAGATAAATTCTCATAGAGGATTGCGGGAACCTACCTTTACTTGAAAGATCCACCGGGAAAACCTAAATCTAAGGTAATCTCAGCTCAATGCTAAGGCTCGGGAATGTCATGTCTTAACGTACTAGGTTCATTCAAGGTTTGTTGTGTAAATTGTTGTTAATCACAAGGGGTCTATGGTTTTTGTAGGTTAGCTGGTATCTGAAGGATTGTAACATAAGCTCAATTTGATCACTCACATATTACTTAACAAATTTATGAAATTAAAGATTTGAATTAATATTTCATGAAATTTAATTACTTGCATATATTCAAGCAGATTTAGCATTAATCACTTTATAAAGTTTCATAGAAACGAAAGATTTATGATAAAAATCCATGTATTTATCAATTTTGAAACATTTTCTACAAATATTAAACATCTATTCTAAACAAAGCATAAAAAATACTAAAATTTAAAAATTTCTCGTAGGTATTATACATGCATGCCTCAAGAAACAAACTAAATCAAAGAAAACCACTCTATACTTCACCAGATTGCTTCACAACTAGGAATAGAATGATGTGCAAGGGTTTAAAGAAATATGGATTCTTTGCCACCAAATAGTTTCAGTATGCACCCAAATCTAGTGCATCACACAATCTTTCTCGATAGGAACAAACAATCAACTATGTATGTATCAGGAAATAGCTTTGAATTGTCCTTGATATTAGTTAATCTCAAATGAAAAATACAAGTTTTTTAGTTTGTAATGGAACAAAAAATAGGAAAAAGAATAAAACTTGAAAAAGTTTTAGTTCTCCAGAATCCACAAATTTTGAACTTAACAAAATAAAACAACTCTTGGTCTTTTATAGAAACAAGGTGACCAAAGAGTTTTAAAAAAATGCATGAAATAAGATCAGAGGAACAAATCAAATAATAGCATGTGGCAGATGACAGTTGGCACAGGAATTTTCTAAATTAAGTCAAAGATACTTTGACTTTTTTCAACAGCAAGCTTCCAAATTCTAGTATCTTAGTCGCGAGTACTTTTCCACAAGTTCAACCCACACACACCTTGCAATTTTTTCATATTTATTACAATTTCTCTGACCATCGCATTAGTTCTCTAATAAGAATTAAAGCATTCTAGACATAAAAAAAACTAGGCCAAAAAAGGAAGAGAAGCTTATGTTATTTTACTAAAAAGCATATCTTAGATTTTTATTATTCAATTTTGTGTTTCTAAAGATGAAGATTTTTACAATAATCAACACTTTCCAAAATTAGTTTCCAAGTTTGATAACAACAAATTTATATAAAAATAATGAATGTTTCACAAAACTAATTACACTCTAATAAAAACCTTAATTTTTTCAAAATTAATTGCCAAATGCACCATGGCTAGTAGAACCCATAGTTTTTTGCATGAAATTTTTTATATTTTCCTCCAATACCTTTATACCTAAAAAATATTGAATGCACTTTTGGATTCATGCCCTTTTCTTGTGGATAAATTCCTTATTATGGTCTTCCTTGCCTTAGTTAGAATGTAAGAACTTTCACATTGCATTATAACATTTCAATTTTCTTCTTGATAAAACTAATCAACATGTTGTAGCAACATAAATTGTCACCCTTGACAATTTCACACTAGGTTTAGCTCCACCCTATGTGCCTAGACCCAATTGTGCTCTTAAATCACCTATTTTATGATAATCTTCAAAAAATTAGAATTAAATTTGGAATTATAATTTAATATTTATTTAACGGTGCCTAAAGCCCCAAATTAGGTCTGGACTAGGGCACTAGCATCCTTGTCTAGCCTATTTTGGCCCCAATTTAAATATATCATTGCCGACATTTTAACATCTATAAATTTGAATTCATTTGTTAGTTTTTGGTAATTAATTTAGTGTAGGAATTAAAGAAATGCATATAAATACAAATCTTTTTCACCATTTAAACACCCAGCATTTTTGAGTGACAATTGAGCATCCTAAAAAGAAGTAAAGAGAAAAATTAGCAAAGTTTACAATACTTATTAGCAGCCAAGATTCATGTTAGCAATGCATCAAGTTTTCATGTGATTTTATTCATGTTTATTTGTTTTGTGAGAACTAACACTTGCAGGACTTCAAATCAAGCATCCAATTCTTCTTGAAGATAATGAGTACAATGAATTCAGTCCATCAAGGAATGTAGATCTAAGTGGTAAGTTGTAGCACTTGTCAATTTATCATTCTTTTATCCATTTTCCTCTAGTTGACCTAGGGTAAGAACTCTTTTTATATCATCATAGTTGTTGTGGAGGTAGAAATACCAAAACAAGGTTTGACTTAGGAAAGCCCCTATATGGAACAACCCTTTCCCCTCTTCCTTGTGTGCTTGTGACATATCTAAAGAGGATTTGGAAAATGATTGAAGACCTAATTGCTCAATCAAGCATTCAAGCCTCACATGTCAACAAATTAGGGAAAGTGCAACTAATCATCGACAGATGAAGTTTTGACACTGAGGTTAGAAGGGAAGATGATGCAGGAGCATCCAGTGGTGTAAGGGAAATCTTGCATCACCCAAAAATAGTTAAATTTCAAGTTTCTCAATTTTTAGATGTTTTTACATTTTTGGATACCCTTTTCGTTATAATGAAATTCCCAATTTATGATTTTTATTTTCTATTCCTGGATGGAAAGATATTGCAGTTTTAGTTTCCCAAATTTGCACCTGAAAATCTTCTGAGTTAGATTTGAGGCACTTAGAGTCCTTGGATTGGCTCCAAAACTTGCCAAAATTGGCATGGCAGATTTTGAGCGCGTTGTTGGCTTCGAGACCTTTCCAACGGTTCAAACGGTTCACGAATCAGAGTCTCAGATCAAAAGTTATGGCCCCGAGAAGTTGGCGCACTTTCTAGAAGATATAATTGCAAATGTTCTTTTGAAATTTGAACTTCAAGTTGTAATTTTCGGCACCAAACCACCTAAACTCAAAATTTGAATGTTGTTTTGGCTCTAAACTAAAGAGGAGCTCTATTTATGGGCGGGTTTCTAATTTTTGGGTAACTTTTTGGGGACAAGCTCGCATATTGCGAAAGGGTTATTCTGTAGCTTTCTGTAACTTGCATGTGTTGTAGAACTTGGGGATTGAGATCCTCTGCATGTAAGAAGCTCCATTTTATGAATAATAAAATTATTCTCTTGTTTGTGGGTTATTTTCTAAGTCTCGGGCTGCGCCCTCATCAAGTGGTATCAGAGCAAGGTTTTCTTGAGCATGTGGACAGATCGTCGATCGTGAGGTAGTTCGCACCAGGACTATGGTTGTGGGTCGAGGTCAAGAAAGATGCCTCCAAGAGTGATGCCTGGTAGGCGTGGTGGTGTTAGAGGTGGTCGAGGTGGCAGAAATGCTGGTGGAAGAGATGCATTGGCAACCCTCCAAAGACATATTGATGCATTACAAGAGCAGTTGAGAAGAGGGTTAAACCTAAGGGAGGAAAGGGAGGATGAAGGAGAGGAAGAAGAAGCAATTGATCAAGACCAAATGCAGCTAATAAGGTCCATTTCGAAGATCGGGAAAAGACCCAGAGCAGAAGTCCCCAGTTATTCCAGAAGTCTAAATCTAGAAGAGTTGATCGACTGGATCAACGAGCTAGAAGAATATTTTGAGTATGAGGAAATAGAGGACCCAGATCAGGTTAAGTTTGTGAAAATGAAGCTGAAGGGCCATGCCAGTATTTGGTGGAAAGAGGTCCAGTTGGAAAGAAATTGAAGAGGAAAAGGAAATATCACCAGATGGGATCGCATGGTAGAGAAACTAAAGAAGCAGTTCATACCAATAGACTATGAGTTAGATCTGTTGAAGAATTTGCAAGGGTTGAAGAAGGAAGCGGACCTGTGAAAGAATATACTAAATAATTTACAAGATAATCATCGAACGGTCGCCACAGAGGCCATAAGGAGAAGGTAGCCCGACATCTTAATGTTACTAATCGGCATTCAGGAGTGGTTAAGCCTAGTCAAAAATGACCACCATTGCGGATGTATCGGCTTGCTCAAGGTGGAAGAGGAAGTCGAACAAAAGATTCCATTTTGGCAAAGCAAAAAGGATCTAGTGGAGCAAGGTCAAAGTGGAAGGGCGCGGAAGACCTTCGTGAAGTCAAAAATGATGATGAAAAGAAAATAAAGATACCAATGGCCAAAGGAATGCGACAACTCTTACCACCCTGGATCAAAATAGTGGTGATCAAAGAGGTAGAGGACTCCAGGGAGATATGGACAAGGATCCGAAGAGGTGGTTTCAGCGAACGGTTTCTAGTGGTGAAGAAGGGCATCGAGCCTTATGAATGTCCACAACACCTCAAGGAAGCGCATAAAAAGGCCGTGGGCAGGTAGTGGAAGGGTTGTGCATAGATTAGGAGGTCTAATCAACATTCATGCATGATGCCTAAAGGGGAGAAGCCCTAGTGATTAGAGAGTTCCGTGACTGAGGAAAAGGAACCGTAATGAGAGGGCACTTGTTTTGCAATAAGGTGCAAGTGTGAAGAAAAAATGTTGTGATGTCATTATTGACTCATGGAAGCACCCGATAATCGGGTGTCGTAAGAGATGGTCACAAAGTTGAAGTTTTAAGAGGGGAAAGGCACCCGCATCCTATCGAATTGCCCTGGCTGCGTAAAGACCACAAAGTTTTGGTCAACGAGCAATGCCTGGTGAAGTTCAAGATGGGGAGCTATCATGATGAGGTACTCTGTGATATCATCCCCATGGATGCATACCACATGTTGTTGGGGAGGCCATGGTAGTTTGATAGGCGAGCTATACATGATGGCCATGCAAAATTTATCTCGACAAAGGATGGGGGTTCGTCACAAGTTGAAGCCCCAAAGACCGAAGAAAAGGTATGCAAGAGCGGGGAATTTTGTTATGTAGATGGAAGAAATTTTAGAAGGTATGAAGCATGAGCATGTGTGTTGCGAACATTCCTAGAGTAAGGAGGATATAGAGAAGGTTCCGTATAGCTGGAATGTTGACGAGTTTCGTGATATTGTTTCCGGAGCTAATGTACCGGGTTGCTTGGCCACCAATAAGGAAGATCGGTCATCAGATTGACTTGATTCCTAGAGCCAGTTTGCCAAATAAGGCAGCTCATAGAATGACTCTAGCAGAAAATGAGGAGTTGAATAAACAAGTTCAAGAGTTGTTGAGAAAGGGTTTGATTTAGGAGAGTTTGAGTCCATGTGCAGTACCTGCAGTACTAGCACCAAAGAAAGATGGGGAGTGGAGGATGTGTACGTGCACTCGGAGCCATAAACAAACAACAATCGCGCCAAAATGATTTCCCGCCAAGGATGGATGACCAATGGACTGCTTTGAGCGGGAGCCTCACATTCTCGGCCAAAGATTGATCCTTAAGAGTGGGATATCACCGTGCATCCAGACTGGAAGAGGGAGGATGAATGGAGATCAGCTTCCGCTAATCAAAGAAGGGCCTCCGGTGGCGAGTGGTTAGTCATTCCTTTAAGCAACTAATACCAAGCATATTCATGCCTTCATGAAACGAGGTACTCAAAAGACTTTCTCAAAGTTTTGTTATTGTGTATTTAGATGATATTTTGATTTTCAAGAAGACGCTTGATGAGCATCTGATGCATATTCTGAGAGCCTTTGAGAAGTTATGAGAAGAGAGAAACCTGCTGGATTAATCAAGAAGTGCAGTTTTGTGAAGAGGGAGTTAGTGTACTTTGGGGGTTTGCTTGTCTCAAAAGAGATAATCTAAGATGGAATCTGCAGAAGGTGGAAGGCTATTCCTCGGAATGGCCTACCCCAAGAACCGGCACAATCGAGGGGTGAGATATTTCCATGGTTTGTTTTTATAGAAAGTTCATTAGAAACTCTCAAGTAGTATTTGTAACTCTAACCGAAAACAAATGAGAGGGATAGAAAAGAATTCGGCGGAGCAAAGGGAGAGGCAAAAGTTTTGAACTATTGAAGCGTAAGGTGATAGAGCAACCTATTCCCTAGCCCCTGCATTTTAACAAGGTGTTTCAGGTGGATTGTGATGCCAGTGGTTGTGCCATTGGAGCAATGTTGAGCCAAGAAGGTAAGCCCATTGCCTATTTCAGTGAAAAGTTAAATGATGCCAAGATAAAGTATTCTTTATATGATCAAGTATTTTATGCAATAGTTGAAGCATTGAAGAAATGGAGACATTATTTGTTGCCTGGCGAATTTCCTTTTTCTATATATAACGGATCATCGCCTCTAGAAGTGCCTAAATAGTCAAGGAAAAATTAAATCGTGAGGCATGAAATGGGTAGAGTTTTTATGAGTTATACCTTTGTTTTGAAACATAGAGTGGGGAAGTCAAATAGGGTTGTAGATGCCTCAAGTAGGAGGCATTACTGATGACAAAAGATGATTGAAGTGGTTGGTCTTCAATGAACTTAAGACACCATATGAAGATCCTAATTTTGCAGGGCCCTGGAAAGTTTCGTAAGGAACCCGTTACGTTGGACAAGACAAGGTGGCTAGATTTCATAATCTAGGATGGCATGTTATTTAAGGGAAGTCAATTGTGTATCCCAAGGAGTTCCTGGCTGAGAAAGAACCCATGTGGAAGGGAGAAGCATAGTGGAGGAACGACAAGACATTTTGGCTCCCCGGGGATAAGACCATTGCCATTATCGCTGAGCATTACATACCCAAATATTGCCAGATGTGAAGAAGTTTGTACAAAGTCATAGGTAGCTGCCCGATGGCTAAAGGAGTGAGCCGCATTGTTAGACTTCTATATCACTTACCCCGTAATGGTGAGGCCATGGGAGGATATAAGTATGGACTTTGTTCTTGGTTTGCCAAGAACACAACGAGGGAATGATTTGGTCTTTGTGGTGGTTGATAGGTTTTCGAAGATGGCACATTTCATTCCATGTCAGAAGACCCATGATGCAGTCCACATTGCTGACTTGTTCTTCAAAGAGGTGGTGAGGCTGCATGGCCTGCCAAAGAGTATTGTTTCGCATCGCAGGACACCAAATTTCAGGGTACTTTGGAGGACCCTTGTGGAAGCTAGCTGGAAGACAGAGTTGAAGTTCGCCGCACACCATCCACAAATAGATGGGTAGACAGAGGTTGTTAACAGGAGTCTGGGTAACCTACTGAGATGTTTGGTAGGAGATAAACTCAAGGGATGGGACTTGATCTTACCTCAAGAAAAAATTTCTTACAATAATTCTATCAACAGAAGCACTGGTAGATCACCATTCCATATTGTATGGAGGGAAGTCCTTTAACAAATCTTCCTAATTGAGGAAGACATGGACCAAGAGAAGAAAATAGTGCCGGGCTCAAGATTTTGCGCACACATCAAGGATATATATTAGAGAAGGTAAGAAACATGGCTAACAAGATGAATATGCAAATATAAGGCTAAGGCAGACGTGTAAGAGGAGGTATATGAGTTTCAGACAGGATGAAGGATGGTCCAAGCAGTGGTGGCATCTTGCATCACCCAAAAATAGTTATATTTTCAAGTTTCAATTTTTAGATGTTTTACATTTTTGGATACCCTTTTCCATAATGAAATTCCCAATTTATGATTTTTATTTTCTATTCCTGGGTGGAAAGATATTGCAGTTTTAGTTTCCCAGATTTGCACCTGAAAATCTTTCGAGTTAGATTTGAGGCACTTAGAGTCCCCAGATTGGCCCCAAAAATTTCCGAAATTGGCATAGAAAATTTTGAGCGCGTTGTTGGCTTCGAGACCTTTCCAACGGTTCAAACGGTTCGCGAATCGAAGTCTCGGATCAAAAGTTATGGCCCTGGGAAGTTGGCACACTTTCTAGAAGATATAATTACAAATGTTCTTTTGAAATTTGAACTTCAAGTTATAATTTTCGGCGCCAAACCGCCTAAACTCAAAATTTGAATGTTGTTTTGGCTCAAAACTAAAGAGGAGCTCTATTTATGGGCTGGTTTCTAATTTTTTGGGTAACTTTTGGGGACAAGCTCGCATATTGCGAAAGGGTTATTTTGTAGCTTTCTGTAACTTGCATGTGTTGTAGAACTTGGGGATTGAGATCCTCTGCATGTAAGAAGCTCCATTTTCTGAATAATAAAATTATTCTCTTGTTTGTGGGTTATTTTCTAAGTTTCGGGCTGCGCCCTCATCAAAAGAACCTACAGTTAGTGGTCATTTGAGATCTGAATTCTGATTATGAGGTCTACATTTCTAGGTCTAGGGCATCAACACCCCTGTCCACCCAATTTGATTTCAAATTCATATGTTAGGTTCCTCTGTCTTTGCACTCTACTATTTTGTGATCCTTTTTCTATTTTTATTTTGTGCTTCTTTGAAATCATAATAGTTAGTTGTAGTTACATAGTTAACCTAGGTACACATTTGCATCATCAAATTGAGTAAATAAGTAATCAATCAATCATCCCCCAAAGAAAGAACCAAAACCCCAATCCACCATTTTGGTTCTTCCATAGCGGTTAGTAGCCAAGTGGGTGTTTGTGATCATTTTTGGTTACTTTCATGGTGATGTAGGAGAAGGTGTGATTTAGATCCTAGATCCCTTTTTCCCACAACACACATGTTTTTGTATTGAATATCACATGACACTCTCTTTTGTTAGGCTAGGACATATGAGCATAAGTGATGAGGGAAAATAACATGCGGTAAATTGGTGTATTCCATTTGTTAGTTGCTATCTATAAATATGTAGTTGTTTTACATTAATTAAATTTTAGTTAGTGTTGCCATGATGTGCATATATTTTTAGAGTCTTCTAAGAATTTTCTTAAAGAAAATTGATAAATAATTGGTGCCACTATCAATTGGCCATTAATGTGTAGTGGTGCTTTATTTGCTTATTATTTTATGTAAGTGGCATTAAGTGTGTGTTTTACCCTTACACATTGTCATGCCACTTCACATCTACATGTATTTACTTGGATGAATGATTACCATGTCCTAGATTAATAAATTATTGAGTTCCATGTATCAAATATATTTTAGGGATTTCAAATCAAGGTCCCATCTCTTTGTGTTTTTCAATCATCACATTTATCCAAATATAATATTGTCTTTTATAATATGAAATAACACCCCTCTATCTACATATACTCCATTCTTCTAATAGTTCTTTCTTGTTTTTAATTATAACTCCCCACAATCATCTTTTAAGAAAAACAAAGAAATCATGAAGTTAAAATATATACAAAATACCATGCACTTAGGCCAAATGTTTTCATTACTCAATTTTGGAGAAATAGGCGATGATTTGTTATGTTACTTTTTATTCTAGAAACAATTTTCTTTATTATTTTTCCCTTATCCATGTAATTCTTTCTTTTTTAAGGGGTAAATACTTTTGACTCAAAGCTATGAACTAGTGAGGTCACAAATGAGGGACCTAATCCCTAGTATAAACACTCAACAATAACACCCTAATGGGGTTTGAACCTTGATGAGAAGAACAACACCACAACTTAACCATCACGCTATGTTGATACCGACATATCCATGTAATTATTCACATGAGGATGATATATTAACCTTCCTTCTTATCTATCCTTTTGAAAATTAATTTCCTTTTGTCTTTTCCGGTAATATTTATGACTTATTTGATATTTCTTATAATTCTCATTGTTGTTTTATTTCAATAATGTTTTGTATTTCCTTTGGAATTCACTAAACATCCTCATTTTCTTCCATTTTATTTGGTTGCCCACATCATGCTCATGATCCTATTGTAGTCACAAATAAGTAAGAAATATAAACATTTAATCTAAGTGACAAAAAAATTATACAACTATTTTTCAAATGAGATGATAATGTTCATGACTAGTAAAGCAAAGATAATGTGACAATTTT
Organism: Sequoia sempervirens; assembly: GCA_007258455.2. NCBI lineage: Eukaryota > Viridiplantae > Streptophyta > Pinopsida > Cupressales > Cupressaceae > Sequoia > Sequoia sempervirens. The sequence goes on from VDFB02075321.1 coordinate 66,792,203, forward strand.
TTCTAAAACAAATATATTTACCCCATGTTTTCCTTTAGTAGGCCTCATGCATTTCAATAACACCCCATTTTATTTGGATTTAAATAATTAATTATTTATGTCTACTAAACAACCACCAAACTTTCAAATACAAATTTGAAGCAAGAACTCTAACATTTCTAGATTTAAAACTCATCCTATAAGGTGAACTTCTCCATGTCTCGATCCTTAGTTGGTGTTAGTATTCTTCACTTGTGCCTCAAATAATGAACTACAACAAATTTTAAAGCACCATTTGCACCTCCAAGCAACAGTTATTTGAATGGTCAAAAGTAAAATTTAACCAACAAAATTAGGATAACTATTCACCACATTATTATGAGGATAAGGTGTAATTTTTTTATTGAATATTTAAACATTGAAGGTTGTGATGCTTAAATAGAGTGTGAGTTTTTTTTAATGTGTATAATTTATATATCACTTCAATTGATGTATTTAATACCCCTTCAAGCACTCCAATTGACCTTAGTACTATTGAACATTAACTATCTAATGGATAATTTCTCACCCACTACCTATTGTATCCATTGTGAACTTTATATTATATTTAACTAAGTGGGTGGGAAGATTTAGGTGGCCAAAAAAATACTCATAATCGATCATGATTATATTTCTTTATCTTAGCTTCCATCAAAGAGATACTATAATTGGTTATTGTGTCTTGTAAATAACTTCATGTGGGAAAAATGGGGTAATAATAAGGGTTTCTCCACTATGTCACTACTACACTACATTAAACCAAGTGACAAAGGGGGCTTGGAATCATAGACCCCTTTTACCAATGTGTTCCTTACAACTAATTAGATTATGAAGGATTTGACTGGAAATTCTGTCTCAAAGCACTTATTTTGCTACTACATGTACAAGATACTACTATAGATCATCTTTGGAACTCTATGAACTAGAATAAAAAATTCTTCTTGCCCCATATTTTAGGGCTTGGGTTCAATGCATTTCAATAGCATCCATAGGATCTAGAAAGTGGTCTCTCAATAATTAACTTGGTTTGACCAATGTCTTAGCCATGGACTATACCTAGCCACCTATTCCAACTCATAAAGTAGACCGATACACCATGATAACAAGCCCCTTTAGAGCATTCACAATTTTAAAGGACTCTTCAAAAAAGGCATCCAAGTCTTATGAGATCTCTATGCTCTTACTACCTTCAATTGAAAATCTTGATAGTAACTAAAAAATGATTTTTTTCTTAATCCCAACAAATGTGTTTGATAGTCACTTACTAGTTTTAGTTAAATTTATGTCATAATTATTTTTTAGTTCCACCCAATCATTTTTCCCTTTCAAATTTCAATATTTCACTTCTAAATTTTGTAAATAAATTTTATTATTTTTCAAAATAAAATATAGATATTACATGAAAAGAGTTATAAAAGTGAACCTCCACTTTAGTTATCATTATAATGCAATTTTAAATTGCTTGAAAACTTAAAAATAATTGTGTTTGTATTTCAAATTGTTCTCTTTCAAGATGAGTACTATTATACAAAATGGTTTCTAGAGGAATAGTTTTGAATGATCTTTTTTAAAGTTGCATAATCCATTTATTTTAGAATAATCTTATCCTTATGATTTTAAACATGCAATCAATCACTACATTTATCAAGGTGGTTTTCTCAACTCCACCTATTCCATAATCAAGCACACACAACTTGATTTTTCTTTGACTTGGTAATTTTCCATTACAATAGAAAATAGCCTCACATAAACTAAAACTTTAATCACATAATGTAGATGACTACTACATTTAGATCATTTATTTCAAATATAGATCATATTAATCATTAAATAAATGTAACAAATATTACAATGTTTGTAAATTAGGGCACAAATCCAAATTTCCATTATAATAAGCTTGAAGTTTAATCTAATTGATTTTTTTACAAATATTCATTTAAAAATGCTACTACTTGTTAATTGAAAGAAAAAAAAGAAAAGAAAAATATTCTACTGCTTTTACATGAACCAAATGACATGAATTATTGACAAGGATTGATTGAGTTTTATGTATCAATACTATTTCCTCAATATATGACCTTTAAATATCACGAGGAAAAATAATATTAAACTCACTTTTTTCTTTAAATGAAATTGAAGAAATAATTTATTGATAATATTTTAATTTATTTTATTCAAGATTATTTTGGCTTAATAATAAATAAGACTTAGTTTTAATAAAATGAACATCAATATGACCTAATTAGTCATAAGATTTTCCCTATCAACTTTTCAAGTCTAAATAATTTAATTTTTAAAATGTTCTCATACTTAAACATATTATCTAACTTTAGAAAATGTTTCATTTTTCATTTTATAGGAAAAATTGTTCTTCTTAGTGGGACATGGTCCATGTTTCATGACATAGTTACCAAAATTTGCTATTGTTTAAAATATCTTTATTGTAATATTATTTGTATTTTTTTTTTTTAGTCTATATTCTCTTTTTTAGAATGTTATTATAATAATATTAATATTTTTTAACTTATGTTTCTTTTTTATAATGTTGAATATAATAAATATATTTTATACAAATGATATTTTATTTATTCATTTTAAATTTTATTTTCTAAGGGAATAAGTAGTATATAGTTTGGTTGTTCAATATTTTAATTTAATATATAATTAAAAGATAAAGATTGTGAGCAATTTAGGATATGAGTATGCGGTCCATTAGATGAGTGGTGTTATTGTTATTGTGGCCACCAGGGTTCAAGTCACCAAACTTGACCTATAGCATTGTTGCTATTGTTGTTGGCATTCTCACCATTATAATAGACATTAGTGTCTAGGGCCCACCCCCTTGCTTGGCTGGTGGGACCCTACTCCCTCGCTGGGTTGGTGTGTTTGCGAGCTTTGTGCCCCTGTTGGGCTACTATGCTCACGGGAGTGGTAGTTGTTGTGCATCCATGCCAGGATGAGGTTCTCGTTTGTGGCCTCACTAGTTCATAGCTCTAGTCAAAAGCGTGCAACCTTGGTTGTGTATTATGAATAAAAAAAGAAGTCTATGAGCAATTCATTTTCTCAAGATTTTTCAAAATGAGGGAGACTTTATATAATTAGCGAGTTATGATTTTAATATTAGTGGAAATAAAATAGTGGGTAATTGAAAATATTTTTATCTATAGTTATAAGTAAAATTGTAAGGTTTTGGACTTGTAAATTGTAAGTTTCGAGTTTGAGTTGTCAATTGAAAGAATCTTTCAAATAACATCACAATTATATGGTTGTTTGATAGAGACAAATGAAATTAAGGATCATATTCTAGACAAAATAGAAGTTAGAAAACATTCCTTCAATTGATTATAAACAAATATATACTACAAACATATTTAAAATGTCACACTAAATAGTATATGCATCACCTACAAAATTAATATTCTATACACAAAAAATGAAAGTTTAAAACACTATATATTGAATATTACTTTATATATGATAAATAGAAATCAAATATCTTCTAATACACCAATTAAATTTTAGTCAATAACTCATAGAGAATTTTCTATCCGTGACATATCCATCAAACTCAATAGGAAAACTTGATAAGCAATTCAAATAACAATTGTACTCAAATGCTAATTATGGATGCACTCAATAAAGTAGAATACAATAAGATGGAAGGGACAAATTAAGCATAATAAGACAAATTTACGTTTTGTCCCTTTTGGTAAGACTACATGCTTCTACAAGCTATAGAAAAAAACCAATTCAAATAACATTTATACTCAAATGCTAATTATGGATGCACTCAATAAAATAAACTAAAACAAGGTAGAAGGGAAAAATTAAGCATAATAAAGACAAATTTACATTTTGCCCCTTTTGGCAAGGTATCATGCCTCTGTAAGCTATAGAAAAAAGGGAGTTGTGGACTGCATAATTGCCCAGACCTTTTGCATTCCTATCAAATTGGATTAGTATTGGACAAATAATGTGGAGACAACCATCAAATATAAAATTTAAATTCTTGAATTAAAAAAGCTTTCCTAGAAAATTTGTAAGATAAGTCATGTGTAATAAATACATAAAATAATTTAGCAATTTATTTTATCTATAAAAACTAATTAAATTATAAATATTGATATTTTATATAATATAAATTATAAATAAATATATATAATTTTTTATTTAAATTATTATATATAAGAATTAAATTTAGTTTAATCATATTTTTAGAGAATTTAAATCTTAATAAATGATATGATTTTGAAGAAAAACATAAATAAGTTTATTATTTTTTAATAAATTGAATTTGATTTTTATTTTTTTATTTTTTAATTTAGTTCAAATAATTATATTCGACTTTTAAAAAATAAAATTAAAAGAAAAATATTTAGAGTTATATTTATTTAAAAAAATATTAATATGAGTTTATTAAAAATATATATGAGTATATGATTGTGAGCAACAAAGATTGAAACTAAAAGGTAAATTAAAAAAATACTATTAATACATATTTCAACCCTAACTACCACCTTAGGTTGAGCTAGAAATTTTAAAATAGAAATGACGTGAAACAATGGATTTGTAATCTATTTGGTGGAGAGATCAACAATGGAAATCAAATAGAAATCAATAATAATGATTGAGTTAGTTGGTTAGTTGCAAGATTGATGGTGGAGGGAAAATGATTATATATATATAATTAGGTTTTGAGAAATGGTTATGGAATGGAAGGTGGAAAAGAAGAAGAATTTTATTTTTTGTTGTATTATTTATAAGTCCTGGTTATGAAATAGAAGGTCGAGATTAAAAAAAAATTATATAATTATTTTTCTTAATTTTAGGTGGTTAAATAGAAAAATGATTTAAAACAATAATATTAAAATATATTCCATCCCTAACCTTTCAACCCTAACTACCACCTCAAATTGAGCTGGAAACCCTAAAATAGAAACAAAATGAAACAAAATATTTCACCCATACTTTTTGTTGTACTTCAAAGTAGCTTTCTCAAAGCTTGTTAGAATGTGGTTGTTGGTTCTAATAGCATAATGATGCAGTCTAGAAGGCTTGATGCAGTCAAATGTGCATATGAAATGACTTATGAAGGCTTAATTTATGATTTTAAGTGGAGAGATCAACAATGGAGATTATATAGAAATCAATGGTGAAGATTGAGTTGGTTGGGTAGTTGAGGATGGATAGTGGAGGAAAAAATATAAGTTTATAATTTCTTTTTAGTTTTTAGTTTTTGGTAGATGGTTATGGAATGAAAGGTGGAGAATAAAATGAGTTTTATCTTTATTTTGTTACTTTTAGGTGGTGGTTATGAAATGAACGGCGGAGATAGAAGAATCTTATAATTTTTTTTATTAATTTTAGGTAGTTACTAGAAAAAGAAGATTTAATAAATTGGTATTTATTAAATCATGTGAAAGGGGGAAGGGGACTAACTTTAATTAGGACTAAGGAAAGTGAATTAAGATCTAGGAAAATCAGTTAGGAATTAGGGAAATGAGATTAATATTTAAATAAATTGTTGTAATTTAATTAACTAATGGGAAATAAATGGGCAATCAAGACATGTTAGGATATGTGTATTTTTAATTATTTATATTTTGTCCTACTTTGAGATCATGTGAGCAAGAAATGTTGTTTCAAACAAAAAAAATAGACTTTTAAGATGAGGAAGGATAGAAAGGATGGATGGAGTTTATGTAGAGTATGAGACAATGACTCCTTGATAGGATAGGTGAGTATACAGGACTCTAGTCGGATTTCAAAAGGAAGAAGGAGAAGAGTAGTCAAGGATGGAAGGGAGGAAATTATCATGCTATTCAGAGTGAACAACCTACTATTTGATATAACATTTGATGTTATACACCAAGATATAAAGTGTAGGGTGACAATGTATCAAATGCATAAAGGACTAACTCACAAGCATAGAAAATAAAAAGAGCCCCCAACACATCACAAGGTGGAGAAAAACCTTCATGGTATCATGATGGGACAACCAAATAAAAACAACACACTAAAAGATAAAATCATGCCCCAATTTACACCATTCAAGGTGCACCAGGATATAAAGGATCACGGTGACTTGGAGAAGGTGTGATGGGAAAGAAGAGAAACCAAGATGAAAGATAAATAAACTAACATAAAATAGTGTACCTCTTGCCAAAGTGTTGAGAAAAGATTAAAAAGGATGGTGATGATGAGATCGATAATACTTCATGTGGGGGAATGATATATCCCAAGAAAGTAAAATATGAGAGCTAAAAGACATGGTGGAAAATGATTTGATTGATGTATGTTATCAAGGTCACATAGATATCAAAGTTTACATGTAAATTTTAATGTTTTTAAGGCTAATTTTGTGAGGTATAAAGAACATTATGCCATCATACTTCCAAATGTATGAAACTCTAGACTAACAAAAGGGACTCATTGAAAATTCTAAATAAGTAAGAGGGAGAATTTTTAAAAATTATTCCCAAGAAAGACAAAAGTATCTACCCCTAGCATAGGACACAAATACGATGGAGTGGAGTGAGGACAAGGTGGGAGACTAGGAGATGATATGGGAGGAAATAGTAATGGGAGGAAGCATCATGAAAAGGACCTAATGGATAATGGAGTTTAGATATACACATGGCACTTACAAGCAATTTTTTACCATAATACTTATCCAAGGCACCATAAAAGTGGTTTTCACCAAAGGATGATCTTTCTCTTTACTTTTTTTTATTCTTATCTTGTATTTTTTGCTAGAATAATATGGGACTAAGAATAGAAGCATTTGATATTTATGATATTTAAAGGTTCATCAAGCATTTGACAATCCTAAGGAGCCAATTGATACACACATGATCTTTATTTGAAAACAAAAATATACTGACAGGTAACCGATCAAATTTTATTTTTTTATCATAATAATTAGTGTTCCACTAATTCTTCATAAGGATAAGATCCCCAATCTTAAATTCTATATTTTTTATCCCTTTTTTGTAGCTTATATGAAGATGATTTTTTAAAGCTTTTAAATGAATCAAGGTGTTGTTATGTTGTTCATAAACTAACTAAAGACCATATAAGAATGCAAGCCTATACTCCTCATCATCAATGAGGTCACACCAAGAAATATACAATGATGGAAATTTGATATCAATTGACAAGATTTCTTTAGCACTAAAGACTAGAGAAAATGGAGTAGCACCAATAGTAGTGAGGGTGCTAGTGCAATAAGCCTAGAGAGCAGGATGGAGATAGATGTGTCAATCACATATAGAAACAATGGCAATTTTATTAAGGATTTTGAGAAAGGTTTTCTTTCTCACATCTACTTAACCATTGCTTTGGGGATAATGTGGTTTATATTAGTGATGTTGGATATTAAATCTTTCACATAAAATATAGATATCATTATTTTTAAAGGACTTACCATTTCCTATGATAATGGTAGCAAAAATTCCATAACAACAAATGATATGATGTAGGATAAACTTGTAATTTTGGTTATCGATGGTGTAGGCAAGAGGAATGGCTTCGACCCACTTAGTGAAATATTTAATTGTGATGGTAATAAATTTGTGACATTTCAAGGAGAAATAATGGTCTTGCTAATGAGTTTGAGGCCCCATTGAGAAAAGGCCAAGGAGTAGTGATAGGTTGTAAATATTGTGCTGAAACATGAATTGATTCTCCATGTTGTTGATAGATAAGACAATGTTTAACATATTGAAAAACATCATGCTTCATGGTATGATAGTAATAAATTGTCCATATAATCTTCTTAGCTAAAATCATGTCACTAGTGTTGGAGCCACAAATACCACCATGAAAATATTTAAGGAAAATATTAAAATTTGCCATATTTAGAAACCTATGTAAGGAACTACCAAAAAAGCTTCAATATAAAGTATCAGTAAGGATAATAAAATGGATGTCCATTGGAGGAAGATTTTATGTTGGGTATGTGAAATATTAGGTGACAAATTTTGATTATGAAGATAAGTATATATCATGATACCAAGGTAAGTCAAGACCAACAATCTTAAATATGAGTTCAAAATTAGGGCTATCATATGCAAGTATTTGGAATTGATCAAATAAGAACTCAAAACATTGATTAGTCTATGACATATCCACAAGAGAGTCAATTATGGTCAAAGTACTTGTAACTTGATTATGAAGGAATGATACTTGTTCAAACTAGACAATGCTTGAAACTATGTAACATACATTTTTAAGGGATAAATTTGTCATATTTTATCTTTGACCCATTTTATTATCATCTAACAATTCCCATAAACAATGATATGTTAGATTTTTCACTAAAATATTATTTTAAGACTCAAAGATTCATATTTAGCGATGGTTTTTTTTCATGGAAATTCCAATCTAAATTATTTCAATATGAAGCATCCTTGAGGTATAACAAATAAGATTCTAGAACTTTCTTTGTGACTAGTACAAGAACCATCAAAATACAACTTCCATATACAAGGTTCTTCAATGGTAAAGATAGAATCATTAATAAAGTCTATAAATAAAGAGTGGTTATCCATAAGAGGTGCCTTGAAATTAATTCATCTACAACAACCCATCCTTTGATAAAATTTTTGTCTACTTAATCAATGTCAAATTCACTCAATAGTATTACCCATTGATCCATACAAACTATAATGGAAACTATGTATAAGAGTTATTTGAGTGGATCAATTTTAGAAATGAGCTTTATTTGATGACTAAGCATGTAATCTCATATTTTTTTTAGTATATAAGTCAACAAAAAAATATGATCATTCCATTGCTATATATTTAATCTCATATCCCACTAATATTTGACTGATATAATAGATTTCTCTCGCACGACCCTCTTCATCATGTTGTGCTAAAAGTGCTCCAAAGAAACATGTGTAGTTGATATGTATAAGAGTAGAGGCTTGTTTGCTATAAGAGCCATAAGAACTAGTGGTGATACTAGATATTTTTTATCTTATCAAAATATTATTTGCAAGACTTATTCCATTAAAAATCATTTTTCTTTTTTAGAAGATGGGAAAATGGGTGACATTTATCAACAAGTTGATTTATTCAACTCATTGAGATACAAAGCCCAATAGTTTTCCTAAACATAAAAGACATATTTCTTGAGATTAAGGCATGCATTATATTTTTACAGTTTGATCAAATATAAATTCAAGGAAATGAGGATATTCTTCACTTGTTTATAATTTTCCCAAAAGATTATTGACATAGTATTCTACAATGTCATGGAGTATGTCATGAAATATAACTATCATTGCCATCTAATAAGTAGTTCTAATATTTTATGGCATAAATGACATTACCTAATAGAAAAATATCCCTTAAGGAGTTATAAAATTATTATTTTTGGTCTTTGATGGTGATTCTAATATAATTATATCCTAAAAAGCCATCCATATGTGATAACATTGCATGACTAGCTATAAGATCAATAATGATGTCAATGTTGGGGAGACGAAGAATATATTTTGGGTAGGACTTATTAATATCCTTGAAGTATATACAAACACATTTTTTTGGACTAATCACTAGCATCTCCCTTTGGATTCAGGACATGGACTAATTTCCTCCCATGGATCCGTTCATCTCGGGTGTTTGTATCAGGCATTAATAGGTCGATCTTTTGGCACAACGACAAACATGTTCTAAAAAATGGTATTAGGGTTGGGTCACATGTTGGAATCCCCTCAGGTGATGCTGAGGGGGGATTTTTGGACTAATCATTAGCATCTCCCTTTGGATTCAGGACATGGACTAACTGCCTCCTGTGGATCTATTTATCTCTACCATTAATATCAAGCGCTAATAGGTTGATATTTTGGCTCAACGGAAAACATGTTCCAACACATGTTCCTTTTGGTTTTTTTAACATAATAAATCAATCATATGAAGTTGACATAAAGAGAATTAGAGAGAGAGAGACATAAATGCAAATATAGACAAAGATAGATAGACAAACAAAGACATAGATAGAGAGATAGATACAAAGAGAGGAGGGAAGGAGAGAGAGTGATAAGATAAAGATAAGTGAAGAGGTAAGGAGATAGTGATAGAGAGAGGGGAGGGAGGGAGGGAGAGGTAGAGAGGGATAGGTGAAATAAAGAGAAGTAGAGATAGAATGGTGAGATAGAGAGAATGGTAAGATAAAGAGTATATAGTGAGAGAGAAAGAGAAGGGGAGGGGGAGGTAGAGAGAGAATTGTGAGATAGAGAGAAGCAGAGAGGGAAGAAGAAAGTGAGAGAGAAAGAGGGAAGAGAGAGAGAGGTGGGATGGAGAGGTAGATAGATAGAAGGATGAAGAGGTAGGTAGAGAGAGGGAGAAAAGAGATATAGAGAAGTAGATAGGGAAGGAGGGAAGGATGGAGAGATAGGGAGGGGGAGAGAGGTGAGAAGGAGAGGTGTAGAGAGAGAGTGGTAGGGAGTGATCAAGGGAGAGGTAGGTAAAGAGGGAGGGGGAGATAGAGAGAAGTAGAGAGGGAAGGAGGGAGGGAGGGAGAGGTAGGGATGGAGAGAGAAGTGAGACAGAGAGAAAAAAAGAGGGAAGGAGAGAGAGAGAGAGAGCTCAAGGAGGAGAGAGGTAGAGAAAGGGATGGAGATAGGGAGAGAGAGGTCTAGAGTGCAAGGGATCTAGATAGAGTGAGATAGAGAGAGAGAACGATGATGGGAGCCTACTGATTATTAAAATTTAACCTGTTCATTACTAAAATTTGACAATCTAAAAAATTATAAAGTTCTTCTAAAACCTAGAATCCACATAATAGCTCCTAGAGATTTGAAACCATTCTTAAACATCTTGAAACTATATTTTTGAAATATAACTTAAATTGTAAGAAATTAAATGTCCATATATAAAGTTCACTTATGCTTAAATTTTTATGTGATGTATATAGTTTGATTGAAAGACAAAGAGAAATAGAATTTTCTTGGTAGAAATGCCAACGTGCTATGTGGATGTAATCACATAACACAAGCATGTTATGGCTTGGTAACGATTGAGCCTAGGCTTGGTCACTACTAAGCCATAACGTGAGTGTGTTTCATTATAACTTAAGCATGTTTCATTATACATGAGTGTGTTTCATTATAATATGAGCACATCTCCTTATAACATGAACATGTTTCATTATAATGTGCTCACTTTTGGTCCCCCATTTCTATGCACTTACTCGAGGAATATATTGGACGGTTGATTTAAGATGAATATTTTTTCTTGAATAAGGGTTTATTTCAAAGCACACCAAAAAAAATTGGATTAAGGGGAGTATAAGGTAAATTTAAGTTTGGTCAAGTATTAAAAAATTTAGGTGTCAACAAGACTAATGAATTGGACATATCCTTGGTGTCACTAGAAGGGGTGCATATATTTTGGGAACAACAAAAAGATCACAAATTTGGGCTTTAATTATATCTTTTTTCACTTCATTGTAAGATAATTTTGTTGCATTTAAAATTGGTGACATGATTCTCTATGATATTTCCATTGACCAATTTGATTTGTGACTGTCAACTTGCTTCATCATTGCTTACAATGGCGAAACTAGTAATACATGGTGTGGGTTTCTTGTAGACACCTTCAATGATGAAACTGATTCTACAAGTTGTCTTTTATTTTGTTTCAAATTGTGTGGCCCACCATTTGATGGACCCAATAGTTACACTATTTCAATTTTACTTGTATTGATACTTTATGATACTAATTATCTTATGAAGATTTAGATGTTTGACTCAATATTAGATCTTGATTGATGATTAAATTGCATGAGTAGAATAATTAACTATGTTTTATTGACTTAAATTATTGAAAGTAAATTAGGAGTTGTGATGCTTAGGTGAACTTCAATGTGATGATAATTAGAATGATTATTATTTGAATGAAATTATGTAATGGAAGTTTATGCTTACTTTTTATGGGTGAAATGAAGTTGTGCAATTGTAATGAATACTAATCTTGATATTTACATTTAAATTAGAATTGAAATAATTGTATATTATTCAAATGATTTATTGTGCTAGGTAATGGAAATGTATTTATGAACACATGTGAATGTGAATGTTTCAATTATGTTGCTTCGACTATGAGATTTTATGAATGTATTATCATGTGAACTTAAGTGTGCAAGTTAACTTCCATGGCCTATGGAATCAAAGGTCTCCAAGGCACCCTGATGTGACAATACCAGTAAGGCTAGACTATAGTCTCAATGTAACGTAAATGTGGGAGTTTGGATTGAGAATATTTTTTTAAAATTTTATTATGTCATAGGCCACTAAGATTTCCTTTTTGTGTCATGATAGCATCCTAATCAGCCATTTTCAAATTTGTCTTTTTTGGGGTTTATAAAGGGTTGTAAAGTTTCTTATTTTTTATGTTTTTTGGAGCCTTAGGGTGGGTACCTATGGCTTAGGTGATTTTTTAATCCATTACCTTGGAAATAAGAAAATATGTGACCCCTCTTAAGTGCTCCTTAAGATAGATATAAATTTAAGAAATTTAAAGTTTGGGGATTGGGATAGTTAACTTGTCACATCACACATAATTTTCCAAAAACTCATTTATGAACTTGAAGAAACCCACAAGGCCTCTCACATGTGTGGGCCACCTATGTAAGGCTTTCATGGGAAGAATGTACAAGTACACTCCACTCTCCACAAAGTTTCACACGTGTGATAACTTTGTGGGAGGATGTATCTTGGGGATGAATGGAAGAGTGGCAAGGTGTCGCTCCCCCATTCAAAGAATTCAAAATATGAATTCTTATATATCATCCATTTGAAGAGGAGGAGGGGGCTCTTCTATTCATTTTTATTTGGAATTTCTTAAGGAGTTTGATGAGATAACTTAAAAGGAAATTGAAAATGTGAATTTGGAAGTTCGTTAACAACAATATCATCCCTTTGGAAAGCTTGGGAAGGTAGGCCCCAAGCCCTTTTTATTTATTTGTTTTTTGTGCATGAATAGTTGATTGTAAATGAAGGACCGAGTAGCTTTGTTATTTAATCATTTTTAAAACACATGGTAATTTTTAAGAAATTTGTTTTATTGAAATGAAATAGACCAAGCAAACACTTAATTACTATTAAATATATATAGGTACCTTAAGTACAAGGTCTTGCTTATGTGTTTACAAATAGAGTAAAATAAAAGTGTATTCATTGTTTATTAAACAAATATGTATATATGTGTTAAACATAACATTTTGTTTTACTACATATGAAATAAATAGAGATGTAAAGGTACATATACATATAAATTGCTCCTATTTAATACAACCCTATATATTTTTTATATTGAAAAATGTAAAATAGATTAAAAAAGGGGACAATCAAAATATTATCAATGGAAACACAAAGATAACACTCTAGCATATAACCATAAAAAAAACCTTGTCTTAGTGCCCAAGAACATGAAAAATGTATGGTCCAACCATAACAAAAAGTGGAGACTATCAATGTAAAAAATAAAACAACAAAAGAAGGAACAATCAATTTTGCAAGAAAGGCCTTAGCCCTTGAGAAATACAAATTTTCTAATTTATGAGCAGTTGATCCACTTGACATTTGATGCATTGAATTTAAAAAACCATCTTTAAGTTCTTCAGGTGGAATCTGCCTATAAAAGAGAGAAGATAGAAGCAAGACAATAAAATATGTCAGAGTAGAGCTTTAGAGTTGTAACTTCCTAATTATCATTATTGTTATTAAACGTTTCTTTACATTTGTTTCTCCATAAATGCAAAAAAATAACATGACAAACTCCATCAAAAATAATATTATTATGAAGCCCAACTCTAAGCAAGGCCTCTTTCCAATTAATTTTATGATTAAAAATAGCAGGCAAGACATGAAACACAAAGATCCATTGCTTTTTAACAACTGGACATCCCCAAAATATGTGCCTCACATCTCCATGTTTTTGGAAAAAAGGGAAATTAAGGGGATAGACCATAATACACTTCAACCTGTCCCAAATGGGAAATTTGCAATGTAGTATATTCCAAGCCATTAATTGAGCCTCTGAATTGATTTTTTACTTCCAAACTTGAGTAGAAGGTTTTTCCCAAAAAAATTCACTAAATCTGCAATTCCATTTCAATTTTAGGCAATATTTCATGGGTAGATTAGGAAGCAACTACAAATATATCTTTTTTAAAGGAAAAATAAAGAAAGGATAAGTCAATAATCATAACCAATCTTTGAAAAAGTTGCATTGAATAGGGTGCATAGCTTCATGGATAGTTCCAACAGTACTAATGACTGCAAAAAGATCACAATGGTTTGTACGTGTTGATTAGATTAAATTTCGTTTGAAATATATGTCATGATAACCAATTCAGAGTAATAGAAAACCAAAGGTCTCCCACCTTATTGATTCCTTTTTTATGTAGAAAATAAGACTGTTTCATAAAACTTAAAGCTAGAGGTTGTCCATGATACATAATATGTTTGTTCCACCAAATAGATAAAGTGGAGAAGTTGAACCCATTTTGAAGAGAGTAATCTATCTACTTTAAAATATGATTGATATATTTCCAAGTGATGTAGAGCAAGGACAACAAAATGTACATTCAATGATTGATTCTTCAAAACATTGACAAGATAACCCTAGACCTTATTCTTTGCTAGTCACTACCCCTAGGCCCATAGCACCTTCTTGGACAACAATGCAATATGACAACCAATTTTTTTTCCAACATTTCATATGGCCTATGAATACAAAGACAAGCCCATGTATAACTTTCAAGGATACAACATAGTTTGATTGTAACATTCCACACTTGACCACATTTGATAACTTACAAAATTGTCCCCCTTGGGGTTAAGACACCACACAAACAAACCAATGTGAAATTAGTGTGTAACAGGTCTCCAAGACCATAGAAAATCCTCCAAAACCATTCAAACCTTGCACGAACCAAACCCTTGGGTTGTTGTTAATGAACATATCCATGTTGCCCTCTATTTGCCTATCCCACTATGAAATGAAAGGAACAATCATTAATAACTTTCAAAAAACAAATAATAAAGCCAATCATTTCAATGGGATTTAATATAACATAATTATATACTTTTCCTCCAATTTTCATCAAGATCCAACAATGGAAAAGAATGTTATAGCATTTTTTTCAAAATTGGGAACCCTAGTTAGGGTTCAAACCTGTCATCACAAAAATGGTCATAACTTATTCAAATCTCCATGAAAATGATAAAAAAAAAAAATCATTGAGAGCTAGAAAAATATATTCATCCATTCCAATTGGTTTCATCCTAATATTTTACCATACATGGCCGTACTATCACGTTTTCAAACTAGAAATTTTGGAAAACATTGTTAGAATAGGGAGACCTTCACCAAAATGGCCATATCTCACACAAACCTCAATGAAATTTAATGAAACAAAAGGAATTGTAAAATAGAAACAAATATATTTCCATCCATCTATTACGTTCCTTGATATGAGGTCGTACCAAGTCATACAATGCATAAATTCAGCCTGAAAACAATGTAAGACTCAAAAAATGGACACAAAATTAAGGTTTTCATTCATCAAACTCCCAAATTTCACCTCTCCAAGCTTGAAATAAAGTTTGGAGGGTGTTTATATACATTTACAATCCATTAAAACTTTTTTTCACCCATTCTTGATTAGGTTTCTTAATAAAACACCTAATGACACTTGTTGACAATGCTGCTTGACAACATTTTAGCAACTTTTACAACTTTTAACCAAAAGACCCTAAACACACCAAAATGTATCTAAATGATCCCAAATGGTCATGTATGACCTTATTTTACTCCAAAAACACCATATCAACCTATAACCAATACATAACAAGCATTCTTGCTATGGGGCTCCTGATGCCCCTACATCACCAAGCCTTCCAAATTGATTGAAAGGGAGGTGAGGCTTTAACAAAGAAAAAAGATACATGAAGGATTTTATCTAACCAATCCACAACCTACCATTTTTATTTAATTTAGGCAAGGTAAATTTTTTTCCATAAAATAATTTTCCAAGGTTCATCACCTTTGATAGCTCTAACAATCTATTTAGTTGCTAAACATATCTCTTACTTTTTTGGGTCTATTAACCCCAAGCCTCCTTTAAATTTGGGTTTAATGGAGTGATCCAAAAATTTGGTGATAAAATCAATATTACCATCCAATTTAGTCCATAAGAACCATAAAATATGTTTACTTAGTCCTCGCAGTGTTTATTGGAAGGCATCCAACATGATGAGTAGTAAACATGAGTGACCAAGAAAATCTTATCAACAACTTGGATTCTACTAGCTAAAGAAATGAACTTTTTCCCCTTGTCAAAAAGTTTAGTTTTGACTCTATTAAGATACTAGCTCCACATATTAGAGAGAGGAACCCCAAAACCAAATGGTATTCCAAGATATCTCATAATTTCCCCATGTTTAATTTGTTTCCATTTTTGAGGTATCCAATGAGGGATAGGCCCAACTTGAATCATCAAAAATTATGTTTTATCATGATCAATCTTAGATCCAAAAAAAACACAATGCAATTCCAAAATATCTATCGTGTTGGAGATATGTTTTTTAGATTTTCTTAAAAATAATTAGTTGTCATCAACATAATGAGAGTTAATAACATCATCATTTAAAGGGATGGATATTCCTAAAATGATCTTCATTTTGGAATCACTTTGAAGCATATAACCCATAACATCAACTATAAGCACATAGATATATGGAGCTAAGGGTCATCCTTGTCAAATGGATCTATGTAGAGGGAAGGGCTCAATCATCATATTATTAATAATAATCCAAGCATTAGCATCTTGAAACAACATTTGAACATAAGCTTGAGTTTTAGGACTAGACCCCAACCATTGAAACATACTAAGGATAAAATTCCACCAAATCCTATCATAAGCCTTATCAAAATCAAGTTTGATAAGAATATAATTTTTATTAGTTTGTTGGGCCCATTCACAAGTTTCCCAGGCCAAAATCAGATTTTTAAGAATATATTTTCCAGTAATAAAACCTTTTTGTTTAGCTCAAACAATTCCTTGTAACATAAGTTTAACCCAAATAGCAAGGGATTTTTCTATTATTTTATAGGATGTGTTAAGAAGCATGATGGGATGCTAACCAAAGATAGTATCCTCCTTTTTTTTACTTTGGGAATAAGCTTGATTATGCCACCATTAATTTTCAAACCTAAAAATTCTTTCTCAAATGCCTCTAAATATAAGAAATAAAAATATTCCTTAATGTGTTGCCACATAACTCGATAAAATTCAATAGGGAGTCCATCACTTCCCAAACTCTTATAAAGGGCCATAGAAAAAGAGAATTTTCCAACTCTTCTAGAGGAAGAGTTCTATAAAGATATTGGTTATAATAAGCATCTATTCAGTTAGGAATATAACCTCGTACCATATCCTCAAGGGCATTTTTAATATCCTTCCATTGATCATATTTGAAAATAGCTTCATAAAGTTGTTTAAATAAATTAATATTTCAACAAGATCAGAATGAATAATATCAAATTCATCCCTTATAACATCAATTCTTTCTTTTTCGGTGTTTGTAATTGAGATAATTAAAAAAATATTTAGTGCCCTTGTTGCCTTCTTTTATCCAAATTAACCTAGATCTAACTTTAGCCCCCTGACCATTGTAATTACCAATTTTGCAAAGGTGAGCTTTAGTAGCAGCAATGGAATTTTGCAAAGTAATATTGGTGGGATCAACATTGAGAAGTTTTTTGGCATAAGCAAGTTTCCCTTGGAGAGATTTTTCCTTACATTTTCATTGCCAAGCCATTTGTTTTCCAAAATAGCGAAGGAAATTAGTGTATTGAGTAATGGAAACACACCATAGATCAATCGAAAAATCTCCTTCACTAGGCTTAGGTAAAGAGTTCCAAATACCCTCTAGGGAAGCCAAGCAAATGAGATTTTTTAAATGAGAAACATTAAGCTTAAATATGAGAGAATTGTCAATAATTGAATTTTGGGCTATGCAAATGTTGCAAACAATGGGATAATGATCAGAAAGGGTAGAAGACTGATCCTCCTAAACATATAACCCCAACGGATCATGGACCAAAGAAAGTTTGGGAGAAACATAAAATCTATCCAATCTACTTAATTTTCTATCTCCTCCCATTCTACAGTTGGACCACGTATACCAATTTTTAGAATGGTTATCAATTTTATCATGAATAGGGTCAACCAACCTTAAGGAATTGCGATAAAACAACCAACTATCATATTCATCTCTACTAAGATTTATCAATTTATTCCAGCTACGATCTTGAGGTTGTTCTACCATGTTAAAGTCATCGCCTAATATCCAATATGTATTGGGTAAATTATTATCCATCCAATCCCAAAGTTGGATGTGATCTTTCGAGATGTTAGAAGAATATATAGAATGAAATCCAATGAGTTGACCATTGATGATGGTAAGAACCTAAACACAACTATGGGAGGGGTCTTCACCCTTATCAATAACAAAATTTGAGACCCATGATGAAATCCTGATAACAACACTGCATTTTCCATTCAGATGGGATGTATGTAAAAAAGAGACATCTTTCCAAACATTGCATAAGGAAGCCTCAAGCCTAGTGCTACTAAGTTTGACTTCTTGAAGAAATAAAACATCAAATTTCCATTTTGTAACTAACTCCTTAACTTTATATTATGATGAGGGAGAGAGTTACCTCTAACATTCCATGAACAAAGTTTCAAATTCATGATGAAAATTAGAAGAATCATCACCTTGAGCTAGCACATTGAAATTATTTAAAGAATAATCTCTTGTTCCTTGCATTGACGATATTTGGAGGAAAAAGGAGATTTGGATATATGACGAGAATGAGAGGAATCACTAGAATGTGTTTGGAGAGAGGAGTGATGAGGGGAGAGGAATGATGGGAGGGACACAAAGATTTGTGAGAAGCTAGATTAGGAGAAGAGGGAGAAGATGGGGAAGTGATTTCACAAGGTGAACATCGAGAAATGGGAATAGGGAAAAGGATTGGTGGTTCTTTTCTCTTTCGTACCAATCTCCATCCATCAAGTCTTTGTAAGAAGAGGAGATTCACTAGAAAAATCAGAAGAAATACAAGGATTGGGAGAGAAAGGGGTTGTGTTATCAA
This sequence comes from Sequoia sempervirens, assembly GCA_007258455.2. Taxonomy (NCBI): domain Eukaryota; kingdom Viridiplantae; phylum Streptophyta; class Pinopsida; order Cupressales; family Cupressaceae; genus Sequoia; species Sequoia sempervirens. The sequence goes on from VDFB02075321.1 coordinate 66,811,400, forward strand.
TAACAAGTGTTGAACAAGGGAGGGGCCAATTGGTAGGAGAGATCTGAGGTGGCTAAACCAGTTTGCTCCTTATGATAGGATAGTCACAAATCAGATGGCCTTCCTTTCAACAATAGAAACAAGTATTTGGTTTATTCATATACATTATAAGCTAGTCTAATTCAAAAATTACACCAATAATTTTAATGTTTTTTAGGTAATGGATAATTCAGGTCAACTTCCACACAGGCTCTTGGATGGACCCTTAAACTTGAAAAATTATCAGAATTATGCTTACACCAAATAAACTTTCCTAATTGAGCTACACTATCTTTTATGAAGGGTATAAATGCTAATTTAAGGAAAGGAAACTCCACCCACATAGGATAACATGAATGGGAATTCCCTTCAAGGTGAAAGTTAAAACTCAATGTTTGTAGGTAGTGAATTTGTCCACAAATTTAGCTTGTGCCATATTGTAAAATGACCTGAGCATGGTCTGTTGATTTAAACATGCAAGAAATATATCCTTTTCCAAGGCCTCTTAGGGATTCTATCTCCCAACCCTAATTTTCCTAGTTTAAACAAGCCCATTTGTAAAATTTTGCTTCAACAGGGATGCCTTTAATAAAAACAAGATAACAGTTCTATTTTGACATTCAACAATAAATTTAGATGTCATCAAGAAGATGTATTTCTAAAGTTTTACCCCATTTGGTATCCTACTATTCTTCTAGAAGCGATTCATCCATTTCTTTGTCCATTCTTGCATCCTCAATAATGTTTCCTTTACTCATTCTTTCTTTTGCATTCACACTTCCTTATGGTATCATTTCATTATCCTCCTGAATGTATTCCTTTTCCTCTATGATATCATTGTTATTTCCCCCAACTTGCTTGGTCATCATTTTGAGGTGCATATAAGCTTCAATCAGAGAAGTCAATTAGGGTTTCTAGGTGTGAAGAACTTTCTATCTCCAAATGGAAATATCAACTCTTCCCATGTCATCAGTTTTGCTTAGCAACAATGGTTAGGGTTTCTATGTTCACACCTTGCAAAATTCATTTGCTTCATTCCTAATGCTCTAAGTATTTATTCTACATAACCCTTTGTATTTTAATTTCCAAGAAGAAATTGAATAATAGGTAAATATATATTTGTGTCGTTCAAATCAACATTTTGTAATTTATACTGCAAAAATATAATGATCATATTCAATAATAGTGTATATATATTAGTTTTGTTCTAAAATAGTTTCATGTATACCTTTTTTTGCAGAAAACGTATATAGATATTAATATAACACAATATATATTTATATATATATAGGTGTATTAAAAAAAGTAAGTGGGGCATGAGCCCGTGGTGCATTGGATGAGTGGTGGTGGTGTTGTTGTGATCACCAGGGTTCAAGTCTTTGGACTTGAATCGTAGCATTGTTGCTACTATTGTTGGTGTTGGAGAGGAACCAACAAGAATACACCCTAGATGAAGAGGAGGAAAGCTCATGAAAATGACTAATAATGAATACACCCCTAATGAAGTGGAAGGATCTCATCATTGTACCAGCTTGTGAAAAGCACCAGCATTGAATACACCCCTAATGAAGAGGAAGGAGCTCACCATTGTACCAGACATTAGTGTCTGGGGCCCACTCCCTTGTTGGGTTGGTGTGGTCAAGGGATTTGTTCCCCTGTTAGTCTACTGAGCTCATGGGAGTAGTGGTTGTTGTGCATCCATGCCAGGACAAGGTCCCCGTCTATGGCCTCACTAGTTCATAGCTCCAATCAAAAGCACTTAGTTCTGGCTGAGAATTACGAATAGAAATAAAGTAAGTGATAAATAATTTTATTTTCTAGCCACTCTTGGGCATCACCATGGCCATTCCTTTTTCCTAGAACATAGCAAATGAAATGACAAAAAAAAGGGAAAACTAGATCTGTAGCCGAGAGAATTTAAAAAAAAAAGAGAAAGTAAATGGTTTGAGGGATTTGTTGCCAACTAGTCATCCTTCTTATGTTGCATTGCCAGGAAATTTTGTGTAAGCACCTTAGAAAGGGGTCGATTGGGGATTTGTTTTGTGGCAAGTGTGTTTGGAGAGAAAAAAAGAATAAGGTGTTGAAGATAAGGGGAAATGCCTAGGGTTAGGGTTTTTGGGGTATGACAATGTATGCAATTTCATTGTCATTTACATTTTCCCTTTAAAATATAGCATATTGATACACTATAATCTCAAGTGTATCTTAACACTAAAATAAATAATAAAAATAATTAAATAGGCTTATAATCATTTCACTATAAATTAGGAAGTATAATATTAATGTTAAACATTTAAAATTATATTCGTTAGTTATTTATGGAATTAAGATTCTAGTGAGATTTTATTTTGTCTAAATCATCAAGTGACTTAAAATGGATATGATGGTTCATTTTAATTATAGGTAGTAGATTTAAAAATTAAACATTAATATATTTTATTTAAAGGTTATATTTTTTTTTTTCAAGGGGTAAACACTTTTGAACCAGAGCTATGAACCAAAATACAACTTGTAAGTGTAGAATAAGTAAATAAGTAATAACAGCTAAAGACACTTCTTAATGAAACATTATATCAAGATTTAACATGAATTAAACTAATTTAAAGCACATAAAACTTGAAAGCGTCTCATTGTTTCCTATCTCCAAAGATTTATCAAATCACAGAGGGCTCTCAGATTTGGTAAGCACTGTGACTATTAAAAATGCCTATCTAGAGAATGGAATGATGATAAATGCAATGATCTACTTCCAAATAGTGAAAGCTAGATGATATGATGCTACTGTAATCTATTCTGACATGAAACTTGATGGAGGAAGCTACAGTAAAACTAAGATGTAGCTATGATATGGATTCGATTGATGCTATGATTGCTATGATGCTAAGATGCTATTGCTATTGCCATGATTGCTTGATTGTTATTCCTGTAGAGTAAGTTTGCACAAAGTTGAGATTTCTTGGATCCATTCTTTGCTTCAGAAGGCTGTATTTGTAGATTTACGACATCACATTTACACAAGGGTAGCACAACAAAGGCTTGGATTCAATATGGAGAATTAAGTGGTGAGAGATTGAGAAGCTTGAGCTGATCATGGGAATGGTTTCTCCCAATGAAAACACTAGGCAAGATGATAGGAAGAATCAAAGGAAGGAAATTGAGGAGGATTGCTTGCAAGTTTGTCTCTGAAGCTTTACTATGAATGCCAGATAAATTAATTAAAAAATATAATTTTATTGGTGAGTGAATAGAGGAATATTGCTTTATGCCTTAATTTGAATATTTTATGATTGATTCAAATTTAGCAAAGTAAGAAGATATTTAATTAAATAAAATAAATATTTGATATTTTCTTATTTAATAAAAAGGGATATGATAATTAAATAATACTTTAGGATATCTTTATTTAATTAAGAGGAAAATAATATAAGAATTAAAAGTGAACTCAATATAAATAAATATTTCTATTTATTTAATAGTAGATGAAATAAAGGTTAATTAATCAAATAATTTATATTTAATTAACTATATTCTTTAGATCATTTTTAGGTGTATACATTTTTCCCCTCTTTGAAGTCATGCGTTTACGTATTGCTTCAAAGAAAATTTTGCTCTTGCAGCTAGTATTGACAAAAAAATTTGAGTATGCCCTAGAGTTTCCCCATACATTGATTTTAGCTGATGATGGATATATGCCCCCCTGGGAGATAAATTAATGAATTTTTTATTTTTTGGAATTTTTCAAATTTTTATGATTTTTTGATGATTTGATGTAGATTTGATGTTGAAATAATTTATCTCCTGATATAGAATTTAGTATATTTCTCTTGGATGAATTTGAATTAATCTCTCTTAAAAGAAATTAATGAATCCCATAAAAATACCCCACCAAAAATAACCATAAAAAGTCAAAAGGGTCTTTTTCAAACTCATTTGTGCATTTGAGTTTTCAAATTTTTGAGAGAGAGCTATTTGACCAACTTGGAGCAAGATGAAAATCCCATATCACTCTCATCGGTTCGAGCGCGTGTGATGACACAATCGCCCAGCCGCCTACGGACCTCCGGTATGTACCCTTGACTTCCCTCATTTTTTGTGCATTTTTTATTTTTTGTGCTTTTTCAGATTTGTAAAAATTTTCTTCCTTTAAGCACTTTCGCATTTCGTTGTAGCGCTTAGGACTGTTTTTTTAGTGCTTAGAAAACTTTAGCACTTTGGTTATTTGTTTTAGCGCTTCCAAAGTTTTAGCACTTAGGATAGAAACTTTAGCGCCTTGACCCTTTGTTTTAGCGCTTTGATTAGTTTAGCACTTTGATCTGAAGTTTTAGCGCATTGACTTAATAGAATAACGCTTATTATGAAATGGCGCTTTGACCACCTATTTTACCACTTTTGACTGATGAAATGGCACATGTCATGATTTAGCATTTTGAATGCCTGTTTTAATGCATACAAATCAGATTAATAAAGTTTGGAAAATTTGTCCTTGATTTTGTAAATTTTTTATCGTGTCAGCCATTGGTTTGATGTGATTGATGATCCTGATCAAGTAGATGATGTTCGACCTCATGATAGGAAAGGTTTAATGTTTGATTGATGATAACTATCCTCATGATAGGTGAGGAATAATTATAGTTTTATTGATGTACCTCATGATAGGCGAGGTTGATTTGATGCATTGATAATTGACCTCATGGTAGGCAAGGTACAATTTTAAGATTGATGATTTACCTCATGATAGGTGAGGTTCAATGATGCTTGCTCACGAGATTTGATTAAAATTATCACCAAGAGCTGATTAGATTTGATAGTATAATTGATGTGTGATGATTGACAAGGAATACTGACTTTGATCATTTTATGATGATAGGAGGCTTTGACGAACCTCCAGGTTTGAGAGTGTTTCCCATGGAAATTTGATATGATACCACAGTTGGCCTAGCCTGAGACAACTATTATTACACATGGATTGTATTCTCTATTATTCATGCCCCAAATTAGGATTAATTAGGGTATCCTGACAGCTTTAGCTGAGAGGTGGCATAGTGAGCACAACACCTTCCACCTTCCTACCGGTGAGATGACAGTCACCCTTGAGGATGTCTGTCAGATTCTGCGGATTCCCATTGTTGGAGAGGTGGTTGTTTATGATTCTACAAAGCAGGGTGGGACTGATGCTCTCTGTAAAGTGTTTCAGGATGATCAAATTTTTGGATATTGGATTCCATGGCGTGAGATGGTGGATGCTTATGCTACCCTTCCTTCAGTTCTGGCCAGTTTCATTGGAGGGTTCCTTTGTCCTGATTGCAGGTCAAAGGGACTTTCTATTGGTTGGGGCCATGTGCTTGAGAGCATGATTGTTCATGAGATGAGATATGCTTGGGGAATGTGTATGCTTTCCCATTTGTATCATGATTTGCATTCGACAGTTTACCTTTGAGGTCAGAGTTTTTCATTTGGAGCTACATTACTACAGGTATGGGCGTGGGAGCACATAGTTGTCATGCATCTAGTGCTAGTGAGACATAGACCGGCTATGAGACCATATGTGTATAGATATGCAGGCCACCTTACTCAGTCCAGACTAGGTAAATTAGAGCACTGGAGGAGAGTGATTGATGATATAGAGTTCGTGACATGGCATCCCTACCTAGATTGTGAGCATTGGGATGAGGATGATATTCAAGTGACTTTTCTCTATCAATCGATGCTATTGATTGGTCAGACTCATTGGGTGTTAGAGATATTTTTGATCAGACAAGTGTATAGACAGTATGGTTTGGTTTAGGGTATGCCCCAGGGTGTTGCTCATTATGCCCATTGTCAATCAAATTCTACAGAGTGGGGGCCTGTTCTGTCATATGATGCTGCTATTCAGGAGTATTAGTCTTTGCAGCTATTAAAGTGGGATATTTGTCCATACATTATTGAGCTACCTGTGACAACAAATTATGTTGATTATCTAGCTTTTCATCCTTTCCAACGCATTACCATTCCTAATGAGCTTTCTCCACTATTTGCAAAGGCGGATGTTGTTGTGGTACATGGTCATAGGCAGAAGAGTGAGGAGGTTGGTGAGATTGAGGTGGAGGATGTTGATGTGGAGGAGGGTATTGGAGATGAGGAGGATGTCAGTGAGGAGGAGGGTAGTGCAGAGGAGGAGGGTAGTGGTGATGAGAGTAGTGGAGATGATTATGGTTTCGTTAGTGTAGATGATGCAGGTGGGTTGGTTCTTGCTTTAGATTTTCCTGAGCATACAATACCTTGTAAGAGGCAAGCAGTGGGAGATGTTATGTATAGATCAGTTGTAGATTGCGAGCCTTTAGGTGTAGTTAGAGATTGTGTAGGAGTATCTTGTTCAGGCTTAGGGTTTATTAGCATAGACTTAGGCTCAGATGCAGGCACAGGCTGAGTCACACGCAGAGGCTTTAGCATCAATGAAGGATCAATTGGCTATGGCGCAGTCACAGATTACAACATTTGAAAGCTGAGAGGGATACCACTAGGCAGATTGTAGGGGCAGCTCAGGCTCAGATTGTATCCTTGACAGCCAAGAGGGATGCCACCAAATTTATAGCAGAGGGTGCTCAAGCTATAGCTGAGAGATTACAGAGATTGGTAGATGGTACCTCTTTAGCATATTATATGTGAGAGGTTTCCCGTATTGGTGGGGAGGTGGAGTACTAAAGAGGGAAATATTATGATGCCATCCCCTCTGAGTAGAGAGTGAACTACAGGCAGTCCCGATTTGGCAGGACTCATTCTAGGACTGTTAGTGTGGGTGTGACATAGCCTCTCCAGAGAGATCCCAGATATCTTGGTGAATCTGGTGGTGGTAGAGGGACTAGTCCTGCGATGCTTGCACCGTTTGGAGCTAGAAACACTTTGTTTACATGATGTGATTCCTTTGTTGTATTTTGAGATGATGATGTACATTCTGATTACAACTATTTTTTGATGTTATCTCTCTTCATTTTAGACATCATTGTATACTTGACATTTATGATTTTTAGATTTATATGATATGCAGTGGATTTTTATCAATCTATGATTTTTTCTATATGATTTTATGATGGATGTATTTATTTTCTATGTTCTATATGTTGTATGATGATCCTTTTACTATGATGTTATGGATACAAATTATATCATGATGATGTATGATGTTCAATTAATGATGTGCATGATGATGATGTATGGATGCATATGATAATGTTCCTTTATGCATGATTATGAATATGACGTCCTAACTGATATATGATATGTGATGTAAATGGGATGTGTGTACATTTATTTTGTAAGCATATGATGTAATAAATGGATGAATATGATGTAATAAATGGATTATAATGATGTATGATATATGATATAATTAAATGGATGAAAAAAGTGATGTATGAAAAATGATATGTTTAAATGTACTATGATATATGATATAATAAATGGATGAAAGATGATGTATGATATAGATTTATTTTTGAGATTTTCTTATGCAGATTTATGTGGTATGAGAAAAAAAAATGATATGATCAATGGAAGATTTATTTGATTCAAATGAATGAATGATGAAATGATAATTAAATGCTTTCTAAAAATGATGATGCAACTACATGATCATGATGATGTTTTTGTTAATGTCAAGTAAACTCAATCTATTATAAGAAAATATAATCATTAATTTGAATCCTTCACGAGCTTTTGTAACAAACACTCTGTAGATGTAAAAACTATAATGAATGCAATCTAATGTTACCATGCAAATCTATATGCAAATATTGGCATTTTAATAGTACTTTTGTGCTTTGTATCATCATAGAGATTTAAAAATGTTGAAAGTGAGTACAAGCATAAATGGTATAATTTAGACCATAATGACCTAAGTACTACTTCCATGATTTTTTTGATATTGCAAGTGAACACAAGCATCTAGATATAATTAAACCGAGATGACCTGAGCATTTCTTGCGTAAAACAGACAAGAATTAACCACTTTCATATGTGAATTTGAATGTCATCCATGATACTTTGTAGAGCACTTCCCACGATAATTCACATAGTAATTATGATTAATTCATAGAAAGCAGACAAAGAAAATACCATTCTCCTTCCTTGCTTCTTTAGTTCAATACATCATTGAGTTGCTCCAAAGAAATGATAATAATGATCAAAGTACAACATATCCAACCTTTGCTTAAAGTATTTCAATCATTATTCAGATTAGATCATCCATCCTGATTTTATGATGTTTTTTTGTAATTTTTGAGATTTTTCAACCAAAGACCTAACCTAAAGACCTATCCTAGGGGCCTCGGGGGATGATCAAAGATTACCCTTGCCTATGTTATACACATAGAGACCATGTAGTTCAACTGACATAGTCTTTGTTTTTGACTTTTTGAGATTGAATTTTTGACTTGTTTTTGGATTTTTTGTTGTGATATGGATGTTCAATGTGTTTTCAATGGCGATTGATGTTCATTGTTGGGTTGTGTTTTTTAATTGTTGTTTTTATGTTAGTCATACTGCTATTTTTCCATTTGATTTAGCTCAATGTTTTATTACCCCCAGTGAGGTTGAGATGTTTCCCCCAAGCTAGGGCAAGACATGACCACTCATAATGATATGATAATGGATGTAAAATGTTGGTGGAAGTAACGACCATGAAATGTGTCCAATAGATGGAAAAGCTGGTTCAAATCACAAAGAGCACCTATTTCCAAGTTTTCATTATTTATTTTTATTGCGCTTTTTCAATCTCTTTTTTTCTATTTTTGTATTTTTCTGATTTTTTTTTTGTATTTTCCTATTACCAAGATGCCTGTTTACTAGTTTTTCATCAAGGTAACCATTTTTAGAAACTAATCCGTGCACTAGGTGATTCAGGTGTAGAACTTTCTGAGATGGATATTGTTGATAGGTTCATTGAATAGATCCCCTTTAGGTGTAGATAATTTATATGCTCCTGATCCATACACTACTATGCTAACAAAGGGACCTAGCCAATTAGGTTCAAATTTCCCTTTCTTTTCTCTATCCTGAAGATTTCTAGGGTTTTCCTTTAGGACCAAGTCTCCAACTTGAAAGACTCTAGGTTTTACCCTGTGATTATAGCTCCTTGACATTCTTTGTTGGTATACTTTCAAATGATTGACAACTTGTTGATGGTATTCATTCAGTAGTTCCAGTTCATGTAGTCTAGAGACTCTATAATCCTCATCTGTAATGATACCCTTCAGTGAGACTCAGAGTGATGGTATTTATACCTCAATGGGTAAGATGGCCTCTGATCCATATACCAAGGCATTTGGTGTTGCTCTAGTTGGTGTTTTGATGCTGGTTCTATAGGCCCATAGTGCAGGATTGAGTTGAACATGCCAATCATGTCCAACATCGTTAACTATTTTCTTTAGTATTTTTAGAATTGTCTTGTTTGAGGCCTCAACTTGGCCATTTCCCTAAGGATAGTACGATGTTGAGAAATGATGTTGGATATGAAATCTTTCACATAATTCCTGGACATCCTCGTTCTTAAAAGGCCTACCATTTTTTGTTACAATGGACTAAGGTACACCATACCAACAAATGAGGTAGTTGAGTATGAAAGACAAAATTTGCTTTCCAGTGACAGTTGTTAAAGGAACTGCTTCTATCCATTTTGTAAAGTCCTCTGTTGCTGTAATGATGAATTTGTGTCCATTGGATGAAGACAAATTTATTTTTCCTACCAATTCCAACCCCCACTGACAAAAGGGCCATGATGATGTGAAGGGTTACAACTCATGTGCTGGTGCATGGATTAGATTACCATGAATCTGACATTTCGAACACTTTTTAACAAATTGATAAGACTCCTTATCCATATTTGGCTAGTAATATCCCAAATGGAGGAGTTTCTTAGCTAGGGTCAGCCCACTTGAATGGATTCCACAAATACCTTCATGGACCTCACGTAAGGATTCTTTAGATTTGTGATGTTTTAGACACCGAAGAAGAGTACCATCTAGACCTCAAAGGTATAGGATGTCAATAATCAATGTATGTCATGTGGATTGGTGGATAAAGTTACGCTTTTGGTTTCTAGAAAGATCAGGAGGAAGGATATTATCTTTGAGGTAAGTATAGATCTCTTCATAGAGTGAGGTTTGAATATTGGTTATTTGGCATATGTCTGTGAATCAAGATTGTTGTAGGCAGGGTTAGATACTTGTTCCACCATAAACTCATAATGACCTTTCTTTTCTGGTAATTGCAAGAGGGAAGTAATTGTCACCATGGGATCCACAACTTTGTTCTCTGCTCTTGGTATTTGCTCAAACTTGATGTCAATGAAATAATTTTTAAGATCATCTATCATTTTCTTATATGGCATGATTTTTTCATGCTTAGTTTGATATTTGTCATTTACTTGATAGATGACAAGCTGTGAGTCCCATACACTTGTATTTCTATGATTTTCCATTCAATAGCCACTTTGATGCTGATAATCAATGCCTCATACTTAGCCACATTATTGGTACATGGAAACATTACTCTATAAGACCTTGGGATGGTGTGTCCCTGAGGTATAAAAAATAGTATTCCCACACCAGACCCCCTTTGTGTGTATGATCCATAAAAATAGAGGCTCCATTGTTGTATTGTAATATTCAGAATGTCCACATCTGGAAATTCAATGTGCATTGGATGATGATCCTATAATGGAGCTTCAGCTAATTGGTCTGTTATTACCTGTCCCTTTATGGCTCTCCTATCGACATACTGGATGTCAAACTCACTTAGGATCATGACCCATTTTGCTAGTCTCCCTGTTAGAGAAGCTTTGCTGAGTAGATATTTTAATGGGTCTATTTTGGCTATGAGCCTAACTGTATGTGTCAACATGTACTATCGTAACTGCTATGTTGCAAATACCACTTCCAAACAAGCTTTCTCTATGAATGTGTAGTTTATTTCATATCCATTGAGAGTCTTGCTAATATAGTAAATATCATGTTCTTTTCCTTCAGAATCCTCTTGTGCCAATCGAGCTACTAAAGAAATGTCAGTCGTTGCAATATATAGTAACAATGGTCTCTTTGCTGCAGGTGGCATGAGTATTAGAGGTGACATCAAATATTGCTTTATCTAGTTAAAATTTGTTTCACATTGATGATCCCATTTGAATGAAACATTCTTATGAAGTAGATGATTAAATGGGTGGCTTTTGTCCACTAGTTGGGAGATAAATCTCTTGGTGGATTGTAACCTACCTTGTAGAGACCATAATTGATTGATGTTCTTAGGTGGTGGCATCTCCATTATTGCTTTGACCTTAGCCAAATCCACTTCAATACCATTTTTTAATACTATGTAACCAAGGAGTTTTGCTGATGTTACCTCAAACAGACATTTCTTTGGATTCAATCTAACATTGAACTTTTCCAGTCTAGTAAATATTTTTTTGAGGATCTCCAGATGTCGTTCTCTAGTGTATTATTTTGCTAAGATGTCATCCACATAATCTTCCATGAAAGTATGCATCATGTCATGGAAAATAATGGTCATTGCTTGTTGATATGTTGCGCCTGCATTTTTCAACCCAAAGGGCATGACATTCCGACAGAATGTACCCCAAGGACAGGCACGAATGTTGTCTTTTCCTGATCTTCAAGTGCTATTTTTATTTGGTTATACCCTAAGAATCCATCCATTAAAGACAACATGGCATGTCCTGTTATTAAATCGACAATGATGTCAATGTTGTGTAATGGAAAATCATCCTTTGGGCATGCCTTGTTTAGATCTATGAAATTTTTGCATATTTTGATGATATTATAAAGTTTAGATACATGCACAATATTTGAAATCCATTCTGCATAATCGATGGACTGGATAAATCCTGCATCCAACAATTTCTTCAGCTCAGCTTTAACCATCAGGGCAATGTGGGTATGCATTTTTTCTTAATTTTTGCTTGACTAGTTGGATTCCCTTTGGTAGAGACAGATGATGCATCAAGAGATCTAGATCCAATCCTGGCATGTCTGAATAAGACCAAGAAAAATTGATATGTCACTCTTCAAAGAATTTGGTGAATGCGCGCTTCTCCTGTTTTGTCATAGATGCTGCCAAATGTAAAATCTTTTCCTTTTCAATTGTTCCTAGATTTATAGACTATGTTGGTTCTACCAGTACTGATGATTTGTCATGGTAATGCTCTGGAAGGGTGTCAAATCTTCCATTATTAGTGCCTTAGAAAGGTTTTCACTATTAGATACATTCTTTATTTTTTCTTTTCAAGATCTAAAGCTGCCTCAGAAAGGTTTTCACCATTAGATCTATTTTTCCTGTTGTCATTTTTGCAATTGGAAGATTTGGCACCCTCCTATTTTGAAGTATCGTTATGACTGTTATGGATAGAACTTGTATAGGTTTGTCACTGCAAAGATAGTTTATGATGGCATCATCATTTGGAAAGACTGATATGTGAATAGGTTCGGTGGGTTCCCAGTCAATAATTTTGGGATGCCTCAAGGGTAATAAGTCATCAGGTTGAATAAGGTCAACAAATGTAAGTGTTTTGATGGCCAAGTGGTCAAAGTTGTCAATAGGAAGGTCGAGGTCTATGGTAGTACTCACCTCCAAGTTGTCTGTCTCACTCGATGTTTGTTCGTCCTCACTTGAATCATCAATATTTGTTGATCCCATTACAAATTGTCTATTTCCTGAACTTTGTACTTCCGCTTGTATGGGTGTATATGCTTGGATTACATCATTTTGTTTGTCAGTGTATGATGTTGTAGATAAATGATCCCATTCATATTCATTGGAATCTATTTCAGAGCCGTCCCTCATAAAGTAGAATCCTTTCTACCACTTTTTGAGTTACTTCTTCTTTGGATTCCCTTGTGTATCCTAATCATATTTTGTCCTTAGGCTGAAGTGTTAGTGGTTGAATAGGTTCTATAATACCATCTTTTCTCTTTCCAATTGGTCCTTGCCCTTCATAGCACATTTTCTCTAAGATAGGCTTTCCTTTCCCATACTGATATGTTTGTATGTTGATATTTGTTGATGTTGAGGCTTGTTCATCTTTATATAGCCAATGAAGAATGACTTTGTCTTCTGATTCATCTTCTAGGGTACCTACTTTTACAAACCTTTCATCTAGAACTATAATGGGTTGTGATGATTGGCGTGTGTTTGTCATGGGATGTCCATATGATTTCAGAGATGGGAGAAATTGTGAAAGAAAAAAAGATTGCTCAATGGTATATTCTCCCAAACCCTTTTCCTTTAATTGGATTTTGTCTGTAAATTGTTGTGATAAAGTGTTCAGGGGACCTTCATTATTTTATATGGTTGAGTCAGTAACAATTGTTTCCTTTGTCTGGTCTTTCTTCTCAACCCATTTGGATATAAAATTGAGTTTCTTTTCACCACTAGATAAAGTAGATGTGCTAGCTTCTCTATTGTGGGTTACTAGAGTGTCTTGATTTGCCTTAAGCATGTTGCAAGTCTAGGGACTATTGTTGTCTGCTAAAATTGTGACCTCTTGCCCATTGATAGGAAATTTCAAACATTGATGATATGTCGAAGGTACTGCTTGCATCTCATGGATCCATGGACGTCCCAAGAGTATGTTATATGTTAGTTCCTTATCTAGCACTTGGACAACAATATTTTTGACAATCGGTCCCACTTGAATTGGTAGCACAATCAACCCCTTGGAAGACCTTTCCTCTTCATCATATGCTTTTATTGTTATCTTTCTTCTGGCATCAATGGAATTTTTTGAATAGCATAGTGCATGAATTAGTTTTAAAGTACAAATATTTAATCCAGCTCCTCCATTTATTAATACATGCTTGACATGGTGTTTATGGATTAGAAACTCTATATGCAAGATTCTATTGTGTGGGTGATTTAGTGACACATCATCTTGTTCAGAGAATGACAAACAATGAGCTGTGGTCAAATGTCACACCATAGCTTGAAATTGATAGACATGCAAATTATTGGGTACCATAGTAGCACTACTAAATTTGACTCCATTTTCTGATGAACGTTCGTCAGTCATTTGACAAATATTTGTCAGAAAAGTGACAAAATGACGAAAACAATTTTGTCGCTATTTTTTCATCAATATTTCAATGACGCATTAAATGTCAAAATAACGGCACAGATTTGTCAGTCGTCGACATCATAAAATGACTCAAATGTTCATCAGAATATCGACGAAAACTTCATGTATCCACCAACGAATTACAACCAAAATGCAATTGCAATGGCTCTTCTGAAACATCGAAACAACACCAGAAGTTCGTCACCATTTCGACGAAATGGGCAAGGAGTTACGACGAAGCCTTCGTCGCAGCTAAGCAACTTCGTCAGACCTTTTATGTGATTCATCGGTGGCTTTCATCAAAATTGCGACAAAATGGGAAAGGAGTTACGATGAAGCCTTCATCGCAGCTAAGCAACTTAGTCAGACCTTTTCCGTGATTTTTTGATGGCATTCATCGAAATTGCGATGAAATGGGCAAGGAGTTATGATGAAGCCTTTGTCGCAGCTAAGCAACTTCATTGGACCTTTTCTATGATTCATAGGTGGCTTTCACCGAAATTGTGATGAAATGGGAAAGGAGTTATGATGAAGCCTTCGTCACAGCTATAGCAACTTCGTCGAACCTTTTCAGTGATTCGTCGGTGGTTTTCGTCAAAATTTTGACAAAACAATGCAATTTTTTTTTTTTTAAATATTCATTGAAATGTACCATTGCAGAGACTCTTGGTGATGACCACCGAAGCCAACCCATCGGTGAGAGATCAATCATCAACACAGGATAGAAAACTCACTCCAATAGCCCATGTCTTGCCGATGACTTCCATCGGCAAGACAGATCCAATGTCACACCGATCTAACCTCTTCAGGAGTTTTGAACACTGCTGGTTAGCAGCAAGACATTCTGAGGGTCTCGCCGATTAAACAAGTGTCTAAGAACAAATAAAAAAATTGAACCTATTAATTTTCTTATTTTGGGGTTGTTTAAATCATAAAATAGATACCATCTTCTTGTGTATAATGTACTTATATTCAGATTTGAATTCGAGACCAATTGTCATTGTACATTCCATTTTACTTGCACAGAGTATTCTATAAGCAATATATTGATAATGCCAAATGATTTATGGTCTTGTACAACTCTACCTATCATCACAGTTCTATTGTTCCCCTCGAGAGAATCGTGCAAAGACAATTTTACAATACCAAGTCAAATAATATGAAAAAGACTTACTTCCATACAAATTAAATGATTATTCTCACAATGGCAATTGTCTAATTACAAAAAAAATTCCATGAAAGGTTATCCATGCTTCATAAGAGATGATTGATCATACATACAAACTACAAGATGCATATAAAAATCATTACACTTGAGAACAACCAAGGGCTAACAAGGGAAGGAGTTAAGAAACGTCTGGATTGAAGAGAAAATGTGTAGGGAAAATGTTGAGTAGTGTCAAGAGAACAGAGCTTGTAGAACATATTCTTGACCTAATCAAGCTCTTGAAAAAATTAAACAAAATTAAGATACTAACACATACATGAGACATGTAATGAACTTCCAATTTCTATTATCTTTTTCATTAATGCAGAGGTAGGTAAAGGAGAAATAATTATAATTGTAACACTATTCATAGTCGATGAAATTATGTTACGTAATGTGTTGATGGACCTCGATTTTTTATCATTATCGCATACATCTAATACCATATTTTAATCCAGGGGGTTCAACTATCACCAGTTTAAATAAAGTATGATTAACCATTTAAAAGTACTATAAAAATAGGTAAGACTTTTACTTGAGAAAGATTGGGTACACTTGTAGGATTAAAGTTCTCGCAATCATCAGGATTTATTGACACATAGACACAACCTGCAACATATGAAGTAATGGATGACTACAAGTTAGTGAAATGGTCCTTAATATGTGAGTGGTTTGTAAATTGATTGGTAGAAAATAAGTTTACAAACAAATCTACATGAAAAATTATGAGGACAATCTACTATAATCATCAAAATAGATGAAAGTGCAAAGGAAAGAGTTGAGCTACATTTGTAGAGCCTAAAAAAACACATGCAAGAAACATAAAGAAAAGAACAAACCAGTTTTTGGATGAATACAAATGGTGCCTTGACTAAGAGTGATTCATATGCTTTCACACCTGACAAGACATTAAGAAGATTTTAGTCTTCCTTTGTGAAATTAACTACTTATAAAAAACCCATAAACCAATATTATATACCTCCATGTCTAGCCGAGGGTAGGTATAAGAGAAAAAAATTCCTCAATGCAATGCCAAAAAATATCAATATGTGTGTAGGTTTGTATTACTCACAATATCATTTCACTGCCTAAGGAAAATACCAAAGTGATGTTTTAAATTTCAATCTTCACATAGGCTCCCTTATTGCTACACATGCATATACAAGCATTATTCGAGCTCTAAACTATTCAAATATTAAGGATTTAATTAGCTATAAGATGGAAAGTTATTGTTTAGACATAATCCATCATCTTTTACATATCTTTATTCACTCCTAGCACTTTAGATAAATTTGTGTAAATGAGACAGAAATGTGAATCTTTTATGACAAAGAAAATTCTTAAAGGGAGGGGGGAGAGAGAAAAGGGTAGGGGGAAAGAGAATGATTGAATGTATAGAAAAGTATAACATTTTGATCATTATAACACTTAAACGAATCTTAAGTTTGAAGCATTAATATAGAATTTTACAACATTTATGATCAAGAATGAATGTAAGTAGAGAAAAATTTTGCATACACCCATTAGATGAATTACAAAATTTAATGGCTAAGTCAAAGCCTCCATCAACAACAAGATCCAGATATATGTGTATATATCTCAAATCAAGCCTCCTAAACCCTTGAACATCCAATTTTCCACTAACTTATTTATGCGCAAAGTCAAATTTTAGAGTTATGTCACCACTAAAACAAAGAAGCAGAGCTTTGAGCTAAATCCACACAACTACAATGTGGTATTCATACCTGACCATACAAAACAAACTAAACTTCGGAACATTGGAATGGAAACAACTTCAAATTATGATGTAGAGCATGGATTCAGGGTATAAAGAATCATTTTTTTGCCACCATAGTGAAAAGTTAGCACTTTCTTTCATCTTTGCATATTGGTTTGATGCTTCAAATGGTGCATTTCTTATATTGAAAAGTGCATTAACTTATTGAGCTTCTCTTTGTTTCGAGAATAGTTTAATATTCTCTACTTAACAGGGCCAACCATGTGACAGTGGAAGCTCATTTGGCCCCTCCCCCCCACTCCCCTCACATCACTCTCAATTCCCCATACCCAATCATATAACATTAATCATTCATTCATCCATTACTAATGTATAACATTAATTCATTAACATATAACAGTCATTAATTAACATATTCACATTCATTCATTAACATATAACATTCATTAATTAACATATTCACATTCTTAACATATAATATTCATTCTTTCAGTTTTTACATATTATCAAAAATATGGTTGTCATGATATGATTACAATCACTTTTTTTATTTTTTCTTTTTTAAAGCTACAAAAATATGAAGTGGAGTATCGTTTTCTAAATCATCCGTCCCCCCTTTAGTTGTTCTGCCCTCTGCTCGTGATCTTAATGTATGCCTAGTCATTTGCTCATGACATGGACGCCGCTGCAAGGGGGGTCTGCTGCAATAACAAAGAAATGTTAAACTGATATGTTTTATTATTATTGTTACAAATATTTCATTAATTAAAAGAACATTAGATTGGTTCTCTTTATTTGATGGGTCCACATCATGTTCCTGAACTTTTGTTATAGACTCATGCTCAACATGCTGAACACCCTCTAAATCCTGATATGCAGTTGAAACACGAAAGGTTACATTAATTAATACATGAATTGAAATTAAATATGTTTAAGAGAACATTAGAGTGGTCCTCTTTACTTGATGGGGCCACATCATGTTCTTGATCTTCTCTGGCTTGATCATGCTCAACATGTTGATCACGCTCTACATGCTCTAAAGTTGAAACACGAAAGGTTACATTAATTAATACACCAATTATAATTAAATATGTTTAAAAGAGCTTTAGAGTGGTCCTCTTTACCTGATGGGGCCACATCATGTTCCTGATCTTCTCTAGCCTGATCATGCTCAACATGTTGATCATGCTCTACATGCTCTAAAGTACCGGGATGCACACCATGACCTTCATTTGCAGGTTGTGCTCCACCCTCACCAAGCTGCATTCCAATGTCATGTGCAGTATTATCATTGCTTGAATGTTTAAAACAAATAGTTATGTAATTAATTTATGGTGGAAATTAATATTGAATAGATTGCACAAGTATTCAATTTTAAATAAACTTTATTGAGTTTATTGACCTGTGTGTCGAATGCAGTGGAAGATTGTTTTTTCCTAGTCAAGACTCTTAGGCGTTCAGCCACGACTCCGTAGCCTTACTGGAAGGAAATCTTCAGGTCATCTTTTGTGGGAACTCTGTTGAATTCAGAGCCCTACATTTTTGCATAAGATCATCAATTTTGCTTCTATGGTGTGATAAAACTGAAATTGTTTTCAATTTATTATTTGGATACTATATTTCATTTATTGATACTTACAATTCATGCGACTAATTTCATATAACCACCAGAGCCAAGTTTGTGCTACCCGTGTTTTTCTAGTCTTTCCTTTGTTTCCTTCGATGTGTCGGGCAGCCTATGAAAAGTTTGAAATACGTTAGATTATGTAAAACAAAAGAGTAATCATTATATAATCACATTGTTGATAGTATCACATACCTTTCTTGGCCTGGTGGTGTCTTTCCTTTTTTCTTTTCAGCCTTCTCCTTTCCATCCGACACCAGGTCCTTCCACCCCCTCTCTAGAATCATGGGGGGATGCTCATACTTTTTGTTCTTCTCTAAATGTGACCTATATTAGTCCCTCACATACTTTAGATAGGTACCAGCTTTCTGAAGGACCTTAATTCGGTTGAATGTTTTATCACTGAAGAGCACAACTAAACAGTTAATGAGTTCATCTTTTAAATCTTGATTTTGGGCATTCCATCGTGCACGTATGGTGGGCCCGAAGAGCTCCAATGTAATATCACTTAGATGTTTATAAAAATCATCATTTCTTGCAAAATGATCATGGGATCAATAGTCTAAAAAGAGCAATCAATAAGTAAACTTCAATTGGATTATATATAATAATAATTAAAACATTTTAAAGTACTTGGGACCTTCTCTATCTTTATGGGAATGAAATCTTCGGTCACCACAAATGTGACTGGAAATGTTCCCATACTAGTAATACAGGAAGATCCAGGAAATGCTGCTAAAATATCACCAGTACTAGTGGCCTCTGCATCCCCAGGTACATTTCCTGATGCATGTTCTAGCATGTGTTCACTGCCAGAGGGTGCACTAACGGATGCCTGCATGGTATGTGTTGCTAACATTTCAGACAAAAATATAGGCACATATGATGGGGTCAGATGATGTGATGTATCTGTAGGAAGATTAGGATAGACACTTGTACCAACCCCTACTCCTCAGACAACACTTGCAGTACCCTAATCATGGCCAGGAGCAACATGAGGATGCAAAAAATCCTGTAAAAACAACACATATTTTAGTTCATGATATAAAAAAGTACAAAATATTAAACCATGAATGAAATTATGTTATAATTAAAGACCTCAGGACAGCTTACTTGCAAGTTTTGTGATCTCTCAGTCAATATTTTAACCCTCTCTCTTATCTCATCTGTTTGAGGCACTATGAATAACAACTTAAGGATTTCTTCATTTCATTTTTTTTGGGTCTTATCATATCGAGAGGGTTTGTTGAATAAGCAATGTCATCATCACATAATATTGATTGCACCTCCCTATGGATGCTCTCATCCACTGCTGGTGCCTTTCCCTGATCAGTTGACTGCAACAAGAATATTAAAAACATTATCAAAATTAACCCAATAAACTTATGAAAAAACCTAATCATAAAACACTTTGCTCGTATCTAATTTGTACAATTACAATGAGCTAAACTCCGCTTCTGCAGAAGCGCTGCGGAAGATAAATCACGCATCTATGCCTCCTCGGGTCGAAGCCTTCATACAATCAATGTCCCGCTGTGACGAAAATTAAATATAAAAAAACATTACGGAAATGAAACCAATAGACTTATGAAAAAAAACATAAGAATAAAATGGTATATTAGAGTTATTAATTGGAGGTTGGGTAAAATGGTACATAGTATGTATCACCCCCATAGTAACTGTGTTTGTAACTAAGTGATTCAAATTGTAATTGATTAGCAACTCTTCCCCTCAAGTAGCTATTGGATTTTATTGCATTACAATGAATACATGGTTTCCCTCAGACGCCCTTAAATATGCAATTGCTTATTTGTCAATTTGTAGGTCGTGGTAATCGCTTATGAACCCCGCATATTCTGCATATGCTTTTGGCCTTCACAATGTACATAGCCACTCCTTTATTTTGATCCTTATCTTTAGCTGTATATAATTTACGACAGCAGCATACCTATGCATACTTTGTGTATATTGAACTAGCTACATCCAATCTTTGTAACTATAACAGGGTCTGACAAACTCCATCAATTCAATAACTTTTTTGTAACAAACCTTTTTATTTCGGGCTCATGCAAAAGGTGGTCCAAAACCATGTAATGACGATGGTGCTATGTGATATATCCTCTTGTTGACACAAAAATTGGTGTTTATTGGAGGAAGTTCTTTGGGTACCCATTGTTTCCATAGATGTTTGTATCTTAAGGGCACCTCGACATCGCCTATGCTCTCATCATCATAAGAACATGACCCCCCTTCAGCAAGAAAAAATTCCATGCGTTTACAAAATTTTCTTCTAATCTTTTGACCTCTAGTTGATCTCCTTCTTTTAGACATACTACATGTCTCGCTTTCCTCTTCTCTTCCTGAATTTCCCTCGCTCGAGGAAGATAGATCTGACAAATACCTATTTGGTGGTACCTGCACTCATAAGGATGTTGGATGAAGTTCTTTCATGGTGATGTGATCCCAAGGTGACATTATGATTAATCTATCATTTCATCGCTAGAATTTCACAGGTTATAAGGTAATCAAGTCTTGATAGATTGCAAGTTATTTTTACTACCATCCAAATGTGTCCATCACAAATCAAATCTACTTAACTTTTTAACTCCCAAACTTTGTAACAAGTGTTAAATGTGACTATGGTCCACCAATTACACAACCAAGGCCTCAAATGTATTCTCAGAATTGTAATCAAAAGACTTTTTTCTCTCTCATTCAAGTAAATAAACTTGAAGGGAAACACCACCAAGTGGTTTATTGACACCTCATGACTGAAAACAGAAGAAAATTCACATTTAATTTCTATATGCCCCTAAGTGGTTAATCTGGGGAGGGAGGTACTAGGCCTAGTTAAGTCACCAAGTTTATGCTTTGGCAATAATTTTTTTAAGTCATCTTAAATCTCCTATGTCTAGCCTTGTGACTTTTGTATGTTTTAAGGTAGGATGATTGATGAAAGATCCCAAAGAGCCTTTCTCCATGGTATCCAAGTACACATAGCAATGGTCTTCTCTTATACGGTTTGACATGATTTAAAGAACTTAGCTAGGAATTATTCATTTAACCTAAGGTTTTCTCATAATGCCATCATTGGAAAAGTATGATCAAATTCTTCTATTATGAAGAATTGGTCTATGTGCCTCTAGTAATCACTATAAATGCTTATAAGGATAAAATGACTAATTGTATTAGGTAGGAGAGAATCAACTTTGAGTTCTTCAAAGATTATATTCCTCTATTCATAATTTTTAAGGGCTGTGTGGAGGAGGTTATCACTACCAAAGGAGTGAGACCTTTCCTTGTATTCTTTTATAATTTTCTATTATTCTTATTATTTTACACTCAATTTACAAAACACACATATACATGCATTTCTACTATTTTCATTTATTTCTCATGTAGTTTAATAGTCGGATCGCATTTCATACTATATTTGTTAAAGACTTTAGAATTTCAATTACATTAATTTATGGATATGTTGTATCTATAACACTACAAAACCATATGCTCTTTGCATTTACACTTGCATTTAGAAATACACATTTATATAGATAGATATAGATTTCTTTAATGATATGTTGCATTTATTGTTCTAGGAGAGCATCCAGTAATTGCATTTACATTTAAAAATACATATACATACATACATACATACATACATATATATGTGCATATGTGTGTGCATGTATATCATTTATATTCAGTGTTTAGAAACAACCCATTAGGTCTGCACATGGATAAAAATTCATAAAATCAGATCTCCCATTCATATTTTGTTGAAACCTAGGCTTGAACCTCTCATTTCACATGCTTTTCTTCACAAAACTATTGAGGACAACAGCTATACCTTCTTTATTTATCATCCTATGCCCTATTCATGCACCCTACAATTACAACAGTATCCATGGGGCCTCTTACACAAGCTACAGTAATCACAAAAAGTGTAAGAGCCCCTATATCATGTTTCGACTACAAAACCCTCAAAAACAGGGTAACTCAGATTATGATTTTATTGGTGAGTTGTATGGACAAAATCATTAGCACCAACTCCTTCTTGGAGTCTTTTGAAAGATAAGCGAATCAGGTGGTAGTTAAGTACAAACCTTATAGTGTCAAGGTCAATGAGGTGATCAATTTTGATTGGCCAACTGATGAAGAGTACCAGAAATGGGTAAATGTATATTTAACTAAGAGTGAAAAGGAGTAGGCTGCTAACGGTTGACAAATCAACTATTGTAGTTACAACAGATTCCAGTTTTATTTTTTGGTGACAGTCTAGGCATGAAATTCTTGAAGTTTTTTGTTGCTGCATCAACCATTCTTAGCGGGCACGATGAACAAGAAAATTCTCTGGGGAGATTGTTGTTGTAACAAATTTTTGGAATATCACAAGGTAGTCCAATTGGCTGGTGACACGTGTGCTTTCTATCCCGATGCTTGTTTTCTCCTTCTTTTTCTATAAGAAGGATTTCAAGGCCAGAAGTATGGGTTAGCAAGTTAAATATTTTGGTCGAGTCTAGATGAAGTTGCAGAGAAAATTGTAAAGTCCAATGGTTTTATGGAAAATGCAATTTAGGTTTTGAGTCATTTTGTAGTAGGTTTTGAATTCATGGAGATTTGATGTTTTATGACAGTATTGGCATTTGAATTGATATGATTAATTTGAACTCATGTCTCTCCATTGTACAAGCATATCTGAATTTTGAATAAAATGATCAAGGGTTGTTTTGTTCATCTCACTATTGTGGTGTGTACGATTCTTGTTTTAGGTTTAATTCAAGGAATTAATTAAAATACTTGAATAGGATTGTAGGTGGATATGTTTTGTATAAGGATTTGATAAGTAGTATTGGGTTAGAATACATATTGATGAGATTATAAAGCAATGTTATCAAGGATCTTATATGTTGTGTTAAATCTGTCATAAACCCTTAGATGCTTATAACATTGACTCCTCCAATGGATATATGGCACTTATCTAAGTTGTACTTATTCGTATGGTTCAATATTTTTTTGCCTTTACCTAGAGCTTGCTAAAAATTGCAAATCAATGAGTATCTTATACTATGAAATGTTGTTGTAGTTATCTCATGCTCCAAATAGTTGATATTATTAATAAACAACCAATTATATTTGGTATTATCCTATTATGTTGAGCTACTACTGTTGTTGTTAATGTTGTTTATGATGATGGTGCAGAGGTTGTAAACGCATTAAGGGATCACCCTTTTGGGTCTTGGAGAGCCCAAAGTGTAGGAGGTCTTTCAAATCCTCGTCAATTGGTCCAGGTCCTTCAAGCTGCCCTTTATTGGAATTGGCAATTCCATAGGTAGATTGGAATATCAACCTGCTT
>VDFB02075321.1:66855943-66930967 GCA_007258455.2 Sequoia sempervirens
TCACATAAAAATATGGCTGCATGTGACCGTACAGTGCTGCATAATAAGAAAAATACAAAAAAATTGAAGAAAAACACATATTTTCAAATGTCAAGAGCTTGTATTTTAAATCCTCAACCATCAACAACTATTACAATGATCACTTTATGCCTTTTAAAGGCCTTTACACTTCAACCACTGAACAACCACCTCTATAAATAACTTTTTAATCTTTTATGATCACATGAAACATAAAACACACTAATTTCAAGGTTGTTAATATCACTATTGAAATGTTTTAATTTTTTGACCTTTCAAACATTAAAAAGTACATCATTAAATTAATTATGTAATGGCATAAAAATTAAAAACATTATGAATTAATTATGTAACCACATAAGTCAAATATAATTCTATCAAGAAATTAATATCAAATAGATAATATAATCACATAACTCATACATTTCAATGTCATTGATCTTCTTCTTCATCCAACTCTTTTTCTGTATCATCCGATCCAAATTCGACATTGTAAGGATTGGTCATATCATCATCATCATCAATATCAATTTTGATAATGTCATCATCCACACAGATATCATCTTCATGAACATTAACTCCTACATCATCATGATCTAGTTCTTCCTCTTTGACATCTTCGTCAGGGACATCATCAACTAACTGTTGATCCTGATCATCATCTACATCATCTTCTAGTTCTTCATTATCTTCTTCTTCCACCACATTATACTTTACTGGTCTTCCTCTTGGATCATGTCTAACAACAAATGACCAACTTGGTTTACCTAGAACCTTTGAGTAAAATACCTACTCACATTGGCTTGGAAGAACATAGGGCTCATTTCCAGCTCGCTCGATCAACCTTGTATTCGCCATGGTAAATCCATTGTCATGTTCAATAACAGTTCTCTCAAGATAATTTTCATTCAATCGTAGCCTGTACCATAGGATGACGAATATAATTAATCTGAAGGACTTAAAGTCACACTCAAGTATATCATCTAAAATCCCATAGTATCAATTTTCTGAGACCTCTGGATGTATGTTGCTTCTAGATGAAACATTAGTCACCTGAAAGACTGCAGTTATACCAGAATCACAAGTTTTCTTCATGTCGTCCAACATTTTCGTAGCTCCATGTTCGTCCGCTTGCAAGACCACATTCTTTGGGCTATGATAATCCATATCATCTACCCTAGGGCACCCCATCTTTATAATAATGATATACACAAATAAACCATGATCATGATCAAGTGATTATATATATATATAAAATGTTAAAATGATATAAACATTTACAAATTCAATCAATATAAACATATATAATGAACAACTTACCAATGAATGATAATCATGCCCCCCTTCAACATGACCATGCTGCCTACAATGTTTCTCAGCTGTTGTGATTAAAAGTCACCTCGTCTTTAAGCCCTTGCAATTATTGCAAGGACAATAACATTTCCCATCACCCTTTATTTTCAATCTAGCCCACAATCTATCAAGTGTCTCTTCATTTTGTTCTAGAATAATATTATCTAACATGATTTTTCTTTACCAAGCTTGGCTATTTAGATCTTCAAAAAATATCAAACTCACACTCCAATAATTTTTATTCATAGACAGGTAACAAAAATCTAATAATTCTAATATTTTACACCAAAAAAATTTGGCATGCAACCACCCTTGCAAAAGAGAAGGTAGTCTAAAGTTAATGACCCCAAAAAACACTTTAAAATGCTAATTCCAAAACTTATTAAATTCTAATTTTACTTTGATTTCCAATCGTTAAGACTCCTAAAATCATAATATTGAACTTGATCGCAAACTTCCTACAACAATGGAGGTAGCGAGCTAGTAAGAGCAAGTGACCCATTCTTAAGGAGCAACAAGTCAGAATCATCATTGCTAATGTCAATACGGATTTATCCTTTTAGTTAAAGATGCAATGTGTCACTTCTTATGATGAGCTTATCCCTAGGGCTCTTAACATTGAGAGAGCCCTAATCACACAAGGAAGCACACACTATTAGAATTTGGCAAATAAATGACTAGGTGACAAAATTTTAGTCACAACAACTAAAAATGACTAAATTCTGCTCATTTTTTGCAACTTAGCTATAAATGAGTAAATAAATTACTAGTTTGGTCGTTGATTAAAAATTATTTAGTCACACAAATAAAAATGACTAAATAGTTAGTCATTTATTTAGTCACAATCCATTTGAATAAACCATTTAAGGAATCAAGAATATAGCCCGCCAAAATACTCTAAAACTTTAATAAACATACCCTAAAACTTTTGTCAAAATCTTATTTTCAGGTGTAGCCCACCAAAATGAAGTTTTCATTTTAATAAACATACTCTAAAACCTTCGTCAAAACATTATTTTCAAGCATAGACCGCCAAAATGGAGAAGTGTTTCTGTAAAGAATGACAGAGAATAGTGAGGAGATGTGCGTGAAAGGAGGCATAGGATTCATTGCTGCTTATCTCATTCCTGCTCTGCTCAACAAATCTTACATTGTTCCTACTACTATTTGTAATCTAGGTATTTACTTGACATATATTTGCATAATCTCAAATTCCTTCAGATTTTTGAAGTATCAATGTATCCTATATAGGGTTTAGAATGATTTCTTTTAATTAAAAAAATAAATAAATGATGTATTTCCCTGTAATTAGATAATGTGGAGATCTCCTAAATCTACCCCAACACACTATCCTCTTTGGCACTGTATTCATTACTCTAGCTACTAGGGTTTTGCATGTGACATCTTTAATATCTTCATGACCGTGGCTTTTAAATAGATCTGTCTTTTCTTTAATCCTTTTCATGGTAACCCTTGAGTTCCATAATCCACCTTCAATCTCTTCTAAGAATGGTGTCTTAAGCTAGACTGCATAGTATGCATATAAATCAAGTCCTTCATATCTACCATTGTTCCAAACCACCACTCACTGCCTTGCTTAAAATGTTGCCTCTATAAGCACAATAGCATTCAATCTCAAATAGCTCACTCACTATCACTTGAAGATTCATTTCATGAGCATCCTTCTATAAAATCAAACTGTGCCCTATAGACTGCCTACTTACTACAAGGGACTCATTGTTTCATGGTATTGTAGATCTTAAGATCCTTCAACCTTATTGACACTACTTCATAGTCCACAAGGAATTATTCACTATTCTCCCATCATTGATGAGTTTCAAAACATTGCTCAAACATGCAATCCACTACCTCCATTATACATTGATGGCTAAGAAGAAACATTGAAGCTATGATTACCATTGTTACTTCATTTGGACAGTCATTCCCTACTTGCATTTTCCTTGTCTAACACTACCAAAAGTATTTGAAAAGCCCTTAAGGTTAGCAAGCAGGTAAGGAAACTCATTGTTAAAATCTCCATTTTACTATGCAAGGTTTGAGCTTTATTATCTTGTCACTGCTCAACCTCTTTTTAATTGTCACATCTCAATTGACTATCATTCTTCTTACCATAGATTGCATTTACAAATGTCACTAAGCTACATAGTGTGCTTGTTATTGGCTACAATCTTTAGATTGCAAGATTTTGTTATTAGCTACAATGTCTCAATATTTTTGGTATTGCAACCTCACTAATTTGTTAGAGTTATTGTTTATGTTTCTACAGAGGCCTAGGGTTTGTACCCTAATCATGCTCTTACCAATGCTTCTGTTGGTATTAAAAAACAACCTTAAATCTTGGGTCAGAAAATTAGTTGTCTTGACAAAGTTGTGGTATGATCTTAGATTGTATCCTAGAGTGTGTGGGAAGCTTGTGTTTGATCATTAAGGTATGTAAACCTGATCAGGGAAATGTATCCTATATAGTATGGGTCTTGCTTTAATACTTTCCTAATGGTTATTAGCAGATCACATTATTATAGTTTGCGGTAACCCAAGATTGCATTCAAGTATGTAACAAACTTGGTTTGTAGTTTAAGCTATACACTTTTAAGTAACATTCATAAGGTTTAGAAAATCTTGATCACTCTCTAGAATAGCCCATTAAACATGGTTTGTGCTTGAATGCACTACATAATTGATATAACACAACCACTCTGCATATCAACCAGAGTTATAGGCTCTTTATTGCAGCAAGAGGTAATCACACTTCGATCATGCTTTAATTACATCCTAACCTGTTAAACTTGAGACAACCTAAATGCACCCAATGATGATTGACACCTACATTATACAACCTGAATTAACTACATTATATGAGTGCCTCCATTTCTATCACAACATAGCCACATTAAACTTGGGTCACACATGAATGCATCATTGTATTTGTTATAGCACAACTGTGCCACATGACCAATAGAGTTATGGATCACATAATTACAGTCACAAGAATCTATTCCTTGGTTGTGATCTTATGGTGATTCCACACAACAAAATATGCACATGAAATTCTCAAAACCCTAAACCTCTAAAAATGAAATCTGATGAGATATTGCTTTAAAATATGATCTTCAAACCTAAAACTACAAATATGACTTCACAACTGAATTCTACAAAAAGACAATGACTACCCTCAACCTGGAGATATCTTCTTGAATTTTTTCTAATTTTTCCCAAGAAAATTGTCCTTAGTTCTCCACAAACTATCTCAAGTAGAGCAAAAAACTGTCGCAATAAATCAGCGAACTCGCTTTTCTTTATGTTGGCCATAATTTTTTTTTCTTTCTATTTTTCATGTTTGTTGAAATTTTGACAAAACTGATAGTCGAAATTGTGACGAAACCCAGGTTCGTTGAAATTTCAACGAACATCGGGGATAAACTTTCAAAAAATTGAAAATTACACATCAAATTTTACAAGCACCCAACGATACATCAAATTATACATATTTCGTTAGGCAATTTCGTCGAATTTTGTAGTCAAATGAGTTAGTGTAGCTACCAGAGCCTATTCTAGAACCTCTTTATGTGATGGTGAAATTTGAAGAAGTTCCAGTATGGATATCTGTGCTGGTATCTTTTGTAGATGATCCACAATTTTGTATTGATGTGATGGGGGAGTAGTGATTTTAGGTGAAACTCCTTTCAGTATCACTTTGGACTACCACCTGGTTGTTGCATTGACTAGTTGATAGTCTTGTGTTTCCCTAATTTTTAGGACATTGATTTGGTTGTCAGATGTGTTTATGTTTGGAATCACGTTCAGGGATACAGTCATTGATGTTTATGGTATCTATTTGATTATCAATGACATTATTTTTCTCAACCTCATAAATGCAAAGAATGGTGTCATAGATATAGTTTACACTTTTTCCTTTATTGTTTGAAGAAGATTCTCTCTTTTTGTAGTTGGGTAAAGGATTTGTAAATGCACTGTGATCGTTGTTTGTTTGATTTCCTTTTACAAACACCTTCTTTGCTTCAATCAAGTCTTGTATCAGGTGTTTTAATTACATACAACCATTTTTTTTATGTCCTTTACTTTTATGAAAGTTGCAATAGTCAGCATCATTCCACCAAGATGGTTTCACTTTCAGCTCTGAATCTTGTGCTTCTGGTAGAGTAATAAGTCTATTTGCAATAAGCTCTCTCATTGTTGATTCCAAAGTTTGTCCTAATGGTGTAAATCTTCGTCGATTGGATTGTCTTTGATAGGATGGTGGCCGAGATTCTCCATTATTTAGGTTATTGCCTTGAGTTGTACCTTGATTTTTGTTATGGTTTTCATTTAAATTTTTTTTCATAGGTGTTGCTGTTAAATTGAATACTAGTTTTGTATTTTGTGTGCTAGTCGTAGCATCATTTTTCTGCCAGAATTTAGGCTTATCGTTGTTTCCATAATGATTTGAGGAATTTGTGTTGTTTGATGTATCATTGTAATGTTTAATCACTCCTCTTTTCACTAAGGCTTCTTCAATTTTAAGCATGTTCTCAATCACCTTTTCAAATGTTGGGGCACATTATAAATCCAATCTATAACTCATGTCATCATTTAAGTTGTCGATAAATAATTCAATATTTTCCTTTTTAGGTATAGATCAAGGATATCTAGCGAACAACTTTTTCCAATGTTATAAGAATGATAGGAATGTCTCTCCCTTCTTTTGTTTCATGTTGTATAGATCTTTTATGGTTACGTTATGTTGAATGTTGAAGGAGAACTATGTGATAAATTTGTTAACTGGTTCTTCAAAGGATCGAATCCTCGATTGTAATTTGGAGAACCATTCCATACAGTGTGCTCCTAAACTCCTAGGAAATAACCTCATTAGGTAAGTATCCTCTTGTGCAAACTCAAGGCTCATTGTTTTGAATTCCCTCACATGGTCAATCAGATCCATTTTTCCATTATACTTGTCATATTTGGGAAACTCACAATGCCTAGGGAAGGGTATCATGTCAACACTCAGATGAAAGGGATAATGACAAATGTCTTGTAATGAATACCTCTTTGTGGTTCCTTTTTGCATATCTTGAATTTGTTGTTGTAAAGTTTGCATTTGGGTCGTTAGAGCAACCACTTGATCTGTGTCTTGCGTGTTGGGTGGTTTTGTTTCATTATTTCTTGGTGTTTCCTTCAATCAATTCATGTCAAAATATTTTGGAAGTTTTGCACCTAATTTCGCCAACATCAAGAGATATTTTTCCATGTCTTGTTCTAGGACCTTTTCAATGAATTTATGAAAATTTGGATCCTATTGGGTGTGTTGTATATCCTCTTGAGTTATTTCATTGGTATCATGTTGTTGGAATCTATAAAAGGGGTTTTCTTTAGCCATTATGTTTGGTGTCTCAATTTCCTTCTCTCTAAGTTTTTGTCTTTGTAACCTTGTCAAGATTGGCATACAAGTTTTTGGTTGTTTTCACTAAACTTGGATCTATTGTGTTTGGATTAGTGTCAATTTGATTCTAACAAAGTCAAATAGAATGATATATTTTATTGATGAGACTAAGTTGAAAACATGATTATTGAGTCTTGTTTTGTAATGGTAGGATGTCAAAATCCTGATGAGGAAACTTGAATCAATAATCTAGATTTGTTTTGATAATTGGACATTTTTTATTTTACAAGATCTGGGTTTCTGTTTGAAAATAATTTGACTTGTAAGAACCTACTTTGTTTCAGGTTTTAGGACACTGTCTGGACTGTGAAATGTTTATGACTGGTAAAAACCTAAGCTTTTGATGTTTGTATTTTGACAAATGTTTATAATAGCTCTCTGTTTTCCTGTCTTATGGATGTGCTATTACAGAGGGCAGAAGTGCTAAAATAGACATTGTATGCACTAAAAGATCTGGTAAAAGCCCTGCCAAATAGTTCAAATGCGCTAAAATAGATTGTGTAAGTGCTAAAGTACCTGGTACTTTTGTCATTGGTAAAATTTTGTTTTGATAGACTATAGATGCACTGTGATTTTTGTTAGATGTGCTGGAACAAACTATGTAAATGAAAAAATAGACACCGTATGCACTAACAGACAGGGTGTATGCGCTAAGACAAATCGTAGATGCGCTAAAGTTTCTGATTTTTCTGACACTGATGACGGACTGTAGATGCACTAAAATAGTTGATAGAAGTGCTAAAATAGAATGCAAATGTGTTGTTTTAGGATTTTTTAGTTTTTGTCTGGTTTCCTCAATGGATGGACTAATTTTCAGACGAAATCTGAGGTATTTAGACAAAGTATTTTTGTTGGTAAATTTCCTGACTCTGATAACAAGCCTAATGTTTCAAAAATGTTTCCTCTATTGTATGAATTGATCTGGCCTATTAGAATACTCTATTGCTGGTTATGGAATGGAAGATGAATGAATAGGTTGACTACGATTAGGTTCTTGTGAAAGAGCTCTTCTTTGAAAGTAGGCTTGTGAATATAAGGGTTCTAAAGCATAATCATCTATGTATCCCCTAGGAAAATCGTGAAATCTATGGATGAAGGTTCTATGATGAAGTAGGACTTTCCTACTTTAATACAAAAATTTTCTTCTTTCCAACAGTTTCTTGTAACTAAGTTGTTTTTTGGGTTTTTTTACTGTTTTTGCAATGGTTTTCTTGACAAATTTTGTGGACTTCCAATCCCTAATCATAATTTTTCATGGAATGACTTGTCAACTTTTTGTGTTCTTTTTGGATGATCTTTATTTGATTTAATGATTCAAAGACACAACAAGCAATTGTAGAGCAAGTGTTTTTAAGTCCTAAGATCTAAACAGTGTGTATGTTCAAGGATCAAATAGATCCTTCTTTGATTTCCATAGGTTTATTAACAAAAAGACACTTTAGATAGACTCACTCTTAAGGAAAAGTAGGTCATCGTTATACTCAATCAACCCACAACTTAAAATTGCATCAACTCACACAGCCGTGTCACCCCCTAGAGGGCGCCCGTGTTTTTGTCTTTTCCAGGAACATACTCAAGGTTAGATTTCTCGATCCCCTGAGCAAACGGTCTTTGGAAATTATATGGTGAGTGTCTTGGGGGTAGATTCTTCCCTTCCCCAACATTGCTGAGTATTACAATGTTTAGAAATTGACGAGCTAGATACTATACTATGGTTTGTAGATAGGGTTTCTATTCAGAGCGGAAAATGAAAAAAATCTTCAGGAGACCTCCCAATCTTTAGAACAAATATTTTTGGGATGGTTATCTGGCACACTTTCGGTAAATGAGGATTTATCAAGATTTACTTTTATTTTATAGTGGGTTGGAAAACCTGGCTTTGGTTGTTCCCACTCAGGTCGTTCCCATAGGGTGAGTACCTTTTCCCACTACGGTAGGCCTTCTAAAGGATTTAATAAAGCTGGAAATGCATAAAATAAAGGATGAGTCTGGTGTTTTGATCACCCAATTAAGGGGAGAGCATATGCCTATCACCACACAACCATAGTAATCAACTATTCAATTTTAGAGCCCAAACAACAATTTTCTATCTATGTGAAGATATTGCTTCACAAAAAGAGATGGTGTTCATTTTTAATCCTAAATTGAAATGTTTGGTGACTACCCTATATTGATATATTTTAACTTAAGTGACTATCCTATGATTGATTCATTTTAAATCCAATTGAAAAAATGAAGTTACTAGTTGCGGTTGCGTCGGATCCAGACATCAATTTACAAAAGTATTATAATAGAGATCAGAAGTGCTATAGAAATGCTCATATTGGTTGTAGAAATCATTGGAAGAATTGTAGGATTTGGTAGAAGCACTGTAGAATTTGTTAGATGCGCTAAAATAGTGTTGAATATGAGTCATCTGTTTGTGCTAAAAGATTTTTGGTCGAAGCACTAAAACAGTCTTTTGAAGCTCTATAGTTTTTGTTGGAAGCGCTAAAATAGTAAGAAACGATATAGTTTGGGTCAGATGTGTTGTAGAATCTTCTGATCACGCTAAAAGAAAACACACCTGTTTCTTGTATGGACACTTTTTCAAAAAATAAAAATAAAAATATGGGGTTAAGCCCCACGGTGGGTGCCAAATTGTAAGTGTAGAATAAGTAAATAAGTAATAACAATTAAAGACACTTCTTAATGAAACATTATATCAAGATTTAACATGAATTGAACTAATTTAAAACACATAAAACTTGAAAGTGTCTCATTGTTTCCTATCTCCAAAGATTTATCAAATCATAAGGGCTCTCAGATTTGGTAGGCACTGTGACTGTTAAAAATGCCTATCTAGAAAATAGAATGATGTTAAATGTAATGCTCTACTTCTAAATAGTGAAAGCTAGATGATATGATGCTACTGTAATCTATTCTGACATGAAACCTGATGGAGGAAGCTATAGTAAAACTAAGATGTAGCCATGATACAGATTCTATTGATGTTATGATTGTTATGATGCTAAGATGCTATTGCTATTGCTATGATTGCTTGATTGCTATTCCTGCAAAGTAAGTTTGCACAAAGTTGGGATTTCTCGGATCCATTCTTTCCTTCAGAAGGCTATATTTATAGATTTATGACAACACATTTGCATAGGGGTAGCACAACAAAGGCTTGGATTCAATCTGGAGAATTGAGTGGTGAGAGATTGAGAAGCTTGAGCTGATCATGGGAATGGTTTCTCCCCATGAAAACATCAGGCAAGATGATAGGAAGAATCAGAGGAAGGAAATTGAGGAGGATTTCATGCAAGTTTGTCTCCGAAGCTTTCCTGTGAATGACAATTAAATTAATTAAAAAATCTAATTTTATTGGTGAGTGAATAGAGGAATATTGCTTTATGCCTTAATTTGAATATTTTATGATTTATTCAAATTTAGCAAAGTAAAAAGATATTTAATTAAATAAAACAAATATTTGATATTTGCTTATTTAATAAAAAGGGATATGATAATTAAATAAGACTTTAGGATATCTTTATTTAATTAAGAGGAAAATAATATAAGAATTAAAAGTGAACTTAATATAAATAAACATTTCTATTTATTTATTAAGTAGATGAATTTATGATAATTAACTAAAACCAAGTGAAATTCATTTATTTAACTAAGATGATAATGATAGAATAAAGATTGAAGAATTTTAAGATGAACTATAAATAAATATTTCTATTTATTTAATAGTAGATGAAATAAAGGTTAATTAATCAAATAATTTATATTTAATTAATTATATTCTCCAGACCATTTTTAGGTGTATACACAACCAATCAACAATACCACCCCAATGGTGTTTGAACCTTGATGGCAAGAACAACAATGCCACCTTTAAACCATCACATTATGCCAATATCGGCTAAAGGTTAGAATTTTTTATTTATTTTTAATAAAAAGAGGGTAAAAAATTTATTGAATCAGAACAACAATACAAAGTCCAAAGAAAAAACCCACAAGGGGTCCAACAAAATAGGAATTAATTCACACCCAAAAAGCACCTCATATCCTCAGCCACCCACTCCTCAAGAACAGGGGCCATATCATTAGGAAGATTGCCCCAACCATCCACATACCAAGAATCAGTCCTCTTAGTCGCCCATCTAGCCAGTCCATCAGCCACCCTATTCCACTCCCACAAAATATGGCAGAAAACAATGGACTCTAGAGTAGAGTACATAGAAATAATCTGCTTGACAACCACGACTAGCTGCCAATTCACATCCTCCAACTACCGCTTATGCAACATATCAATAACCACCTGAGAATCAGACTCACAAACAATCTATCGCCACCCAAGGCCAACTGCCCGCTCAATTTCCATAAGAATAGCACTAGCCTCCATAAGATTATTGGTATGCAAACCATGATACATAGAAAAGAAAAACACCACCACTCCTAGGCTGTCTCTACCAATACCACCAACTCCGGCATGCCCAGGATTACCCCTAAATGACCCATCCGTATTGATTTTTAGCTCCCCCAGAGCAGGCGGACACCAAAAGCCGTCACGAGCCACCCGCTCACGCCCATGCCTACGATGCACACTGCCCAAATTTCTCCTATCTCTAGCAACAAGACCCAAGGTATTAACAACACCCAAGTCCCCAAGACCAATAGCCACAGACAAATCACACTTTGCAGTCAAAGTCTCCTGCAGAGCCCCAAGAATCCGCCTCCAAAGTTGCTCCAAGATCAATTTTTTAATCCAAAAAAATCTATTTGTTACGCTCCAACCAAACATGCCAAACAATCAAACTAGGGCCAATGCTCCAAGCAATTTTAAGAAAAGAGGTTTTGGCAAGATATGATCCCTGTCTCCTCCAAAAATCATCCAAGGCAGAGACATGGCAACACGGTAATCTCCAGAGATTCCACTAGTGATGCCAGATACCTTTAGCAAAGGAAAATTGAAAAAAGAGATGTGAGAGGCATTCTTCATGCTGACCACACAAAACACACATGGAAGGGCCCTAGAACCCCTGCTTCCAAATATTGTCACAAGTAAGACACTTACCTTGGAATACAAGCCAAGAGAAAAAATTACACTTAGGCCAAGCAAATTTATTCCAAACATGCTTCCACCAAGGAACCTCGAAGCTCCCAAAAACCTGTTTATCCAAAACCTGATAACCAAAGGCAACTAGAAATTTACCATGTAAATCAGGACCCCAAGCAAGCACATCTCTCCCAAGAAAAGAGTTGTAGGCGCGATCCAAAAGAATCTTAGCAAGTGCTTGATGATCCTCCAAAACCCCCCCAGGAGGCCAATCCTAAGGGTCCTTCCACCTAGACACAGTAATCTGACTCAAAGATTGTTGAGATTTGAAGTCAACCACATGACACCAACCCGCCTCCTCAAAAATTTGGCACAAGTCTTGAAGATGGGGATGAGATGAAAAAATAGGGGGATGTCCATCCTAGGAGTCATGCCAGAAGAGAGCTTCCCGGCCCACATTACAAATCCAAAAAAGTCCCTGTTTAACAAGCTTGGCACCCCGTTTGAGGGTACTCCAGATCATAGAACCTTTCCCCTCCATACTGAATCTAACAACCTCCATGCTTTCCACCACACCCAAATATTTGAGGGTAAGAATTTTAGCCCACCACATATGTTGTTGAGAACACCAACACCAATACAGCTTAGCAACCAAGGCCTGCCCATTCAAATCAGTCTGTTGTAGACCAAGACCCCCATCCTGCTTTGTCCTACAGACAACATCCCATTTCACCAAGCTCCACTTTCTATGAAGAAGGTTGCCAGACCACAGAAACTGACGAGATAGTCTCTCAAAATCTTTAATAAACTTGAAGGAGCAGAAAGAACAAAGCACCTATAAAGAGGGAGAGCCTGGATCACAGAACTTAGAAGAGTCACTCTACCAGCTGAAGAAAGCCACTTGCAAGTCCAATGGCTGACCAATCTTTGAAACTTGTCAAGAGTCTCTTGCCAAAACCTTTTAGGGAGAGACTGAATGGCAAGAGGGATTCCAAGATAGAGAAAAGGAAGTGAACCAATTTGGAACTGAAGAATACCTACTAATCTCCTTTGGATAACCTTAGGAGTATGGAAGAAGTAGATGAAAGACTTCCCCTCATTAATGCGCTGCCCAGAGGCTACCAAGTAGCTATCCAAAATACTGTGCTAGTTCAAAGCCTCCTCAACCTTTGCCCTACCCATCAAGGCAGTATCATCAACAAACTGAAAATGAGACTAAGAGGAAAGATCGTTTCCCCAATTCCAACCCTGAATCAGGCCGCTAGCTACCTGAGCACGAATAAGCCTTCCCAATCCTTCCACAAGTAGGATGAATAAGTAGGGCAACAAAGGATATCCTTGTTTGAGGCCTCTAGAAGCACCAAACAACTCAGTGGGCTCACCATTGATAAGCACTGAGAAGGAGGAAGAAGTAACACAACTCCTAACCCATTCAATTCAATCTCTAGCAAAGCCAAAGGCTCGAAGAATCTTAAACAGAAAGCACCATTTAACATGATCATACACTTTTTCCATTTCTAGCTTGATAAACATAGATTTTTCTTTTGAGGATTCCATAGAATGGATGGTCTCAGCTGCAATCACAACACCATCCATGATTTGTCTGCCAGCAACAAAACCCCCCTGCTCCTCAGAGATTAGCCCACCAAGCCAAGGTTTCAGCCTTTTAGCAATCAACTTAGTAATAATCTTATAAACAACATTACATAATGCAATAGGTCGATAAAGATCCAAAGAATTAGCCCCCTCCTTCTTTGGAATGAGAGCTAAAAAAGTTGCATTCAGAGACTTCAACATTTGTTTATTCATGAATGATTCCTTAACAACCTCTAAGAGGTCCAACTTAACCACCTCCCAAAACTCCTGAAAGAATTCAACAGGGAATCCATCAGGCCCGGTGCTTTACCTTTCTTCATCTGGAACACAACATTCTCAAGCTCCAACAAGGTAATAGGAGAAAGCAACGATTCATTCATTTCATTAGACACCAGCTGCAGGATACAATTCAGAATCCTTGTTTCAGCCTCCTCAGCTGGAGGCGAATCCTCAGAAAATAAAGAAGAGAAATACCGAATACATTTTGTAGAAATAGAAGCAGAAGAGGACAAAATTTCTCATCAGACAACACAAGAGAAGAAATAACATTACCTTGCCTTCGATCTTTAACAGAGTTGTGAAAAAAAGAAGTATTCCTATCACCAGCCTGAAGCCATTCAATACGGGACTTTTGTTTCCAAAAAATTTCTTCTCTTAACTCCCATTCCTCTACCTCTTTTGTTGCAGTGATCTCTAACAAACTCAACTCCTTCATTAGGCCTTGATCATGAATCTGCCTGGTGATTAAGTCCAGGTTATCCCGAGCCTTCTATTTTTCATGAAACAAATTACCAAAATGTTGCCTATTCCATCTTTTCAACTTGTATTTGACGTACTGTAACCTCTTTGAGAATGAGTACATAGCAGTGCCATAAGCTGGCTTCCCAAGATCCCACCAGCCAGAAATCATATCATGAAGAGACTCATCCCGAAGCCACATGAGTTGGAACTTGAACGTCTGTCTAGCACATCATTGAG
This sequence comes from Sequoia sempervirens, assembly GCA_007258455.2. Classification (NCBI taxonomy): domain Eukaryota; kingdom Viridiplantae; phylum Streptophyta; class Pinopsida; order Cupressales; family Cupressaceae; genus Sequoia; species Sequoia sempervirens. Next base: position 66,870,394 of record VDFB02075321.1, read on the forward strand.
GCACATCAACCGCAAGCTTAATTGGCCAATGGTCAGAGCCTCGACAATCCAATATTTCAGAGCTAATCATCCACCTATCCCCCATCCAAAAACTAGACACCAAAAATCTATCTAGTCTTTCAGAAATAGCAGCATCTCCAGTTCTCCTATTATTCCATGTGAAGACTCCATTAGTTGGTTTGACATCAACTAACCTCAAAAGAGCCATATTATCCTGCAAGAGCCTAGAGGAAGGCTCCAAAGAGCACTACCTCCTCTCTTCTCTTCTAAAGAAATGACAGCATTAAAATCCCAGCCAGGATCCAAGGCAGGTAAGGATCCAAAGACCTCACATATCTAACATGATCCCACAGCTGAGCTTTACCTTGGAAATCAATCAGAGCATATATATTAGAGAAAATAACTTTCTCCCCTGACTCTAAATGAGAAGCAACACAAGAAATCGAACTCTTACAGGAGATCCACCAAATTGGACTAACCTTTCGGGGATCCCAAAAACAAGCCACTCCACCAGAATTACCAAAAGCACCCACACATTGACATTGGCCACGACCCCAAATCTTAGGAGCCACACTTAACATACTATCCACTGATAACTTAGTTTCCTGCAAGAAAATCACATCCGGAGAATGAATGCGAATCAAATCTCGAATAGCCTTTTGTCGAGGGATGCTATTCATACCCCTCACATTCCAAGAAAGAAATAACATCATTGGGGTTGGGAGAAGTGAGCATCAATAGTCCTCACCGAACCAGCCTCAACCAATATCTCTCCAGCTAGCTTCACCTTTTCTTGGTCCTTTTTGCGACCAACCTTAACTGGTTTTTCAGGAATCCCTTTCTTAAAAGATTTTTGCTGCACACCCAAAATAGAGGAAGAAGACTTAATCTTACCTAAGTACGAGGTACCCTGAACTTCCAAGCAAAACTTACCAGCACTAGAGGAGCCACGAGAATCAACAATCATCCCACTCCCCACACCTAGAGTTGGAGCGGAAGGAGATAGACTAGACACCCTCTGAGGATCCTGGCCACCAAGCTGATCCAATCCAGTGATTACTGAAGGCTGTGCTTCAAAAAAATCCTTAGAACTAGAACCATCCTCCACCTGTATGCTAGTTGGAAACCCTTCCTCCTGAACTAACTCATCCAAAGCCTCAAATCTATTGAAAGTCTCCCCTTCCTGCCCATCCTTAAAAGGTCTCTTTTGACCCTGACCACGATTGCGAGGTTTAATTGGAACAAAACCATCTTTGTCCGTTGTCATTCCCTGCATGGGATCCTTACTCTTTTTCACCCTCAAATTAGATTGGTTACCTACATTACTTGCACCTCCTGCACCAATAGCCCAAGGACACCTCCGCTGCAGATGTCCATATTCATGACATAATTGGCACCAAAAAGGAAACATTTCATAATCCAATGGCTAAGTCCAGGAATTAGAGCCAACAGTCAAATCAATAGAATTGGGCAGAGGTTGACTTAGATCAATCTCGACACAAACCCTCGCATAAGAAAAGATTCTCTTATCCAAAGTGTGTTGAGAAGGACCAATAGGGTTACCCAGTAGTAAAGCAATCGATTGTAATATATCAGTTCGCCAACATTCAAGGGGCAGTCGAGGAAGGCGAACCCAAACCAGGACCCTAGAAGGCAACTCTTCCGCTGAATTAAAGCCTACATGCCATGGTTTTATGAAAATACCTACTTGGTTATAAAAATAAGGCCCCCCTTCAAATGCCCTATTTTGATCTGAAATGCACGAGAAATCAACCAAAATGAAATTATTCACAACTAATAGAACATCAAAGTCACCCTCTGGAGACCATGTCTTGCGGATCCAAGTGTCCAGGAAAGAAAGAGAAACCCTCATCCCCATAAACTTACAAATCAAAACATGCTTATTGTAGTAATCCAGGTTTTCAGCAACCGCCTCTGATTAAATCACTAGCACAGGACGTACATGAGCCCTCTCCAGGCATCCATTTATCTTATGCAAATTAAAGGTATTAGATTTTATCAAACCCTCTCTAGCCAAAGCCCCATCCCCAACCTTCGTCATCGCAGCACCCCCCTCACCTCACCAATAGGTGGATTTCTTGCCATGGAACCCTACACTAAAAACTCCAGCCAAGAAGCCCCAAACCAAAACTAGCCTATCTCACAGCCACAACAAGATTGCGAGCAAAAGAGAATACCAACAGTAAACACCTCCCAACACCAGCAAACAACAAGCTCCACCCAGCTAGCAAAGGAATCAAGAGCTCAACCCTTAGGAGAAAGAGAATGTTGTCTTTGGACAGCCCAACACTCGCACCAAACCCCGAACGCATGCACCGAAGCACTCCCGAGACAACACCCGCCCTGGCCCCTACCCGCACCACACAAACGTCCCACCCACACAGCCACCAGAAGCTTCAAATGCGAACAGGCTAGGGCACGGATGCCATAGCACACCCGCAACCTGCACCCGAGAGCGCCATCGCCTCAAAATCTCCTACTTTAACTATTTCTTTAGTTGCATTAATTATCAATTAAAGGTTAGAAATTTTAAAATAATAAGGATAATGTAATTTAAATTTAAGATAGAAGTTTAACTTTTCCTATGTTATTTTAATACATCTATAAGGTAGGAAATTCAAAATTAAATGGTTATTTTATTGAAATCTAGCATTTAAAATAAAACTTTATTTTATTCATCTAGAAGGATGTAATTTAAAAAATGTGAATGTGTTTTGTTTTAATTAAAAGTTAGAGACTAGAAAATGTTTATGCATTGTATGTTATGCATAATTAATTAAATTTAATTTTGGAAGTTACAAAATCTAAGTTCATCAAGTTATTTATTCTTAAGTTAGGATAAACTTAAAACATAATCACATTTAGATGTTTTCTTCATCGTGAGATAAATTTCTAGATATCTTAAACCCTAAATGTTAACTCAATTGATTAAATGAATAATATAACTAATTCAACTTAATTTATTTGAGGTTAGCAATTTAGATGTTCGGTTGTGCCTCAATGCCACAACCACCTCTCTTCCAGATAAAGAACTTTGAGAGAATGGCCCTAGAGTGGTCTCCCCTTGAGGTGACTTAACTAAAGCCACCTATCCTCAATTAGGCTATCCACCATCAGAGAGAGTGCATGAACAATTACACCCACCCACTCTTTCTTCTCTCTCTTTCTTTCTCTCAAGCAGTGTGTCGATGATGGAACTACATGTGCAACATCATTTAATGCACCTGTTTGTTTGCCATGTATACGTGGTAGCCTTTTTTGCAACAATTTATCAAAAAAAATGTTGATTGTGTTTTTTCCCAAGTGTGTAAATTTTAGGCATGACACAAATGCCCTAATAACTTATCTTGAATTTCCTAGGGTTTGTCAAAAGGGTAGGAGGAGATTGGGCTGATGTGGGGATCTCTTTAGATATTTCTTCAACTATATTAGGTTTAGGGTTAGGATTTTTTGTATTAATAATATTATGAACAACTAAGATGCAACATATGAACAACCTACATTATATCATAAAACTATGAGTATTGTGTTGCAATAATGCCTATAACATTTAAATTATGCAAGGCTAATTAACTTTGAAGATCATTGTAGCCTTTTTTATACAAAATTTCATAGGTTTAACAAGTATCAATCTTTACAAGTTATATAAAAAGAAAAAAAAAATGAGGCATATATGGACACAAGTTAACGCCCATTCCCTAGATTCCTACTTTCACTACAATCATCCATGGATCCTCAATTGACCAGAGTATCAATTGCATCCAACTCTTCATTGGAGAAGACTTCCTTGATCTCATAGTTTTTATTTGTGAATAGTTTAGGACCTTTGTCTTCCATGGTTATCTTCCTTGCACCAACTCTGTCATTGAACTCTTTTTGGAAATCTTCTAATGCTTTCATGAACACAACTAAGTTGGGTTGAACTTGTTGGCAGGAGTGGCCAAATTTGATCTCATTTTGGTGGATGAGCACTATCCCATCCTTTAACAGCTTCAAAATTTTGATCTTAGCTATTTCCATGGTAGCGATTACCTACATTGCAACATTGAAGAAGGTGAGTCTTTTAAATGACTCAGTAAGCTGCATCCTTTGAACCCCACTGAATTTGTCCTTATTTCTTGCCTTCCATATGAACCAAATAATTTTAGTAGATAATGAATACCATTGAAATAAATTCATATCCTTGCTTAGTTTTTTATCATTCCCCATAAGAATTTCTTTTTAGTTAACTTTCCCATTCCCCCCCCCCCACCCCAATTTTATGATCATTGCAAAACAATTTCCAAATTTTATTAGCATAGAAACACTCAAATAGAATATGACAAACAATTTCATGCACCTTGCAAATACTAAAAATATCAATGCCAACATTATTTATTTTATAAGGAATCCTTTGCAACATAAAAAGTCATCTAAAACAAGATTTTTTTGCATCCACAACATTATGCCACAACAAAAAGAAAACTTTCTGCCAATATTTTCTTTCAAGGTTGGTTTTCCAAACCTTATTTAGGTAATTAGTGGGAATATTAGAGTTAATTATTTCTTTATAGATAAGTTTAGTTTTAACCTCATGGAGAGGGAAAAATCCCTTCCATAAGTACTCAATTGGATTATCATTCCAATTATTCAATTTGAGATTTAGAAGCCAATTCTTACAGGCTTTTTTAATAACATAATAGGTTCTTATATTAGATTAGGGAAGCCCAAACTCCTCCTCTAGTTGTTCCCAATCTATCAGATTCCCATCCCTTAAGATATTGTTGAAGGTCTTGATACCAGCCTAATTCCATTTTTTTGGAGAGCACCATTGTAGAAGGGCCAATGGCTTCCCATTGTGCTCTAGGTTCCACCAAATAGATCTCTTGAATTTCCCTAGGGTTTTTCAAAAGGGTAGGAGGAGATTGGGGTGATTTGGGGATCTCTTTAGATATTTCTTCAACTATATTAGGTTTAGGTTAAGGATTTATAAGAGCTAGTATAAAAACAACATATAAAGATATATTCCAAAATAGTTAAATTTATGAAAATAGAAACATGATTTGATCAAAAAACACATAAATCTTCCCTAAGTACCTCTCCTTTGACATGGCATTACAAAAATAGAACATGCTTACATTTTTCTCATAAAACCCATAATACTCCTCTCCTAGTCATGACTATGAGTAGGTAGTTGATTTTTTTTTTATGATAGCAAAATGTAATTGATTTTTATAAACCATAAAAAATTATTACATTTTATGGTTTATAAAACATGGTTGTGTTATGGCTCGATATTTTTCTAGCCATAATGTGATTAGTTTAGTTCAAATTTTGAATAATGTGAACATGTTATAGCCAAAATGAGTGATTTGGCCAAAATATTTCCCCCAATTTGGTGTACATACTTAAAAAATATAATTATTCTCTCATGTTTGGTCTCTCTTATGCTTTCATTGAAGCTCCTAGATATTGGTTGGATACCTCCATAACCAAATCTTGCATGGTATAAAACATTCTATATTAGCTCTTAAATGGCATTAGAGATTGTGGGATTGCTTCTTGTTAGTCTTTTTGAGAGATCTAGGTTACAAATCTTGATTTCTCCTAAAAATTTAAATGTGTTCTTCTCTTGCATCATATGATGACCTAGAGAGTTAGAAAAACTTGATAGAAATACTAGATTTTGGGGGTTCCTCTTTGTGGATTTGCAATATAGGTTCATATTGGATCATGTTGGAGCAAATTTGAGTTCACCATTGAATTCAAAATGTTTAATAAAATTATCTTAGCTTTATATTTTGTTCAAATTGGATATTAGAGACAAGATCTATAAGGGTTTGCAGTTGGGACTCAGTGGTTGCAAATCTAGAAGCTAGTTATATTTTTAGAGCATTTTGGGTCAAATCTAACATTTTCATTGCATCCAAAAAGGCTTAAGAACCTAAGGATTGGCTATCAATTCATTAGATTTGGAGCACCTGATTTAGAGCTTGAGACAAATTTCCCTCCTACCCCATTATATGGATCATAGGGAATGTTCCCTACATAAGTAGAACATTATGTAGAATCATTGCGAGCATCATCTTAGCATAGGTAGATCTATATTGTATGGGTTATTCTATTTATTTATTTACTTATTTTTATAATATTTATAAAAATATGTAGAAGGGTAGTTGTTAGTACATTGTACAATTTTCAAGGTACAAAACCCTTTCTAAAGCCATGTGGTAGCTTATTGATATAGTATCACCATCAATGACATCACCTCCAATAACCATAACCACCAATAGTTGCTATAAAGGTGACAAATCCAAGAGGCACCACCTAATCTTAGCACTGCAACCCATATATGTTTAGCGATGAAAACACCCAAATACCCAAAATCTAATATTTTATACACACAAAGTGTAGTTTTACCATTTACATGTGGTTTTATGACATCTAGTTCATAATTTTGAGACCAGGAGAATATTTTGTTCAATCTAAGCATATCCCACCAGTTGTGTGTGTTGAAGTCATAAAGATTTCAACATAACATCATCAACTTCTTCCTCCCATCCTAACCCCCTCTTCATTTTTAATTTGGTTTTGGTACTTAAACTTTGTAAGCTCCATTCTTAGTCATATTAGCTCCTTTTTGTGAGTAATTTTTTATTTGAGGTAGAATTTTGAGAGATTCATAGTCGTGCAGATGGTTTTTGATTATGGTGCTTGGTTTTTTCAAAAATGATAGACTCTCATAGGTGTTGCAAGAAATCCCCATTTTAGAAATTTTCAGGGCTCCATTTGGGCTCATATAATAACATCTTTTGGTACTTTTTTTTATTGAAAGTGCATACTTTTATGTCTATTGTGTAGTGGTATGATCAAATTAATCTCATTCTATTTGAAAAGAATTATAATTTCATTTACATACAAAAATTGGCATTTTTAATGTCCTAAGATCAAGATCACTTCACTAATTTGGCACTTGTGGAAGTTATAATTGCACTAATTGTAGAGTATGAAGATCATATATTTCTACGGGGGTCCTTGATTGAGTGAATTTTGGGGATAGTCTTGTACATTTTTTTGATGGAGTCTCTTGATTCGTCTATTGTGTGACTAAAATTGAGGAGTTTATCATGGTTATCAGAAGGTATCCTTCATTAATAAGTTCAGAGAGATGGAATCCTAACAAACTTTAGGTGGCTTCATTTTATACCCTATCTCTATGGACTAGTTCTTGAATATACATCATATTGGAGGAAACTTGTGTAGGGCTTTAGGATGAACAAATGCTAGGAGTAATTGGTTGTAGTGTTGATATTGACATTAGATGAATACCACTAACATTGAGTGCCCTTGTGCCCTTTGAACCACACTTTGGGAGACATACATGGAGAATCTAATGAATCTCCATTACCAAATGATCATGTTGTATAATGTCTTATTTTACTTTATTTTTTTCAACTATATCGTCATAAGCACAACTATATTGCTTGGTGAGTGGGAAGATCTTAAACATCGTGATGACATGGAGACTTCTACAAATGCTCCTTTTCCTCCTATAAAGATTTCCATTTTTATCTTTTATGACTCCTAATCTAGATTTAGAGGGTTCATCTTCTTTATCTATTAGTCAACATCTTGAGGTTGAGGACTTATATTCTAGCATCAATAGATACATCTGATGTTCACACTCAAGCATCTTGTATGAACATATCATCCAAGGATGATCAATATAGTCAAATGACATGTATTAAGATATTGAATCTCCATTTACTATGTTTTATGATGAGACTAGTATTGCTACTTCCATTGCTTCTAATGATTCATTGCAATGTGACATTCATCATCTTCCAAATATGACTACTTGGGATGAGTACTTGACAGACATTGCAAGTTTTTTTGATGAATATGATCTTATAGACTTGGATGATACTATTGATGATATTAATCTCCTCTTTGATGTTTTCTCTTATGGAGTTGTATCATCTTCTTTAGATGTTGTGAGGGCATCTTCAGTCTCTCTTGTTCATTCTCTACACCATTATTTTTCATAGTTTGGCATTGGTACAAAGACCCTTGAGTAAAATTTGAAGGAGGCATCTTTATCTTTAGATTATATTCTACATCCATTTCCAAAATGTTTTTGATTGTCACCTTCATTGGTATGGCCTAGAACACCTAAGTTGATTTTGAAACCTTTTTGCATTGGCATGGTGACATTTGAGTAGAGTTCAAAGACTTCACATATCTTGATCTTTCTTCCCTCATATTATATTTAGGAATGAGAAAACATCTTGCATACATTCTTGGTTTTGTTTCTTCCTAGGTGGAGGAATGTTGTTCAATAGTTTTGGATCATATTTAGCATTAATTGTTGAACGTCTATCATCATTATAGGAGATTCTACTTTGAGGGGGGATATATGGTTTCTCTTCTTCTTTCTTATGATGGGGAGTTTTGCAGACCACATGGGGTTTTATCATTTTCATACTTTTGGAGAGTTCATTGTGTTTCCTCTCTTTTGGAGAGGAGTTTTTTCTTGTAATTTTTTCCCTTTCTTTGTTTATGAGAGATTCATTTATACATGATATCTAACATAGCCTCATCACTAGGACCCATCTTTGCATCTTTACATATTTTCTCATTCCCCCTAAGTTTCAATTAAGGGGAGGTGTTGGTGTGAACATGATATGGTATTTTACCTAATCAATTTTTCTCTTAGGACTTATTCACAATAGTTTACTTAATTTTACTTAGGGCATTGTCACTTTATGTCTCAAGTCATAATATTAAGACACATGGCATAATATTATGTTGTCCTATGTATCACCTTAGTCTACATATCTAAGGGGTTCTTATTGTAATCCTAATCCAACATATTCAATCATATAATCATATGAACATATACACATATTGTGCACTTACATATATTTTGATAGAATTATTCTCTCATGTTTGGTCTCTCTTATATTTTCATTGAAGCTCCTAGATCTTGGGTGGCTACCTCCATAGCCATCCACAACAAGATCTTACATGGTATAGAGCATTCTATACCAATAAGAATCTAAGGATAAAATCTTAGATTATTTAAGGAGCTAAGATTGAAGTCTTAATGTAAACAAAGTTATGCATTATAAAAATAGAAGCAATCAAATGTCTAAAATGGAAACAAGGCTTACTTGGTTCATCGTGTGATGTTAACATTGACCACTTTGACTTGCTAAGACACTGGATCAAAGAATTGAAAGCTAGAAATTGATGTTGGATTAATGATCATGAACTTAAGGCATAAATATTTTAAATTTTTTGATCCCCAATACTTGGGCATGCTTGTGGTTGGGTCCTTGGACACTTTTCTCTTCTACATTTCTATCCACTCTTGGTTTTTTCCTTCAAGATCTATAGACCCTATTTTCCTATGCCTATTCCTAGTTTTGAGAAACAAAAGGTGTTGAAATGCACCTTGGGGTGCCTATTATAAACCTATTGAAGTTTTTGATAGTGGCTAAGCCTCACGATTGATGTAATAAGATTGGAAACACACCAAAGATATAACACAAATATTAATGCAATTAAGACTAAATTGTAATTGATGTGACTAAATACAAATGCTTTTGTGTTATACTTGTTGGTGATATATTGATAATTAAAATGACTTAGGATGACACCCTTATATAAATAATGTAGACATGCAACTTAAGACCTTTAGTGCATAAGCCAATGAATAGAACCATTATCTTAAAAAATTGATTTACAAAAGCATAAAACTTCAAAATTTAAAATTAAAAGATTAAAATATAGATGTAATTTTATTTAAAAGATATAATCATAAAAGTCACCTAACTTTCATTCATTTGATTAGATTGATGCTTCATGGCAACAATTAGAATAAATAACCTAATCTAGAAAATTTAAAAATACATTAGTCAAGATCAATATTGGAAAAATATTGAATGACATTAAGAATGTATTATTTGTGTTATATTATTGAATGACATTAGTGAGAGAGCGATGGTGAAATGTTCTTACACCAATATAGAGGCCCATTAAAAGATTCCAGAGGTTTAGGATAATAACTCTAAGGAGGGCACATCATCAACTTGTAAAATGAAAAACTCTACTTTGCCCCCTAAAATTATAGGGTGGTCCCTAATGCCTAATGCCATGCGCTAAAAGTGAACCTAATAAAGGACCTTATCTTCCCCTTATTTTCAAGCTTTATCATAAGGTAAATGAGACCCAAAAATTAATATTTAATATATCCCCCTATTTTCAATCTTTATCATAAGGTAAATGAGACCCAAAAATTAATATTTAAATTAATATTCGCCGATATGTTGAATGCCTTGAAAACGTCTACCCATATCATAACGCGTATAACATTATTACCGGTCAACTGCCGAAGGAATCCGAAGTGTTCCTTCCAACGTCCGATTCAAGATGTTCCCTCTTTAATTCCAGACCACCCCTTAACTAGACTTTTTAATGTGACCAGTATTAGTTTAAACGATTACCGAATCTTGGATAGATCTCCGCGCCTCACCGTATGAACACAATCTAGAAAATATCCAGCCCGCATTCCGCATATTTTGGGCGTTTAAAATCCTGTAAACAAGTCAATTGACTATCCTATTTGGTTTTTTAATAATACAGAACCGACCCATTTTTTCCCTATAAATCCTTCTATCTGTTCTCAAGAAATCCACCACAGAATTTCTGCAGATTGATTTATTTTTCTGGTTCTTTTTTGGATTTTAAATCTTGAGGGAAAAGAGCTCTGTTTTCTTCAGCTGAAGCAATTGGGTATTGAATAGAATTGCTGGAAGATTACATGGCCTCTGTTGAATGCATGAATCTTATGGAGTATGTTGAGTGGACTCTGCCTAGAGAAGCTGAGAGCCTTTTGCATGCATTGGCCTTGAACTGGGGGGATGTTGTGGATGCAAAGCAGTTGGAAATTAATCCCCTTAAGGGGGCCATGACCAATGAGGTGTTTGAGTGCATTTGGAAGACCAGTAAGGGGAAGAAGCCCAGGAAGGCGCTTGTGAGAATTTATGGGGAGGGAGTGGATTTGTTTTTTAACAGGGAGGATGAGATTAGGACTTTTGAGTGCATGTCCAGGCTTGGACAAGGCCCCAGGCTTCTGGGTCGTTTTCCTAGTGGAAGAATTGAGGAATTTCTGCATGCAAGGGTAATAATGCATTAAATGTTTCTGATTTGAGAACTTCTGTTGAATTTTGAGTGTGAATTCCCATGCTCTGGTTTAATCTGGGTTAATTAGATCTTTCTTTCTCTCCTTCAATGACATGCAGCAGTATGTGGGCGGTATGATTTTTCTTGCTTCACCCATACGTTTTGTTTGATTATGCTTGTAGCTGTGATTTTCGGTGAATATCTGATACGGTATTTTGCTTCACCCATACGTTTTGTTTAGTTACGCTTGTAGGTGTGGTTTATGGTGAATATCTGATTCGATATATTCGAGAAAGTGGTGGGTTGCTTTAAAGTAATTAAGATATGTGGATTACTACTCGTATCCGCAATTTCAGCCACCTGTGTATATCTTGTATGCTCAATTGATCTTCTAGATAGTGTTCTATTTTTTGACCTTGGTCGAGGGTTCTTTCTCGAACCTTAGGCGTTTTTTCTTTTCGCCTTCCTGGTAATTTCAGTTGCAATTCCAGAGATAACTGCCCGTAATTTGCTTCCGAGTCATTTGTGAGAGAGAACACATCCCTTGCACATTTCTTGCTGATGTAGTTGTAATATGTAGCTATTCTCTCTTTTGTATAATTCCATGACGATTAGTTAATTTTGGATTTTTGTGAACCACACATGAATCACATCAGCAGATCAAACGAAGAGACCTGCAGGTAATCTGTAGGTTGGTTTGTAACTTTATTTACAGAATATGAGAGCTGTTTAATACCATCTGGAGTGAATTCTTGACTGGAACTGTGAATTCATCTTTGGATAGATAGGATTGTCCACGACTCCCAAGTGGGGCATTTCTCTCTACCTTATAAAACTTATATTTTGTACCCTGTAAGATCTGACCACATGACCAAGCTTATATGCAAATTGAGCCTTCTTGCATATCCACTTACATGAATAAAGATTAGCATGTCCAAATATTAACACTACATCTTACAACACTCCCACTTTAGGCTAATATCTACGGCATGACTTTTACCATCCAGCCTAATTGACCTGGTGAGCAATTGCTTGCTCAAGAGCAGAGATGGTTTGCAATCAATTAATGCCTCGGCAACCACAAAAGCCATCTCACCGAAGTGTTTTACTTTGGTCTGCGAGTTCTACTACACATTACCATTTCAATTTTGAAACTTCTATTTCTAATCTCGGGTCGCTCTTGTTTTATCTAATCTTGACAATACTTATAATTTATGTTTGGCTACCATTTGCAGTTCTGACAGGGCTTGTTGGATCTTTAATTCGCTTGTAAAATAAGGCATAAACCAATTCCCCATATCTAGTTTGTGACTCATGTTGGAATAAATGGCGTATAGTTAACGTGGGCAAATGATGAATGGGATCGGTGTATTTGTATTGACCTTCAAAGCACATTAAATATTCTTCCGCGTTGCTGCTATGGGTTGTCACCAGTTTTTGGATCTACATTTTTCAATTAAACAGTAAACTATTTTTATCAGAAGTTTTCTCACGAAGCTTAAGCTGCCTTCTCCAAAATCTCATTAAGTTGACCCTTTTTGTGATGTTGTAGCTTCCTTCAACCAAATCTCTGAAAAATAAGCCATAAATTTGTTCACCACTGTTGTTGTTTTCCCTCTTGACCCTGTTTGTCTGATGAGTACTTAAGCTTGTCAAATTGCAATTCTTATAATCAAATTTCCTGCAATCTGACCTTTTATTTTGTATTGCCATTTAGACACTGTCAGCACCTGATCTAAGAAACCCTGAAATATCAGCTCGAATTGCATCAAAGTTGAGGGAATTTCATCAACTTGATGTACCAGGCTCTCGGGAACCAGTGCTCTGGAAGCGCCTCAGGTTTGTTGCTATGTTGTGATCAAATTGTTTTGTGTGAATTTTTCTTTCTGTAGTTTTGGGATGGGGACATCAATGGTGCCAAATTATTTTTTAATATTTTTTCAAATCAGGAACTGGCTTAGGACAGCAATAGATTTGTGCCCAAAAAGTGAGGCGGTTGAATTCCAACTTGATTGCATGGAAGAGGAGATAAATAATCTGGAGAAGTTCATATCAAGGGAGGATAAGCAAATTGGGTTTTGCCACAATGACTTACAGTATGGAAATATAATGATTGATCAAGAAGACAAATCCGTGACTATAATTGTGAGTATTCTACACTTGAAAAATGCATAATAGATTTTACCTTCTTAGTTAGCTTCCACAGTGTATGTTAAAAGCATGATAGGGGAGGGGGTGTGGTACTGTCATTTCTTAGATAAGATGTATTGTCTATCTATGTGATCCTTTACACGTATACAGGTGATCTGTAATAATTTGTAGATTACATATTTCATATGGTCTAAATGCTATGCAATGGTTTCAGATGGAACGTTTATTGACTGATGTTCCAGAAAGTGACAGACTATTTCAATTGAGAACAGGGCAAAACTGAACTATTAGTTGTACGCTCATATGTAATTTGAGAGGATAGATGCTAGTCATGATTTGACTTTCAGACATTCAGTCAGGGCTGAGATTATAAGATAATTTATATACATGTAGGTGGGTGTGTTGTGAATGATCTGTAGATTTAGTTTCCCTTATAGTCTGAATGTTGTGCAGTGGTCCCTAACATCTGTGAATTGGAGATGGAACCAATACTTAACTCGCTCTCGTCAGAGAGAAAGCTGCAGCATTTTTACAATTAAGAGTAGGACAGCAGGTGAATTATAAGTGATTTAGTCACATGATATTTGAGAGGATACAGTGTTAAACAATGATTGCATAGTGTTTTTCTTTTCAGGCATGCAGCTAGTAGCTAAGATGGTTAAAGCTGCTCCCACATTTTACTGGTGTTTTGAAGGTTCTTATATTATGTGTTAAAATCAATGCAGGATTATGAATATTCAAGTTATAATCCAATGGCATTTGACCTAGCTAACCATTTCTGTGAGATGGCTGCAAATTACCATACTGACACTCCTCATTTACTGGACTATAGCAAGTACCCAGGTATTTTCTCAAACATTAAATTTATTTTAAACATATTCCAATGACAAATATTGAATTGGCTATTGGTTTAAATGAGGTCTCATTTTAAATTTCAACAGGTTTTGAAGAGCGTCAAAGATTTGTGAGGGCATATTTAAGTTCATCTGGTGAGGCATTGGCCCCTTTTTTTCTTTTATAGTGGCATGTTTTGATAGTAGTATTATTATTTCTGTCATATGTGGGGTATGTATGTTCTCTAGTTGCATTAAAGTTTTGTTCCAAGAATGTGAATCAAGTTTTACTTATCAGAATTTCAGAACAACTTATGGATGAAACATGAAAATGACTCCGTTATGTTGCCAGCCAGTTGAGCACTTCTGTTCATATGAGGCTAGTTTATATAATTATGAACGTTATTCAGCATTGGTTCCCAATTAAATAATGTTAATGTCAAATCCCATTCTCACATGAACACAATTGGCTTAGCTCTAAATTATGGTGAGCACATGCACCTGTATTATGCCTCACCAGTAAGGAAGGATACACCAGCTTTCATTATTACAAAGTTGCTAACTATTTGTTTGAATGCCACTTAGGTGAAGAAGTGAATGACTCAGAAGTTGAACAGCTTCTGGAAGATACTGAGATGTATGTTCTTGCAAGTCATATTATTTGGGGCCTTTGGGGCATAATTTCGGTATGTTTTTCACTTACTGTTTCAATGCTAGAGAGCACATAATGGGGCATTTGGTATATCTCTGCTAATAGATTTCACGCATTTGGCTAGTCAAATTGAATATATTTGATGTACTAAATAATCTTGAAATCAATTTTTGCACGGGAGAATCAATTTCTTTTTTGTTGTTATCCCTGTTTTTCCATGTTGGGATTTTTGTTTTTATTTTTATCTATACTAGTTATATGAATTTTGTAAATAAGTTTGAAAATATATTTCCATATCAGGAATTTTTATGTCTAGAAATTGTCAGATTACAAATAATTTGTTAAGTCTATTACAAATGTTATGTTGCATGTGGAAAAACTAGACATCATTTTTTTGCATTTAATTTTTTGTTTTTAAGTGGGTACTGATAGTCTTTCAACTGTATTCTTTTTTTCTGCAGGATCATGTGAATGACATTGATTTTGATTATATAGATTATGCGAGACAGAGGTTTCAGCAATACAATTTATTGAAGTGTTCGCAATTAAATGTTTGAAATACCAAACTTTTCTCAGAAGGGAATTATGCCAGAGATCTCAGCAGTGCTGCTAATGGAAGAATATGAAGTTCTAATGTTTAATCTGCCTGATTCCCATCATAGAACCAATATTTGTAAATTATTAGCCCGGTGATTTGTCAACTAGTTTGTATCATTTATAATAGTACTATGAGCAGATATGCTGTGAACTTAGGAGGTGCGATGTCATCATGTATATTCTTGTATATGTGGAAATGTCAGTTCTTGTCATACATGCAGTTCTGGATTACTCAGCACTGATGAATCACCCTGGATGTGAATTTAAAGCATTCCATAATAGGTGTTAGACCTATTTAAGACATTTCACAGAACAATAATGTACTTGCTTACATAAAAAGCAAAGTTTGCAAATAAATAATAAAATGGTCAAGACGCCTGTATGTTCAAAATGCACCAATGCTTTTCTCGTTTAGTTGATTGCTACCCTCTGTGAATTGCTTTTATTTTATCCTACAATGGAAAATATTCTATGAAATATATATGGTGTACTTTAGTAAGAGTTGCATTGAGAACCAAGTTTCTTTGAGTGATGATAAGAATTGTAGAATATCCACCATGCTCAAACAAAGTTACAAGGGTTTAAACAAAGCTCAAAGAAAATTCGCTTTGCAAACAAACAAATTACAATATTCTGGGAGAGAGGTAGGGCCCAGTTTGATTGCATTGAGCAGCATTTTCTTTGAATTTTGTGGTAAAGAAGTTGTATCTAACTCATCTTCCAAATAAATAAAGAATAAAAAAGGCAACTTTGTCAAATTTCATTTCTGGAAGATTCCACCTACCTCCCTTGTATATTTAGAATTATGCTCATTTATGTGTAAACTCCATTGACTTGCATGCAGTTTAAACGATCACTTTATCATGTCAAACGTTTACATGTTAAGTATGTAAAAAATATATATATTTCTTAGTGCCACCTGTAAATATACAGGTCAAGGTTGTGAAAGTGAACACTTGAGCCAATCATCATGTGAATTAGGAATCTGCATCTGCAGATATTTATCCGATAGCCAGCAAAAGATATTGCAAATCTCTATCTTACATTCAAACCTTCAAAAAGTATTACAAATCCCCATCTTCCATCCAATCAAGGCTTACGTACACAACTCGGTGGACCCATAAAAGATCATATCTTGATGGAAACCCATATTGACAATCTGTGCAAAAACATACAGAATACTTTTAATTAAGTTTCCCTGGACAGATATTCAAACTCTCTGGGCCCATGGTAGAAAATTCTACCCACAAAGGGACAGCTGCCTTGGAAAGACTACAGTTTCATTGGGTCCTTAGATGAATGGTTCAGATACACTTTTGACAATTGACACATTATTGAGGGAAAAGCACTTGATTTCTGTAGAAGCCTTTCTGTCCTGACACGTAGACATTTTGCTGATGTCAACCATAAAGACTGAGATTGCAACCAACCCGGCGGATTTCAAAAGATATTCAAGGGCTTGTACGATCTTATCTTAAAGTTCTTTAAGACTGGACTAACAGCCACAAGGGGGCACCCACAGATTGAATTATACAGATCACCAAATGCAAACAGAAAATCACTTAAAAGTTGGATGAATAGCCAAAGATGACCAATTAAATGAAAATACTGTTCAGAACATACAGTCAAGTACTAGTGGACAAAACTAAGGATCCCACACCCAATAGAATGCTGTTCTGGCTCCCATTGATTATGGCGAAACGAGTGGACACGATTATGTGTGAGACCCACACTGCATAAATCTTTCAAAGCTCTATACAAGTGATGTAGCTATAGTAAGGGGGTATTAAGGATGCTTCAGACGTACAGAAAAATGTAGGAAAAACAATAATGAAGTAGTACAATACAAAATCTAAGATAATAATAAACAAAAGAGAAAGTAAACATACAATATGCAGTAGTTTTTTGGATTTTTTGGGGGATAAAAGAACGAGGGTAAATTTCTTTATTATGGTATAAAACTGTAATTATTTGTAATATAATAATAATTTTTTAATTAATATTTTTTATGTATGGATGGATATTATAAGACAATTTTAAAGAGGTTTTATAATTTCTATGTTGTACGAATGCTTTAAAATTGTGGGTAAAAGCAAAAAAATCATATATGTATCATAAATTTAGATAAAATTTAAATGGTTTTTTAATTTGCATGTTGTATGAATGTTTTATTATTATAATGCTTTGTATTTTTCCAAACATTAATCTCCATAACCTTAACTGACCATAAAACATAATAAATATTCAACATACTGTTGAAAATGGAGGTAATTATGTAGCTTTAAAACTTTGTAAAACTATGAGCTTGTAGATCTAATTAAGTGTTCTTTGTTACAAATTCTTTGTGGATGATTATCTGTTTAGATTTATTTTACCAATTGTAGAAGTAGACAGAAGATAATCAATAGTGCTTGTATTATTTAACCTTAGAATAAGATTACAATAATTCTTTATCAATCCTTGCTTGAGATGCTTCTTTTTCCTTCAACAATTCTTCTTCACAACCTGCAATAAAATCTGATAAAACTCTCTTCAATTTGTTGCAATTTATAGACAATAATGAGTAATTACAAAGCACAAAGCTTATCTCACAAAACCTACGCCTATTCTTTGCAAGTAGAGTTCCTCTGTTAAAAACAATGTCAAACCAAGTCCTTCATCAATTTGGGCGTCCAAAACATAAGTCCTAACTCAATGTTGATTACAAAGACATCTTGTAAGCTTCTCCTCAAAGTTAGCACCCAAGAATGGGCCCACTTAACTCAGCCTTATAAAATTTCTTATCATGCAAAAGTGTTAACTCCAAGATGCCAACTTGGGCGCCCAAGGTGGGTCCAAGTCAATCTCTGTTAACTGAAACATATCTCTCCATCAATTCATGCAAACAGGATGCATGATTGATCATCCCCACTTAACTGAATGTATCACCTGTTATCTATCACGCAACTCAAGTCATTAGTCATGCATTCCAAGTCAATTGAAGTCAATTAGCATTCAACTGATACTAACTACATGCAACTGAACCATAACTAAACTGAACATATCTGAACTAATCTGAATTGAACTAAACTGAATTGAACTGAATTGAACTAAACTGAACTGAACTGAACTCCATGCATGTAAACATCAATTCCTAACTTCTAGGATCTTTACATGTATTACTGGAGTGTTATCTTTCTCCAAACAGTTAACTTAACTCAAGGTGAGTTCCACCTTCCATGTGGGTGCCTTATGCGCTCTTATTTTGTAGGAGCTCTTCTTGGGCGTCCCCACATGTTCCTATCATTTAGAATTAATTACAAATGTCAATTTACATGTTCATTTCATTCAAATTTAATTTCTTTCTAATCCTAGTGTTGGGGAACACTTTCCAAATACTTTAGGAGATACATGAAATAATGTTTAGGATTGCAATTAAATGACATCCTATTCCCAACATTCTCCCACTTGACATTATACATTGTAATTATTCTAAACAAGGAATCATTATTATAAATTAAGTACAGGACTCAAGGCCAATGGCCTTCCTGCAACAACTAATCAATCTATGCCAACTTCAAATGCAACCTGCATAATCATGAAGCTCCAAGCAAATGATTAATACTCAAAACCAAGAGAACTTATCTGTAGGAACTGGTTTTGTAAGATAATTTGCAACATTAATCAAAGTGTCAACATTCTCAATTAATACCTTTCCACTCTTAACCATTTCTCGCACAAAGTGATACTGAACATCAACATGCTTAGTATGAGCATGATACATAGGATTTTTGGCTAAACAAATAACACTCTGATTATCACATTCAAGTTTAACTTACTTGCAATTAAAACCAATACCTTTCCCAAGTCTCTGTAACCTAACTGCCTCTTTGGAGGCATGTGAAACTACCGAGTGTGTTGAACGCACGTCCAACCAAGGTGTAGGCTTCTCAGTCTTTACTATTGAAAAATCTTTTCTTGCAAGTAACCATTCCAACATATATCTCTTACCATAATAGAACTCAAGCCTCACCTATTTCTCCAAGTATCCATGAGGACCTGTAACCAACCAATCCATGCCAAACTCCAAATGCAACATAGCACTATCATGAAGTAATCAAACAAATGATTAATGTACCCAATACATAAGAGAACTACACAAGATCAATGCCAAAGCTCCAATCATGAATTAGGAATATAAACATGACAACATGATCTAACCATCTCCACCAAGGAGATCACATGCATCATAACACACATAAACATCCTAGTCTTAAGAGAACAAGTACCATGCCAAATTCTAAACATGTATCAAGAGTAAACCATGACATAATAGCAACCATTCTAAACCAAGAAAAAACATATCCCCAATCACATGAAGATAACCTTACCAATGATACATCCACGTCACTGCCAACAACTCCCATTGAACTGTGGTATGAGCTACACATGGCATCATGACTACCATCCTCTTCATGAAGATCACTCTTTAACATCAAGAAAAGAGTCATCACTAACATTTTTACATGAAATGATCAATGCATGATTATCGTCATCCAAGGATTCCTCTGTAGAAGAATCATAACTCTTTTTCTTGTTCTTACAATCCTTCTTCACATGTCCCAATTTCCCATAGTTCCAACACTTTACCTTACTCCGTCCTTCAGAATTACCCTTCCCTTCCTTGTCCCCCTTAGGTTCCTTTTTCTCAAACCTACCTTTTACAAACAAGGCATCTTGGATTTCCATTTTAGACTTCCTCCTCATATCCTCTGATAGGATTGCAATTAAATGGCATCCTATTCCCAACATATACTTCTAACAACAAATAATTTAATGAAGTGTGAGTAAAACCACCCAATTGCCACAACTTCAGAATTTTTAAATGCTAGAATAGGGGAGAGGACCCAATACTTGAGCATGTTCCAATAGTTGTGATAGCATTTGTTTATATAATGCCTAATATTTTTAACAATATTGGACCAATAGTTGTGACTTTAAAGTTGTTAGTGTTGATGATGACTACCCATAATTAAATGAAATGTATTCCTTAGATCTAAAAAGCAACAAATCATGTGATGCCACATCAACGTCCAATTAAACATGATGTAGATGCACAAGTATTTGTCTCACTTTTTTTTGGGCCTTTTTGGACACCTTGACAAAAAGCATGCTGATGTGGCATCATATTTGATGATGTGGCCTTGAAACCTTAGTTATAAGCAGGGGACTTGCTAAGTAAGTGTTGTGCCTATAGCACACACGCCCCGTTTAGAATGGGGACCCTCTCTTTTCCGTTTTTGTCAGGTTGCTTTTTCCTTCGCCTCATCGACTTTCCCCCTATTTTGAGCCCCAAGTCGTCAAGGAGTCATAAAATTATCATCTTAAGCTGACCAAGTTTCACCACCCTTGAAATTTTCAAGTCTTTTTCCTTCGCGGAGTTCCTTTGGCAGTTTTCCTTAAGTCTTTGAAATTGGTGTCTTTCCCTGGTTGTGAGTCCGCCTATGCGGGTCGCCCCTGGTGGGATTCTGTCCCTCCTTCGTCGTTGCTACGACGGTTGAGTCAAGGCATCCACCTGCATGGTGGGCCCTGCATCCTCCATCACTGTTCCCATCATCGACGTGCCAAGCGGCAATCGCCTGACTATTGCCCACATTGCAGGCTCCGCCATTCCTGCCACCAGTCATTTTGAAAACCATGCCCACCAACCGTGCTTGCCACCGTACAAGCATTTAATGTGGGTAATTAATGTCAAATTTTCTATAAATACCCAAGTTCACCTATCATTTCTGCCAACATTCCTAGTCAGAAGTTGTCAGCCAACCTACAGCCTCTGCTACCTTCGTGCCCGCATCACTTCGAGGACGGATTCAAGTGCCTTCTTCAGCGCATTTCATTGAGTTTTCTAGGTGAGTTCGCCGCCACCCTAGCCGTGCTTTCTCCAATTCATTTTCTATATAAATTTGAAAAATCTTAAGAAGGAAAGCTATTAAATTCTTAGACAGCTAGTTAAGGATGAAACCCCGCACAAAACCCACCTTTTGAAAATTTGAAAACCCTTCATAATCGGCCATTTAGGGCCTTGCAAAACTCAACTCATCATTTTTCGTTCTTGACCAGGGCGTTCGCACCCTTGCGGCCCGCAAGCCTCCCTTCACCATTGTGCAAACTTTTGAACTTTAAAACAGAGACCCGAGGCCTTTGCCCTTGGTGGGTCCACACATGCGGGCAGACACTGCCCCTCCACTGTGATTCTTCAAAACTTGAAAAGCGAATAGAAATGGAGATCCCTGAGCACTTGCAGGTCCACTTTTGTGGACTTTTGCGCTTGAGCGACTCATCGTTGTCCATCGTTTCTAAACGACCATCCAATACATGCCCTCCAGCCTGTGAGTCCCACTAGTCTCAAATCCATCTAAGTCATAAAGCATTGTCCAGAACCCGTTTGCGGGTCATTCTTAGTGGACCTTCTCACCCTTGTCATTGCCATTTTATAGCACCATCACTAGCGGCCAAGTTAATCCATCCGTCCACATTGTGAACCGCGCCAACTCTTTTTCCGTTAAGGCTCACCCAAGCAAAGCTCAAGTTGAAACCTCCTTGCGGGTGGGACCCAGCGAGGGTCAGTTCGCGGGCCGCCCCCTCCTCGTTGTCGATTGCAAAACAACTGATGATCTCCACCCATTTGCCTTGCGAGCTCTGATGGTGAATTCTCTCTTGAGCCTTCATAAAAAATCTCTAAGTAAGATACCCTTGCAAGTGGTTCTTTGTGGGCCATCACCTGTTGTGCGCCTCTATGTGGATGCCATCGTAAAATGATCATGCCTTGTCATTCTGCATGGTGTGGCCTAAATTGGCCTTTTCCATCCAGACATTTTGAAGAATGAATGATCAATGCTTAGGTCCTCAGTAGACCCGCCTATGCGGGTTGCCCGTTGTGGGGCACCGCTTTACCTCTGTTGTCGCAAAACGCCCATAAGGCCCCACCCATCCGCATTGCAAACCCCGCATCATGTCTTTCCCTTTCATCCCTCAAAACTAAAAATGACTAAGTAAATACCAATGTGGGCTTCGCGATGCAGACCACCCATTCAGGATGCCTCCTTGCCTTTGTCGTCTCTGAACGAACGTCACCTAATGACATTTCGTTGGTCCTTGCTCGCATCACTCTAAATGACTTACACCTAAGAGCTAAACTAAAATGTCCTCTTTTTCTGCGGGTTCCACAATGCGGGATTCCGTTTGCGGGATTCTACCATGTTAGTGTCATTCCAAATGACAGAGCTCCAAATGGCCTCGAGGTCACCTGCTTCCGCACCCTCTTAACTCGCATGGAAAAAGATTGAACTATCACCTTCGAAATTTCATGAGCGATGAACCCATGTGTCCAAACGCCTTAACACCTTGGTGGGCCCCAGTTATGGTGCAAAAATCTTGATGCGGGTGGCTACATGTGGGCTGCCATGCCCTTTGCGCCGCCTCCCTGTTACCTTCACCAAAACGGCTACTAGCCCAGGGAAACCCGCATCCTTGGGCCTGCATTGCTCTATCTTCCCCAAACAAGAGCCAAATGATGATTGTTGATGAATATTATGATATTTGAAAGATGAATTGCTTGATCTAACATCTGTTTTGTAGGATTTCACTAACGCTCCCTTTGTTTTTAATGTGAACATTCCTATTGCATCTCTATTTGCAGGATTTATGGAATTAGTTACAGGACCATTGGGGGTATCCGTGAAGAAAGAGAAAGGGAAGAAGTCTACCAAAGTCCCAAGAGGGAAAGAAGATAAAGATTAGATGAAGTATCAATTCCAGGGGGTAGAAGTCACCTCTAGGGTCATTACCACCTGGGATATAATCACAGATACCAACCTTGGACAAGTTGACATAGATGAATTTAGACAGAGGGTCATTGCCAACCCCACCACAACAATGCAAGGAAAATCAGAAAGAGTGGTTTGGCTAAGGCAACTGGTTTCCCGCTCACTCTTGTGGCCCTGGAATTGGCAATGTCTTGTAGGGAAGCCTACTAGGAAGAAACTAGAAGGATTATTGATCATGAGGGTAAGGTGTTGGCCGATCTATCTACCAGGTCCATAGGAAAAACATTCCACATCCCTACATTTGACCCTATGGAGGAGACAAAAAATGAATATGTAGAAAATATGTGGAAGGTCGACCCCGTAAAATGAAAAAAGTTAATCAATCAATACTGGTTAAAGGAGAAGACGGGAAAAGCTAATAAGGTGCCCAAAGAATTGTTCATAAGTGATTTTTATGAGGACTATCATGACTTGGTGTATCTCTTGGCTAAGCTAGTTTCCTACAGAGGTTTATTTGTTGTGCAGAGCCCAACTCCAGGAAGAGAGTTGAAAGTATATGACAGGCACCCGCAATTATAATATCAAAATTTTAAGGACTACTGTAGGGTGAATGATGCCTTCATTGGGCATATTATCAGACTTCTCGAAGGGGACTTTGAGAGGAGGGTCTTGCACAGTGCTTGTGCATTCATTCACCAGTTTGGGTTTCTACACATACAGTTCCCAAAATTTACTTACATCAAAACAAAAGGCTTCTCTAAAAGGCCATACAAGCTGCCCTAGTACCCAAATGACTGGCTGATTTTGCTAGAAGTGTCCAAGCAACTGCAACATGCACACACTCTCCTCAGTGGAAAGCATTGAGCAGGGATACCATATCCCCTCACATTCAGGCAGGGAATGTACACCCTCGCAGCTGCCCAGTGTGCAAAATATTTAGAGAAAGAGATTATTGAATACAACCTAGGCCTCCACATTGCTTGGCCAAGGATGGAACCTTATGGTAAGTTGAAGAAGTTTGTTGGGAGAGACTACACCCACTTGCACCATATTGAAGATTTTTGGTTTAACTATCGGGATGACAAGGAGGTACGCATGAGGCATTATATGTGAATGACCGCTTACTTTGTCAAGACAATCAATCTGTTTCTGGTACTAGATCAAATTGTAGAAGATGAAAACACTATTGTGGATCCAAGGTATGATGTTGTTGCCAACCCGTCGTTTCCCTTAATAGACTGGTACAAAGAAGAGTTTAACGACCTCGACATTTTGACAAAGCCAATGGAGCATAAAATGAGGCAATGGATCGACTCCCAGATAACTCAATTGAAGCTCTAGGGTGCCACTTTGACATACGGTAAGCTCAAAGATGAGCTCGAGAGTGAAACAGACAATGGGATTGCTGCTGCCCCAATTGAAGAAGCCCCCAAATATCCTCCAGCCACAAGGTTGAGGAAGAGAAAAGAGGTGACTGAGCACCAGCCCAAGCATAAAGTGTATTCACAGAAGGCCTCAGAGGGTGAAACCTTGAAGAAGGCAAAAAAATCAGGCAGATTCTCTAAGATGCCAACAATCTAGGAAGACCCAATTCATGAAGGAGAAGAAGAAGAGGCCGAGCAACCAAAGTCACCACCTGTCGCCTTCACTCTTGCCATAACCGCCCCTTCCACTACTACTACTACTCCTCCTCTAGCATCTCAAGCATTACCCGCTTCCTCTCCGATCGTGATTGACATCTCGGTTCACCTTGCCTCCACCTCGCTGACTACTCCCATTATGGTGAGGGGTTCCTCATCTGTTACAACCTCTCTACTCTCATCCTCCTTGATGTCTCCCTCAATTACAGTCCCTTCAACAACCAAAACTACAATGCCTACTCTCAATCTACCAGAGGCCTTCGTTAGGCATATGCAAAATATACCTATGGAACTCTCTGGGGTACTAATGAATCCTGCAGTACAGGCTGCGATGGTCCAAGCTATGGCTAGTCTTCCCGTCCCTCCTCTGATAGAACTGCCAAAGATGGAAGCAACCATGCAAATCTCAGAAGAAATGGAGAGATGACAGAAGGAAGTTGCTAAATAAATAGACGAGGAACTCGAAGATCCCTTTAGGGATGATTACCATGAGAACCCAGAGCATCGGAACGTGACCATCGATGAGGTGGTATATGAAGAAGGGTCACAATCCTTTGAAGAAGATGTTGAAGACCCCAATACCAAAATGTTTAGCAGATTCTTCTAACCGGGAGCTTGAGGAGGAGTTGTCCAAGCAACTCAAGGATGTCAGAGAGGAAGTTGATAGGTAGCCTTCTGGAGAGAAGGAGGAAACTGATGATGACATGGAGATATCTACAGAGCCTCCAGTAGGTGGGCAAGACAAAATCCTTGATCAAGAGGAAGAAATACCTCTTGAGAAGGAGGGAAACAATGAAGTTGAAGTTGAAGAAGACGATAATCCTGAAGAAGAGACTAAAACCAAAAAGAGCCCTGAGCCAGAACACCATGCAAAGCTTGAGCGAGAAGAAGAAGGGGCACCTGAGGGGGAAGACAATCCTAAAGGAAGCATAGCTTCTACTAGACTGCATGAAGAAAAGACCATATTGATTTGGGACTTGGATGAAGAAGAAGAAGAGAAGATAGAATAAGAAGCCTTAGACCACGAGAAAAGGGAGGTCCAAAATGCTCAAAGAGAAGGTGCTCATGAACCACCAAAGGAGGGATCTCAAATGCCTAAGTGGTTGGAAAGGAAACTACAAAAGAAGACCCTCGCTCTCATGGATCCTAAGGAAAGGCTGGAGGCTATCCTAGCACAAGATCAAATAGGAACAAAGAAATAAAAGAAGTTGAGGGTCTGATCCCACATCACAATGGATGCCTCTGGATCGAGGACGGTGCAAATTGCCACCCTAGTAGTGGACAAGGGAGAGGGGGTTAGCTATAATATCTCTACCATTGATTTGGGTACTGGTATAAGAGAGCAGAAGATTGATCAGCTCTATGGATCGGTCGCTACGATCATTCACTAGATGAACAAGGATCAATCCTCCAAGGAGGAATTGAAGGCACAAGTGGTAGACCTCACTGCGTACATTCAACAACGGTCTTCTACTAAGGAGTTACCAACAACTTTTTCGGACCCACCCTTGCTTCTTTCCAAAGAGCACCTAAGCAAGCTGGAAAAGAGAAAGAACCAGACCAAGGCTACTACAGATTGGTTCCAGTGGGTGCTCTACAATGGTGATATGGGCATTGGCCATGCCGTCTGAATGGCTAACAAGTTTTGGGAAGTATAAAAGCAACTTGAAGGCACATAGGGAATTTGCAATAAATTCCCCGAACTATATAGGATTGCATATCCTAAACTCAAGGGTATCCTCAACATGCCCGAGAGGACGTAGGAGAAGGAGCTAGCCCTAGCAAAGGATGATTATTGGCTGGTCGAGATGTGGAAAATGGGCCTGGACCACTGAACGGAAGTCCTAGAGTGAGTGCTTCATGAAGTAGAGCTTGAACTGGAGTGGGTCAAAGAACATAGAACGAACTGCGAGGAGTATCTAAAGCTCATGATAGATTATGACATGCCCACTGTCAAGCTAGATCTAGAAATGATTAGACAACTTTTCCACAAGAAAATGGAGAATGGGGCCATAGATTCGTTAACGACAGACTTCATGGATTTCACTGCTCGAGTTTTCGCCCAGTCAAAGCATGTGATTAAGCACACGCCTAAGTGTATAAAGAATTGGGAGCTGATCACTGGAAGATCAAAGAAACTATCCTTCTAGGTGCTTCAATCGGACATCATTGAGTGGGATCAACTTCAGGAACTGATGGAAAAATCCGTGGAGTACGCCACCGTCCAAAAAAATCAAGCAAAGCCTATCATTCATGATGAGTTCCTCACTATGTAGCTGCAGCCAAAAGGGCAAGTCACTATAGGACAAAGTGCTACAACAAGGCACTAGAGGACAAAATAGAGAAAAAGACAAGGAATGTATTTTAAATTGTAAAATATTAAGGGGTAGGTGAAACCCTAATTTGTAATGAATCTTGGCCACACAATGAGATTAAATCTTGGCCATTCATTTTTCTTTTTGAAAACTATAAATAAGGGGTCTCCTCTCATTTTCAGGAGAGAGTTGAGTTGTTGTAATGACATGCTATTGAAATTCTAATAGAAATTCATTGCTTTTGGTGGATTCTTGAGTTTCCTTCATGTTTCATGATTCATCTCCTCATAGTTGATAGATTTGAGTAGATTCAATTTGTTGTTTTATGTATTTTGCATACTTTTAGTAGTATAGTGAATGTTGTTCATTGATGCCAAAGAATAATGTTGTGTTGGTGCCCTTCCTTATTCATGATTTTTGTTGTTTATTGATGATAAACAACAGTGTAAAGCTAGTTTGAACATAAATTCATTGTTGCACTTAAATTTCATCTTTTATTCATGCTCTATGGTGAATGAACAGTTGAAAATCTGTAGACCTTAGAAGATAGCACTAGTTTCATGATACTGTTAGTTGATTTGGTTAAGTGAAACTTAGTTTCAAGAAGGTTGTCCGCTATAGCATCCTCCATTATCATTGTTCATTGGTAGTTGTACGTCTAGGAACTTCCTCCTTTCCCTTCCCTTTTGACCTTTCTTTGAAATAATAGTTTAGGAAAAGTTCTAGCATCATTGTAAAGCCAAATCTGATGATAAAAGTGGATTTTTAGACTGTTGTTTTGAGTGTGCAACAATTGCATCATCTTCAAAATCTTAGGAATTCCATTCAAGGATCCAATCTCCCTTCAACTTAACATACGTGAGGCTGCCTTGTGATTACCAGAAAATCACATGAACCAATTGAGATATTCCAAGCAAGTCATGACTTGACATCTGAGAGACCTTGGGATAGTTTTCTGCAATTTGCTTGTAGGAAATTATCTTTCAAGAGAGGTGATGCACTTATGCATTACCTATGTTGAGAAGTGAAAAAACACCCATCAACAGTAAGCTATTGTAGAAAATTGGGAGTGATTTGAAATTTTCATGTAGGATTTTGAGAAGCGTGAAGTAAGGGTGCTCAATTACTAGGTCCTTTCCCCTAGATGAGTGTCCACCTCCACTTCACATGATAAATAGGACAAAAAATAGAAAGAATCTAAGAATTTGAAACGATTTATGTAATCATTAATCTCCATAACCTTAACAACCATATACCATTAAAAACTTTCAATATACTTTTAACAACAAATACATTAATGAACCATGAGTAATACCATTCAATTGCTACAATGTTTGAATTTTTAAATGTGGAGAATGAACTAGTTTCCAACTCCACCCCACATGATAAAATGGGACAAACAAAGCAAGGAATCTAGGAATTTGATAAGAATTTCAGTTTCCAACTCCACCTCACATGATAGAATGGTACAAATAAAGCAAGAAATCTAGGAATTTGATAAGAATTTTTCTTACTACTTGTATCTATTGGAAATAGGATGCCATTTAATTGCAAATCCTAAACATTAATTATTTCATGTATCTCCTAAGTTCTTGGAATGTGTTCAACAACACTAAGATTAGGATGGGATTAATATTTGATGAAATAAATCATGAAATTGACATTTGTAGTTATTCCTAAATAATAGGAGCATGTGGGTGCACACATGGTAAGGTGACACTCACCTTGTGTTCAGTTAACTATATGGAGTAACAGTTAACACTTCTTAATGCATGTAAAGATCCTAGGAGATAGGATTTGATGTTTGCATGCTTGAAGTTCAACTCAGTTTAATTCAGATGAGTTGAGTTGAGTTGAGATGAGTTGAGTTTAGTTCATAATCAGTTTAGTTTAGTTTAGTTTAGTTCAGTTCAGTTTAGTTATGGTTTAGTTATCTTCAGTTGCATGCAAGTGCATGTTGCATGCATGTTGGTTATTTTGAGTTGCATGTAGTTAGCTTCAGTTAACTTGCAATGCATGGCTAATAACATTGAGTTGTATGATAGATAACAGGGACTACCTCCAGTTAACAGGGGATGACCATTCTTGCATGAATGGTGTTGAGTAAATGTTTCAGTTAACAAGAAATTAGTTGGAGCCAACTTGGGCACCCAAGATTCTTTCTTGGAATTAACTCCAATGCATGATAAGATATTTCTAAATCCTCTGTTAAGTGGGACCCTCTTTTGGGCGCCATCTTTGAGGAAGAGCTTTGTAATTATCACCGAAGTGAAGGATGAGTTGTAGCTTTAGTTTGGGACGCCCAAATGGGTAAAGCACATTTTCTAAGCTTTGGTCTTCACGATAGAACTCAACTTGAAGCAATATGGCATACCTTTTCAAGGGATTGAACTTGTGCATTGTAATTATCACCATTTGGAGATTACAAGGTTGCATATTGTCTATTTATCTCAAATCAAGTTGAATAGAGTTTTGAGAATTTTTTTATTGCAGGTTGTGGAGAAGATTGGTAAAGATAGAAGAAGCATTCTCAAGCAAGAATTGGAGCTATTGTAATTCAGAGATTGAATAATAGAATAATTCTTGGTGGAGTTTTTTCCCGAGAGGGTTTGTCCATGGTATATCTTGTGTGATCTTTCTAATATCCTGTCTAGTTCTTCTATCAAATTCTCTCTTCATTCTACAACAGTAAAATGGATTAATCAAGATAATCACCCACAAAGAATATATGTAACAAAGAAAAGACTTACTTAGATCAACAATATTAAAGTTTTACAGAGTATTAAGCTAAGAAAACACCTCATTTTTCAACATTTGGTATCAGAGCTGAGGTTGGGTAGACTATTGGGATTCCTTTCTCTTAAAAGATTGGAGGTTTTTTGGGCTTAGTGGGAGCTTTTATTATTTTTGCTATTGCTGATTTTGAAAAAAATAAGTTTGTTACAAAGGTCATTGAGAGCTTGGATTGATAGGTTTGGTGTGAGCTTATGAGATAAATGGGGTTTTGATTATGTGCATCATGATGCCATGGGATTGCTCAGTATCATGGTTCAGTGGGAGCATTTGGAAATGATGTGGATCCTTGGTTGTAGGATGGCTTTGTTATTATGTCATGGTATACTCTTGATTAGTGGTTTAGAGTTGTGGCATAATACATGTTATGATAATTATGATCATGAGGAAATATCTAAAATTCCATATGCTTTTAACAGTGATGGTTTGATGTTTATCTTGTTGCCATGTATAGATCGGTATCATAGTTCAGTGGGAGCTTTGGTAGGATTTAGTGATCTTCATGCAGAAGATGGTAGTCACGATGCCATGTGTGACTCGGTACCACGGTTCAGTGGGAGTTGTTGGCAGTGACTTGGATGCATCATTGGTAAGGTTATCTCCATGTGATTAGAGATATGGTTTCTTGGTTTAGATTATATTTTTTATTGATTTCATGGTTTACTCTTGATATGCATTTAGAGTTTGGCATATTACATGGTTCTCTTGAGACTAGGATGTATAAGTATGTTATGATGCATGTGATCTCCTAGGAGGAGATGGTTAGATCATGGATGTCATGCTTATGTTCAAGGTTGGAGCTTTGACATTAATCTTGTGTAGTTCTCTTAAGTATTGGGTACATTAATCATTTGCTTGATTACTTCATGAAAGTGTTGTGTTGCATTTGGAGTTTGGAATGGATTGGTTGGTTACAGGTCCTCATGGATACTTGGAGAAATAGGTGAGGCTGGAATTTTCTCAAGGTAAGAGACTTTTGTTGGAATGGTTACTTGTAAGAAAAGTTTTTCAATAGAAAAGACCGAGGAGCCTACACCTTGGTTGAATGTGAATTCAACACACTCAGTAGTTTAGCATACCTCCAAAGAGGTGGTTTGGATACAAAGACTTGGGAAAGGTATTTTTTTGGTTGATAATGAGAAGGTATTAATTGAGAAAGTTGACACTTTAATTAATGTTACAGATTATCTTATGAAACCATACAAATAAGTTCTCTTGGTTTTAATCATTTTCTTGGAAGCTTCATGATTATGCAGGTTGCATTTGAAGTTAGCATGGTTTGATTAGTTGGTGCAAGAAGGCCATTGGCCTTGAGTCTTATACTTGTTTTATTATTCCTTGTTTAGAATAATTGCAATGTATAATGTCAAGTGGGAGAATGTTGGAAATAGGATGCCATTTAATTGCAAATCCTAAACATTAATTATTTCATGTATCTCCTAAGTTCTTGGAATGTGTTCAACAACACTAAGATTAGGATGGGATTAATATTTGACGAAATAAATCATGAAATTGACATTTGTAGTTATTCCTAAATAATAGGAGCATGTGGGTGCACACATGGTAAGGTGACATCCACCTTGTGTTCAGCTAACTATATGGAGTAATAGTTAACACTTCTGAATGCATGTAAAGATCCTAGGAGATAGGATTTGATGTTTGCATGCTTGAAGTTCAGTTTAGTTAAGTTCAGATGAGTTCACTTCAGAATCAGTTTAGTTTAGTTTAGTTTAGTTATGGTTCAGTTATCTTTAGTTGCATGCATGTTGGTTATTTTGAGTTGCATGTAGTTAGCTTCAGTTAACTTGCAATGCATGGCTAATAACATTGTGTTGTATGATAGATAACAGGGACTACCTCCAGTTAACAGGGGATGACCATTCTTGCATGAATGGTGTTGAGTAAATGTTTCAATTAACAAGAAATCACTTGGAGCCAACTTGGGTTCCCAAGATGCTTTCTTGGAATTAACTCCAATGCATGATAAGATATTTCTAAAGCCTCTGTTAAGTGGGACCCTCTTTTTGGCACCATCTTTGAGGAAGAGCTTTTTAATTATCACCGAAGTGAAGGATGAGTTGTAGCTTTAGTTTGGGATGCCCAAATGGGTAAAGCACATTTTCTAAGCTTTGGTCTTCATGGTAGAACTCAACTTGAAGCAATATGGTGTACCTTTTCAAGGGTTTGAACTTGTGCATTGTAATTATCACCATTTGGAGATTACAAGGTTGCATATTGTCTATTTATCTCAAAGCAAGTTGAATAGAGAACTTTGTGAGAGGTTTTTTATTGCAGGTTGTGGAGAAGATTGGTAAAGACAGAAGAAGCATTCTCAAGCAAGAATTGGAGCTATTGTAATTTAGAGATTGAATAATAGAATAATTCTTGGTGGAGTTTTTTCTCGAAAGGGTTTCTCCACGGTATATCTTGTGTGATCTTTCTAATATCCTGTCTAGTTCTTCTATCAAATTCTCTCTTCATTCTACAACAGTAAAATGGATTAATCAAGATAATCACCCACAAAGAATATATGTAACAAAGAAAAGACTTACTTAGATCAGCAATATTAAAGTTTTACAGAGTATTAAGCTAAGAAAACACCTCATTTTTCAACAGTATCATCATATATTTTTGGTTATTTATGTTTATAATTTTAAAATCTAAACATGTTAGATAAGAAGGGTAAGATATTGCATATTCATATCATATTTTACTTCAAGAAGAAATTACATGAGAAGCTAAGGGATTTAACATCCCATTTGTGATGCATTTTATAAACCTTCACAAAAAAGATCATTGACAAGATTTGAGAGCTAAGAAGGAACTCTTCCATGAAAGATCCATATAGATGCAACTTCAATTAGAAAACCTTCACAAATTGTAATCCTCCAAAATATTCAAATAATAATTTATTTATTAATTTTTAGAAAAAAATAAAAATAAATATAAAGAAACAAAGGCAATCAAATCTCTCTCCTATTTCTCTCCTTAAATGAGGAGACCCACATATTCAAATGTATGGGTTGCAATATAATAATGATTCCTTGGTAGTAGGTGCAATTTTAGATTTTCTTAAAGTAGGAACTTTAAAATAGTTAAAATTTTTAATATCATATAAAATGTTATAAATTAAAGTACACTTTATAATAGAAATAATGGTGAAGTGTAATGAAGTGATTGCATTAAAAAATAATCATAAAAATGACAAAATAAGATTTAACAAAATAATTATTAAACATAAATCTTTATTTATAAAAAAATAAAATTATATTAATTAGTGACGAAGATGATGATGGGGATGTTGAGGATTTTGATAGCAAATTGAGGTTCTTCAACTGAGTTTCAGGGATGTTTTCCCTCCTTGTGTTGGGGAGATTTATATCGGTGTGATGGTATGCTCAGTGCTTGGGGGCTGCACTGGAGGGATAAGGTTTGTGACCCTGATATCCTCGTGTTGCTGTTGTGGTTGACACTATTGTTATTTGTTCCAAAAATGTCTTGGATCATGTTAGGAGGTTAAAAAGCTAAAATGATAGCAACACCTATGAACCATCACATCTGGCCACAAGAGAAATGAGAACTGGAGCTCTAGAACAACTTTACATAAGCGAAACCCCATGTCTTCATACAGTTGTTTAAATAAGTTGAGTAGTGGTTGCTAGTCAAAATAAGCTAAGCAGTAGCATGGAGACTTGACCTAAGAGACATAATGATCACAATTAACACGTCCCTAATGTAATATTGTACTTATAGAACTATAGTAGAGAAAAAGAGGAGGACAATGATGATGATGTGTATGAGGATAAAATATATGTAAAAAAAGATATAGGGGAAGAGCACCAATAGTTGTTATAGCTAACTTCACGCACCTAGAGATCCTAAATGATACATCAGATTTAAATGATTTTTGTTTTGTTGTCTTCGTATGCAACTTAACTACTTATAGCAAAAATTGTGGCTTCTGGGTAGTAACAACACATTTTGTGGAAACTGTTAAGGGCAAAAGGGTCAACAAGTACTCATTTCAAAGTGTCGCCTGATACATATTCTCTATTGTCCCCATATCTATTCGCTTTGACCACCACAAAATTTGCACAATTGATCCAATACATATGCACAAATATTCCCAAATGCCTCAATAATAGTGCGTTATTGGTCCAATACATATGCACAATTGATCCAATTAAGCACTATTTTTTGTAGCTACTGGATATAAAGTGGAAAACTATTGGTACATTTGGAATTTTTTAGTGGGATTTTAATTAGCATGTATGATATAACAGTTAACAATTATTGGTGCTCTTCCTCTATATGTAGGAGGAAAATATGGAAGATGTGATAGTGTGATCCATTAAATGATTAATGAAATATACACGTGATTAGCATATCTGTATGTTGTGTTGATTATAAAATGATTTGGTAATTGTTTATGTGAATTCTTATTTTATTGTATTTTAACATATCTCATTGCATAGCATCTAACTATTCTTCTATTGCAACTATTGGGGTATAAATATAACAATTAAGAAGCTTATACCTAGGGTAGGTCCCCATTCAGCTGCTTAGTTTATTTTGGCTAGTAGTCACTACTCAATTTATTTAGAAAATATTTGTGGAGTTGGTGGCCCCATGAATATTTACTTTTTCTATTTATTTTTAACCAATCATCTTATAGTATTAGTAATAATTTGGTAGTTAAAAATTGGAAACAAATATTAAAAAGAGGGAAAGAAATTTGTTGAGCCATGTGGTATTTTTGGAAATATGTAGTTGTTGCTTATTTCCAACCCTCCCCCCTTTTTCAAATTTTATTTTCAATTCCTAAACAATAGTTTCTCCATTAAAATAGGGAAAGATTACAAATTATCCTTTTCCCATAGTAAAATTTTTGCATGGGAACACTCCAACTATTTAAATTTAAGCAACAAACACATTTAAGTAGTCATATGGGGACATGAGGTTAGAAATTTGATCTGTGTATCCATATTCCTTGCCAACAAACCTTATTGGATGGCCTATAGTTTTTTGGGTGAGAATGGTTTATTTCTTAATAGATGGTTGCTTAGCATTACCTTCTAAAAAGAACGAGTCAATAATTTTTTAGTTTGGGTCAAAATTCTTGGACTACCTTTGGATTATTAGGATGTCTTGATTTGCATAACCAACTCTTTTGGATAGTTTATTTAAATGATATAGTTATCAAATTAAGAAAATAATTATTGGTTGTAAGATTCTTCGTCTATGTGGATGTTGAGAAGGTATTTTCTCCTAGAATAATCACCTTATCCTCTAAATTAGGTAAATGGGTGTGATAAATAGTCTTCAAGAATTCCTTGGATGTTTGCCATTGTTGTCTCAAAGTGGGTCATGTAAAGGTGGACTATCCTAGCAACAAGTGAAAGAATTATTTTTGGGGGAAAAAGAAGCAAGCTTCACCTTCCCAACTTTTCAATGGTGAGGTGGAAGGTCCCTTTTCAGATGGATCTAATGATGCTTACAAGGTCCAATCAGAGGAAGCTTTGGAGGAGAGTGTTAGGGAAAGGATGTTGAGGATTATAGGGAAGCGAGGGAAAACCAAGTGATATGCCCTATGTTGCATACGCCACCTCTTGTTGATGAGGAGATGATGTTGGGAGAAAGGACTTCATGTTTCCCTTTGCATCCTTTAGAGTCAAGAATAAATTTTAAAAAAGGGAGTTTAACATAAAAAGATCTTTGTATCAAGGATAAGACAGTTGAAGCTATCTAATGCTCTTCAGTATAGTTTGGTTTCAAATCACCTTGAATTGATTATTCTCTTGTAGCCTCTAGGTCATTAGCCCTATGATATCCCCTATGTTGTAAAGGTCACCCCTATTAAGGTGGAGTGATATAAGGAGAAATGATTTCATGTAGACCTCCATGTCCTTTGGATTCAATAGTGGCTTTTAAAAAAGGGAGTTCATCCTAGAAAGATCTTTGAATCAAAGATAAGATGGTTGAAGTTGTTCAATACTCCTTGGAATGGTTTGGCTTCAAATTTCCTTAAATCGATTGTTCTACTATGGTCCTTGGGTCATTAGCCTTGTGCCTTTGCTTTTCACACCCTGTTGTTTTGCAACCTTCATGCTACTACTTCCTTGTTGTTTCTCTATTTTTCTTTGTTGAGCTTCATAGTTTTATCTTTCTTGCTTTGTACAATGGTTTGGGCCCTTTCTAAAACAAACCTTTACCAATTAT
Organism: Sequoia sempervirens; assembly: GCA_007258455.2. NCBI lineage: Eukaryota > Viridiplantae > Streptophyta > Pinopsida > Cupressales > Cupressaceae > Sequoia > Sequoia sempervirens. Next base: position 66,906,586 of record VDFB02075321.1, read on the forward strand.
AAAACAAATTAAACAAGGGCTATAAGTTTGGAGAAATATTTTACGGAGATAAACATAAGATGTGATTATTGCAATATATTTGGATGACCAAGGTTGCAAGTCTTTATCTATACCTTATTGAAAAATCCTAGTTTAGGAAATAATGAGTGTGGATGTTAATTTAGACAAAAAATAAGAGTTAATGCACTAAACATAATAAATTCAATCCAAATCAACACACCTCAATTTAGAGAAAATAAAAAACCTAAAATAATATATCTAAATGCAACAAGAACACAAACATTTATGCCTTCAAGATGTTGGTGTTTTCTCCATGATATGTAGATGCATTGGTATGAGATTATGTAGATTTCTCTTTGCTTGAGATTCCCAAATTTAGGTAACATGTACTTACATAAGAATGTGAATTGATCATTTTTCCTTTAGAGGAGGATTCTTTAATAGAGATCCAACCGTGACGATGGAGGGCTACGATTTGTTTGAAAAATAAATTAATAGGATTAGCTTGCATGATTGTGCAAGCACACCAAGTGACAAGTAGAAGGAATGATCAAGTGGAGGCAATGGACAATGAAGATTACCTTAAAATATGTGGAGCTTGGAGATTCAAGCATGTGGAGGTGTAGGAGATATGGACGTGGATAAAGAGGATTGGGTCTTAGAATGGAGGGTGAAGATTTGAGCATATGGAAGATTCACCCATGTGGGAGAGTGAATGTAAGAGGTGTGAAAATGAAGGGCTAAGACATTTTGGGATTTTGGATGGATAGTGAGGATAAAAAGGTAATTTATTTGAGATTTTAGTGAAATGAAACAATTTAATTATTATTTTTAATTTGAAAGAAATTAGAGGAATAGATTAGCTTAATTAATTAGATAGAAATGCTTCATTTAATTAATTAATTAATTAGGAGAAAGGTTAGACTAGGTTGAAACAAATTTAAATTATTTATTTAACTACTAGCAAGAATTAACTCAAATAATTAAATAAATAAGATTATTTAATTTTTGATGGTTAGGATTAATCAAATTAATTGAATAGATTAAATTTATTTCAATTAATCATTGATAGGGATTAGTTTGTTGCATTAATTAAATAAAATTTATTTATTTATGTTTTGTTGGAAAAAGAGATCCTAGGTCTAATGGGTAGAGCACTAAAATCAACCTTTTCCAAGAAAAATGTGTGAGAATCTAGATCAACAAGGATATGAGACTGACTTACAACCTAAAAGGTGAATTAGCCAACCTTGGATCTAGATTCTTTTGTGTTTTGTTGTGTTGGAGGTGGTGGGGTTGATGGATTGAAAATTTGATACAATGGTGTAATTAGGTAAATTATGAAAATGCAGCTTTCTATTAATAATTATGAGAAACTAGAAATAGATAGACAATTTTTTGTTTTAGAAATACAGAAGGCAGACATTGATGCACTTGGTATTTGAATTTGAGCTGAATTTGGGTGGTCTAGGGTGTAAGGGTGCCCTAGACTAAGGACTTGGATCTTGAAACTACTTTCACAACCATGGGGTCCTTGGTCTATAGATTCTTCATTTCGAGTTTGGTTGTCGAATATTCGTCTGTTGTTGAGAAAATGTAGATTTTATGACTTGTCAACTTGTAGGGTTTTGATGTATGAATGAGAAAATTGTCTTCAATCTTCCTCCAATTCACTTCACATCTGTAGCCTACAAACATAATTTAGGACGGGAAGGGTTGCTCCATATAGGGGCTTGCTTCAGTCAAACCCCATGTTAGTATTTCTACCTCCACAAAGGCAAAGTTGATGAAAAAAGAGAGCTAATCCTTTTGAGGGATAGAGGCTAATTGATAAATAAACAATTAATTGACAATTTGTTGCAACTCACCACTTAGATCTGATCTCCTTGATGGACTAAAGTCACACTCATCACCTTCAAGGATCAATTGTTGGTTGACTTGATTTGATTTGAAAATATACAAGTGTTAGTACTCCAAAATGAAATGCAAGAAAAATATGAACAAAAATCACTTAAAACTTGACATGATGATTGAATGACAAGATGTTGCAATAATTCTAAAAATTCTACTCTTGACTGCTCTTAAATGATTCTTGAAGTATAATAATTGCTAGTGAATTTCCTTATGATTGCTTGTTGATTAAAATTCTAAAAATACTATGTATTTATATGCAATTAATCTAATTTCTTGAAAATAAAATCTTGATTGTTGACAATTGAAATTTGAATTTCAAATAATAAATTATCAACATCGACATATTTAAATTTGGAGTCAAAATAGGTAGTCTACGACATCCTGTTCCCTATACTAGATTCCTGCTTTTGAGGGATCCAAAGTGTTGGGGGAAAAACATTAAATGCCTTCTTTGATTTCCCATGTTTGATTTTCCAATAAATATTTGAAACGGGCAATTACATGCATAATTAGGAAATTAAGTGCATAATTAGGTCCAAGCACATAGGGTGAAGAAAAACCTAGTGTGAATTTTTCAAGGTTGACAATTTACGATGCTACAATTTAATAAACCATTAACAAAGTGGAATGAGAAAATATCAAATGGATTTTGAGTGTCTACATTTTATCCTTATTTGAAGTAGTGTTGAGACTATAAGTTGTGATGTTGTCTCAAAGAGAAATAAAAAAAACATTTTTTGTGGGAGCATGGTGGCAACAAGTTTCCCCATTCATTTGAAATAAATAAGGTTAATAGGTGGTAGGAGGATGGCCCCTCAATAGAGCAAGAAAACTAGTGGGATTGAGTGGTCTCTTGAAAGGAGAATTAGGATCTAAGGGGTGAAAATGGGGTGAAAACCTATAAATATGAGTTAGAGGGGGGGATTAAAAAATCATTTTGACCCTTTCCCTTATAGAGAAAAGTTATTTGAGCTTGAGATAATATGGAGCACATCTTGATCTAGGAGCATTGAATCAAGCAAGAAAGAAAATTCAAGCAATTGGTAGATGCAAGACCATTAGTGACTTCTCTCTCAAAATTAAAAAAATTCCTTTTGGGTGCATTTATTAGGCTAGGAAGGGGTGTGGAAATTTAGATGCCAAATGAGAGTTTTACCCGAGCTAGCATTTGCATTAGGGCCTATGTTCATCTATGCAAGGTACTATGGAATTCTCACTACATAAAGTGATGCTTTCACCAATAGATAGGAAATCAACATATATGCTAACCATAAAGTGTTTGCATGTTGAGGTGAAGCATTGGAGTGACATCCTAAAGTGTTTCATTTAAAGGAGCATATATGGTAAGGACAAAGTGCATGCTACACACACTAAAAGTAAAGTGTCTATACAAAGAAATCAATATTTAAACTATTAAAAGCAACATTTACATTGAGAGGATTCAAAGGTAAAATAATTTTTAATTGGAAGAAATAGGTGATTAACAATGTGTGTTAATTGAACTGGAGCAATTACTGATGCTTTGATAGGGGAGAAATGATTGGTATTGATGGAGCTATTGAGAGGTTTCAGAGATGATGAACGAGAGTTATTGGTGGTGGTGGTATTGCATGTTGTTGTTGTTGTGTACCTTGGAATTTTACCCTATTCTAATGTGCAAAATAACTTAAAATGCAAATGATAAAACACTAAGAACACTTCAATGATTAGCCTAAAGAGTGATAAAACAAGGAAAATAGATGAAATAAGATGCAAATGATTATACCTTCCTTGCCGTTGAAGACTCTTTGGTTGGCCCTTGATTTGGATGACTTTGTTTGCTCCTTAGATGGCTTCTTGGTGTTGCTAGATGCAAGATTGAATATGCAAGATGATCAAAATAGATGGCTAAATGATAGTGAATACTTGAGAATGCAAATTGAAAGCATAAGGTTGCTCAAATGAAAAAGTGTTGAAAATGCCCTGGAGGAGGGGGTATTTATAGAAGAATTTGAATTCTCTAGAGAATTCAACAGTTGAGATTCACCCAACAAGGTCAAGATGAAGGGCTATGGTGGGTTGAGAACTCACAAGCCCTCTCATCTTGACATGTGGATGGTGAAGTGGCTAGGAGGAGATGAGGTGTGAGTGAGTTGGCAAAAAGGTACATGAGGTGGAGGGAGGACAAGTACCTTCCAAGTACCTTGGGGAGTGAGAAGATTTCCTCAAAAAGGAATTTCTTGTCCCCAAGTGAGAGTGAAAGGGACATTTGAGGAATTTTGGAATTCCTCACAAATCTCCATGGGAAAAGGAGAGGTGGTTGGAGAAATAAATGTGAATTAAAAATTCACATTCTTAGGAGAGTCTAAAGGATAAAAGGTGGGCTCCAAAAAGGTGGGACTTGGTCACATGTGGATGATGTGACAAGTCCAAGTTCTAGAAGCCTTGGAAAGATAGAATGTGAATTAAAAATTCACATATAAGAGAGGGGAATCTAGGATAAATAAATGTGAATTAAAAATTCACATGGGAAAGAGGGTCAATGCTAAAAAGAGATAAATGCAAAGGTTGACTAAAAATGTGGTGCTAAATATGGCTAATGACCTTGGTTAAGGTTGTGCAAATATTTGATTAGAATAATTAATGGAGGATTAGAGGCAAGTGACAAATGTAGGAGGATGTGACATTAATCTTTGATTAAGAGGATGCACATCATAATCATGAATTAATTAAATTAATTCAGATTAGAGCAAGATCATGGAGGATGTGACAAGGAGAGAGAGAATGAAGAATTTTAAATTGATTTTAAATCAAAAGGGTCAAAAATGACTAAATTAAATAAATTGGTGTATTTATTTAATTTAGAGAGGAAGAAGGTGAAAGATAAAGCATTTAGTTATTAAATTAAATACTTTACAGATATGAGACAAAAGGTGTAATATTAATTTAATAAATTAATATTTAATATAATAGACGAAAAGGGAGTAAATTTAATCATATGAGAGTGATTAAATTTAGATGTCTATATTTTGCCCCTCTTCGAAATATTGTTAGAATAACAGTGTTTCGAAGAAAAATAAAATGAAAATGAAGGAGGAAATGATAGATGGTGATGACCCTAGTATGGAAAAGGTTGACGATGCCCCAATGACTAAGCCGAAGGAATGGAGGAATGGCAGGAGGGTATGCCCCCTCGAGAGGGCGGTTGGGGGAGGAAAAAGGGGTCCCCAGACGACGTCTCGATAGGAAGAAAAGAAAGAAACCATTAAATAGAGCTCGAAAAAGTAAGCAATTTTGGTTTTTGAATGGATGTGATTCGACGCACGGTTTGCAAATGGCAGCATCGGGAAGTTAGGGATTAGTTGGAGGAAGAAAAAGATAAATAAAAGGTCAAAAATACCTTTTGAGAAGAAGAGGGTTAAAAATGTAATTTCAAAAATTACCTTAGTCATTTTGACTGTAGCAGTTGAGAGGAGGAGAGTAGAGAAGAGAAAGTGACCGAGGAGGGACGATGTCGACAGACAACGATACGGAGATTGTGCATCGGGCGGACGAGGTGCACATACTATACAGCGAGGGCGTCGGTGCACATCATGTGAGTGATAACAAAACCCATATATTGAATTTATGCATTTTTAACAAAAAATTTAATAGGTTTTGAAAATTTGAAAACATGGGTTTTGTTTGTTAGCAGAATTAAGAAAATGGGTCGAGGTTAGATTTTCAAAAAAAGGTAAAGTTAAAAAAGGGGGGGAAGAAAAAAAACCTGGGCGAGGCATAGCCGCCCCGCTCCAGGGCGCCGCCGCCCTAGCCTAGGGTGGATCCGCCTCGGCCGCGGATGGAGCCGCCCCCGTAGGCGGGCGGACCCGCCCGGGGCGGAGCCACCAGGGTGTGGAGCCGCTCCCGCAGGCGGAGCCGCTCGGGGGTGGAGCTGCCCCCGTAGGCGAGCGGACCCGCCCGAGGCAAAGCCGCACCGATCGCGGGTGGAACTACCCAGGGCGGAGCCGCCCCGACTGTGGGCAGATACGCTCGGGGTGGAGTCGCCTCGCCAGCGGGCGGAACCGCCCAGGGCGGAGCCGCCCCGGCTGGGGGGGATGAAAAAAGGAAGAAGAGGGGAAAAGATAGGGAAAAAAGGCGAAAGAAAGAAAAGAAAGATGAGAAGCAAAAAAATGAATGAAATAATTAGAAGATTTTCGCGTGTGCAGAGTTTTGAGCGGATACGGACACATGAGCGACGATCAGAGGTGATGGCAGCGACGATAGCAGCGATGAACGGGGAAGATTAGGCAGCCTTGGATCATGCGGGTTTAAGACACTGTATTCAGTTTCCAGTAGTCAGAGCGCATCAGGCGATGCTGACAGCATTGATAGAGAGATGGAGTTCAGAGACATTGACGTTTCATCTCTCCACATGAGAGATGACCGTGACTTTGGAGGACATGTGGTGCATCCTGAGGCTGCCGATAGCCAGACGGTTAGTGAGCGAGGTGGTGTCTATAGAGGCAGAGTTACATGAGACCATTAGAGTATTGTTTGGACACGAGGACCTGCCCCAGGTGAAGGGTCAGTTGGATTTGGACCAATGTTTGTAGTGGGGGTGCCAGCCTTACCGTTGTTCCTATGCGGTCTGATTAGTGGGATACTGTTGCTAGATCAGAGCATATGTACATGTAGCTTTTGGTATATGGAGGTGATCCGACACATTCTCGAGTGGCGAGGGGGGCCGTTTTCATGGGGGTCATGTGTATTGACTCATCTATACAGAGATATGCACGGGATCTGTTACCGGAGGATATCAAGCTTGACGCATATGACGCTACTGCAGATTTGGGCTTGGGAACATATTGCAGTGACGAGGCCGGTAGTGGTGAGGGCGGGGACAGTGGATGATCGAGAGCCTATGGCGTGGAGGTATGGGGAGGGGAGAGATTTGGTTCTGCGCTATGAGATGCAGGGAGATATGGAGAGGTGGAGGAGAGCGTTTGATGATCTACATCCGAGGGATATAGAGTGGCGGCCATATAGGTTGTGCCAGTTCTGGGGATGGACTAATATGAGGAGATATGAGGGTTACTTTCTGAGCAGGTGTTTTATTATTGGGACTGTGCCGCGCATAGTAGAGTCACATCGACCAGACAGAGTGTTGAGGCAATTTGGAGTGATATAGGATATTCTGACAGCACCTATCATGTTCCGGCGGTACAGTAGAGAGATACCATGGGGAGGCCACGTGGCACCAGGTACAGCCAGGGCATCATGGAGGGCAGCAAGACATGCGCCCTATCCAGGGAGAGTTGGAGGAGAGCAGGAGCCAGTTGTGACTGAGCGATATCGGAGGTGGTTCCAGAATAGGTTATGGGATAGGATTACTCCTGCTCAGCCTATTGTTAGGGTAGTGGGTTTCAGACCAGGGGATGAGCAGAGACTACAAAGAGAGAGGAGAGGGGGGGTGCAGCAATGACGAGAGGCTGTGGCAGTTGGATATCAGGGGGGACAGGAGGAGCTCGAGGAGGATGAGACAGAGCAGGCGGGTAGACCAGGGAGGAGGAGGAGGAGACATTAGAGGCGAGGTCAGAGAGATGGTCAGCAGCAGGGGAGAGCGTAGGGGAGTGGACAACCATAGAGAGCCCAAGGGCGGTTGAGGGTGGAGGAGGTGAGGGATGTGGATGATAGGGAGGATGAGGAGGACGTGGAGGATGTGGAGGTGGTAGGTGCAAGGGAGGCATGAGAGGAGGGGAGGAGACAGTTTGTGGTAGGATGACATGGTCAGCCACGACAGTTGCGGGTTTGGCCTACTGTGGAGAGTCACGAGGCTCAACAAGAGCAGGAGGACAGAGAGGATGAGGATGTTATAGTAGCACCAGAGGAGGAGAGGAGGTCGAATTGATGTCGGTTCGTGGTGGAGAGATAGGGACAGACGGGATGATTTCGGGTTTGCCGTATTGTGGAGGACTGTGAGGGGCGATAGGAGCAGGAGGGCGAGGAGGATGAGACGGAGCAGACGGGTGGGGAGGATGATGCTATGGACGTAGACAGGGATGTGGCAGAGGGGGATGTTATGGAGGCAAAGTCATTAGCATTAGTTCCTTATGTGTTACCGAAGGATCCCACTGTACATGCAAGAAGAGCAGAGGTGAGATTACAGATGGTAGAGCGGATAGTGAGGTCTCTTGAGGCCGAGCTAGCCAGAGTACAACAAGAGGCATTGAGAGATTATGATGCCATTGTTTTTGACGTAGCAGGATAGGTGAGGGAGGCGGTGAGGGAGAGAGACAGTGCACAGATAGAGCTGCAGAGGATACAGGGTGAGTTGACTAGTGTGACGTGGGATCGCGACAGATTACAGGCGAAGGTCGTGATCTTACAGGCCAGGGGGAGCCAGAGGTGGGGACGAAGTAGGGGGCAGATCAGGGGATAGGATGTACTAGTCAGCAGTCGAGAGATATCCAGCGAGATTGGGATGAGCTTCAGGATAGAGTACAGTGCCTTGAGCAGATAGTTGGAGAGATGGGGCTGATGCAGGAGAGGGAGGGTGAGGCTAGGGAGCAGGCACAGATTATTGAAGCCGAGAGGGATGTAGCACAGGCGTAGGTGTAGGCGATGTAGGCGGAGAGGGATGTGGCGAAGGCATGCGTTTGGAGTGAGAGAGCATTGGTAGAGGCGGAGATACAGTCACTGTAGAGGAGGAGAGAGGAGGCAGTAGCAGAGGTATCATCTCTCTAGAGAGAGCGGGATTCAGCAGAGCTGAGAGCACAGGCTCTTCAGAGGGATAGGGATGCAACAGTGACTCAGGCACAGGCGGCTAAGAGGGAGAGAGATGCAACAGAGATATGAATGCAAAATCTACAGGCGGAGAGGGATGTCGCGATGGCTCATGCACTGGTAGGTCAGGGTGAGGGTGGGATGCCAGGAGCAGATATACAGGGTGTGGAGAGAGATAGAGATGCAGCAGTGGCGCGGGCAGCGGCTGCAGAGGAGATGAGGGATTGATTACAGGCAGAGCTAGCACAGAGTCAGTTGGCTTAGGAGGCATGGGAGCAGGAGAGGAGAACCATTACCAGGGATCGAGACAGGTATCGTCAGGAGCGAAATTCCACTCAGGTCCAGGTTGTAGAGCGAGAGGAGAGCATGAGAGAGGCATGATTTTGAATGGCTGCATATTATCATGTAGTTCCTGATCTGGCACAACGGACATTCCGTTACACCCGAAAGGCACCTCAGATGCCAGCACCATCTCAGTCATTGGGGACATGGACCCGAGGTTACAGTGATTCACTAGAGGTTTCAGTAGGCAAGGGAGCAGTACCTGATTCTCCATAGAGATCAGATGTGGGGATTTCATTTAGGAGGTGATAGGTTACTGAGTTTTTGATAGGTGCAGGGTAGATGGATAGTGCAGAGGTGCAGTGGATATTTACAGGACCTTGTACTGGTGTTTTGATTGGATGATTTTTGTATACGATGGTCACATATTGTGATGACATTGACAGGATTATTATATGTTAGTCTTGACTATGAGATGTACTGTGGACTTGTGGTATATTTATATATAGGATAACTCTTTTTGAGCTCATGTTTTATGTGTGATGGATTTGAGATCTATAGATGATTGTGTTGATGCATATGTGGATGGTCATATGATGGTAGTTATCTATGATGACTTTTGTGGATGTTACATGTATGGATGTTGTTATATATATATTTTTATGTTTTTGAGGGGTTTTTATGCATGCCAACTAATGTGTGTGATGCAGGATGTAATGTATGGTGATTTTTGTTCTCATGTATGATGAATGCCTATGATGTATATGTTTAAGGTAGATGTGGATATGCTTATGATGATGCGACAAATGCTTATGTTTTATATGGTTATTGTGCATGTTTGACTAATATGTGTGATGCAGGATGTAATGGATGTATTATGATGGTATTGATGATGGACCTAACACTTGATATTGTAGGTGGCGATATTATGGATGAACCTAAGATAGTGTGTAAATGGATGGATCTAAAATGTAATTATTTCATGATAAGTGTCAATAAGGTCCTAGGTGATAATGGAAGATGAATGCGGACATGGTGTGAGTGTGTACTTGTCAAAAACCTTTTAGTATCCTGAGAAGAATAGGGGATGGAGGAGAAATATTTGCACAACCAAAATCATAGGATGAATGTAATGCAATGGTCATGATTATGAAATGAAATCCTAATACAATTTGCCATCTTTGGAGCACTGGTTTTTGCTATAGCATAAGACATGATACACCAAGGTATGGAGGACTAAGGTAGATTAGTGTCTAATGCATGAAACAAACACACCAGACAAGAAGGCTATCCCAACACCCCAAAGTCACAAAGACCTTGGTCGGGCCAGGTATTGAGATAACCACAAGCACAAAAGGGTGCCTTAGCGTAACACAAGACCACAAGGATCTTTGTGGGTACTATGTGGGACAACCAGGAAGACACAATCAAACAATAGATCAAGCTATGCCCCTATGTGGACCAATCAAAACACGCCATAATATGATGGATCATGGCGGCCTTGACAAGTGATGATAGGGAGCTCAAATGATAAACAAAAGCCAAAAGTATCAAAAGATCACAATTAATTTCAAATGTACTTTGCCATAGGATCAAGGGGATGGATGGGGTTGATCAGGTTGATTAGGAAGGATGCATCCTGTTAAGACCACAGATGATGGATAAACTAAACTAAATGATTGTTATGACGCGAAATGTTTCAAAATTAATTAATTCTCATGATACAAGTGGAGTTTGTTTGCTAAGTTTTAGCTAGGTAAGGGCATGGATTGATGACACAACACAAAGGAGGCAAGACACAAGGCGGAGAAAAGACATAACCTACAAACCTAAGGGCTCGGGGGACGATCAGAGATTAGCCTTGCCTACGTGAAAGCGCAGAGCCCTCGTAGTTCATGATTTAAAAGACCATGGATAAAGCGGAAAGAAGATAATGGTAACTGATGATGGACACAAGACACGACAGACAAATGCCCCAGGGGAGGATCAAATGACCAACCTTTCCTACGTGAAAGCACAGAGCCCTCGTAGTTCATGAAAAAGACCATGGATAAAGCGAAAAGGGACTGGTGAAGACAAAATGATGGAGGACCAAAACAAGTTGATCCAAAATGCCCCAAGGGAGGATCGAATGATCAGCCTTGCCTACGTGAAAGCACAGGGGCAACGTAGTTCGACTAATGATACGGAAGGGTGAGATCTAGATGGAGACCGATACACTGGATGATCCTATACGATGACACGGGCTGACCATCAAAGGGAATGAACGACATAAGCCTAGAGTGGGATACAGAAAAGCTCAGGATGAGGGATAGGCTAGATGGGTCGTCCAATGCTCAATCAATATATACCAAGTGGCCTAGGATGAGATGGGTGAGGACGATAGTGCGGATGAAAGCATAAAATAACTAGGATGTCAGGTAGATAATGATTAAGCCCTCTATGGATGACGCCTGTTACCAGGTTTTCACCATCCATACTTATCCAAGGAGCCACCAAGAGGTGGTTTTCACCATAGGATAGATTTATTTCTCTTTACCATTTTTTGGATTTTATACTTTTTTTTTTATTTTTTTTGATTTTTTGATTTTTTGATTTTTTGATTAGGTGGGGTTACCGAGCGGATTTAGGTGTAGAACTTCTTCATATGCATGATATTGATGGGTTCGTCAAGGGGATCTCCTTCAAGAGTAGTCAACCTGTAGGCCCTAGACCTATATTTGGCGGTTATGATGTAAGGTCCTAACTAGTTTGCTTCAAATTTTCCCTTTTTATCATGATCCTGTTGAGTATGCTGGTTCTCCTTAAGAACAAGTTCACCAACCTGGAATTGTTGAGGACAAACCTTTTTATTGTAATTACGTTTGAGGCGGTTTGGGTATGTTTGCAAATGATCATAGGCTTTTATTCTTCATTCATTCAGTAATTCCAGCTATGCAAGCCGCGCAACACGAGCATCTTCTTCGCTAATAAGATTCTTTAGAGAAATCCTCAATGATGGAAGTTCAACTTCGATTGGCAAGATGGCTTTAGTACCATTTACTAAAGAGTAGGGGGTGGCACCTGTCGGGGTGCGGATGGATGTGCGATATGCCCAGAGGGCAGGATGAATATGGAGGTGCCAATCTCGTCTAGTGTTATTGACAACCTTTTTGAGGATACAGATAAGGGTTTTGTTGGTTGCTTCTGCCTGACCATTGCTCTAGGGGTAATAAGGCGTTGACCAACGGTGCTGGATATGGAAGGTATCACAAAGGTGTTTCATGGCTTGGTTTTTGAAGGGTTTTCCGTTATCAAAGAGGATGGTGGATGGGATACCATATCTACAGAGAATATGGTAAAGGATAAATTTTGAGATTTGGATACCGGTGATTTGTGAGAGTGGTATTGCTTCCACCCATTTAGTGAAGTATTCAGTGGCGGTAATTATGAATGTATGGCCGTTGGATGATGGTGGGTAAATTTTTCCAATCAAGTCGAAACCCCATTGAGAAAAGGGCCATGGTGCTAGAAGGGGTTGAAGATCTTGTGCCGGGGCGTGAATCAAATCTGCATGTTGTTGGCATGGAAGGCACTTCTTTACAAATTCACAAGCATCATGTTCCAATTTAGGCCAATAATATCCAGCTCATAGGATCCTTTTCGCCAGAGCCATACCATTTGAGTGAGATCCACAGACACCACCATGTACTTCTGTTAGTGTCGTGTGGGCTTCGATCTCATTCAGACATCTAAGGAGGATTCCATCATACCCGTGATGATAAAGCGTATCACCAACAATGATGTATTGGGAAGAGCGATGAATAAAGGATTTGCGTTGGTTGCGTGTCAGTTCTGGGGGTATGATATTATCACGGAGATAGGTGTATATGTCCTGGTACCACAGTGAGGCAGGACCTACAATATCGCACACCATATCAGTCTCAGGAATGTCATATGCAGGGATTAAAAGTTGTTCAATGAGAAACTCACATTTTGTTCGGTCTTTAGGCATGTCAATCAGGGAACCGATAGTGGCCATTGCATCAGCTGCTTTATTTTGTACCCTAGGAATTTGTTCAAATTGTATAGAGGTGAAATATTTCTTGAAATCATCCACCATGCGCTTGTAGGGTAATAGCTTATCATCTTTGGTTAGGAACTCATCATTAACCTGCCTAATGACTAGCAAAGAATCACCAAAGACTTTCAAATGAGTTATGTGCCACTGCTTTGCAATTCTGAGGCCGGTGAGGAGAGCTTTGTACTCTACCATATTGTTGGTACATGGGAATGCTATCCTGAATGATTTTGGAATGTAGTCACCTTGAGGGGTAACTAATAAAATTCCTGCACCTGATCCATTATGCGTGTATGAGCCATCAAAATATAGTGTCCAAATTGGTGCTTCTGTGACCGTGTAGACTTCTTCGTCTGGAAATTCGGTGTCTAGAGGGTAAGCATCTACTAATGGTGCCTCGACCAATTGATCAGCTATAACCTGTCCCTTTATGGCTTTTCGCTCTACATACTCTATGTCAAATTCGCTTAGAAGCATGACCCATTTGGCCATGTGGCCAGTCAGAGTGGTTCTAGATAACAAATACTTCAAGGGATCAATTTTAGCGATTAATTTGACCGAATGGCTGAGCATGTAATGACGGAGTTTCTGTGTGCTGAAGACTAGCGCAAGGTAGGCCTTTTCCATGGGGGAGTAATTTAACTCATAGCCGACCAATGTTCGACTGATGTAGTAGATTGCCCTCTCTTTGAATGATTCATCATGTTGTGCCAATAATGCCCCCAGTGCGACTGAAGTAGCAGAGATGTAGAGCAGGAGGGGTTTTCCTAGAATAGGTGGCATCAAGATCGGTGGATGAGCTAAATATTCCTTAATTTTATCAAAACCCATCTGACATTGCTGGTTCCATCGGAAGGTGGAATCTTTCTTCAAAAGATGAGTGAATGGCTAACACTTATTTGCTAGCTAGGCTATGAACCGACAGATGGACTCCATCTTCCCTTGGAGGCTTCTTAACTGCTTTAGATTTCATGGAGGTGGCATGTTTAGAATAGCTTTTACCTTGGTGGGATCAACCTCAATGCCCCTGCGAGAGACTATGAAACCAAAAAAATTTCCTGACGTGACTCCAAAGACACACTTTTTGGGATTTAGCCACAATTTGTAATGCTCTAACCGTTCAAATATCTTTTTCAGGATGGTAGGATGTTTTGATCGTGTTCTGGATTTCCCTTATAGGTCATCGACATAATCCTCCATGATGATATGTATGAGGTCATGGAAGATGACCGTCATTGCCCTTTGATATGTTGCCCCCGCATTTTTGAGACCAAAGGGTATAACATTGTAACAGAAAATGCCCCAAGGTGTTGTGAAGGTGGTCTTGTGTTGGTCCTCAGGTGCGATTCAAATCTGATTATAACCAGAGAAGCCATCCATGAGGGATAACATCTCATGTCCTGCTATCAGGTCGACCAACATGTCAATATTAGGTAGAGGGAAGTCATCTTTTGGGCAGGCTTTGTTAAGATCCCTGAAGTCTGTGTAGACCCGAATGTCTCCATTTGGTTTGGCAACTGGTACTATATTAGAGATCCACTTAGAGTAGTCAATCGGTCTGATAAAACCCGCCTCCAGTAACTTCTCCAATTCCTTCTTGACTAATAATGCGACCTGCAGGAGCATCTTGCGGAGCTTCTGTTTGACAGGCTTGGTGTTTGGGCGAACGTCTAAATGATGAACCACTAAGGCGGGGTCTAGGCCTGGCATGTCTGAGTATGACCAAGCAAAGTTAATGATTCCCTCTTGGAGTAGCTGCACAATGACTGGATACTCTTGCTTTGAGAGTGACTTAGCTACATAGGTGATTTTAGGACTTTCCGCAGTACCCAGATTAACTTCTTGAGTCTCTTCAATTAGAATAGATGATCGGGTAGATAACTGAGTTCCCATAAGGGGAAGATGAACATCTCCATCTTCTAGCGCCTCTTCGAGGTTTTCGCCATCAGATACGTCCTTTATTTTTATTTTTTCAAGGTCAAGAAGTGCCTCAGGGAGGTTTTCACTAGATGACCGCTTTTTACCTTTCTCATTCTTATTTTTGCGACTGGAGTGTTCATCCTCTCCCAATCCCATAAGGTTGACATATGTATCCGCAGACATACTGACAGGTGTGCTATTACGTAGGTCCCAATCAATAAGCTCAGGGTGACAAAGGGATAGGCTAATAGTGTAGATGAATAGGCATTCAAACATGGATGATAGGTCAGTGTGATCTACATCATCATACACACGTATGATGGATTCCTCCTCGGGTATGTCTTCCAATGAGCCATTGTCCACAACGACACTATTGGAAGTATTAGACGATGTTTCAGGGCCTTTCTGTTTTCTGTCATACCCAATGCCTATGTTTTTTGGTAGCTTTGACGTATCAATGGGTTGCAACCATCCTTGTTCTTCTTTACCTAGGCCCCTGCCTTGATAGTTATGTTTTTCCACGAAATTTGTTGGCCAGGGGTACTTTTCTTGAAAATATTCCTTTAGAGGAGTTTCTGGTTCGGGCTCTTCTCGGTAAACCCATTGGCTTATGTCCTCTTCTGGTGCATCTATCTTGACACTTGGGGATCTGAAAGTGGTGGTAGGGATTTTTTTACCACTGAAGGTGATAGTCTTGTCTTCCTTTGGAGTAGCATGTGAAGGTTGACCATACTCGTGTGGTGATGGTGGCATGGTGGCTACATTGAGAGCAGTATGCATTTTGTATTCACCGCACCCTTTGTCAATGATTTGGACTTTGGTGACTGTAGGATCAGTGGTGGAAGATGGAGTGGTTATCGCAATGGAGGGTGGATTAGCGGATGATGACTGGGATGCCCCCATTCCAACCCCGGGACAATAATGTAGATGGGGAAATGACGCTTCTAAAGCACGACAATATTCAAATGGTTGGGGGTCAGCGTAGATGGTGACTTCTTGTCCGTTGACTGAGAATTTTAGGCATTGATGGTATGTGGAGGGGACGACTTGCATAGAATGGAGCCATGGGCAGCCAAGGAGGAGATTATATGGCAAGTCCAGATCAAGGACATGACAGGTAATGTACTGAACCACAGGTCCCACTTGGATAGGAAGATTGATAATCCACTCTGAATTCCTTTCTGCATTATCATAGGCCTTGATCATGATGATTTGATTACTTAAATCCGCTTGGGTATACCCCACCTGTTTTATGAATTTTAGAGTACTCAAGTTGAGAGCAGAGCCATTATCTACCAAAACTCTTTTTATTTTATGACGAGCCACCACGACTTCGATATGTAAGGGGCGATTATGATTGACATCAATGTTTGGCATATCGTTTTGGCTGAAGTGTAGTTGATGAGATAAAGCTAGGTGTCCTACCAAAGCTTGGAATTGTGTAGGATCAATGTCATTAGGTACATGGGTTTCCTATAGGGCTCTGTTGAGGATTTCTTGATGCATAGGGGAAGACTTAAGTAAATCCAAAATGGAGATATGTGCAGGGGTCTTTCCTAAGTGATCAAGGATGTTGTACCGAGAGCTTATAGGAGTTGATTGGGCGAGTGCAGGGGCTGTAGGAACAGTGATGCGGGCTCGTCGTGTAGTAACAACGTACTGAGGGTCTTTGGCCTTGACATGTATCATGGATACACGAGGTTCTACCTGCTCAATGTAATGAATAATACCCTCGTAATTGAGGGGTACATTCTTATAGCTCACGTTATTTGTGCTGTTGTTTTGAGGATTACTGTTGGAGGTGCTCATGCCTTGATTATGGTTTGGAAAGGCATTTTGATATATCTGTAATTGAGCATTGGACAACGAAGCTTGACTGGGGTCAACCTTAATATCACCTTGATCTATGAGATCTTGGACGTAGTTTTTCAGACCCTGACACTTATTCAAAGAGTGTCCTTTGATTTTATGGAACTCGCAATATTCATTTTCCCTAAACCATGCGGGCTTAGGTTTGGATTCGTCTAGTGGCTTTTTGACAGGGTATGTGATCAGATAGTTGATCTGTAACAGCCTATTGAAGACGACGCTCAGAGGTTCTCCTAATTGAGCATACTGGCGTTTAGTGTTCCCTTGGTTATTCTGATTGGACTGTTGGGGAGGATGAGGTGCCCCCTGCGGTATAGAGATGGCGTTAGGTACAAACGATTGTTGTTTTTGGGATGCATTAGCCACTTGGACGTGTTTAGTGTCTGTCACGCCGTCATTCACTGCATTCTTTTTCTTGTTCCAGAATTTTGGTTTATCGCCAAATGACCTCTCTTTATCATGACTATGTATGTTGATGTGTCCCTTGGCAATAAGGGCACATTCAAGGATGGGTCCGTTTTCCACTATCTCCGTGAAAGTGGTGACACAATGCAACCTAAAATTATGGGCCATGTCGGGATGAGAGTTTTCCACAAAAAGAGTGACCATGTCTTTTTCTTTCAGAGGGGTCTTCATTCGTCTTGCTAATGCACGCCACCTTTGTAGGTAGCTAGTAAAGGTTTCCCCCTCATCTTGTTTCTCTTTGAGGAGATCTAAGGTGTCGGTGTCCTCCAAATTGAAAAAGAAGTAGGAGACAATTTTTTTTGATAGGTCTGCAAAAGTTTTTATGGACCCTTTTTCGAGGGTCATGAACCAATCTAGGGCATGGCTTGTCAGGCTTCGTGGGAATAGGTGCAAGAGATAGTTGTCATTGTACATGACCTCTTGACATTGGGAGTAAAATTCCTGCAAGTGAGCCTTAGGGTCCTTGTTTCCCTTATATTTGTCAAACTTTGGTATTTCAAAATGTTTAAGAAATGGGATTAATGAGATGGAGGGATCAAATGGATATGGGCATATGTCTTCAAATTTAAATGATTGTTTGTCGGTCCCAACTTGAAGGTCTTTCAAAGCGGCTTTGATTTCCATCAGATCCGAGTTGGCCGGTGAAGGGTTGGGGTGATATTGATGATAGGATGATAAAGGATACAGAATTGGATGGTTGGATGATGACATGCCTTGCTGGTAAGAAGGGGGATTTTGTTGATACAGGGGCTGTTGTTGTGGGGTATAGTACGGATTTGTTTGATAAAAGTGTGGGGTGAGCTATTGAGGAGCTTGGAGGGGATGTTGTGCATTGGTTTGTTGGTGTTGAAGGTATTGTTGTAATTGTTGGGAGGTCGCATAAAGCGGTTGTTGGTGAAATTGCTGCTGATTGTGATAGTAGTAGTGTTGAGGGGGTTGTTGTTGTGATATCGACTGTTGTATGGGTCGAGATGGGGTGTTGTGTTGGGGTTGAGTTTGTGGATGCAAAATGGATGCAAGAAAATGGGATATGGTTTGAGCAATAGGTCTAGATGGATTGCCTTGTGGTCGATAGGGTGGTTGTTGTGACGAGACCAAAGCATTATGTATGGGTTATTGCTGATGAGATGGTTGAGGTAGCGTAGAAGTGTTTTGTAAAGGGGGTTGTTGGGTACCGCTCAGAACATTCAGTTGGGATGTGCCTTGTGGAGGTAATTGAGGTGGAATGTTGGATTGGTGAAGCTATTGAGATGGTAGATTTGTGGCCCCAGGAGGTGGAAGCAATGTGGTAAAGGGTGTGTCCCCAATGTTGACTATAGGTTGATTCGAAAGAGGGGGTGCTGTTAGCGTTAATGGTGGGGGATGTGGAACATTTTGTGGCATACCATAGGAAAAAGGATTATTGGGATCAGGCATTTGAGGACTTCCCATAACTGAGGTTAGAGCATGTGGGGGATGGTTAACTTGATAAAGAACAACATTACCAAATTCAGGTTGATGCCAACCCTCAACTGGAGGAACATTGGAGAAGTATGAACCTTCTGGTGCATTTTGTGAACCTTGGAGCATGTTAGATGGGGGACTCCTATATTTAGACAAGTCAACACCTGAGGGGGGTTTTACACCCTTCTCAATCAGGTGGGCCAAAATTTCTTCCCCATGTTTTTCAAGCAAACGGTCAGTCATTTGCACATTGGCGAGGTTACTAAAATGTTCCTCAAGCATGAGTTCAGGTTGATTAGCCATACTATCTTCACCATGTGGTGAGTTGTTCTAATTTTCGGTGTTGGAGTGTGATGAAGTACCATTATGAGGATCTTGGGGGACATTGTTAGGACCTTGAGCGATATTTGCACCATCGGTGGGATTTGTATTGTTATTAAGGTCTTGAGACATGTTTGCTTGGGAATTTTGACCTTGTTGTTGTTCCATTTGTCTCTTAGCTTGTGACCTAGTTTGAACGGGCATGCAAATGTGCTATGAGTGGATTATAAAAATGTTTTTGATGAATGATTTGATTGTGATTGGATGAGATCTGATTTGGATGGGGTTTGGATTTGGATCAGAGTTTGTTTAGATATATTGGATTGGATCAGATTTTGATTGGCTAGATTGGATTTTGATTGAATTGGATTGGATTATTAAGAGCAATAGGATTGCACTGGTTGAAAGGATGTGATTTGATTGGTTGGACAATTTGATCAAATGATTGGTTTTGATAGGTTTGGATGATTGGATAGGTATGATTGGATGGTGAAAGATGTGAGAGAGACCTTGAGTTTAACCAAAGGAAGTTACCCTTAGTGACCTAGAGCTTTGATTGATTAAGAGGATGATCACGGCACCGAATCCACCCTAAGATAGGAATGGATTGATTGGGCTAAGGATGATAACTAACGACACCAAATTTACCTCAAGATGGAAGCAAATTGATTTGGGTCGAAGTTAAAGACTAATAATCAAATTCAGGTGCTATGGTCAATTTGGGTAACCTCTTTGTAATACAGGGTTGTGGCGGTTCAGGTATGAGTGGTGTTTGGTGATGTAAATGGTAAAATTATGATGTTTGCTAGGTGAGGGTATGGAATTTTGAATGGAATATGGGGAAATTAAAATGAATGGGTGGATTGGAGATGATTGTGGAGAATGAATGGGGATTTATAATGGTTAAACAAAGGTTTGGAATGATAAGATGGAGGTTTAAACTGATCAAATGGAGGTTTTGGGAGACTTAGAGTGATGAAACTGAGGCTTGGGATGATAAGATAATGGTTGGGAATGATTAAGCGATGGTTTAGAGGCTAAACGGATCCAAATGGGGTGATTTCGGGTGTTTAGGATGGAAAATTTGCCCCTCTATAGTAAAACAGGGGCACTTCTGCCTTTCTGTGGTAAAACAGAGGGTGCTTCCGCCTTTCTGCGGTAAAACAGAGGGCGCTTCCGCCTTTCTGCAGTAAATTAGGGGCGCTTCCATCTTTTTGCGATAAAACAGAGGGCGCTTCCACATTTCTGTGGTAAAACAGAGGTGCTTCCGCCTTTCTACGGTAAAACAGAGCTTGGTTTTGATGGCAATGGTTATGGCAAGGACTCAAAATGATAAAATAAGGCCAATGTATCAAAGATTTCACAGGTTTTTCATAAGAAAACACTTCAAGCAAGCACAATCCTATGATTAATGTTAAGGGTATGGCCAAGAAAGGTCTTAATCTAGGATGCACAAGGCTTCTAGGGAGTCCTCGATATACTCTCGATACGTGAGGCACAACCGTGAACACCAGCCCGTCACAAGCGTGAGTCGAGAACCCCAGCGAGATACTGAAAGGCTCAGACCAACTTTTCATGTCTATCTAGGTATCACCCTAGCTTCGACGCTTCGCCAATTATGACGTGACTGGATTGGGGTACAACTTTTGTTCTCCCCCCTTTATATACCCCACCTGTACACGTGGTTGGAATCGTCCCTTGAGGTGATGAAATCCCCAAGCAGGTCCCACTAAAAAGAAGACACTAACCGTTTCCAACTACTCCCCAGGCTCACACGAAGTGCAAGGGGAAAGTGAAAAAAAATTAATGCCCCCTTGGGTGACACAAGAATAAACAATCACAACAAGCAATGAAGTTTACTCCCCCTAATTAGACTATGTTCCAAAACAACAAGGATAATCTTCAAAAATCTGATCAAATAGATGGCCCTGCAAACAAATGTTAGCTATCTTATTCTTCGTTCTTGGTTTATTACGCCATAATATGCTGCAAAACATTAGCAAAAAACACCAATATTCTTGCCAAAATAATGTTAGAGGGTTACTACTTGAAAATAGCAAAAAAAATGAGAGCAAAAATAAAGTTAAAATGATTGTTTTACCTTCCAAACTGTGCTGTTTTGGGGAACTTCCACCTTTCTGCGGTAAAACAGGGGCGCTTCCACCTTTTTGCAGCAAAATGGGGGTGCTTCCGCCTTTCTGCAGTAAAACAGGGGCGCTTTCGCCTTTCTACAATAAAACAGAGGGCGCTTCCACCTTTCTGCAACAAAAATAGGGGCGCTTTCGCCTTTTTGCAGTAAAACAGAGGGCGCTTCTACCTTTTTGTAGCAAAATGGGGGCGCTTCTGCCTTTCTGTAGTAAAATGGGGGCGCTTCTGCCTTTCTGCAGCAAAATGTTAGAGGAAAAGAGCCTTTCAAAATGAAAGGGCGTATCCGCCCCTCTGCAGGAAACTTTATCATATTTTTGAAAAAGAAATGTTGTATGCCCTACTGCAAGAAAGTGTTAGAAAAGATCTTCTAAGCAAAATGACGTATACACCTAACTGCAGCAAACTATTAGAAAAATGAAATTTTCAGATATAGGGCTCTTCCGCCTTTCTGCAGCAGACAAGAGGGCGCTTCCGCCTTTCTGCGGTAAAGCAGAGGGCGCTTCCGCCTTTCTGCGGTAAAACAGAGGGTGCTTCCACCTTTCTGCGACCTTTTTCTGCAAAATACTTAGCAAAAATGAAGGTTAAATGCAAGAACCCATTTGTGGGTCCCACCGGGTGTGCCAGAAATGTGTACCTTGGAATTTTACCCTATTCTAATATGCAAAATAACTTAAAATGCAAATGATAAAATACTAAGAACACTTCAATGATTAGCCTAAAGAGTGATAAAACAAGGAAAATAGATGAAATAAGATGCAAATGATTATACCTTCCTTGCCGTTGAAGACTCTTTGATTGGCCCTTGATTTGGATGACTTTGTGTGCTCCTTAGATGGGGTCTTGGTGTTGCTAGATGCAAGATTGAATATGCAAGATGATCAAAATAGATGGCTAAATGATAGTGAATACTTGAGAATGCAAATTGATAGCATAAGGTTGCTCAAATAAAAAAGTGTTGAAAATTCCCTGAAGGAGGGGGTATTTATAGAAGAATGTGAATTCTCTAGAGAATTCAACGGTTGAGATTCATCCAACAAGGTCAAGATGAAGGGCTATGGTGGGTTGAGAACTCACAAGCCCTCTCATCTTGACATGTGGATAGTGAAGTGGCTAGGAGGAGATGAGGTGTGAGTGAGTTGGCAAAAAGGTACATGAGGTGGAGGAAGGACAAGTACCTTCCAAGTACCTTGGGGAGTGAGAAGATTTCCTCAAAAAGGAATTTCTTGTCCCCAAGTGAAAGTGAAAGGGACATTTGAGGAATTTTGGAATTCCTCAAAAATCTCCATAGGAAAAGGAGAGGTGGTTGGAGAAATAAATGTGAATTAAAAATTCACATTCTTAAAAGAGTCTAAAGGATAAAAGGTGGGCTCCAAAAAGGTGGGACTTGGTCACATGTGGATGATGTGACAAGTCCAATGTTCTAGAAGCCTTAGAAAGATAGAATGTGAATTAAAAATTCACATATAAGGGAGGGGAATCTGGGATAAATAAATGTGAATTAAAAATTCACATGGGAAAGAGGGTCAATGCTAAAAAGAGATAAATGCAAAGGTTGACTAAAAAGGTGGTGCTAAATATGGCTAATGACCTTGGTTAAGGTTGTGCAAATATTTGATTAGAATAATTAATGGAGGATTAGAGGCAAGTGGAAAATGTAGGAGGATGTGACATTAATATTTGATTAAGAGGATGCACATCATAATCATGAATTAATTAAATTAATTCAGATTAGAGCAAGATCATGAAGGATGTGACAAGGAGAGAGAGAATGCAAAATTTTAAATTAATTTGAAATCAAAAGGGTCAAAAATGACTAATTTAAATAAATTGGTGTATTTATTTAATTTAGAGAGGAAGAAGGTGAAAGATAAAGCATTTAGTTATTAAATTAAATACTTTACAGATATGAGACAAAAGGTGTAATATTAATTTAATAAATTAATATTGAATATGATAGACGAAAAGGGAGTAAATTTAATCATATGGGAGTGATTAAATTTAGATGTCTACATTTTTCCCCTCTTCGAAATATTGTTAGAATAACAGTGTTTCAAAGAAAAATAAAATACAAATGAGGGAGGAAATGATAGATGGTGATGTCCCTAGTATGGAAAAAGTTGATGATGCCCCAATGACTAAGCCGAAGGAATGGAGGAATGGCAGGAGGGTATGCCCCCTTGAGAGGGCAGTTGGGGGAGGAAAAATGGGTCCCCAGACGATGTCTCGATAGGAAGAAAAGAAAGACACCATTGGATAGAGCTCAAAAAACCAAGCAATTTTAGTTTTTGAATGGATGTGATCCGACCCACGGTTTGCAAATGGCAGCCCCAGAAGTTAGGGATTAGTTGGAGGAAGAAAAAGATAAATAAAAGGTCAAAAATACCTTTTGAGAAGAAGAGGGTTAAAAAGGTAATTTCAAAAATTACCTTAGTCATTTTGACTGTAGCAGTTGAAAGGAGGAGAGTAGAGAAGAGAAAACGACCGAGGAGGGACGATGCCGATAGACAACGATACAGAGATTGTGCATTAGGAAGACGAGGTGCACATATTATACAGTGAGGGCGTCGACGCACATCATGTGAGCAATAACAAAACCCATATATTGAATGTAAGCATTTTTAACAGATTTTTTGATAGGTTTTGAAAATTTGAAAACATGGGTTTTGTTTGTTAGAAGAATTAAGAAAATGGGTTGGGGTTAGATTTTGAAAAAAAAGGCCAAAAAAGTTAAAAAAAAGGGGGGGAAGAAAAAAATCGAGGCGGGGCGTGGCCGCCCCGCTCTAGGGTGCCGCTACCTCGGCCTAGGGTGGATCTGCCTTGGCCGCGGGCGGAGCTGCCCCTGCAGGCGAGCAGACCCGCCCGAGGGCGAAGCGGAGCCGCTCCCACAGGTGGAGCCGCCCGGGGGTTGAGCCACCCCTACAGGTGGGCGGACCCGTCCGGAGTGGAGCCGCCCTGACCACGGGTGGAACCGCCCGGGGTGGAGCCACCCCGACTGCGGGAAGATATGCCCAGGGTGGAGCCACCCTGACTGCGGGTGGAACCGCCTGGGGTGGAGCCGCTCCGCTAGCGGGCAGAGCCGCCTGGACGAAGGGTGGAGCCGTCCCGGCGAGGGGGGATGAAAAAAGGAAGAAGAGGGGAAAAGATAGGGAAAAAAGGCGGAAGAAAGAAAATAAAGATGAGAAGCAAAAAAATGAATGAAATAATTAGAAGATTTTCATG
>VDFB02075321.1:66931067-67019704 GCA_007258455.2 Sequoia sempervirens
TGTACTTTTTTTTGATGGAGTCTCTTGATTCGTCTATTGTGTGACTAAAATTGAGGAGTTTATCATGGTTATCAGAAGGTATCCTTCATTAATAAGTTCAGAGAGATGGAATCCTAACAAACTTTAGGTGGCTTCATTTTATACCCTATCTCTAGGACTAGTTCTTGAATATACATCATATTGGAGGAAACTTGTGTAGGGCTTTAGGATTGAACAAATGCTAGGAGTAATTGGTTGTAGTGTTGATATTGACATTAGATGAATACCACTAACATTGAGTGCCCTTGTGCCCTTTGAACCACACTTTGGGAGACATACATGGAGAATCTAATGAATCTCCATTACCAAATGATCATGTTGTATAATGTCTTATTTTACTTTATTTTTTTCAACTATATAATCATAAGCACAACTATATTGCTTGGTGAGTGGGAAGATCTTAAACATCGTGATGACACGGAGACTTCTACAAATGCTCCTTTTCCTCCTATAAAGATTTCCATTTTTATCTTTTATGACTCCTAATCTAGATTTAGAGGGTTCATCTTCTTTATCTATGAGTCAACATCTTGAGGTTGAGGAGTTATATTCTAGCATCAATAGATACATCTGATGTTCACACTCAAGCATCCTGTATGAACATATCATCCAAGGATGATCAATATAGTCAAATGACATGTATTAAGATATTGAATCTCCATTTACTATTTTTTATGATGAGACTAGTATTGCTACTTCCATTGCTTCTAATGATTCATTGCAATGTGACATTCATCATCTTCCAAATATGACTACTTGGGATGAGTACTTGACAGACATTGCAAGTTTTTTTGATGAATATGATCTTATAGACTTGGATGATACTATTGATGATATTAATCTCCTCTTTGATGTTTTCTCTTATGGAGTTGTATCATCTTCTTTAGATGTTGTGAGGGCACCTTCAGTCTCTCTTGTTCCTTCTCTACACCATTATTTTTCATAGTTTGGCATTGGTTCAAAGACCCTTGAGTAAAATTTGAAGGAGGCATCTTTACCTTTAGATTATATTCTACATCCATTTCCAAGATGTTTTTGATTGTCACCTTCATTGGTATGGCCTAGAACACCTAAGTTGATTTTGAAACCTTTTTGCATTGGCATGGTGACATTTGAGTAGAGTTCAAAGACTTCACATATCTTGATCTTTCTTCCCTCATATTATATTTAGGAATGAGAAAACATCTTGCATACATTCTTGGTTTTGTTTCTTCCTAGGTGGAGGAATGTTGTTCAATAGTTTTGGATCATATTTAGCATTAATTGTTGAACGTCTATCATCATTATAGGATATTCTACTTTGAGGGGGGATATATGGTTTCTCTTCTTCTTTCTTATGATGGGGAGTTTTGCAGACCACATGGGGTTTTATCATTTTCATACTTTTGGAGAGTTCATTGTGTTTCCTCTCTTTTGGAGAGGAGTTTTTTCTTGTAATTTTTTCCCTTTCTTTGTTTATGAGAGATTCATTTATACATGATATCTAACATAGCCTCATCACTAGGACCCATCTTTGCATCTTTACATATTTTCTCATTCCCCCTAAGTTTCAATTAAGGGGAGGTGTTGGTGTGAACATGATATGGTATTTTACCTAATCAATTTTTCTCTTAGGACTTATTCACAATAGTTTACTTAATTTTACTTAGGGCATTGTCACTTTATGTCTCAAGTCATAATATTAAGACACATGGCATAATATTATGTTGTCCTATGTATCACCTTAGTCTACATATCTAAGGGGTTCTTATTGTAATCCTAATCCAACATATTCAATCATATAATCATATGAACATATACACATATTGTGCACTTACATATATTTTGATAGAATTATTCTCTCATGTTTGGTCTCTCTTATATTTTCATTGAAGCTCCTAGATCTTGGGTGGCTACCTCCATAGCCATCCACAACAAGATCTTACATGGTATAGAGCATTCTATACCAATAAGAATCTAAGGATAAAATCTTAGATTATTTAAGGAGCTAAGATTGAAGTCTTAATGTAAACAAAGTTATGCATTATAAAAATAGAAGCAATCAAATGTCTAAAATGGAAACAAGGCTTACTTGGTTCATCGTGTGATGTTAACATTGACCACTTTGACTTGCTAAGACACTGGATCAAAGAATTGAAAGCTAGAAATTGATGTTGGATTAATGATCATGAACTTAAGG
This sequence comes from Sequoia sempervirens, assembly GCA_007258455.2. Lineage (NCBI taxonomy): Eukaryota > Viridiplantae > Streptophyta > Pinopsida > Cupressales > Cupressaceae > Sequoia > Sequoia sempervirens. The sequence continues at coordinate 66,933,286 of VDFB02075321.1, forward strand.
CATAAATATTTTAAATTTTTTGATCCCCAATACTTGGGCATGCTTGTGGTTGGGTCCTTGGACACTTTTCTCTTCTACATTTCTATCCACTCTTGGTTTTTTCCTTCAAGATCTATAGACCCTATTTTCCTATGCCTATTCCTAGTTTTGAGAAACAAAAGGTGTTGAAATGCACCTTGGGGTGCCTATTATAAACCTATTGAAGTTTTTGATAGTGGCTAAGCCTCACGATTGATGTAATAAGATTGGAAACACACCAAAGATATAACACAAATATTAATGCAATTAAGACTAAATTGTAATTGATGTGACTAAATACAAATGCTTTTGTGTTATACTTGTTGGTGATATATTGATAATTAAAATGACTTAGGATGACACCCTTATATAAATAATGTAGACATGCAACTTAAGACCTTTAGTGCATAAGCCAATGAATAGAACCATTATCTTAAAAAATTGATTTACAAAAGCATAAAACTTCAAAATTTAAAATTAAAAGATTAAAATATAGATGTAATTTTATTTAAAAGACATAATCATAAAAGTCACCTAACTTTCATTCATTTGATTAGATTGATGCTTCATGGCAACAATTAGAATAAATAACCTAATCTAGAAAATTTAAAAATACATTAGTCAAGATCAATATTGGAAAAATATTGAATGACATTAAGAATGTATTATTTGTGTTATATTATTGAATGACATTAGTGAGAGAGCGATGGTGAAATGTTCTTACACCAAGATAGAGGCCCATTAAAAGATTCCAGAGGTTTAGGATAATAACTCTAAGGAGGGCACATCATCAACGTGTAAAATGAAAAACTCTACTTTGCCCCCTAAAATTATAGGGTGGTCCCTAATGCCTAATGCCATGCGCTAAAAGTGAACCTAATAAAGGACCTTATGTTCCCCTTATTTTCAAGCTTTATCATAAGGTAAATGAGACCCAAAAATTAATATTTAATATATCCCCCTATTTTCAATCTTTATCATAAGGTAAATGAGACCCAAAAATTAATATTTAAATTAATATTCGCCGACATGTTGAATGCCTTGAAAACGTCTACCCATATCATAACGCGTATAACATTATTACCGGTCAACTGCCGAAGGAATCCGAAGTGTTCCTTCCACCGTCCGATTCAAGATGTTCCCTCTTTAATTCCAGACCACCCCTTAACTAGACTTTTTAATGTGACCAGTATTAGTTTAAACGATTACCGAATCTTGGATAGATCTCCGCGCCTCACCGTATGAACACAATCTAGAAAATATCCAGCCCGCATTCCGCATATTTTGGGCGTTTAAAATCCTGTAAACAAGTCAATTGACTATCCTATTTGGTTTTTTAATAATACAGAACCGACCCATTTTTTCCCTATAAATCCTTCTATCTGTTCTCAAGAAATCCACCACAGAATTTCTGCAGATTGATTTATTTTTCTGGTTCTTTTTTGGATTTTAAATCTTGAGGGAAAAGAGCTCTGTTTTCTTCAGCTGAAGCAATTGGGTATTGAATAGAATTGCTGGAAGATTACATGGCCTCTGTTGAATGCATGAATCTTATGGAGTATGTTGAGTGGACTCTGCCTAGAGAAGCTGAGAGCCTTTTGCATGCATTGGCCTTGAACTGGGGGGATGTTGTGGATGCAAAGCAGTTGGAAATTAATCCCCTTAAGGGGGCCATGACCAATGAGGTGTTTGAGTGCATTTGGAAGACCAGTAAGGGGAAGAAGCCCAGGAAGGCGCTTGTGAGAATTTATGGGGAGGGAGTGGATTTGTTTTTTAACAGGGAGGATGAGATTAGGACTTTTGAGTGCATGTCCAGGCTTGGACAAGGCCCCAGGCTTCTGGGTCGTTTTCCTAGTGGAAGAATTGAGGAATTTCTGCATGCAAGGGTAATAATGCATTAAATGTTTCTGATTTGAGAACTTCTGTTGAATTTTGAGTGTGAATTCCCATGCTCTGGTTTAATCTGGGTTAATTAGATCTTTCTTTCTCTCCTTCAATGACATGCAGCAGTATGTGGGCGGTATGATTTTTCTTGCTTCACCCATACGTTTTGTTTGATTATGCTTGTAGCTGTGATTTTCGGTGAATATCTGATACGGTATTTTGCTTCACCCATACGTTTTGTTTAGTTACGCTTGTAGGTGTGGTTTATGGTGAATATCTGATTCGATATATTCGAGAAAGTGGTGGGTTGCTTTAAAGTAATTAAGATATGTGGATTACTACTCGTATCCGCAATTTCAGCCACCTGTGTATATCTTGTATGCTCAATTGATCTTCTAGATAGTGTTCTATTTTTTGACCTTGGTCGAGGGTTCTTTCTCGAACCTTAGGCGTTTTTTCTTTTCGCCTTCCTGGTAATTTCAGTTGCAATTCCAGAGATAACTGCCCGTAATTTGCTTCCGAGTCATTTGTGAGAGAGAACACATCCCTTGCACATTTCTTGCTGATGTAGTTGTAATATGTAGCTATTCTCTCTTTTGTATAATTCCATGACGATTAGTTAATTTTGGATTTTTGTGAACCACACATGAATCACATCAGCAGATCAAACGAAGAGACCTGCAGGTAATCTGTAGGTTGGTTTGTAACTTTATTTACAGAATATGAGAGCTGTTTAATACCATCTGGAGTGAATTCTTGACTGGAACTGTGAATTCATCTTTGGATAGATAGGATTGTCCACGACTCCCAAGTGGGGCATTTCTCTCTACCTTATAAAACTTATATTTTGTACCCTGTAAGATCTGACCACATGACCAAGCTTATATGCAAATTGAGCCTTCTTGCATATCCACTTACATGAATAAAGATTAGCATGTCCAAATATTAACACTACATCTTACAACACTCCCACTTTAGGCTAATATCTACGGCATGACTTTTACCATCCAGCCTAATTGACCTGGTGAGCAATTGCTTGCTCAAGAGCAGAGATGGTTTGCAATCAATTAATGCCTCGGCAACCACAAAAGCCATCTCACCGAAGTGTTTTACTTTGGTCTGCGAGTTCTACTACACATTACCATTTCAATTTTGAAACTTCTATTTCTAATCTCGGGTCGCTCTTGTTTTATCTAATCTTGACAATACTTATAATTTATGTTTGGCTACCATTTGCAGTTCTGACAGGGCTTGTTGGATCTTTAATTCGCTTGTAAAATAAGGCATAAACCAATTCCCCATATCTAGTTTGTGACTCATGTTGGAATAAATGGCGTATAGTTAACGTGGGCAAATGATGAATGGGATCGGTGTATTTGTATTGACCTTCAAAGCACATTAAATATTCTTCCGCGTTGCTGCTATGGGTTGTCACCAGTTTTTGGATCTACATTTTTCAATTAAACAGTAAACTATTTTTATCAGAAGTTTTCTCACGAAGCTTAAGCTGCCTTCTCCAAAATCTCATTAAGTTGACCCTTTTTGTGATGTTGTAGCTTCCTTCAACCAAATCTCTGAAAAATAAGCCATAAATTTGTTCACCACTGTTGTTGTTTTCCCTCTTGACCCTGTTTGTCTGATGAGTACTTAAGCTTGTCAAATTGCAATTCTTATAATCAAATTTCCTGCAATCTGACCTTTTATTTTGTATTGCCATTTAGACACTGTCAGCACCTGATCTAAGAAACCCTGAAATATCAGCTCGAATTGCATCAAAGTTGAGGGAATTTCATCAACTTGATGTACCAGGCTCTCGGGAACCAGTGCTCTGGAAGCGCCTCAGGTTTGTTGCTATGTTGTGATCAAATTGTTTTGTGTGAATTTTTCTTTCTGTAGTTTTGGGATGGGGACATCAATGGTGCCAAATTATTTTTTAATATTTTTTCAAATCAGGAACTGGCTTAGGACAGCAATAGATTTGTGCCCAAAAAGTGAGGCGGTTGAATTCCAACTTGATTGCATGGAAGAGGAGATAAATAATCTGGAGAAGTTCATATCAAGGGAGGATAAGCAAATTGGGTTTTGCCACAATGACTTACAGTATGGAAATATAATGATTGATCAAGAAGACAAATCCGTGACTATAATTGTGAGTATTCTACACTTGAAAAATGCATAATAGATTTTACCTTCTTAGTTAGCTTCCACAGTGTATGTTAAAAGCATGATAGGGGAGGGGGTGTGGTACTGTCATTTCTTAGATAAGATGTATTGTCTATCTATGTGATCCTTTACACGTATACAGGTGATCTGTAATAATTTGTAGATTACATATTTCATATGGTCTAAATGCTATGCAATGGTTTCAGATGGAACGTTTATTGACTGATGTTCCAGAAAGTGACAGACTATTTCAATTGAGAACAGGGCAAAACTGAACTATTAGTTGTACGCTCATATGTAATTTGAGAGGATAGATGCTAGTCATGATTTGACTTTCAGACATTCAGTCAGGGCTGAGATTATAAGATAATTTATATACATGTAGGTGGGTGTGCTGTGAATGATCTGTAGATTTAGTTTCCCTTATAGTCTGAATGTTGTGCAGTGGTCCCTAACATCTGTGAATTGGAGATGGAACCAATACTTAACTCGCTCTCGTCAGAGAGAAAGCTGCAGCATTTTTACAATTAAGAGTAGGACAGCAGGTGAATTATAAGTGATTTAGTCACATGATATTTGAGAGGATACAGTGTTAAACAATGATTGCATAGTGTTTTTCTTTTCAGGCATGCAGCTAGTAGCTAAGATGGTTAAAGCTGCTCCCACATTTTACTGGTGTTTTGAAGGTTCTTATATTATGTGTTAAAATCAATGCAGGATTATGAATATTCAAGTTATAATCCAATGGCATTTGACCTAGCTAACCATTTCTGTGAGATGGCTGCAAATTACCATACTGACACTCCTCATTTACTGGACTATAGCAAGTACCCAGGTATTTTCTCAAACATTAAATTTATTTTAAACATATTCCAATGACAAATATTGAATTGGCTATTGGTTTAAATGAGGTCTCATTTTAAATTTCAACAGGTTTTGAAGAGCGTCAAAGATTTGTGAGGGCATATTTAAGTTCATCTGGTGAGGCATTGGCCCCTTTTTTTCTTTTATAGTGGCATGTTTTGATAGTAGTATTATTATTTCTGTCATATGTGGGGTATGTATGTTCTCTAGTTGCATTAAAGTTTTGTTCCAAGAATGTGAATCAAGTTTTACTTATCAGAATTTCAGAACAACTTATGGATGAAACATGAAAATGACTCCGTTATGTTGCCAGCCAGTTGAGCACTTCTGTTCATATGAGGCTAGTTTATATAATTATGAACGTTATTCAGCATTGGTTCCCAATTAAATAATGTTAATGTCAAATCCCATTCTCACATGAACACAATTGGCTTAGCTCTAAATTATGGTGAGCACATGCACCTGTATTATGCCTCACCAGTAAGGAAGGATACACCAGCTTTCATTATTACAAAGTTGCTAACTATTTGTTTGAATGCCACTTAGGTGAAGAAGTGAATGACTCAGAAGTTGAACAGCTTCTGGAAGATACTGAGATGTATGTTCTTGCAAGTCATATTATTTGGGGCCTTTGGGGCATAATTTCGGTATGTTTTTCACTTACTGTTTCAATGCTAGAGAGCACATAATGGGGCATTTGGTATATCTCTGCTAATAGATTTCACGCATTTGGCTAGTCAAATTGAATATATTTGATGTACTAAATAATCTTGAAATCAATTTTTGCATGGGAGAAGCAATTTCTTTTTTGTTGTTATCCCTGTTTTTCCATGTCTGGGATTTTTGTTTTTATTTTTATCTATACTAGTTATATGAATTTTGTAAATAAGTTTGAAAATATATTTCCATATCAGGAATTTTTATGTCTAGAAGTTGTCAGATTAGAAATAATTTGTTAAGTCTATTACAAATGTTATGTTGCATGTGGAAAAACTAGACATCAATTTTTTGCATTTAATTTTCTGTTTTTAAGTGGGTACTGATAGTCTTTCAACTGTTTTTTTTTTTTTCTGCAGGATCATGTGAATGACATTGATTTTGATTATATAGATTATGCGAGACAGAGGTTTCAGCAATACAATTTATTGAAGTGTTCGCAATTAAATGTTTGAAATACCAAACTTTTCTCAGAAGGGAATTATGCCAGAGATCTCAGCAGTGCTGCTAATGGAAGAATATGAAGTTCTAATGTTTAATCTGCCTGATTCCCATCATAGAACCAATATTTGTAAATTATTAGACCGGTGATTTGTCAACTAGTTTGTATCATTTATAATAGTACTATGAGCAGATATGCTGTGAACTTAGGAGGTGCGATGTCATCATGTATATTCTTGTATATGTGGAAATGTCAGTTCTTGTCATACATGCAGTTCTGGATTATTCAGCACTGATGAATCACCCTGGATGTGAATTTAAAGCATTCCGTAATAGGTGTTAGACCTATTTAAGACATTTTACAGAACAATAATGTACTTGCTTACATAAAAAGCAAAGTTTGCAAATAAATAATAAAATGGTCAAGACTCCTGTGTTCAAAATGCACCAATGCTTTTCTCGTTTAGTTGATTGCTACCCTATGTGAATTGCTTTTATTTTATCCTACAATGGAAAAAATATTCTATGAAATATATATGGTGTACTTTAGTAAGAGTTGCATTGAGAACTGAGTTTCTTTGAGTGATGATAAGAATTGTAGAATATCCACCATACTCAAACAAAGTTACAAGGGTTTAAACAAAGCTCAAAGAAAATTCGCTTTGCAAACAAACAAAAATTACAATATTCTGGGAGAGAGGTAGGGCCCAGTTTGATTGCATGGGGCAGCATTTTCTTTGAATTTTGTGGTAAAGTACTTGTATCGAACTCATCTTCCAAATAAATAAAGAATAAAAAAGGCAACTTTGTCAAATTTCATTTCTGGAAGATTCCACCTACCTCCCTTGTATATTTAGAATTATGCTCATTTATGTGTAAACTCCATTGACTTGCATGCAGTTTAAACGATCACTTTATCACGTCAAACGTTTACATGTTATGTATGCAAAAAATATATATATTTCTTAGTGCCACCTGAAAATATACAGGTCAAGGTTGTGAAAGTGAACACTTGAGCCAATCACCATGTGAATTAGGAATCTGCATCTGCAGATATTTATCCGATAGCCATCAAAAGATATTGCAAATCTCTATCTTACATCCAAACCTTCAAAAAGTATTGCAAATCCCCATCTTCCATCCAATCAAGGCTTACGTACACAACTCGGTCGACCCATAAAAGATCATATTTTGATGGAAACCCATATTGACAATCTATGCAACAACATACAGAATACTTTTAATTAAGTTTCCCTGGACAGATATTCAAACTCTCTGGGCCCATGGTAGAAAATTCTACCCACAAAGGGACAGCTGCCTTGGAAAGACTACAATTTCATTGGGTCCTTAGATGAATGGTTCAGATACACTTTTGACAATTGACACATTATTGAGGGAAAAGCACTTGATTTCTATAGAAGCCTTTCTGTCCTGACACGTAGACATTTTGCTGATGTCAACCATAAAGACTGAGATTGCAACGAACACGGCGGATTTCAAAAGATATTCAAGGGCTTGTACGATCTTATCTTAAAGTTCTTTAAGACTGGACTAACAGCCACAAGGGGGCACCGACAGATTGAATTATACAGATCACCAAATGCAAACAGAAAATCACTTAAAAGTTGGATGAATAGCCAAAGATGACCAATTAAATGAAAATACTGTTCAGAACATACAGTCAAGTACTAGTGGACAAAACTAAGGATCCCACACCCAATAGAATGCTGTTCTGGCTCCCATTGATTATGGCGAAACGAGTGGACACGAATATGTGTGAGACCCACACTGCAAAAATCTTTCAAAGCTCTATACAAGTGATGTAGCTATAGTAAGGGGATATTAAGGATGCTTCAGACGTACAGATAAATGTAAGAAAAACAATAATGAAGTAGTACAATACAAAATTTAAGATAATTACGCCGAAGGCGTCCCCACGCTCAACTTTTCCAACCTCTTTTCACATCGAACGGTGCAGATCGACTGAGAGGCAATCGACTACCATGAAACGTATCTGAGCGGTTCGTTATTTTTTTACCATTTTGTGTTGTATCCTATGCAAATTGCATAATGATATCTGCAATGAATTAATGCATTGAACAGATCACATTAATAATCCTTCACCACTTGCACATTTATTACTTGCGTTGTCAATTGACGCTTTAATGCAGATTTGATAGCTCTTCATCGCTCTAAACCAGAGTATTATAGAATGGAAGAATTAGAGGGAGCATTCACTTGGTTTTACCTTCACAGAAATTGTTGGGAAATTCGTGTATATACTGTGAGGTCTTTGAATGAGAAGAACTATTGCAAACCCTTCTAAGAAATCTCTTACAGGACTGGAATTAGGTCACCGCTAATTGGTAATTTCTTCAAATAAATCATATTTTTTGTGTTCTTTGTTGTATTTCTTTCAAACCCTAGGTTTATATGGTTTTCTAAATACTATCAATTTTTTAAGTTGAAGCTGTGTATAAATGGTGGAAGCTGCAAATGGGGGCTCAAAAGCCTCAAAATCCTCTCTCCACAGGTCTGTCTGTACCTTCAGTCATTTTGATACTTAGAAAATCTAGTGGGTTTTGGTTTTGGCACTGCTTAAATTTCTCTAAGAATTTGGTTTGCTGCCCGAATTTTTATAGATTCGGGAAGAAACCATCCTTCTTTTCAGTTAATGCATCACCTGCAGTTAAAACTGTTCAGTGGACTGGATTTAGCCACAATTTAATCTCCAGTTTATCATTGAAAACACACTTAGCCCGATACCACTGAAATGTACCACTGTTGAATTTATAATTTGAATTTGGTAGCATTTTATTGTTTTAATTTACGATAAATCGATCAAAGCCCTTATATTTTTCCGTGATTTTGCTTTTGAGTTTGCAAAAAATGAGGAAAGGGTGGAAAGGGCCTGCGAAAGGGAGGAGCAAAGCGACACAAAAAGGTTTTGAGAGATTAATCATACATTCTATATATTGAAAATATTGGATTTGGCCGCAGCAGCTGATAGGTCTATTATGAGTCTGCTCAATTCTTCTACTATTGTTTGGGTGGATAACAATTGATATTCATTAGTGCAGCATGCCTGATTTCTGGGTTTGACGTAGACACACTCTATGTAACTTATTGCCTGACGGATGCATGCACTACATTTCACCACAACAAAATAATGCTCATGTTCATGCTTGTGCTCATGTTCATTGCCATTACAGTGATTATGGTTATGGTCTAGTGAAAAAGTGGTCTATTTTTTTGTATACATTTTGGGAAAATACAGGATTGATCTGTAGTCTATTTCCACCAAACCTGTTATGAAGTAATCTGTAGTTTGTGATTTATTTTGAGCTGATATTAATAATTTTTTATTATTTGTTTCATCGTGAACAGGTGGATGTGATGTTTGTGTGAGTGCAACAACATTTACACTGGTGAACAAGTGCAAGCACATAGTATGGCCGGGCATACAACCGAGCGCAGGTAAAGCGGTGCTGGCAAAGGGGGCTTGCGTCTCCTCCCTCACTGGGGCGTGTCGATAACCGTGCCCGCTCGGTGGTCGGGTCAGCTTTGGGGTCGGCACGGGTGTTCCTTTGACCGAACAGGAAAGGGGTCATGCGCCACAGGTGACTGCGGCTCCGGTCTTTTCTGCAACGGCGCGGGCGGCGCCCCACCTGCAACCCTAGTCGAGTTCACCCTGGGTGCCCAGGACTTCTACGACGTTAGCCTCGTTGACGGCTACAACCTTCCCCTCGCCAATGCACCCAGGCGAGGCACAGGCAAGTGTACTTATGCCGGATGCATCAGCGACTTGAATGCGAGCTGTCCACCCGCTCTTCAGGGAAAGATTAGGTTTCAATTTCTCAATTATTTTTGACAAAATGTATTTGTTTTTTTCTTCCCAAACTAAGAAAGGAATACTATACTCCAAATTAAATTGGTACCCAAAATAAGCTTGATAGGCACGGTTAGACGTCAAATATGTTTTTCAATTTTTTTGCTTCTTCTTCCGTACTAAATGGCTTACAACAAAGGCACTGTTTTGTAATGTACAGTCATCTTAGTAAGAGTGAAACGATTGAAAGAAAAAAAAAATGATTTTAATATTGTCACCTATAAATGTCTTCCGAGCAGTTTCATGGAAGTAGTGTAAGATTCACACAGGGTTTACGTGCAAGGTAAACGTGTCCTAAGGTCTGCCAGGCTAAATTGGTGAGATTATTGCTTCATAGTAAGGTTGGATCTCCTATTACTGATGAAGATAACTTCTTGTCCTATTTTTTAGTTGTTAATCTCGCCTCTCCTCTGTTTTTCTTTTGGGGTCATGCCTTCACCATGTTGCTAGTGTTAATTATTCTTGAGTACTAAGCTCCCCGCGTTTTTCCTATCAGGTGGAGAACAAGAGGGGCGAGGTGGTGGCTTGCAAGAGTATTTTTGCATTACTTATTCAAATATCTAGGTCTATAGTAAATTGCATTTTTTTTCCAGCTGGTTCTCGATTCTTCAAATCTGTTAGGTTTTTTGGTACTTGTATTCAATTTATTTGATTTTCTTATTTTAATGGAGAAAATTTTTATTTTCAGGATGCTGAACAGATTAAGATTACCTTGGAATGATACCTTCTGCTAGCTGGATTTGTAATTGGTGATAGGATAGATGTCGAGGTCAGTGGGCTTGGGTCACTCTGGTGGTTAAAGCTCAAAAGCCAGCTTGGGCAACCAGATCATCCTTTATACTTGAGAAGAAAATCACCGAGAAACCTGCAATTGTGGCCAAGAGCAATGTGCTGCCAGCCTGTAAAATTGAAATACAGGATAACATGGATGACATCATTTATGAGGACAGTTTGTTGATAGAAGAAGACTTGAAGAATCCTGAAACGCTACCTAGTCTGTATCAAATTTCTGAATTGAGGGTTTGCCAATTGTGTTTGAGCACAATCAAATTTTAGTTATGGTTATGATTGTGATTGTGCTCATGAGTTTTCTTTGCAAATAACATGATCACGATCATGATTGTGCAGATGATTCCATGCCCATTCACATCTGAGTCATTGCAACACCCATGATGAGGATGATGAGCATGACCACCTTTCTCTCCTTCCAAGAGAAGCATGCTATGGAATGTTACAATCAGGCAAGTGCTTATGTCTGCTAGCACAGCCATATTCCTACCTCCTTTAACTTGTCAATAAACCTAGATCCATCTGCAAAAGGGATGAAATACAAAGAGGTCATGGGAGGACGGATGTAGAAGTCCTACATAGGATAGTGGAACCAAAAAGGAAGTATAATCTTAAGTTCTTGAGCTGTTTTAAAATATGAGAATATGGATCTTAAGTCTACATGATTTAATTGAAGACTAATATTAGGAGACAATTTTGACATCAATTTTTTTAAAGGAAATTGTGTGTTTCTTAATCAATGCGTTATGCATTCATGATGCATATTTTGTAATTTGTATTTTTAATTTGAGAAGTGTGCAATACAAGCCTGTTGTGGGATGGATTTGCATGATACATTGCATTTTTGTGGAGTTACTGCATAACAAGCCTACAGACTAGCATGACAGTTTTTAATCTGTTGCACACTCCTCGCAATGGTGTTGGTACCTTAATTTTACAAAACTTAGGGAAAATGGTGATTAAGGGAAAATGAACAGGATTTTTAGATTCACGACCTTTGTAAGGTGTTTAAGAGTGTAAATTAACAGATTAGGAGTTACAATGGTGGTATCTGCTAAGTATTTACAACGAAAGTTGCACTGCATGCTTATAACATCCAACTTGTTTGTCCTTGGAAATAACACTTGACTGGAACACCCCTTTCCAAAGCAACCACCCAAAGTTCTTTTCGTTGCATTAATGAGAATTTATCTCGGAATAAATGCATTCTTTACATTTTTTCTAATATTTGGATACCTTACATAAAATGACTGGACGACAGAATTTAGTTGGTCATGCTTACAAGTAAACCCTCTTATGTGAACCCTAAAAATCTCCCTCACATACATTCTATCCAGCAAGACAAGCTCCTCTGGATCATAAATCCTTGTGAACACATTCCCTCCTGGATATCAGCATAGGTTATGCATTTGAAGCACCATATATGTTCTTTCCAACACGACAGTCTTCTCTGAGTGGAGGATCTTTATAAAGTCGTTCATTAGTGAAAATGCTCCTACCAACTTCTTGAAGTAGGCTTGCAGTTTCAGATTGAAGATCTAATCTAGGAAGATCTTGACCATTTTCAAAATAGTCGCAAACTTCACGAGCGTGTGGCTCAACTTTCTGTGATGCAAATAACTCCTACATCAAAACATGACACATTCATACTCTTGAAAGTACAGTAATTAGAACAGAGTGGTGTTGTTTCAATCTGATGGATATCATTGACAATTCTCAGCATAATCACCTGGTCCTGTGACAAATCAAACTCAAATTCTTTTGCAGAGCTATAGTGTTCAATAACTGCATCCTTGAAATATTCTTCTAAAAGGGGATAACATTCCCAAAAAACTCCTAAAGCAAACCTGAAAAAATGTCAAATTAAAGAGTACCATCAAGAAATGACAAATTGGATAATGCCTCCAACTCCAAAAACGGTTCTCACAATGCATAGAGTAACTATATCCAGGAAAACTGAAGCACATGGTGGCTAAACTGGATGATAAAAATAAAACAACTTCTATTGCAAACATGTGCTGGGTATGATCTTCTAGATTGCTTTAATGCATTGCAATAAATGTTCATTGATCCATTGGTTGTTGCCTCAAAAACCCCATACATTTGTTTTGTTCATATTCAAACAAGAACAATTTCATGCATTGTCTCACACGCCTAACAACCCTAGCATATGAACTAGGAAACCCAAAAAGCTTAAGATCAAAACATTCTTTCTTAGTTCTTCTTTAGACATAAAACTCGTACCCTCAAAAGCCCCTTGGGGCTCATTGGTCTCATAGAATGGACTTTTCTTAAGTAAAGGTTTCAGATTCATTATAATGAATTTGACACAAAATTAACTAATATGTCTTCGGTGTACCCATTGCACACGAAGGTGTGATTGCTAGTAATAAACATAAGAGAAAGTAAACATACAATATGCAGTAGTTTTTTGGAATTTTTGGGGGATAAAATAACGAGGGGGGTAAATTTCTTTATTATGGTATAAAAGTGTAATTATTTGTAATATAAGAATAATTTTTTAATATTTTTTTTTTGTATGGATAGATATTATAAGACAATTTTAAAGAGGTTTTATAATTTCTATGTTGTATAAATGCTTTAAAATTGTGGATAAAAGCAAAAAAATCATATATGTATCATAAATTTAGATAAAATTTAAATGGATTTTTAATTTGCATGTTGTATGAATGTTTTATTATTATAAATAAAAATAAAAAGCCTATGTATACATCTAAGAGAATGATATATTTTAAATCTTGTTATCTAATAATGCTTTGTATTTTTCCAATCATTAATCTCCATAACCTTAACTGACCATAAAACATAATAAATATTCAACATACTGTTGAAAATGGAGGTAATTATGTAGCTTTAAAACTTTGTAAAACTATGAGCTTGTAGATCTAATTAAGTGTTCTTTGTTACAAATTCTTTGTGGATGATTATATGTTTAGATTTATTTTATCAATTGTAGAAGTAGACAAAAGATAATCAATAGTGCTTGTATTATTTAACCTTAGAATAAGATTACAATAATTCTTTATCAATCCTTGCTTGAGATGCTTCTTTTGCCTTCAACAATTCTTCACAACCTGCAATAAAATCTGATAAAACTCTCTTCGACTTGTTGCAATTTATAGACAATACTGAGTAATTACAAAGCACAAAGCTTATCTCACAAAATCTATGCCTATTCTTTGCAAGTAGAGTTCCTCTGTTAAAAACAATGTCAAACAAAGTCCATCAATTTGGGCGTCCAAAACAGAAGTCCTAACTCAATGTTGATTACAAAGATATCTTGTAAGCTTCTCCTCAAAGTTGGCACCCAAGAATGGGCCCACTTAACTCACCGTTATAAAATTTCTTATCATGCAAAAGTGTTAACTCCAAGATGCCAACTTGGGCGCCCAAGGTGGGTCCAAGTCAATCTCTGTTAACTGAAACATATCTCTCCATCAATTCATGCAAATAGGATGCATGATTGATCATCACCACTTAATTGAATGTATCACCTGTTATCTATCATACAACTCAAGTCATTAGTCATGCATTCCAAGTCAATTGAAGTCAACTAGCATTCAACGGATACTAACTACATGCAACTGAACCATAACTGAACTGAACAGATCTGAACCAATCTGAATTGAACTAAATTGAATTGAACTGAACTGAACTGAACTGAACTGAACTCCATGCATGTAAACATCAATTCCTAACTTCTAGGATCTTTACATGTATTACTGGAGTGTTATTTTTCTCCAAACAATTAACTTAATTCAAGGTGAGTTCCACCTTCCATGTGGGTGCCCCATGTGCTCTTATTTTGTAGGAGCTCTTCTTGGGCGTCCTCACATGTTCCTATCATTTAGAATTAATTACAAATGTCAATTTACATGTTCATTTCATTCAAATTTAATTTCTTTCTAATCCTAGTGTTGGGGAACACTTTCCAAATACTTTAGGAGATACATGAAATACTGTTTAGGATTGCAATTAAATGACATCCTATTCCCAACATTCTCCCACTTGACATTATACATTGTAATTATTCTAAACAAGGAATCATTATTATAAATCAAGTACAGGACTCAAGGCCAATGGCCTTCCTGCAACAACTAATCAATCTATGCCAACTTCAAATGCAACTTGCATAATCATGAAGCTCCAAGCAAATGATTAATACTCAAAACCAAGAGAACTTATTTGTAGGAATTGGTTTCGTAAGATAATCTGCAACATTAATCAAAGTGTCAACATTCTCAATTAATACCTTTCCACTCTTAACCATTTCTCGCACAAAGTGATACTGAACATCAACATGCTTAGTACGAGCATGATACATAGGATTTTTGGCTAAACAAATAAAACTTTGACTATCACATTCAAGTTTAACTTGCAATTAAAACCAATACCTTTCCCAAGTCTCTGTAACCAAACTACCTCTTTGGAGGCATGTGAAACCACCGAGTGTGTTGAACTCATGTCCAACCAAGGTGTAGGCTTCTCAGTCTTTACTGTTGAAAAAACTTTTCTTGCAAGTAACCATTCCAACATATATCTCTTACTATAAGAGAACTCAAGCCTCACCTATTTCTCCAAGTATCCATGAGGACCTGTAACTAACCAATCCATTCCAAACTCCAAATGCAACATAGCACTATCATGAAGTAATCGAACAAATGATTAATGTACCCAATACATAAGAGAACTACACAAGATTAATGCCAAAGCTCCAATCATGAATTAGGAACATAAACATGACAAAATGATCTAACCATCTCCACCAAGGAGATCACATGTATCATAACACACATAAACATCCTAGTCTCAAGAGAACAAGTACCATGCCAAATTCTAAACGCGTATCAAGAGTAAACCATGACATAATAGCAACCATTCTAAACCAAGAAAAAACATATCCCCAATCACATGAAGATAACCTTACCAATGATGCATCCACGTCACTGCCAACAACTCCCACTGAACTGTGGTACGAGCTACACATGGCATCATGACTACCATCCTCTTCATGAAGATCACTCTTTAACATCAAGCCAAGAGTCATCACTAACATTTTTACATGAAATGATCAATGCATGATTACCGTCACCTGAGGATTCCTCTGTAGAAGAATCATAACTCTTTTTCTTGTTCTTACAATCATTCTTCACATGTCCCGATTTCCCATAGCTCCAACACTTTACCTTACTCCGTCCTTCAGACTTACCCTTCCCTTCCTTGTCCCCCTTAGGTTCCTTTTTCTCAGACCTACCTTTTACAAACAAGGCATCTTGGATTTCCATTTTAGACTTCCTCCTCATCTCCTCTGATAGGATTGCAATTAAATGGCATCCTATTCCCAACACATACTTCTAACAACAAATAATTTAATGAAGTGAGTAAAACCACCCAATTGCCAGAACTTCTAAATTTTTAAATGCTAGAATAGGGGAGAGGACCCAATACTTGAGCATGTTCCAATATTTGTGATAGCATTTGTTTATATAATGCCTAATATTTTTAACAATATTGGACCAATAGTTGTGACTTTAAAGTTGTTAGTGTTGATGATGACTACCCATAATTAAATGAAATGTATTCCTTAGATCTAAAAAGCAACAAATCATGTGATCCCACATCAGCACCCAATTAAACATGACGTAGATGCACAAGTATTTGTCTCACTTTTTTTTGGGATTTTTTGGACACCTTGATAAAAAGCATGTTGATTTGGCATCATATTTGATGATGTGGCCTTGAAACTTTAGTTATAAGCAAGGGACTTGCTAAGTAAGTGTTGTGCCTATAACACACACGCCCCATTCAGAATGGGGACCCTCTCTTTTCTGCTTTTGTCGGGTTGCTTTTTCCTTTGCCTCATCGACGTGCCCCCTGTTTTGAGCCCCAAGTCGTCAAGTAGTGCTGCCACAATAGTGGTTTACAATTTCTGGGAGGAACTGATTTTTGCTAAAATCACATATTTTTAGAAAATATAATGATTTAAGGCTTTAAAAGTTCCATTTAAAGAATTCCAATTGAAGAGGGTTTGATCAAACTACCTTAAATCAAACCCCCTTGGATAGAACCCCGCTAGTTTTAAACCATACCTATAACAGAGTCTCCTTTACACCTATCAAAATCTGATAAAAAACCACTTTTGATTTACCTTTTGGGGGATCAAATGAATTCATTTAAAATTTATTTTATGCAAGTATGTAGTCCTTATTATAAGCTTCCCAAAAAGTATAATTTTAAATAAATTTAATTTGATTATTATATTTATTTTTTATTTCTCGTGAATGTAGGTTTTTCATCGAAAATAAAGCTCTTTGTTTTGCACGTGGAAAAATAGTAGATTATTAAAAAAAAAAAAAAAAAATATTATTGCACCAGATATTGAAGTCCTTGATCCAACAAAGAAAAAAAAATGACTTTCGATACATACAAAAAAAGTTATACGTTATACGGTCACGCTATGTCTGAATTATAATTGGTTTGAATTCGAAACTTGATTAAAGAAAAAATATTCAATAAAAAACTATCTAACCAAGTGGAAGCACTAGATATTAGAGTTGCAAATCTAAATTTGAAAAAAATAGAATTTTATCCTTCATGGAAAAAAAGTTATATGTTATACAGTGAGCGTCACTTTTTAATAATGTTGTTTTCTGAAAAAAACTAGTTTTCGAGAGAGATGGAAAAAGAAGTGCAATCTGATTCCAAAATTTTTGAAAAAAATATATTTAGAATCTGTAGACAAAATGTCACGAAACTCTAGTTTGCATCATCTTCAAATTCCTCATGGTTTAGCTGCTATAGGTGCCCAAAAGTGAAGATTTAGTTAAAAAAAATATTTCAGTGTCCAATTTGGCCAAAAATTGTAAACCACTATTATAGGATCACCATGTTGAGGAGTTATAAAATTATCATCTTAAGTTGACCAAGTTTCACCACCCTTGAAATTTTCAAGTTTTTTTCCTTCGCGGAGTTCCTTTGGTAGTTTTCCTTAAGTCTTTGAAATTGGTGTCTTTCCCTGTTGCGAGTCCGCCTATGCAGGTCACCCTTGGTGGGATTCCGTCCCTCCTTCGTCATTTCTACGATGATTGAGTCGAGGCATCCACCTACATGGCGGGCCCTGCATCCTCCATCATCGTTACCATCATCAACATGCCAAGTGGCAATTGCCTGACTGTCACCAGCATCGCAGGCTCCACCGTTCCCACCGCTGGTCATTTTGAAACCCATGCCCACCAATCGTGCCTGCCATCGTACAAGCATTTAATGTGGGTAATTAATGTTGAATTTTCTATAAAAACCCAAGTTCACCTATCATTTTTGCCAACATTCCTAGTAAAAAATTGTCAGCGCACCTCCAACCTCCACTACCTTTGCGCCTGCATCATTTTGAGGACGGATTCAAGTGCCTTCTTCAGCGCATTTCATCAAGTTTTCCAGGTGAGTTCGCCGCCACCCTAGCTGTGCTTTCTCCAATTCATTTTCTTTCTAAATTTGAAAAATCTTAAGAAGGAAAGCTATTAAATTCTTAGACAGCTAGTTAAGGATGAAACCCTACACAAAACCCACCTTTTGAAAATTTGAAAACCCTTCAAAATCAGCCATTTAGGGCCTTGCGGAACTCAACTCATCATTTGTCATTCTTGACTAGGGTGTTCGCACCCTTGCAGTCCGCAAGCCTCCCTTCGCCGTTGTGCAAACTTCTGAACTTTAAAACAAAGACCCGAGGCCTTCGCCCTTGGCAGGTCCACACATGTGGGCAGACGCTGCCCCTCCGCCATGATTCTTCAAAACTTGAAAAGCGAATAGAAATGGAGATCCTCGAGCACTTGCAGGTCCACTTTCGCGGACTTCTGTGCGTGAGCGGTTCATCGTTGTCTGTCATTTCTAAACGACCATCTAATACATGCCCTCCGGCTTGCGGGTCCCACTAGTCTCAAGTCTATCAAAGTCATAAAGCATTGGAACCCATTTGTGGGTCATTCTCAGTGGACCTTCTCACCCTTGTCATTGCCATTTTTTAGCGCCATCACCAGCAGCCAAGTTAATCCATCCGTCTGCACTGTGAACCGCGCCAACTCTTTTTCCGTTAAGGCTCACCCAAGCAAAGCTCAAGTTGAAACCTCCTTGCGGGTGGGATCCAACGAGGGTCAGTCTGCAGGCCACCCCCTCCTCGTTGTCGACTGCAAAACAACTGATGATCTCCACCTGTTCACCTTACAAGCTCCGATGGTGAATTCTCTCTCGAGCCTTCATAAAAAATCTCTAAGTAAGATACCCTTGCAAGCAGTTCTTTGTGGGCCATCGCCTGCTGTGCGCCTCTATGTGGATGTTGTCGTAAAACGATCATGCCTTGTCGTCATTCCGCATGGTGTGGCCTAAATTGGCCTTTGCCATCCAAACATTTTGAAGAATGAATGATCGATGCTTGGGTCCTCAGCAAACCCGCCTATGTGGGTTACCTGTTGCAGGGCACCACTTTCCCTCTGTCATCACAAAATGCTCGTAAGGCCTCGCCCATCCGCATTGCAAACCCCACATCGTGCCTTTCCCTTTCAGCCCTCAAAACTAAAAATGACTAAGTAAATACCAATGCGGGCTTCGCGATGCAGATCGCCCATTCGGGATGCCGCCTTGCCTTTGCCGTCTCCAAACAAACATCACCTAATGACATTCCGCTAGTCCTCGCCCGCATCACTCTAAATTACTTACACCTAAGAGCTAAACTAAACTATCCTCTTTGTCTGCGGGTCCCACAATGCGAGATTCTACCATGTTAGTGTCATTCCAAACTATAGAGCTCCAAACGGCCTCGAGGTCACCTGCTTCCGCACCCTCTTAACCCGCATGGAAAATGATTGAACTATCACCTCTGAAATTTCATGGACGATGAACCCATGTGTCTAGATGCCTTAACACCTTGGTGGGCCCTAGTTATGGTGCAAAAATCTTGATGCAGGTGGCCACATGTGGGTTGCCATGCCCTTTGCGCCGCCTCCCTGCTGCCTTCACCAAAACGGCTGCTAGCCCAGGGAAACCCGCATCCTTGGGCTTGCATTGCTCTATCTTCCCCAAACAAGAGCCAAATGATGATTGTTGATGAATATTATGATCTTTGAAATATGAATTGCTTGATCTAACATCTGTTTTGTAGGATTTCACTACCGCGCCCTTCATTTTTAATGTGAACATTCCTATTGCATCTCTATTTGTAGGATTTATGGAATCAGTTGTAGGACAATCGAGGGTATCCATGAAGAAAGAGAAAGGGAAGAAGTCTACCAAAGTCCCAAGAGGGAAAGAAGATAAAGATTAGATGAAGTATCAATTCCAGGGGGTAGAAGTCACCTCCAGGGTCACTACCGCCTGGGATATAATCATAGATACCAACCTTGGAGAAGTTGATAGATGAATTTAGACAGAGGGTCATTGCCAACCCCACCACAAACAATGCAAGGAAAATCAGAAAGAGTGGTTTGGCTAAGGCAGCCGGTTTCCCGCTCCCTCTTATGGCCCTGGAATTGGCAATGTCTTGTAGGGAAGCCTACCAGGCATAAACTGGAAGAATTATTGATCATGAGGGTAAGGCGTTGGCCGATCTATCTGCTAGGTCCATAGGACAAACGTTCCACATCCCTACATTTGACCCTATGGAGGAGACGGAAAATGAATATGTAGAAAATATGTGGAAGGTCGACCCCGTAAAATGAAAAAAGTTAATCAATCAATACTAGTTAAAGGAGAAGATGGGCAACACTAATAAGGTGCCCCAAGAATTGTTCAGAAGTGATTTTTATGAGGACTATCATGAATTGGTGACCTTGTTGAGCAGAGTCATGGGTATTCCTATTGCTGCTTACTTCCAAGACTAGATGTTCTACTTCATTGAGGAGATCGTTAGAGGAAAGGCCAAGTTTCATTGGGCCAAGATGATCAATGACAACTTGCATTAGCAGTTCATGGCGGTTAAGAAGACTTCTCAATCCTACATGAACTCTTATTTGGTGTATCTCTTGGCCGAGCTAGTTTCCTATAGAGGTTTATTTGTTGCGCAAAGCCCGACTCTAGGAAGGGAGTTGAAAGTATATGACAGGCACCTGCAATTACAATATCAAAATTTTAAGGACTACTGTAGGGTGAACGATGCCTTCATTGGGCATATTATTAGACTTCTTAGAGGGGACTTTGAGAAGAGGGTCTTGCACAGTGCTCGTGTGTTCATTCACCAGTTTGGATTTCTATACATACAGTTCCCAAAATTTACTTACATCAAAACGAATGGATTCTCCGAAAGGCCATACAAGTTGCCCCAGTGCCCAAATGACTGGTTGATTTTGCTAGAAGTGTCCAAGCAATTGCAAAATGCACACACTCTCCTCAGTGGAAAGCATTGAGTAGGGAATGTACACTCTCGTAGCCGCCTAGTGTGTAGAATATTCAGATAAAGAGATTATTGAATACAACCTAGGCCTCCACACTGCTCGGCCAAGGATGGACCCTTATGGTAAGTTGAAGAAGTTTATTGGGAGAGACTATTCCCACTTGCACCATATTGAAGATTTTTGGGCTAACTACCAGGATGACAAGGAGGTACGCATGAGGCATTATATGCAAATGATCGCTTACTTTGTCAAGACAGTCAATATGTTTCTGATGCCAGATAAAATTGTAGAAGATGAAAACACTATTGTGGATCCAAGGTATGATGTTGTTGCCAACCTGCCATTGCCCCTAATAGACTGGAACAAAGAAGAGGTCAACGACCTCGACATTTTGACAAAGCCAATGGAGCATAAAATGAGGCAATGGATCGACTCCCAGATAACTCAATTGAAGCTCCAGGGTGCCACTTTGACATACGGTGAGCTCAAAGATGAGCTCAAGAGTGAAACAAACAGTGGGATTGCTACTGCCCCAACTGAAGAATCCCCCAAATCTCCTTTAGCCACAAGGTTGAGGAAGAGAAAAGAGGTGACTGATCACCAGCCCAAGGATAAAGTGTTCACGGAAGGCCTCAAAGGGTGAAACCTCAAAGAAGGCAAAAAAATTAGGAAGATTCTCTAAGATTCCAACAATCCAGGAAGACCCAGTGCATGAAGGAGAAGAAGAAGAGGTCGAGCAGCCAAAGTCGCCACCTGCCACCTCCACTCTTGCCATAACCGCCCCTGCCACTGCTACTACTCCTCCTCCAGCATCTCAAGCATTACCCGCTTCCTCTTTGCCCGCAGTTGGCATCTCGGTTCACCTTGCCTCCACCTCGCCGACTACTCCCATTATGGTGAGGGGTTCCTCATCTGTTACAACCTCTCTTCTCTCATCCTCCTTGATGTCTCCCTCAACTGCAGTCCCTTCAACAACCACAACTACAATGCCTACTCTCACTCTACCATAGGCATTTGTTAGGAATATGCAGAATATACCCATGGAACTCTCTGGGGTACTAATGAATCATGCAATACAAGCTCTGATGGCCCAAGCTGTGGCTAGTCTTCTCATCCCTCCTCTAACAAAACTGCCAAAGATGGAAGCAACCATGCAAATCTCAGAAGAAATGGAGAGATGACAAAAGGAAGCTGCTAAATAAATAGATGAGGAACTCGAAGATCCCTTTAGGGATGATTACCATGAGCACCTAGAGCATTAGAATGTGACCATCGATGAGGTGGTATATGAAGAAGAAGGGTCACAGTCCTCAGAAGAAGATGTTGAAGACCCTAGTACCAAATGTGTAGTAGATTCTTCTGACCAGGAGCTTGAGGAGGAGTTGTCCAAGCAACTCAAAGATGTCAGAGAGGAAGTTGAGAGGCAAACTTCTGGAGAGAAGGAGGAAACTAATGATGACATGGAGATATCTACAGAGCCTCTAGTAGGTGGGCAAGACAAAATCCTTGATCAAGAGGAAGAAATACCTCTTGAGGAGGGAAACAAAGAAGTTAAGGTTGAAGAAGACGATAAGCCTGAAGAAGAGACTGAAACGAAAAAGAGCCCTGAGCTAGAACACCATGCAAAGCTTGAGCGAGAAGAAGAAGGGGCACTTGAAGGGGAAGACAATCCTAAAGGAAGCATAGCTTCTACTAGACTGCATGAAGAAAATACCATATTGATCCAGGACTTGGATGAAGAAGAAGAAGAGAAGATGGAATAAGAAGCCTCCGACCACAAGGAAAGGGAGATCCAAAATGCTCAAAGAGAAGGTGCTCATGAATCACCAAAGGAGGGATCTCAAATGCCTAAGTCGTTGGAAAGGCAACTACAAAAGAAGACCCCTGCTCTCATGGATCCTAAGGAAAGGCTGGAGGCTATCCTAGCACAAGATCAAATAGGAACAAAGAAAGAAAAGAAGCTGAGGGTCCGATCCCACATCACAATGGATGCCTCTGGATCGAGGACGGTGCAAATTTCCACCCCAGTTGTGGACAAGCGAGAGGGGGTTAGCTATAATATCTATACCATTGACCTGGGTATTGCTACAAGAGAGTAGAAGATTGATCAGCTCTAGGGATTGGTCGCTACGATCATTCACCAGATGAACAAGGATCAATCCTCCAAGGAGGAATTGAAGGCACAAGTGGTGGACCTCACCGCCTACATTCAACAGTGGTCTTCTACTGAGGAGTTACCAACAACTTTTTAAGACCCACCCCTGTTTCTTTCCAAAGAGCGCCTAAGCAAGCTGGAAAAGAGAAAGAACCCAACCAAGGCTACTGCAGATTGGTTCCAGCAGGTGCTCTACAATGGTGATATGGGCATTGGCCATGCTGTCTGAATGGGTAACAAGTTTTGGGAAGTATAAAAGAAACTTGAAGGCACAAAGAGAATTTTCAATAAATTCCCCGAACTATATATGATTGCATACCCTAAACTCAAGGCTATCCTTAAGATTCCTGAGAGGATGAAGGAGCTGGACCTAGCAAAGGATGATTATTGGCTGGTTGAGACGTGGAAAATGGGCCTGGACCACTGAAGGGAAGTCCTAGAGTAGGTGCTTCATGAAGTAGAGCTTGAACTGGAGTGGGTAAAAGAACATAGAATGGACTGCAAGGAGTATTTGAAGCTCATGATAGATTACGACATGCCCACTGTCAAGCTAGATCCAAAAATGATAAGACAACTTTTCCACAAGAAAATGGAGAATGGGACCACAGATTTGTTAACGACAGACTTCATGGATTTCACTGCCCGAGTTTTCACCCAGTCAGAGCAAGTGATTAAGCACACGCTTAAGTGTACAAAGAATTAGGAGTTGATCACTGGAAGATCAAATAAACTATTCTTCTAGGTGCTTCAATCGAACATCATCGAGTGGGATCAACTTCAGGAACTGATGGGAAAATTTGTGGAGTATGCCACTGTCCAGAAAAATCAAGAAAACCCTATCATTGATGATGAGTTCCTCACTATGTAGCTGCAGCCAAAAGGGCAAGTCACTATAGGACAAAATGCTACAACAACAAGGCACTAGAGGACAAAATAGAGAAAAAGACAAGGAATGTATTTTAAATTGTAAAATATTAAGGGGTAGGTGAAACCCTAATTTGTAATGAATCTTGGCCACACAATGAGATTAAATCTTGGCCATTCATTTTGCTTTTTGAAAACTATAAATAGGGGGTCTCCTCTCATTTTCATGAGAGAGTTGAGTTTTTGTAATAACATGCTGTTAAAATTCTAATAGAAATTCATTGATTTTGGTGGATTTTTGAGTTTCCTTCATGTTTCATGATTCATCTCCTCATAGTGTTTAGATTTGAGTAGATTCAATTTGTTGTTTTATGTATTTTGCATACTTTTAGTAGTATAGTGAATGTTGTTCATTGATGCCAAATAATACTGTTGTGTTGGTGCCCTTCCTTTTTCATGCTTTTTGTTGTTTATTGATGATAAACAACAGTGTAAAGCTGTTCTGAACATAAATTCATTGTTGCACTTAAATTTCATCTTTTATTCATGCTCTATGGTGAATGAACAGTTGAAAATATGCAGACCTTAGAAGATAGCACTAGTTTCATGATACTGTTAGTTGATTTGGTTAAGTGGAACTTAGTTTCAAGAAGGCTGTCCACTGTAGCATCCTCCATTATCACTGTTCATTGGTAGTTGTAGGTCTAGGAACTTCCTCCTTTCCCTTCCTTTTTGACCTTTCTTTGAAATAATAGTTTAGGCAAAGTTCTAGCATCATTGTAAAGCCAAATCTGATGATAAAAGTGGAGTTTTAGACGTTGTTTTGAATGTGCAGCAATTGCATCATCTTCAAAATCTTAGGAACTCCATTCAAGGAGCCAATCTCCCTTCAACTTAACATACATGAGGCTGCCTTGTGATTACCAACAAATCACATGAACTAATTGAGATATTCCAAGCAAGTCATGACTTGACATCTAAGAGACCTTGGGATAGTTTTCTGCAATTTTCTTGTAGGAAATTGTATTTCAAGAGAGGTGATGCACTTATAAATTACCTATGTTGAGAAGTGCAAAAACACCCATCAACAGTAAGCTATTGTAAAAAATTGGGAGTGATTTGAAATTTTCATGTAGGATTTTGAGAAGCGTGAAGTAAGGGTGCTCAATTATTGGGTCCTCTCCCCTAGATGAGTGTCCACCTCCAGTTCACATGATAAATAGGACAAAAAATAGAAAGAATCTAAGAATTTGAAACGATTTATGTAATCATTAATCTCCATAACCTTAACAACCATATACCATTAAAAAATTTCAATATACTTTTAACAACAAATACATTAATGAATCACGAGTAATACCACTCAATTGCTACAATGTTTGAATTTTTAAATGTGGAGAATGAACTAGTTTCCAACTCCACCCACATGATAAAATGGGACAAACAAAGCAAGCAATCTAGGAATTTGATAAGAATTTCAGTTTCCAACTCCACCTCACATGATAAAATGGTACAAATAAAGCAAGAAATCTAGGAATTTGATAAGAATTTTTCTTACTACTTGTATCATCATATATTTTTGGTTATTTATGTTTATAATTTTAAAATATAAACATGTTAGATAAGAAGGGTAAGATATTGCATATTCATATCATATTTTACTTCAAGAAGAAATTACATGAGAAGCTAAGGGATTTAACATCCCATTTGTGATGCATTTTATAAACCTTCACAAAAAAGATCATTGACAAGCTTTGAGAGCTAAGAAGGAACTCTTCCAAGAAAGATCCATGTAGATGCAACTTCAATTAGAAAACCTTCACAAATTGCAATCCTCCAAAATATTCAAATAATAATTTATTTATTAATTTTTAGAAAAAAATAAAAATAAATATAAAGAAACTAAGGGCAATCAAATCTCTCTCCTATTTCTCTCCTTAAATGAGGAGACCCACATATTCAAATGTATGGGTCACAATATAATAATGATTCCTTGGTAGTAGATGCAATTTTAGATTTTTTTAAAGTAGGAACTTTAAAATAGTTAAAATTTTTAATATCATATAAAATGTTATAAATTAAAGTGCACTTTATAATAGAAATAATGGTGAAGTGTAATGAAGTGATTGCATTAAAAAATAATCATAAAAATGACAAAATAAGATTTAACAAAATAATTATTAAACATAAATCTTTATTTATAAAAAAATAAAATTATAAATAATTAATGACGAAGATGATGATGGGGATGTTGAGGATTTTGATAGTGAATTGAGGTTCTTCAACTGAGTTTCAAGGATTTTTTCCCTCCTTGTGTTGGGGAGATTGATATCGGTGTGATGGTATGCTCTGTGCTTGGGGGCTGCACTGGAGGGATAAGGTTTGTGACCCTGATATCCTTGTGTTGCTGCTGTGGTTGACACTATTGTTATTTGTTCCAAAAGTGTCTTGGATCCTATTAGGAGGTTAAAAAGCTAAAATGATAACAACACCTATGGACCATCACATCTAGCCACAAGAGAAATGAGAACTGGAGCTCTAGAAAAACTTTACATAAGCGAACCCCCATGTCTTCATACAATTGTTTAAATAAGTTGAGCAGTGGTTGCCAGTCAAAATAAGCTAAGCAGTAGCATGGAGACCTGACCTAAGAGACATAATGATCACAATTAACATGTCCCTAATGTAATATTGTACTTATAGAACTATAGTATAGAAAAAGAGGAGGACAATAATGATAATGAGTCTAAGGATAAAATATATGTAAAAAAAGATATAGGGGAAGAGCACCAATAGTTGTTATACCTAACTTCACGCACCTAGAGATCCTAAATGATACATCAGATTTAAATGATTTTTGTTTTGTTGTCTTCGTATGTAACTTAACTACTTATAGCAAAAATTGTGGCTTCTGGGTAGTAACAACACATGTTGTGGAAACTGTTAAGAGCAAAAGGGTCAACAAGTACTCATTTCAAAGTGTCGCCTGATACATATTCTCTATTGTCCCCATATCTGTTCGCTTTGACCACCACAAAATTTGCACAATTGATCTAATACATATGCACAAATATGCCCAAATTCCCCAATAATAGTGCGTTATTGGTCCAATACATATGCACAATTGATCCAATTAAGCACTATTTTTTGTAGCTACTGGATATAAAGTGGACAACTATTGGTACATTTGGAATTTTTTAGTGGGATTTTAATTAGCATGTATGATATAACGGTTAACGATTATTGGTGCTCTTCCTCTATATGTAGGAGGAAAATATGGACGATGTGATAGTGTGATCCATTAAATGATTAATGAAATATACAAGTGGTTAGCATATCTGTATGTTGTGTTGATTATAAAATGATTTGGTAATTGTTTATGTGAATTCTTATTTTATTGTATTTTAACATATCTCATTGCATAGCATCTAACGATTCTTCTATTGCAACTATTGGGGTATAAATATAACAATTAAGAAGCTTATACTTAGGGTAGGTCCCCATTCGGCTGCTTAGTTTATTTTGACTAGTAGTCACTACTCAATTTATTTAGAAAATATTTGTGGAGTTGGTGGCCCCATGAATATTTACTTTTTCTATTTATTTTTAACCAATCATCTTATAGTATTAGTAATAATTTGGTAGTTAAAAATTGGAAACAAATATTAAAAAGAGGGAAAGAAATTTGCTGAGCCATGTGGTAATTTTGGAAATATGTAGTTGTTGCTTATTTCCAACCCTCCCCCCTTATTCACATTTTATTTTCAATTCCTAAACAATAGTTGCTCCATTAAAATAGGGAAAGATTCCAAATTATCCTTTTCCCATAGTAAAAGTTTTGCATGGGAACACTCCAACTATTTAAATTTAAGCAACAAACACATTTAAGTAGTCATATGGGGACATGAGGTTAGAAATTTGATCTGTGTATCCATATTCCTTGCCAACAAACCTTATTGGATGGCCTATAGTTTTTTGGGTGAGAATGGTTTATTTCTTAATAGATGGTTGCTTAGCATTACCTTCTAAAAAGAACGAGTCAATAATTTTTTAGTTTGGGTCAAAATTCTTGGACTACCTTTGGATTATTAGGATGTCTTGATTTGCATAACCAACTCTTTTGGATAGTTTATTTAAATGATATAGTTATCAAATTAAGAAAATAATTATTGTTTGTAAGATTCTTCGTCTATGTGGATGTTGAGAAGGTATTTTCTCCTAGAATAATTACCTTATCCTCTAAATTAGATAAATGGGTGTGATAAATAGTCTTCAAGAACTCCTTGGATGTTTGTCATTGTTGTCTTAAAGTGGGTCATGTAAAGGTGGACTATCCTAGCAACAAGTGAAAGAATTGTTTTTGGAGGAAAAAGAAGCAAGCTTCACATTCCCAACTTTTCAATGGTGAGGTGGAAGGTCCCTTTTCAGATGGATCTAATGATGCTTACAAGGCCCAATCAGAGGAAGCTTTGGAGGAGAGTTGTAGGGAAAGGATTTTGAGGATTCTAGGGAAGCGAGGGAAAACCAAGTGATATGCCCTATGTTGCATAGGCCACCTCTTGTTGATGAGGAGATGATGTTGGGAGAAAGGACTTCATGTTGCCCTTTGCATCCTTTAGAGTCAAGAATAAATTTTTAAAAAGGGAGTTTAACATAAAAAGATCTTTGTACCAAGGATAAGACAGTTGAAGCTATCTAATGCTCTTCAGTATAGTTTGGTTTCAAATCACCTTGAATTGATTATTCTCTTGTAGTCTCTAGGTCATTAGCCCTATGATATCCCCTATGTTGTAAAGGTCACCCCTATTAAGGTGGAGTGATACAAGGAGAAATGACTTCATGTAGACCTCCATGTCCTTTGGATTCAATAGTGGATTTTAAAAAAGGGAGTTCATCCTAGAAAGATCTTTGAATCAAGGATAAGATGGTTGAAGTTGTTCAATACTCCTTGGAATGGTTTGGCTTCAAATATCCTTAAATCGATTTTTCTACTATGGTCCTTGGGTCATTAGCCTTGTGCCTTCGCTTTTCACACCTTGTTGTTTTGAAACCTTCATGCTACTACTTCCTTTTTGTTTCTCTATTTTTCTTTGTTGAGCTTAATAGTTTTATCTTTCTTTCTTTGTACAATGGTTTGGGCCCTTTCTAAAACAAACCTTTACCAATTATAAAACAAATTAAACAAGGGCTATAAGTTTGGAGAAAGATTTTATGGAGATAAACATAAGATGTGATTATTGCAAGATATTTGGATGACCAAGGTTGCAAGTCTTTATCTATACCTTATTGAAAATTCCTAATTTAGGAAATAATGAGTGTGGATGTTAATTTAGACAAACAATAAGAGTTAATGCACTAAACATAATAAATTCAATCCAAATCAACACACCTCAATTTAGAGAAAATAAAAACCTAAAATAATATATCTAAATGCAACAAGAACACAAACATTTATGCCTTCAAGATGTTGGTGTTTTCTCCATGATATGTAGATGCATTGGTATGAGATTATGTAGATTTCTCTTTGCTTGAGATTCCCAAATTTAGGTAACAAGTACTTACATAAAAATGTGAATTGATCATTTTTCCTTTAGAGGAGGGTTCTTTAATAGAGATCCAACCGTGAGGATGGAGACCTACGATTTGTTTGAAAAATAAATTATGATGATTAGCTTGCATGATTGTGCAAGCACACCAAGTGACAAGTAGAAGGAATGATCAAGTGGAGGCAATGGACAATGAAGATTACCTTAAAATATGTGGAGCTTGGAGATTCAAGCATGTGGAGGTGTAGGAGATATGGACGCGGATAAAGAGGATTGGGTCTTAGAATGGAGGGTGAAGATTTGAGCATATGGAAGATTCACCCATGTGGGAGAGTGAATGTAAGAGGTGTGAAAATGAAGGGCTAAGACATTTTGGGATTTTGGATGGATAGTGAGGATAAAAAGGTAATTTATTTGAGATTTTATTGAAATGAAACAATTTAATTATTATTTTTAATTTGAAAGAAATTAGAGGAATAGATTAGCTTAATTAATTAAATAGACATGCTTCATTTAATTAATTAATTAATTAGGAGAAAGGTTAGACTAGGTTGAAACAAATTTAAATTATTTATTTAACTACTAGCAAGAATTAACTCAAATAATTAAATAAATAAGATTATTTAATTTTTGATGGTTAGGATTAATCAAATTAATTGAATAGATTAAATTTATTTCAATTAAACATTGATAGGGATTAGTTTGTTGCATTAATTAAATAAATTTTATTTATTTATGTTTTGTTGGAAAAAGAGATCCTAGGTCTAATGGGTAGAGCACTAAAATCAACCTTTTCCAAGAAAAATGTGTGAGAATCTAGATCAACAGGATATGAGACTAACTTACAACCTAAAAGGTGAATTAGCCAACCTTGGAACTAGATTCTTTTGTGTTTTGTTGTGTTGGAGGTGGTGGGGTTGATGGATTGAAAAATTGATACAATGGTGTAATTAGGTAAATTATGAAAATGCAGCTTTCTGTTAATAATTATGAGAAACTAGAAATAGATAGACAATTTTTTGTTTTAGAAATACAAAAGGTAGACATTGATGCACTTGGGATTTGAATTTGAGTTGAATTTGGGTGGTCTAGGGTGCAAGGATGCCCTAGACTAAGGACTTGGTTCTTGAAACTGCTTTCATAAGCATGGGGTCCTTGGTTCGAGTTTGGTTGTCAAATATTCGTTTGTTGCTGAGAAAATGTAGATTTTGTGACTTGTCAACTTGTAGGGTTTTGATGTATGAATGAGAAAATTGTCTTCAATATTCCTCCAATTCACTTCAGATCTATAACCTACAAACATAATTTAGGAGGGGGAGGGTTGCTCCATACAGGGGCTTGCCTCAGTCAAACCCCATGTTAGAATTTCTACCTCCACAAAGGAAAAGTTGATGACAAAAGAGAGCTAATCCTTTTGAGGGATAGAGGCTAATTGATAAATAAACAATTAATTGACAATTTGTTGCAACTGACCACTTAGATCAAATCTCCTTGATGGACTAAAGTAACACTCATCACCTTCAAGGATCAATTGTTGGTTGACTTGATTTGATTTGAAGATATACAAGTGTTAGTACTCCAAAATGAAATGCAAGAAAAATATGAACATAACTCACTTAAAACTTGACATGATGCTTGAATGACAAGATATTGCAATAATTCTAAAAATTCTACTCTTGACTGCTCTTGAATGATTCTTGAAGTATAATAATTGCTAGTGAATTTCCTTATGATTGCTTGTTGATTAAAATTCTAAAAATACTATGTATTTATATGCAATTAATCTAATTTCTTGAAAATAAAATCTCAATTGTCGACAATTGAAATTTGAATTTCAAATAGTAAATTACCGACATCGACATATTTAAATTTGGAGCCAAAATAGGTAGTCTAGGGCATCTTGTTCCCTATACTAAATTCCTTCTTTTGAGGGATCCAAAGTGTTGGGGAAAAAATATTAAATGCCTTCTTTGATTTCCCATGTTTGATTTTCCAATAAATATTTGAAACTGGAAATTACATGCATGATTAGGAAATTAAGTGCATAATTAGGTCCAAGCACATAGGGTGAAGAAAAACCTAGTGTGAAATTTTCAAGGTTGACAATTTACGATGCTACAATTTAATAAACCCTTAACAAAGTGGAATGAGAAAATATCAAATGGATTTTGAGTGTCTACATTTTACCCTTATTTGAAGTAGTGTTGAGACTATAAGTTGTGATGTTGTCTCAAAGAGAAATAAAAAAAAAACATTTTTTTGTGGGAGCAAGGTGGCAACAAGTTTCCTCATTCATTTTAAATAAATAAGGTTAATAGGTGGTAGGAGGATGGCCCCTCAATAGAGCAAGAAAACTAGTGGGATTGAGTGGTCTCTTGAAAGGAGAATTAGGATCTAAGGGGTGAAAATGAGGCGAAAACCTATAAATATGAGTTAGAGGGGGAATTAAAAAATAATTTTGACCCTTTCCCTTATAGAGAAAAGTTATTTGAGCTTGAGATAATATGGAGCACATCTTGATCTAGGAGCATTGAATCAAGCAAGCAAGAAAATTCAAGCAATTGGTAGATGCAAGACCACTGGTGACTTCTCTCTCAAAATTCAAAAAATTCCTTTTAGGTGCATTTATTAGGCTAGGAAGGGGTGTGAAAATTTAGATGCCAAACGAGAGTTTTACTCGAGCTAGCATTTGCATTAGGGCCTATGTTCATCTATGCAAGGTACTATGGAATTTTCACTACATAAAGTGATGCTTTCACCAATAGATAGGAAATCAACATATATGCTAACCATAAAGTGTTTGCATGTTGAGGTGAAGCATTGGAGTGACATCCTAAAGTGTTTCCTTTAAAGGAGCATATATGGTAAGGAAAAAGTGCTTGCTACACACACTAAAAGTAAATTGTCTATGCAAAGAAATCAATATTTAAACTATTAAAAGTAACACTTACATTGAGAGGATTCAAAGGTAAAATAATTTTTAATTGGAAGAAATAGGTGATTAACAATGTGTGTTGATTGAATTGGAGCAATTACTGATGCTTTGATAGGGGAGAGATGATTGGTATTGATGGAGCTATTGAGAGGTTTCAGAGATGATGAACGAGAGTTATTGGTGGTGGTGGTATTGCATGTTGTTGTTGTTATTGAGTAGAAAAAGTGATGTTGACTATTCTAATGGAGAGGTGACACTTAGAGATGGGAGGAGTGGTGACACTCAGAGATGGGAGCCATTCATCTCCTAATAAGGGAGATGATGATGACTCTAGAAGACTTATGAAAAATTATTTAGATTCTATCAAGGGAGAGATGGAAAATTGGAGAGACGCACAACCACAAAATTTGATGGAGCAACTGATCCAGGGAGGATCAATATCCCACTATGGGGGATAGGACTATATCTATTTATGCATGTTTAACTACGAGACTAGTGGATCCACTACTAGTGTTGATAGGTCTTATCAAGGGTGTCTTGATAGCCAATAAGATTTGTAGAGTTTTTTAGATGGGACTTGCAAATTATCTGTTCAATATGTTGGAGGATGGTTGAATTTTTGCATGGGGTTCCTATGTGTTAGCATGATTATATAATGATTTGTAATCAATTATGTATAATGAGGGCACAACATAGAATTTTTGACACTACTATAGGTATGGGATTGGGAGAACATTGTTATGGGACAAACAAAGGATGAGTGAGAGATTAGGAAACCACATAAATTGTATGTATATGGATGAAAGATGTGGTGGGGTCACAAGTTGAGCAATTAATGTGATATTTAGTTTTATAAGAGGGCATTGGATGACTTGACACCTCAATATATTTTATGTTGGTTGTATAAGGGAGTAGAGGCTTGGATAATGATAAGGACCACATGAACATGGTTTTGATAAAGTTCTACTTGATTGGGTGGAGGAAGTACATTATAGAGAAGTATTGACCAAACCAGGTGTTATCACTATTTGAGATTCATTGAGATATCCCATCATGACCACATGCTTTTGCTTGTGTGGCATAGGAGGTTCCTCCATTGGAGCATTGGTGGATTGGGCAGGAAAGTAATGATATTTGGAAAAGCCAAATAATATGTCCTTGGGTTATTTGAGATGATGTTGTGGGTATAGGAGCAAAGGATACATATTAGGCTTGGTGGAAGTGGACAAGGCCAAAAGTATTGATTCTTCTCACCTATCAAAGTATTTAAAAATATTTAGAGGATTCATCTTGGGTGTGGAGATGGCAAAGGGAGATGAAGAGAAGAGGAAGTGGTAGGATGCTAGCTAGAGGAGGAAGGATAGAAGGAGGTAGATATGGAATAAATAGATGTGGGAATGGTGAAGATGAAGGGGATGGAAGGGATGGAGGTGAAAAAGATGATGGTGATAGGGCGATGGAGGTAGATGAGAGAGAAAAATATGGAAAGGATATTGTGAGGGATGGATGAGGTGATTGTAGAGGTATAGGTACAATAGTAGGGACCTTAGAGGTAGGGCCATTTGGGACAATGCGTCTTGTAATCTTTAGGGATGATTAGTATCTCTAGGAGATAGTTTCCTAGGATGAAAAGATAAAAAATATGAGCATGAACAAACTCCAATGGTTTATAATTTGAGCTTGCTACAACTAGGAGTGAGCAAGATAACTTGTAGATATTGGTGGGCATGGCATAGGTAGAGAGGGATGTTTTTTATCTTGAAAGGGGTAACCTTTAGTTGGCCAGGGATGGCTTATAGGTGTAGTTGGACACATTATATATGAACGAGGATGAAATCCAAGAATATAGGGATAGAGTGCATGTATAACTAGATGGTTTATAGTCTCAGATAGTTGTGATGTAGGTAGAGAGATACAAGACTCTAGCAGATGCGTATAGGCTGAGACATAAGTGAGATACTTGTAGGGGATTTCTAGGGCCATAAGGATTTTCACAAGCTTTATCATATACATCCAAGATGTTGTAGAAGTCCCAATGGTCATCGAGAGAGCTCAAAACTATAGGACTTTATATGAGTAGGTAGTGCTAGTAGGGTAGATGGCACTAACATATATATAGAGAACTCTTGTGTTTGATCAAGGAAATAAAGCTTGAAATTAGTGTCAATTTTGATAGGAACACTTAGGTGAGGGCCACCACCACCACCTATGCTAGCAAGTCCATCTCCACATGAGGGGATGAGAGATATCAAGAGTAAAATTTGAATCATGTACATATGATGAGGCCATGTGCCATTTCTTGTGCATGCATTTTTGAGATATTTGTATGATGATGTATTAATAATTTTGTGACATTGTACATACCATTTTTTGACATGTATATATGTATTAAGTTTTTTTACATTCGTAATACTAGTTGTTTATATGTTGATACTGATTTGATATGATGTTGATTATAGGACAACATAATCCACGTGCATATCATTAAGTGTGGTTTTCCATTTGATGTATTTGTAGAGAGTGCTTTTGTAGACATGCATGCCAAAAGAAAAAATATAGAACCATCACATAATATTTTTGATAGAATGACTCTAATGCCTCTAAGCTATAAAATAAAAAATCTTCATATTTGAACCATAATTTCTATGCAAGTTTGGGGAATATCAATGTAATAGAAATGCTTAAAATTTTGTAATTGATTGGACATGAAAATGTTACAAAATAATTAGGGAACTTTATTTAGGCTTAGTATTGTCAAAAAAAGATTTGTAGTAATACATAATGAAACAATTAGTGGAATCTTCTCCATTCTATTGACCTAATCATGTTCATGTTTGTATCAAATGGACAACTAATGGGTGTATCTAGTAGCAAGGCCTTGGGAAATTTTTTTTGCCATTTGAGTAATAATAATGAATAAATAATATCTCTTATCTACCCACTCCAAAAACTTCTACTTAACTTAATTTCTATTTCACCGCACTAAGAAGTTGTAGAGCAATCAAAATATTTGTTGCACGCATGTGCTTTAAAACTTTGGTAAGAGGTAACAAAGGGCTATAAGATCATTAATATTAAATGAAAAATGAACAATGAGGAACTTGATACAATTTTTTATATAACACAAATAACTAGGCATATCATTGATATAATTCTAGAAGAAGAATATATGCATTTAAGTATTTACTAAGTTAGGTGGTGGAAAAGATTCATAATGACATTATGGTTTTGAAGTACCTATAGCATGTGGTGCCTTAAAGATTTTTTGTCATAATATTTCCCTTTGAATGATTTGATTACTCAACATACCTCACCTCCCTGACAACACAATGATGTCAAATACAAGCATCATATGTAGATGTAAAAGGTTTGGTATTGTTGAGCAACATGTTGGAAGTTTTTGTTGTCATTGATGTCCACGGATCTTTGTTGCATTGATGTCAATTGGTCTATGGGGAGATTATTAGAATTATGTGAAGATGCTTTAATTAGTTACATTATGTTGTCATTACTAGTATCAATAATGCCAACCTCTAGTGTTTCTTTGATGTGATGTTCAACCTCTTGTGTGGTTGAGATGGTGAGAAGATGTTCCAGATGTTGAGTTTGAGTTAATGGTGCTTGGTTGCCAAGTGTTTTTGAGAAAATTTGAATAAAAGAGTAAATAGTGTGGTGAAGAGTGTTCAGTATAACATAGTGGTGTTCAGTGTTTTTCTTCGAATTTCTTCATGGATACAGATCTACTTGTGCAGTTCAGATATGTTGATTAGAGTTGTTCAAAGGTGTTATATATAGAGTTTCAGGTTTTGGATTGTTGTGCAGAGAAAGTTGTGTTCACCAGTGTATGAACTATGTAAGTAGTGTTGTCTGGGAGAATTGGTTTTGCTCCACATTTCTCTATGGTTTGGTTTATGGTCTTACAAATCTAGAAGTGTGCTTATATTGCTAGTATCTATCTTTGGTCTGAGTTTTTTGTGTTTTGGTGCTACGTAAGGTTGTATTAGGTGTTACAGCATGTGGAAGGTTAGTTGGTTGTGTAGAATGAATATGTTCTTTTAGTGTATGATGTTGTGAAGGAGTTAGATTTTAGGGTGTTGATGGAACATTCCAGATGATGTTTAAGTTTTTTGTGTGGTCCACAAGTCGTCTTTAGATCAAAGGAAGCATGTACTCAATTATTTAATGGTTTTAATTTAGGTTTGGCCAACCTTGTGTGTTTACACTAATTTTGGATATGCTTTGGTGTTTGTGAAATCATGGCATGGCATGTATGTGTGTATTTGAGTCTGAGTTAAGGTGTGTTGTGGTCCGCTTTCATTCCTTTCCATTACCAGAATGTTTTGGTGCTAACCTAATTAGAATTTGTATGTTTGAGGTGCATAATCGACCTTGTGAATATTTTTCAAGGTTGAAGATGGTATATATGAGCGATGATTTGATGGACGATGGATGGGTGAAGTGTGTAATGTGAAGTGTTGAGATGTTAGGTGCTAAAGTGAAAAATGCAGTGTGAGCTTTAATGCCTAAGACTATTGGAATGAGTGACCAGAAGGTGTCTACATTCTACAGAGAGAGTGTGAATGTTCTAGTGAAGTAGTGGTCAAACTTTTTTGTTGCTCTGAGATGGATTCTCATTGTAACAATCTTCTTTCTTCTTCTTTCTAATATGGCAGTGAACCATTGGCAATGAGCCCTTCTTTTCTTTTGAGCAGTGAGCCCTCCAACATTGAGCTTATTGTATTTGTTGTTGCAATTACTTTATAGTGAGATAATCCTCACCATAGTTTTTCCCTTCTTAGGTTTTAAATGTAAATCTAGTGTTCTCATGTGTTTGGATATGTTTGCATAACTATTTCTCATGTTTACATTCTGCTAATGCATGATAAGGATTTAATGGTTGTTTTAAGGGTCTAAGGACTAATGCATATTTGAATGTTACTGAGGCTTTTGATGTTTTAATATACTCACCCCCCTCTCAGTTTTCTTTTGTATTCAAAAATTGGTATCAGAGCAAGGTTCCATGGAAGAAAGCTTAACTGCTTGAGGTAGATCTAGGATGGTACACAAGGAGGCTCCTTTTTTTGATAGATTTGATTCTACATTCTGGAAGACCAGGATGGAAGGTTCCCTTATTTTTGTAGGGTTTGGAGTTTGGAAATCTATTGAAATAGGATATACAATGCCTACAAATGGTCCAATTATTGATGATGAAATCAAGGCATATGAGAATAATAGCAAAGAAAGGATGCTCTTTTGAGTGGTCTTTCTAATTTATAACTTGTGAAAGTTATGAGTCTTAAAACTGCTCGTGAAATTTTGAAAAAGTTGGAAAGTATCTATGAAGGAGATGATAAGGTCAAGCAAGAAAAGATGCAAAATATAAAGGTCAAGTTTGAAAACTCAAGGATGATAGAAGTTCAAGATATTGCAAGCTACATGTTGGCCTCCAACAATGATCTTAATAACTAAGCCTTTACGACCATGATTTAGAGATTAGATATCTAACCTTAATAGCCATTTCAATCATCATGAAGGTGCATTTAACTTGTCAACCCAGGGACGTGAACTTGAAATGGGTTAGCACAGTATGTGCACTAGGAACTCAAAGTAGCCATTTAATTCTATAGCTAAGGAACACACAATACTAAAAGTAAATTGCTTGAAAAGGAATGAAACGAATGCTAAACAACAATCAATGGCTATGCTAAGCTGAAATGCATAACAATAATAAAAATTTGAGCAACAAACATGACACTAATCTGTTTGCTTTGGCTATAGGAATAGTCACAGAATGGAATTCTAGTGGCTGTAGGAACAATCGATGCCAGATTTTTAACTAAGTACTAAACAACAAGTAATACTAAACTAATGCTAAACTAAGAAGACAAATTACTCACCAAGTGGGTCCCCTTGGATAAGTATCCTCTAGATGCTCAAACTCATAACTTTATTTTATTCACTGTGAATCATGCATACAAAAGAGTAATGTATCTATATTACTAAAAAATGGAGAGTACAAGTACAATATCAAATTGTACAACCTTCTGAAGAAGGAGCATTTGATCATTATTTATACTAACAACTAAATGAGGTAGTCAAATCCACGACTAGGAGGACACCATTTAGGGAAAACAGAGGAAATGGAGCGATGACGGTTACACATGCATGGAATTTGGTCAGACATGCAGGTCCGAACACATATTCAACTCAATAGTAATTCCCGTGAATGCTCAATCATTAAAGCCTGCTACAAGGTGGTTACGTTTAGTTGCATGAAGAATCTTCTGTTGTTGGTTTCCTTTGACTTGGAGAGATTCCTTTGCTAGACGCTATGGTGCATGCCTAGCTGGCAGTGTCTTCCTCATCTTGGTGTATTAAATCTGCATGGAAAGGTTAGGACACATATTAACTGCACATCTATAACCACTTTAAGGAACATTCATTAACCACATGCAAAATCAATATTGAAAATCCATATATTATGCCAAATGTCATTAAAGCTTGTAGAGATAGGATTAAGTCCAATGTCAATGGTTTGAGGGAAACATTATGAAAATATTGACATTTAACATTAAAGTTCATGAAATATACCAACAAATAAACTATAGATTCTACCCAAAATTGGACCAAAAACTAGGCTCATCACTCCCCCCAACCTAACATTTTGTTGGTCCTCCAGCAGGGGAAGGGTTGTTCTTATACTTGGTCAAAGCTCTAAAATTTGCAATTGATAGCTATCCAACATCAGTGGCTACACTGCATGAATCAAGATCCCAATAGAATCCTCCCATTCTGTCAATTTTTTTCCATCTCTGCCTTTATGAAACAATGTCAAGCTGGTAGAATATGAATTTTTGCACCGACCACATGAGCATGGGTGGCTGGAAAGTCAGGGGAAGCCAAGACCGCCCCTGAATTCTCCCAATCTGAATATACCATCAATCTTCTTTAGTGCTGCAACATAATTGTGGATGGAATGAGGCTCAGCCTACTTCAACTCATTAGATAGACTATTCCATCTTTGTGATAGACATCATCTCATAGTTTCCTCCTTTGTTGTTGTCTTTACCTCATACTCATTGTAAACTACCTCAATCCAAGGCATAATCCTTTTGCAATAACTAGGTATGAGAAGCATTTTGTGCCATTCTCTATAAATATCACTTGGGTTGCTTGATTAAGCTCTAATGGGCAGAGGGATATCAGACTCCAATTGCTTATAAACTCTGTGTTGTTGTCCCCAACTAATATCATTTTGTACCCAAGACATGAATGCCCTGAATTGGACATCCCCAACATATAACAGTGGGTTCCAATCGCGGTCTTGAGTTACAACAAAATTATGCAAATAAAACTCACACAACAAATTCTTCATTTCAGGGGAGGCGATTCTATAAGCATTGAAAAATTCCATAGGGGTTTCAATAGAAGGATTCAAACCTAAGGCAATCCTTGACATATTAAAAAAGAGATACTTCTCTCTTAGGAGTAGAGCATAGACCCTTGGAGGGGTCCTACATTCCAAAATCCATGGTGCCAAAGCTACCATATCATCCATCCTCTGCTTCAGGGTGGCAATTTCTATATTTTTATCCTCAATCTCTTCATCCCTCTTTTGAATTTCTTCATTCAATTTCCATTTTTCCTTTTTCCATTCTTCCTCTCTTCTTTGTATTTCTCTCCATAAACTCAAAATAGTTGCATGTACTGTAAAATTAGGAGGATTATGAATGCCTACCAGTATTTTTGTCAATGTCAACTCATATGGCACTATCTGCATGGACTCAGGCTGTCCAATTATCTCTGGCTGTAGGGGGTATTGTTTCTTTTTTCACCTCTTGCTGTAGGGACTCTCATTCTTGTTCTTGCTGTGGCTGCATGAAATCCTGCTGTAGTTCTGGCTATTGCTGCAGGACATCCTGCTACAGGACTTCTTGCTCATGCTGCAGGAAATCCTAATTTTCCTCAAACTCTTCTGCAATGTTAGCAAGATCGACCAGTATTATATTTGTTGCTCTCCCAAATATATCTTCTTCTTTGACATTTTTCTACCCCATTGGAGCTTTGGGGTCCTCATGTGATGTCTCACCAGGCTTAGGGCTTTCTTGCAGAGGCATACCAATCACAAGCTTAGTTGGTCTTGATTTCATGGGAGGTTTCTCATGCTTTCCTTTGGCTGTAGGATGAACAGTGTCAACCTTCCTCTTTTTAGAACTTAGCACCTTTCTTTCTATAGGCTGTGTTTTGGCCTTTCCTTTTCTCATTTCTACTTCTCTCTTTTGTGCCCTAGTTTTCATCAAGGTTTCAAGTGGAATGTCATCATCAGAATCGAAGGAAGAAATTTCTTTCTCTGAGAGCTATGTTCCAGAAGAACTGATTTCTATGGGTTCTTCTACTGCAGGAGGATTTACACAAGAGCCATCACCAGAGGTTGAAGCGTCAAGAGGGACTTCAGCCATACTCAATCTCCTACTAGACCTATAGGGTTGAGGTAAAGCCCTAGGTTGCAACTGCTAAGGTCTAATTTGATCAATATTTATAAATTCTTCCCAGGTTATTGTAGATACATCATGCAAAGACTTTTCAACCAACAATTTAATTAAACAATGGTGGGAAAAAAAATTATCCCTACCCTTTTGGGTCTCGGTTGCCATGATTGAGAGAAGATTGTATAGCACATTAGGCACATTCATACTCCTTCTGTGCCTCATGTTATTCAAAAGCTTGAAGTGTACAAAATGAAAATTTGACTGGCGACCCTCACAGGTGATGTATTTGATAACATAAACAGCTATCTGCTTCCATGGTTTAGGCAAAGACATTCTCTTTGCATCCTATTTATCAATGCTCAATGGGGGGTCGTTCAACTCTGTAAATTTGGCCCTGGTTGATCTGACATCTCTGGAGGAAGGGTAATTTTCACCATCAAATGGTAACCCTGTGACCTCTACATTTATTTCCTCAGTTGCCACAACTTCCAACCCTTTTACTATGGCTTTCCCTTTAGAAAATGTCTGGGTGAATTCAAGGGAAATGCTTTCATCAAAGCCATCTAGTTTCAGGAAGTAATCTGACCATCCACAGTTTCTAAATTCGGCTAGGCATTGTGCATCCTACAATAAAATGTCATGCAAGTTGTGGGTTCATTTTGAATTAACCCACCTCCCATTTTCTGTAATCAAACAGATGCTCTGCAACTTCTTTCTTGCAATTCCCGTCTGAAAATCAAGCTCACTTTCTTGCAGTACCTGCTAAATTTCCAGTGCCAATATTGACTGAATTTTCATTTTTTTTTTTTACCTTTTTGCTTGCAACTCAAGATTACGACAGGGGCAATAGTGGAAAGAAAAGAAGCGATAAAGGGGAACTATGATGGGAAGAAATGGTGGTTGCAGTTAATGTCACTTCATGCATGCAAGTCGTCCTCTCACTCAGATTTCAAATCAACTCATTTTAAATTTTCTAACATAGCCTAGCATAAATTGACACATGGGAAATATGTTTACATTGTTTTCTTTCCCCTCCCTCCAACCTAAATTTGGACATGTGTCCACACATGTGAGATGTGAGTGGTGATTTGACAGGGAATGATGGAATTTTATGTAAACTTCTATACTAACGTACAGTAATTAAATGAATGCACTTAAAAAATAATTAAAGATAGCAATTAATGCGCACATACCTGAATGTGTGGAAGATTTGCTACAAAGATCATGGAGAAAGTACCACTCACCTTGTGGGAATAAATTGAGCAATTAATGAAATTGAAGTGGAGTGAGGTGAGGTGGAATGAAGTGATAGAAGAGAGAGAAAGGTGGTGATGGATGGGTGGATGGGTGAAGAAATGGACTTCCACATAAGTGAAAGTATTTATTATGAGAGAGTACATACCTTAATTACCTAGAAGGAAGGACAATAGGTCCTTTCCCTTCGGCTGTAAGAAGCTTGGGTGTTGAATGCTGGGTGAATTGCTGCAGGAACTCTTCTTTGGAAGCTGGCTTGTGATATAATCTGAGGTGATGACCATTGAGAAGTAATTTGAACTTGACAGGGTCAATGGTAGTAAGCTGAATAGCTCTATTAGGAAAGACCTCAACAACTTCATATGATCCTAGCCACCTTGACTGCAATTTTCCCGCATTGTCCTGGTATCTTGAGTCATAGAGTAGAGCCCAATCTCCTAGTTGGAATTTCTTGTCCTTGATAAATTTGTTATGCCACTTGATTCTCTAATTCTGCACCACTTCTGTATGTTACAGGGTTTCTCTTCTTATCTCATCCAGAGTGTTTAGCTGCATGATTCTTTCTCTTTGTGCCTCAGAAATATCAATCCCCAAATCTACTGCAGTCCATAAAGTCTTATATTCAAATTCAATTGGCATCATAGTTGTCTTTCCATACAACAACTCAAATGGGGTGAAGCCTGTAGTTGTTTTCCAGGTTGTTCTATAGGCCCAAACAACTTCTGATAATCTATTTTCCCAATCCTTTCTATGAACAACTACTATTTTATTTAGAATGGCTTCAATCTCTCTGTTGGTCACCTCAACTTGGCCATTAGCCTGTGGGTGATAAGGAGTAGACTTCTTGTGCCTTATGTTGTACTCATTAACTAGTGCTGCAACAAGGGTTGATGTGAATTGTACCCCTTGATCAATCACTATTTCCCTTGGGACTCCATATCTTGTGAAAATCTCCTCATAAAGAAATTTTGCAACCTTGTTATCCCTTGCATGCTTCATGGCCTTAACTTCTACCCATTTTGTCACATAATCAATGCATACCAATATATAAGAGTTACCATTTGATGGAGGGTCAATGGGTCCCACAAAATCCAATCCCCACTTGTTAAAGGGAGTGATTACTGCCTGAGGACACAATGGTATCTCATCAGACTTGGTTGGTCTACCCATTCTTTGA
Source organism: Sequoia sempervirens (assembly GCA_007258455.2). Taxonomy (NCBI): domain Eukaryota; kingdom Viridiplantae; phylum Streptophyta; class Pinopsida; order Cupressales; family Cupressaceae; genus Sequoia; species Sequoia sempervirens. The sequence continues at coordinate 66,976,871 of VDFB02075321.1, forward strand.
CATCTATCACATTTTCTGGTATACCTTCCTGCATCCTTGTGGAGTGTTGGCCAGTAATATCCCGTGTTCAAAACCTTCATTGTTGTCCTCTTGGATGCAAAGTGTCCTCCACATAGTTCATTGCGGCATGCATGCAAAATTTCATATGTCTTGTCTTCTCTCACACACCTCCTCATGACATGGTCAGGTCTAGTGTAAAACAAACATCCAACAATCCAAGAGAAAAGAAAAGATTTTTCAATGAGTGCCCTTTTCTCTCTTGGAGAGAAGTGAGAAGGAATTCTACCTGTGACCAAGTAATTGGCTATGTTAGCATACTGGGGTGTTTGTACATTGAGGGAGAATAGATTCTCATCAGGGAAAGAGTCATCTATGGGTTGATTATCTTCTGATGTAGTTAGCCTTGAAAGAAAATCTACAACAACATTGGCCTTCCCTGGCTTATCTACAATGGTTATATCAAACTCTTGTATCAAAAATAACCATCTTTCCAATCTACCTGTGATAAAAGGTTTATTCATGAGATATCTAATGGTTGCATGATCAATGTGCACAAAGATTTGGTAGCCTGTTATGTAATGTCTAAATTTGTTTAGTGCATAGATTACTGCCAACATTTCTTTTTCTGTCACTGTATAATTGAATTAAGCTCCTTACATAGATTTTTGATAACAAAGTAAATGGCATTTTCAACAGCTCCTTCTTTCTATCCTAAGACTACTCCTATGGCATAATCTGATGCATCAGTATGGATGTGGAAAGGAAGCTCCCAATTAGGCCCTTTGAGTACAAGAGCATGCGTCAAAGCTGCCTTCAAGTTAGAAAATGCCTTGTCACAGGTTTCAGTCCACTAAAATTCAACATCTTTAGTGAGAAGAGTGTACAATGGTGTTGCTACCTTGCTGAAATCCTTGATGAAACACCTATAATATCCTGCATGACCCAAAAACTCTTGACATCTTTCTGTTTTGCAGGTGTGGGGAAATTTGTGATTACCTCAATCTTTGTAGGGTCTACTTGAATTACCTTATGGGAGATGTAGTGTTGAAAAATGAGGTGTTTTCTTAGCTTAATACTCTGTAAAACTTTAATATTGCTGTTATAAGTAATTCTTTTCTTTGTTACATAAATTCTTTGTGGATGATTATCTTGATTAACTCATTTTATTGTTATTGTAGGTGTGAAGAAGATTGGTAAAGATAGAAGAAGCATTCTCAAGCAAGAATTGGAGCTATTGTAATTCAGAGATTGAATAATAGAATAATTCTTAAGTAAAGCTACTTAACTGAGCCTTCAAAAATATGTTATCATGCATGAGAGGTAATTCCAATAAAGCATCTTGGGCGCCCAAGTTGGCTTCAAGTGATTTATTGTTAACTGAAACATTTACTCAACACCATTCCCAAATAATGGTCATCCCTTGTTAACTGGAGGTAGTCCCTGTTATTTGCCATACAACTCAATGTTATTAGCCATGCATTACAAGTTAACTGAAGCTAACTACATGCAACTCAAAATAACCAACATGCATACAACTGAAGATAACTGAACCGAACTGAACTGAACTGAACTGAACTGAACTAAACTGATTCTGAACTGAACTGAACTGAACTAAACTGATCTGAACTGAACTTAACTAAACTTAACTAAACTTCAAGCATGCAAACATCAAATCCTAACTCCTAGGATCTTTAAATGCATTCAAAAGTGTTAACTGTTACTTCGTATAGTTAACTGAACACAAGGCGAGTTTCACCTTACCATGTGTGCACCCACATACTCCTATTATTTAGGAATAATGACAAATGTCAATTTCATGATTTATTTCATCCAAATAATTAATCTCATCCTAATCTTAGTGTTGTTGAACACATTCCAAGAATCTAGAAGATACATGAAATAATTAATGTTTAGGATTTGCAATTAAATGGCAACCTATTTCCAACATGTAGTGGCCAAGAAGAACACCTTCCTGCATCATCATGAAACACTTTTCACTGTTTAAGGACAAGTTTTGGTCTTCACATCTTTGCAGGACCCTTATGAGATTTTCCAATGCTTGATTAAAATCAACACCATAAGTGGTAAATTAATCCATATAAATTTCCATGAAATCATGAGAAATGTCTGAGAAAATGCTAATGACTGCCCTCTAAAAAGTTGCAAGTGCATTGCATAAGCCAAATGGGAGCACTGAATAGGCATAGGTCCCCCATGGATAGGTAAATGTAGTCTTCTCCTGGTCCTCTAGTGTAATTTGGATCTGGTTGTAGCCGTTGAATCCATCTAGAAAAGAAAAGTATTTCTTTTTTGCAAGTGTCCAAAACTTGATCAATGAAGGGTAAAGGAAAGTGGTCCTTCTTGGTGACAACATTAAGTTCCCTATAATAAACACAAACTCACCATTTTTGTCCCTTCTTGGGCACAATCACTAATGGAGACACCCACTAACTATCTGAAATGGGGTAGATAAATCCTGCATCTAGTAATTACTGCAGTTCTTCTTTCACAATCTCTCTTATTACAGGGTTAATTCTTCTCTGTGGCTCTTACTGGGGTGCAATCACCTCTAAAGTAAATTTTGTGTGTACAAAGTTTAGGATCTAATCCCTTCATATCATGATAATCCCATGCAAATACATGTTGATGGGTCCTTAATAGGTTTGTCAATAACAATTGTTGTTCTTCATTCAATTTACTATTAACATTCAAATATTTTCCTTCTGACACCTGTAATTGTGTAGTTAACTCTATCATGGTTGCTTCATTAACACTTCGAACCTTTAGTTCATATGACAAAAATTAATGGGACATACCTGTTGCTGCAAGAAGAGTGGCTACATGAAGTCTTCCTACAGGAATTGTTGCTATAGGATGGGCATATGTAAGAAGAATGTCTACAGGAACAATGGTTGCAAGAAGAGTAGGCAGAAGTGTCTTGACTGGAGTAACAGAATGAGAAGATGATGCTTCCTCCACTTCACAATGGTTCTGAAGGATGTTAGCCAATACTTCATCCTCATCTTGGAGCTGCATGAAAGAGCTTCAACCTAGCATCGTAAGCTGCACCACAGAGTTAACTTCCTCGGCCTCTTCACCAACATGTGGCCATGCGGGATTATCTTCATCATGAGATGGCTGAGTAGGCATATAGAGAACAAAATTTTTGGTGTTCCTCCCATCTGAAATGGTCATGTCACCTGACCGACATCCATTGTATGCATCTATAGTTGCTAACCATGGCTTTCCAAGAATAATGGGATACCCACTTAGTGTAGCTTTAGGAGAAAGAATCATAAAGTTTGTTGGGTACTCCCAGGAGTCTAGAACTACCACAAGATCCTCTAGTACACCACCAGGCTTAACAGTAGAGCTATCAACAAGCTGCATGACAGTAGGAGTGGACCTCATTCTTGTGATGTTGAGTTGCTACAGGATGTCTTTGGTCATTACATTTATTGCTGCTCCTAAATCAATCAGAGCATTTTTTACTTGGATTCCATTTATAACAACTGCTACCATAGGACTGCCTGGGTCATTATACTTGGGAATAGTCACTTTTTCCAACATGATGTTAGCTAGCTGTCCCACCACATGAACTGTAGTTGGGTCCTTTTTCCTACCTGGCTTCTTAAGACATGCCTCCTTGATTACCTTGTCATAGATTGGAACATCCTTTATGGCCTGAAATAGAGGTATCTAGACACATATATGTTTCAAGTGATCCAAGATATCAAAAGTTGTATCCTCCTTTTCTTCCTTCTTTTTGGAAACTTCCAATCTCTAAGGAAATGGTGGCTCTTGTTCAATCTGCTTGGCTTGGACTGGTTCAATATTTTTAGGTACACTAGGCTGAATGGGATCATTTAGAGGCTCCTCTTCCTCTTCCATAGGGAGCTCAGTGATAATAGGCTTGGAAGGGGTCCATAGAGTAGTACCTAAACGCAAGTGGATATAACTTATACTCACAACATATGCAGGGAATTGATTTGAATCAATAGAGTAGGTAGTCTACTGCTGTGGTTTGTTATTTGGATTGGATATGGGCTAAGCTAGTAGTTGAGTAGGTTTAGGTGCATTTGAGCTGGGATTAGAAGGTGGAGGCATTATAGTAGGCTGTTGAGGCTGAGAAGGTGGCTGCATGTAACTGGTTTTTTGAGTAGACCATTGCTGCCCTCCTCTCCATTGATTCGTTTGCTGCCAATTTCTTGGAGGTGGCTGCCAATGTCCTTGAAATTGTTGCCAACTCCCCTGAGGTTGCTACCACTGGGGTTGAGAACTCTGATGACTGGGCCAAGCATTTGGAGGGTTACTCCAAGGATGTGGTGGATATCCTCCATAACTGGGTGGATATGGGGGCTGCCATTGGTTACCAGAGGAATATGAATTGAAATATGGCCTAGCATAGGATAGTGGATCCGGTGGCATACCTTGTCTTGGAGCCCAAGGCTTCCTTTGTGCAACATAGTAGACTTGGTCTTCTTCAATCTGGATTGGCTTGAACTCAGGAAGAACCTGCTTACTTTCAAGATTAGCTACCATCTTACATTTGCAGTCCTTCTTCTTTTATCTGTAGTGGGGGCAATAGTTCTTCAACATTGCCTATGCCTCATCTTACTTCTTCTTGGCCTAAAGTGTATCTAGCTGAGTAGCTAGATTATTGATAATGTCTTGCTTGAAGTCTGCCAACAAATGAGTAATCTCCATTCTTGAGACTCCACTAGTAGTTGAATTACCAATGGAAGATTGGTAAGCTCTCCCTTTCTTTGAAGCTTCCCTAGAGTAGTTCTGGCATATTTTCTTGATATCTTTCCAAGGAACTTGGGAAATATCTCCCCCTCCCATGAGGTCCAAGGAATTAGTGTAGCTATCATTGATTCCTATTAGGAAAAGCAACTTATGTGAGTCTTCATTAAGTGTATGGTGTGGATATTTTTGTAGGCAAAACAAAATCCTTACAATGTAGTCTTCTAGGATCTCATCTTCCTTTTGCTGCATCTTGAAAATGTCACCTTCTCTCATGTCACTGCCTCTACAATATTCCTTGTATTTCTCAAGGAATTTTGTCTTCATGTCTTCCCAAGTTTCCACAGTATCTTTTCCTAGGCTCATGAACCATATTAATGCAGCCTCTTTCAAAGTGGTAGAAAATAGCTTAAGCCTATGGGCATCAATAGTATAATCATAACTCCTGCAGAGTATGTCAAACTCAAATAAAAAGGTATTAGGATCTTCTGTGAGAAGTCCAGAAAACTTTGGGAGTGCTGAGGTAGGAATGTTCTTGATGTTGTCAACTTCATTCTGATGGGCAATGGGGAAAGGAAAATCTGGCTAGTTAGGTTTGTTCCTGTTTGCATCACCCATGCCTTCTTGATGTTGTTCCAAAGCAAAGGGGTTCTCAAGTTGATTTTGATCTTTAGAGGAGACATCAGAACTAGTTAGATCAGGATATGCATTAGCAAGGGGTGTGGATCTTCTTCTTCTTCTGGTAGATTTTGATAGTCAACTAGCTGGAATGGATTAGGATTGTTAGGAAGGAATCTCCCATAAGCATCCCTTCTCCTACCTCTATGCATGCGGTATCACTCACTATCAGTCAACTCACACAAAAAATTGGTAAAGAATAAGGGGGGTCATTACTTCCTAAATGAGGATATACTAAGAACAACTTCGAGAAACACTATAGCAAGAAAAACTACCAATGACTCCAAAAGAATCGCTAGTTTGACACCATCCCCGACAACATCGCCAAAAACGTTGTCCTCCTACAATGGTCTTAATAACTAAGCCTTTACAACCATGATTTAGAGATTGGACATCTAACCTAACTAGCCATTTCAATCATCATGAAGGTGCATTTAACTTGTCAACCCAGCGACGTGAACTTGAAAGGGGTCAGCACAGTATGTGTACTAGGAACTCAAAGTAGCTATTTCATTCTATAGCTAAGGAACACACAATACTAAAAGTAAATTGCTTTAAAAGAAATGAAACGAATGTTGAACATCAATCAATGGCTATGCTAAGCTGAAATGCATAACATGAATAAAAATATGAGCAACAAACAAGACACTACTCTATCTGGTTTGGTTGTAGGAACAGTCACAAAATGAAATTCTAGTGGCTACAAGAATAGTCAATAACAGATTTCTAACTAAGTACTAAACACCAAGTAATACTAAACTAATGCTAAAATAAGAAGATGGATTACTCACCAAGTGGCCCACCTTGGATAAGTATCCTCTAAAACTAATGAAAGATCAGATGCTCAAACTCAGAATTTTATTTTATTCACCATGAATCATGAGTACAAAAGAGTAATGTATATGTATTATTGAAAACTAGCGAGTGCAAGTACAATATCAAATTGTACAACCTTCTGAAGAAGGAGGATCAGATCATTATTTATACTAACAGCTAAACAAGGCAATCAACTCCATGACTGGGAGGATGCAATTTAGGGAAAACAAAGGAAATGGAGCGATGGCGGTTATGCATGCATGGAATTTGGTCAGACATGCAGGTCTAAAAATAGATTTAGCTTAGTAGTAATGCCTGTGCATGCTCGATCATTAAATCCCACTACAAGGTGGTTACGTTTAGTTGCATGAAGAATCTTCTGTCGTTGGCTGCCTTTGACTTGGAGTGATTCCTTTGCTGGACGTTATGGTGCATGCCCAGCTAGTGGTGTCTTCTTGAACTTGGCATATTAAATCTGCATGGCAAGGTCAATACACATAATAATTGCACATCTATAACCACTTTAAGGAACATTCATTAACCACATGCAAAATCAATATAGAAAATCCACATATTATGCCAAATGTCATTAAAGCTTGCAGAGATAGGATTAAGTCCATTGTCAATGGTTTGAGGGAAACATTATGAAAATACCGACATTTAACATTAAATTCCATGACATCTACCAGCAAATAAACTATAGATTCTACCCAAAATTGGACCAAAAACTAGGCTCATCAGTACATGTATAGGGTGGATGAAGTTGTCAGTTCCATCAGAGGTTGGTGGAAATCTAGATGAAGATGAGGTGGTATAGAAGGTACTAAGAACTCTTACTAAATCCTATAGTCATAAAGTTTCTACTATTGAAGAAGTTCAAAATTTGAATAATTATTCTAGAGATGAATTGTTTGGTGTATTAACTACTTTTGAATTGAGAGAGTTTGGTCAAAATGATGTATAAAAGGAGACTACTTTTAAAATTGGCAAAGCAGAGAAGAATGAGGAATCTAATCTAGATGAATTTGATGAATTAGAAGAAAAATTTGTGAGTAAATTGAAAAAGGGAATTAGAAAATACAGAGGTAAGTTACCTTTCAAATGATTTAATTATGGAAAGATTGGTCATTATGCTTCAAGATGTCCTGTCAAAGCTTGAAGAGATAGACCTAAGGAGAATAAAGGTAAATCAATTAGAAGAAGTTATTATGTTAAAGAAGATGCCAGCATATCTGATGATGAGTCTAATTGACCTAATGATGAAGATGATGAATATTTGTTCATGGTTTTAAATTTTGGAACTAATTCTGCTAACTCTGAGAGATGTATGAAGGAAAGAACTCCAGAAGCAGGTCATAACATTAGAAGAGCAATATTGAATTCTTTTCATGCTAGAGAAGAGAATATCAACAAGATCATTGATAGTGGATGCTCAAATTAGATGATAGGTGATAAGAGTAAGTTTGTTAAGCTTGAGAAGTTTGAAAGTGGTTTAGTAAAGTTTGGAAATGATACATCTACTAAGATATGTGAAAAAGGTTCAATTAGTTTTGATGACAAGCATAATATAGATGATGTTCTTTATGTTAAGGGTCTGTGACATAATATTTTGAGTGTAGGACAGATGTGTAGCAAAGGATATAATCTTGTGTTTGAGGACAATGGTTGTGAGACTAGAAAAGGCTCTAGAACTATGGTTGCAACAAGAAGGACAGATGGAAATGTTTATCAAATTAAGGATGTACATGGTCAATGCTTTATGACTTAGATTAATGAAAGTTGTCTATAGCATAGAAGAATGTGTCACATCAATTTTGATAGCCTTGTGATGATTAGTTCAAATCAAGCTGTGAGAAATCTGCCAAGATTACAAAGCCTATCAATGACATGTCTGCAAGGAATGTCAAATTGGGAAGAAAGCTAGAAATAAGTTTAAATTAAAAGAAAAATCTACTACCAATCCTTTGGAGTTGGTGCATACGGATCTTTATGGATCTACTAGAACCAAAATTTTTCAATGTGATAGGTATTTCATGTTAATAATTGATGATTATTCTAGAATTACTTGGGTTATTTTTCTCAAAGAAAAATAAGAAGCTTTAGATAAGTTTAAGGCATTCAAAGCTATGGTAGAGCATGGAATGGATAAGAAGATCAAATGTTTGAGATCTGACAGAGGTGGAGAGTTCACCTCTAATGAGTTTAACACTTTTTATGAAGATCATGGAATAATGAGGCATTTGTTAGCCCCTAGGAATCCTCAATAGAATAGAGTTGTGGAAAGAAAGAATAGGACTGATCAAGAAGTAGCAAGGAAAATGATGAAGAAATTAAATCTACTACATGTCTACTAGAGAGAAGCAAATTTTCATACTGCAGTCTACATAATTAACAAAGCACTAGCAAGGACAAATAGTTCAAAGATTCCCTATGAGTTGTGGTATGGAAGAACCATTACTATGAAATACTTCAGAGTGTTTGGAAGAAAATTCTATATCAGAAGAGATGAAGAGAACTAAGGAAAATTTGATAAAATATCTGATGAAGGAATCTTCTTTGGATATTCTACAAAAAGTAAGGCTTATTGGTGCTATTATAAAAGGCTGAAAAATATTGTTGAAATGCAAGTGTCAAAGTGGATGAAGACTTACACAAAAGTTCAGTGATGATATATGGATATGAATAAGATGAGTCCTCTTATAGAGAAGAAGAGAAAGATGAAGGTAAGGAAAATGAAGTGCAGGTTGAAGAGGAAGAAGCTCCGAAAAAGATCCCTAAGACCCCTAAGTATGTGCATAAGAATCATTTAGAAGATCAGATCATTGGTGACAAGAGTAGAGGTGTGCTAACAAGAAGAAAGGCTGCTATGATAGAAGAACAAGTAAACTTATGTTTACTCTCCAAAGTTGAACCTAAAATAGTGATTGAGGCATGCAAAGATGAATATTGGATCAAGGATATGGAGGAATAATTGATGCATATTGAGAAGAATTAGACTTGGGAACTTGTATCAAGACTAGCAAACAAGAATGTGATTGGAACTAAGTGGGTTTTTCGATACAAACTAAATGAGAATGGAGAAGTGATAAGAAACAAGGAAAGACTTGTGTGTAAAGACTACTCACAAGTAGAAGGAATATATTTTGAGGAGACATTTTCTCTGGTGGTAAGAATGGAAGCTATTAGGATGTTTTTGGCTTTTGCAACACACAAGGATTTCAGAGTTTATTAGATGGATGTGAAGTATGTATTTTCGAATGGTGAGTTGGGAGAAGAGGTTTATATCGAACAACCGAAAGGCTTTCAATTATCAGATAATCTTGATATGGTTTGCAAATTGAAGAAGGCATTATATAGACTCAAGCAAGCTCCCAAAGCTTGGTATGCAAGATTGGATAGGTACTTACTGCAACAAGGATTCAACAAAGGTATCGCAAATAGTAATATTTATTTCAAAGTTGAAAAGATCAAATATTGGTCGTGGTTGTGTATGTTGATGACATAAGCTTTGGAGGTAATGAAAGTATGTGCTAGAGATTTGTAGAAGAGATGCAATGAAAAAGTACCACAGATAGTAATCTTTATTGCAAAGTTGAAAATGATCAAATATTGGATGTGGTTGTGTATGTTGATGACATAAGCTTGCTTTGGAGGTAATGAAAGTATGTGCTAGAGATTTGCAGAAGAGGTTCCAAAAGAGTTTTAAATGTCTATGTTTGAGATGAATTTCTTTCTTGGACTTCAAATTAATTAGACAAAGAAAGTGATATTTATTTTACAATCTAAGTATGCCAAGGAAATGTTGAAGAAGTTTGGGATGGGAGACTCTAAACAGGCATGCACTCCCATGGTCACTACTTGTAAATTGAATAAGAATGAAGAATTTCCTAAGGCTAATCAGAGCAAGTACAAATCAATGATTAGAGGACTTATATATCTAACTGCTACTAGACCAGATATCATGCATGTAGTTTTTTTTGTGGCTAGATTTCAAGATCCCAAAGAGTCACATGTGGTAGTAGTAAAGAGAATATTCAAATATTTGAAGGGAACTCTGAAATATGGTTTGTGGTATCCAAAGGATACTGATTTCACTTTAAGTACTTATACAGATGTAGATTGGGCAAGTTGTATGGATGATAAAAAAAGTACAAGTGGTGGTGCATTCTTTCTTGGAGATAGGTTGGTATCTTGGCTAAGCAAGAAGCAAGATTTAGTGCCATTATCTAATGCAGAAGAAAAATACATTGCTGCAACATCATGCTATACACAAATTTTGTGGTTGAAACAAACCTTGAAGGATATCAGAGTGGTAAATGATGACCTATTTCTATATTTTATGATAATACAAGTACTATTAATATTTCAAAGAATTTGATAATGCATTTAAGGACAAAACATATTTCAATCTGGTATCACTTCTTGAGGGAAAATTTTGCAAAGAATGAGGTGAAGTTGGAGTATGTGCCTACTAAGGATCAAGTTACATATATCTTCACGAAGGCTCTTCCTAAGGATACTTTTGAGTATCTCCCAAAGAAGTTGGGGGTTATTTCCCCTCCTTCCAACTTGATGCATAAGAATATGCATCAATCCAATGGACCTCAAGATTCATTCCTTATTATGGATTGATGTTGATGGCTACCTCTCAAGGGGAGTAGGTAGTGGCATTTTTTGTTGTTGCAGTCAAGGGGAGTAAATGTTGTCATTGTGTGGTATATGGGTGTTTTTCTTTGTTAGCTATGTGAAAGGATATGTGAAATGGGTGCTAGTTGGTGAAGTATGTTGTGTAGTGTGAAGAGAAGGTGTGAAGAAAATAAAGTTTAGTAAAAGAAAAAGTGGTTGCAGAGCAATTATTCTCCCTTATAGGTGTTGCCTTTGGGAAAGAGAAAGTATGTATGATGTCAAAGGGGGAGAGATACAAGTGTGTTTCCCTTTTCCATTGATGTCAAATGGGGAGAAAAAGTTAACTGAAAAACCATATGAAGTAAGGAGGAGAGAAGTCATGTGAAAGAAAGCATAGATGCTTGTGTAAGGGGGAGTAGTGTGCACAATGGTGTAGTATATGAGTTAGCGATTAGAGTTGTTTTTGTTGTTGATGGTTTTTCCATGTATTTCCATCAATGAAAAAGGAGAGATTGTTGGAATTTTGTGTTTTCATTGATGTCAACAAATCTTTGTTGTTGCATTGATGTCAATTGGTGTATGGGGAGATTGTTGGAAGTCTGTGAAGATGTTTTGATTAGTTGCATTATGTTTCCATTATTAGTATCATTGATGTCAACCTCTAGTGTTGTTTTGATGAGCATGTGTTGGTGATGTTCAATCTATTGTGTGGTTGAAATGCTGAGAAGGTGTTCTAGATGTTGAGTTTGAGTTTATGGTGCTTGGTTACCAAGTGCTTTTGAGAAAATTTGAATAAAAGAGGAAACCGTGTGGTGAATAGTGTTCAATATAGTAGAGTGGTGTTCAATTCATATATGTTGATCAAAGGTGTTCATATGTGTTATATCTAGAGTTTTAGGTTTTGAATTGTTGTGTAGAGAAAATTGTGTTGATTAGTGTGTGAACTGTGTAAATAGTGTTGTTTGGGCTCGAATAGGTTTTGCTTTGCATTTCTCTACATTCTGATTTTTGGTCTTGAAGATCTGGAAGTGTGCTTATATTGTTAGTATCTATCTTCAATTTGAGTTGTTTTTGTTTTGGTGCTCTGTAAGGTTGGATTCAGGTGTTGCAACATGTGGAAGGTTAGTTGGTTGTGCAAAATGAATATGTTCTTCTAGTGTATGATGTTGTGAAGGAGTTATTAGATTTTAGGGTGTTGATGGAATATTCTAGATGATGTTTAAGTGTTGTGTGTGGTCTATGATTCATCTTTGGATCAAATAAATCATGTACTTAATTGTTTAATGGTGTTAACACATGAGGTTCGACCGACCTTGAGTATTTACACTAATTGCGAGTATGCTTTGGTGTTTGTGAAAGCATGGCATGGAATGTATGTGTGTATTTGGGTATGAGTTAAGGTGTGTTGTGGTCTTCCTTCATTCCTTTCCACAACGGGAATGTTTTGGTGCTGACCTAATTTGAATTTGCACGTTTGAGGTGCATAGCCAACCTTGTGAATTATTTTCAAGATTTAAGATGGTATATATGAGTGATGATTTGATGAAGGATGGATTCAAGTGAAGTGTGTAATGCGAAGTTTTGAGATGTGAAGTGAGAAAGTGCGAAATGGAGTGTGAGCTTTAATGCTTAAGACTACTGAAAGCAGTGAGTAGAACGTGTCTACATTCTACAAAGAGAGTGCAAATGTTTTGGTGAAGCAGTGGTGGAACTTTTTTGTTGCTCTAAGATGGATTTCTCATTGTAACAATCTTCTTTCTTCTTCTTTCTAATCTAACAGTGAGCCATTGTCAGTGAAGCCTTCTTTTCTTTCGAGCAATGAGCCCTCTAACAGCGAGCGTATTGTATTCAGTGTTATAATTACTTTATATTGTGAGCTAATCCTTACTGTGGTTTTTCCCTTCTTGGATTTTCCACGTAAATCTAGTGTTCTCATGTGTTTGGATGTGTTTGCATTACTGTTTCTCATATTTTCATTCTACTAATACATGATAAGGGTTTAATGGTTGATAAGGGTCAAGGGACTAATGCAAATCTGAATGTTAATGAGGGTTTTGATGTTTTAATGTACAATTGATTTACACCCCACTGCCGCCCGCCCTCCTCTCCTCCCCCTCTTAGTTGTGTTGTGCATTCAACACAACACTAAAGTAAGATTGCCACCTATGTATCCATTGAACTCCTTAATTGTGCCAATTGCAATGTGCAATGCATAAGCACCTAGATTCCCAACCATTAGAAAGACACCAAACTTTAACACCTATCATCCCCAAATTCATATATTTCCTTCTCGTTTCTTATAAAAGGTTAATTGTCTTAATTGAAAATAATCTAAGATCTATTTAAAGTCTAAATAAAACCTATTAAATTTAAATTTAAATGTTGAAATGATAGAAGCTTATCAATAATATAAAAATATAATATTTATAATTTTGGATGATAATTAGAAAATTATTTTTTTAAAACTAAGATCACCGAATTTTTCACAGTTAAGATGTATTCATCTTAAGAATGACTTATAGACCAAATAAAAAATCTCCATAAATATTTAATAATATAATTATTAATATTAATCATTAAATTTTAAGAGTTTTCATTGTAGTAGTTGAACTTTTTTTACTGCCCTAGAAATAAGATTGTAGATATTTATTTGTGAATAACAAGTATATATCGCTCTGTTCAGCTTTTCCAATTCTGACTTGACACTGGTATCAGCGCAGGTAATTATGTGAAAATAATGCTTGTGATTGCAGAGAGAAGAGATTTCCAACACAAACTTTAAAAACTGAGTAGAAATAAGATTGTAGATCTTTAATTGTGACATACAAATATATATCGTTCTGTTCAATTCTGACTTGACAGTGGTATCAGCACAGGCAATTATGTGAAAATAATGCTTCTGATTTACAGAGAGAAGAGATCTCCAACACAAACTTTAAAAACGGACAGTGTAAAAGGAATCGTAGAGGAAAAATAATTTTAATCGGAGAGAAAAACAAATTTGTACGCAGCAGTAGCAGTGAACCCTGTCACCGTGACATTGAAAGCGACAAGGAGCAGTGCTTTAAGAATCTAAACACAGAAGAGGTAAAATAAATTCCGTTTTCGAAATTGGCAAAAACAAAGGGCTTCCACAAAGATTGCAGGTAATTTCAAAATATATTTTTAGTTGCTACTTTTATTTCAGGAAAATCCAAGCAATTTATAAAATCAAGGCGCCAGATCATATACAACAATGGAGTCGCTAAGCAACAATATTATATTTACTTTTTGATTGCTGCAAAGATTGATCTCTAGAAATAGAGAAGGGTTTGGAGCATTTCCTTACAGCCTTGACTGAATATATACGGCAGCTCTACCACATTTTCAGAAGCTTCTCACCGAAATTACATTATTGGCGACCAGTGGAGGTTATCAAAGTGGAATGCAGGCGCTTTTAAAGGATCGAATCACTCTGCTCCAATAGCTGCACCGGCGCGGTCAAAAACAAATCTCGAAATTCAGTAAAATATCAATTACCTAATCTGTCCAGCAAACATTGGAGATTAGGGGGAATCTTTTTACAGCTGCTGTAAATAACGAATGGTGAAAGAAGCATTTTATGTCTTTGGACTGTTCTGGTTGTCAGTTGCCCGCAGAGGTTTTAGTGCTGTTTGTATTTTTGTTTTTGGGTTTTTCTTCTTTCCAGCATCTTGGTTTGATGGCTATTTATTTTATTTTAATTCGTTTTCTTTAATTAAAGAAAAAGTCTTGAATATATAGTTTTCATTGTGTACATTTTGTTCCAAACTAATTTGTATTTTGCTAGTTAATTGAATATCACTATATTTTTTATCTGTTCACTCATATTCTATGTTTATTGTTTTATCCTATTCTTATTTGTACATATCTTTATATTTGAATCTTTCATTATTTTTATCTAAATATATTAATAGTCATTATTTATTATGATTCAACTTGTTTTTCATCTTAGGGTTAGATCATCAATGCAAGCATAAATTTGATCTTCTTAAAAGTAAAATTCAAAAATTTAAATTTGTTATCTTCCTATGTACAATACCAATTAATCACATATTTGTGTGATTCGATGCATGCTAGTATTTAAAGACATTTGTTTGTAATTATTCTAATATTCTCTTATCTTATCATCAAACATTCATTATTAAAAGGAGACATTTTAGAAGAGCAAATCAATAGTGAGAGAATTAGATTTGGTATTTAAAATAAGTAAATAATCTACATTTTAGAGCATGTTTGTTGTCTTCAATCTTGTCTACTAACAATTTTAGGGGTTGTTTATTGTCCACTTTCTTGTTTGTGGAATAAACCTTCTTGATTACTACATCTTTTTGACATAGACTACTACCTTAACAAGACAATTGGAGTTTATAACAACACTCTTAAATGTAATAACCCTATGACCAGAATAGGCCCAATATCGATGTAATTCAACAAGTTAAGGAAACCAATAAAATCAAGAGTATTCCCAACCTATATGATTTGATAGTATGAACTATACATTTCAAATCATATTTATCACATAATGTTGTAGATACATGATATTGTGCCTAATACTCATTCTCAACCACCTTCATTTATTGAAAAGGAAATACCAATAATAAAAGAATTCATACCTTTGGTTGTTCTAATTGCAGACAAGCATGCTCCTCAACCTTTTCTTTACAAATGGTTCAGGCTAGGGTGAAATGTGATCCCAACCACATGGATAATAGTTCCTTTTCACCCCATCCAAGTGGGTTATGTAGTTTGTGGAGAGAGGTTACCATTACCAACCATTTAGTGCACAAGGTGTACCTATTAACTACCTTTATACCAAGGTTTTTCCCTTCATACTAATTTATATCACAACCACCCTAGGAAGGAAGATGCAAGGTTACACATGTGATTCAACCTAACCTCTTAATTAACTAATCATCCTTTTTGATTGCTTTCTCACATCAATCCATAAGACTACTAAATGATGGAAAATGACATCCCTCACTTATACATCATTCGCTCTAAGGCCTGCATGCTATAGGATAAATCCATCCAAGTTTTATGAGTAGCTCTTGGAATTCATCACCTACATGCCTAGATGATAATTGAAAACTCTAGGATATGGCCAAACCATCCTATATATAGATCACACTCTTTAGTTCTTGTCAAGCTAGAGCATCAATAAGCCTATCTATAGATGGGTCATAGGATTTAATCTCTTGGTGATCACCTAAAAAGAAGAGAAACAACTAAATATTATGGGGTATACAACCCTCTACATATACCCTTGTTGAGTCCTTACTCCAACCATCTTTTTGTTGTAGAAGTTGAATCATGTATCCAACTTGGTTTTGAAATGGGAAAATTATTCTCAAAATGAGATATGCTCAACCATAGCCCTCAGGGTTGTATCATTCTATGCTATCGTTTTAGTGTTTAATAAACATTTAGGTAATGGTAAAGGATACATCAACCTAACCCAACTCTTAATAGTATCACTTAGGCATGCAATTCTCTCAATAGCCATCATCCTATAAATTTTAATATCAATACCTATTCCCAATCATTTTAATTGAATAATTTATTCTAGAATAAAATACTTATGAATAAAGATCCAAATTTATTAAATCTATACACCTATTCATGGCTACAAGATAAAATTTATTTGCAATCTATCCTTAGTTCTCTTTCCACAACTATGAATATGTCTCATTCTTGAGTCACTAAGAGAGTGTTCAA
This sequence comes from Sequoia sempervirens, assembly GCA_007258455.2. Lineage (NCBI taxonomy): Eukaryota > Viridiplantae > Streptophyta > Pinopsida > Cupressales > Cupressaceae > Sequoia > Sequoia sempervirens. The sequence goes on from VDFB02075321.1 coordinate 66,993,473, forward strand.
GGAACTTAGGCCTTTAAACAAAAAACAAGATTTGGTAACCAACTTATATATCATTTTACTAATTCTCCTTCCATTTTATATCAAGGGCTTTAGTTATATGTTTAAATGGAGCAAGACTTGAATACTAGTTATTGTACAGGACACCTTGAACCCATTTATAAACTAAATTCAAATAATATAACAATGATATGTATTCTAGAAAGAAAGAAAAAATTGATTCAAAAGTCTATTCTATCACTCAAAAGATCAACAAAGTCTTGTAGCTCATTTTAGACCTGGTAAGAGGATATAATCCCTATGTAATGGATGAGAAACCAATTATTAAGGAGTCTATTGTTTAACAACCGACTATCTTATTTACAATTATACCCACCATTCATTAACATAGTTTCAACTCTAAAATTGTTGGGATAATATGTATCAACCTTGCAATTACATAAGGTATTGTTGATATGTCAACGATGGGGGGCACAGGGGGTTTCCCCCTTGTGAGGGGTCTGGGGGCAACACACCTTGGTGAGGGCTTAGGAGTAGCGCCCTTGAAAGGAAAAAATTATTTATATTTTACTATTTTAAATTTGGACCATTCATCATTAGGTCTTATATTTGATGACTGATATGTTATTAGCTAGACTTGCCCTAGAAGACAACACTATTTTATGAGGGCATTGTATTACAACTATATATTGTGATGTACTATGAGAGCTTGATAACGATCGTGTTGCCTCTAGATCTCTGGTTAGTGATACTCTTGTGAGAAGCTTGCTCTGCAAGTACATTATAATCTTTGTGATTTCTGAATAATATATTGGGTGGCTTTTGGAGTGTGGGGATTTTCTCTCGAAAGTATTTTCCCCATGTAAATCACTATGTTGTGGTATGCATGATATTTATGCTTATTTCTGTTTAAGTTTTTGTAACTGTTAAAGATCTGTAAAATTTTGCATTAACCCCCTCTCAAGATTAGTGTAGGAGGTTGTTTTGCTACCTTAGCTTCCTTACAAGTGGTATTAGAGCATGATCACCTTTGGTTTCAATTGTGGGTTGTTGTGTTTTTTGAACTAATTCATATTTGAGTGGGAGTTTGTGCAAAAGATACTTTATGATCTTGTTGTAGGAATTTTAAGATGGAAAGTTTATCAAGTAGAATAGAGGTGGATAAATTTTCTAGAAATTATTTTGAAATGTGGAAGTTGAAGATGGAGGATCTGTTGATATATCGAGATTTGAGGGATGTTGTTGATGAGAATGTTTCAAGGTCTGCAAATCCTACTCAGGTTGCTCAATATGATGTTATGGACCATAAAGCCAAGGGTCTAATCAGATCGTGCTTGGTAGAATATTTTGTAATCAATGTCCATGAAGAGAACTTTGCACAAAAACTATGGAAGAATCTTCATGAGATGTATCAAGCCAAATATTTAGTGAACACGATTTTCTTGAGGAAGAAATTGTATTCCTTGAGAATGGAAGAGGGTGGATGAATTGCATACCACCTGGAAGCATTCAATATATTGGTGGCTCAATTGGCATTAGTTGGTGTCAAAATGGATGAGGAGGAGAAATGCCAAATCTTGTTTTGTTCTTTGCTTGATTTGTGAGATTTTCTTGCTATGGATATTGGGAGTACTTAGATGTTATATTGAATATTGAAGATCTGGTGGGTTCTTTTCTTTCTAAAGAGATGAGGAGGAAGGTATCCATTAGTGCCAAGGAATCCCTATGTGTTCATGGAAGACCTAAGGGAAAAGGAAAGAAGAATGAGAAGCGTGACGAATCCAAGTCCAAGGGGAGATCCAAATCTCTTGAAATGTCCAAAGTTGTTTGCTAGAACTGTGTTAAGCCTAGACATATTCGTAAGGAATATAAAGAAGAAAATAAGAAGAAAAAGAAGAGATTCAATTATGATTCTGAGTCTGAGAAGGAAAATGGTGATGCATTCATTGCAGCTTTGGAAAATCATGCAGACAATGATGCATGGTTAATTGAATCATGTGCATCTTTCCATATGACCTTTAACTAGAGATTGGTTTTCAAAATATGAAGAATTTGATGGAGGTAAGGTGTACTTGGGTGATGATTCTTATTTAAATATTGTTGGATGCGGTAAAGTTAGAATCAAGTTTCCTAATGGTAGAACAAAAAGAGTTAATGGTGTGTTACATATCCTTGGATTAACACACAATTTGTTATCTGTGAGAAAACTAATAGATGCATGTGTGTAGGTAGTATTTTTTGATACATGATGCAAGATGGTTAGAGGTTCTATGGTGATTGCTAGGTGTGTTAGATATGTCACATTGTATAAGCTTGATTCATGCACTGTTGAGTGCAATAGTACTTCTATTAAAATCAAGTCTGTGGAAGAGGTGAGGGTTTCATCTTCAACAGAGGGTCATGGCTTTTAGTTACCCAAGGGTGCTCTTTCTTCTAAATCAAAGTTACCTACAAAAAAAGCTATGTTATGGCACCAGAGACTTGGACACATTGGAGAAAAGGGTCTAAGGACCTTGAAAAATAAAAAACATTGTTGAAGGGTTATATGTTTGTAATCTTGAATTTGATTTATGTGACCATTGCATTTATGGAAAATAAAACCACATTCAGTTTTAGGTACCCAAGTTCTCATGAATCTTGTGGTATATTGGATCTTATTCATTCTGATGTGTTTGGTCATGTCGATGTTCCTTCAATTGGAAAATCCACATATTATGTTTCATTTATTGATGATTATAGTAGGACATGGGTACATTTTCTAAAGAGTAAATATGAAGTTTTTAGTCAATTTAAATAATTTCAAGCAATGGTTGATTTGAAAACTAAAAAGAAAATAAAATGTTTGAGGATTGATAATGGCAGTGAAGTTTTCTCTAATGATTTTGATAGATTTTGTAAAGATTTTGGTATTCATCTAGATAGAATACAACTCCATATTCTCCATAAAAGAATGGAGTTACACAAAAAATGAATAGGACATTGATGGAGAAGGCTAGGAGTATGTTGAGTGGTACTGGTCTAGAACAAAATTTTTGGGCTGAAGTTGTTGCCACTACTTGTTACCTGATTAAAAGGTCTCCTACATCAACTCTTATTGATAAGATGCCTATAGAGGCATGGTCAGGTCACAAGCCTTCATTAAGACATCTTAGAGTTTTTGGTTGTGAGGCATTTGGACATGTGCCAAGGAGAAGCAAACAAAGTTGAAGAACAAGGCTATGAAATGTATCTTCATCAGATACAAATATGGTGTGAAAGGATACAAGCTCTGGGATCTTGTTGAACATAAGGTAATACATAGAAGTGTTATTTTTAGAGAAACTAAGCCTTCTTCTATTACATTGGAACTAGAAAAAGTAAACAGGAATATGCAATTCAATTTAATTCTACACTTGAGAAAGTTTAATCGAGGCCCATGGATAGAAAAAGAATTTGAGGAGATCTCATCTAGCTCTGAATCTTCAGAAGAGGAGGAAGAACCTCCAACTCAACTTGTTCGTAGGTTTGCAAGGAATAGACAATCACCTGAAAGGTATTCACTTGATGATTGGATATGTATTTTTTCTTTGAATACTAACATGGATGGACTCAGATCGGTAGAAGAGGCATTAGGTATGAATGATGTAGAGTACTAGAAGATTTCTATGGATGAAGAAATAACAACTTTGAAAAGAATGATACATGGGATCTTGTACCATTGCCAAAGGACAAAAACTTGCTGGTTGCAAATGGGTGTTCAAGAAAAAGATTGGTTCAAATGGAGGTATTGAGAAGTACAAAGTGAGGTTGGTTGCAAAAGGTTACTCTTAGGGTATGTGCAGGATCATCATGGAAAAAAAAGGCCCTTAAGTGGCGAAAAATTCAAAAAATAGAGTTAGGCAACTTGGCGTAAAAATTTGAATAAGTTATCTATATTATTTCAAAAATGTAAGAATAGAATCTATAGAAAATTGAATGTAGTTTCTAAACTACTAGGTTTATTTAAAAAATCTATTTGGTGAAAATTTGAAATTTCAATGCAGCATTAAATTTTGGGAAAAAAAAATGATAATATTTTTGTAAGATTTTAGATATAAGTAGAGGACTCATGTCGATGTGATGCATATTTTTTAATTTTTTCCATGTAAATAATTAATTAAATTTTTTATTACAACTTTTAAAAAATATAAAAACTTGTATGTCGACCACCTTAACTTGGTCAAAACTTCATGAAATTCAATATTTTTTTAATCCTATAGTATGCGAAGCATAGAATGTGACACATGTTTGATTCAAAAAATGTGATACCGTTTGAAAGCTATAAATGTTTTTCAATTAGCCTATCAATCAGGGACTTTAGTCGTAATTAAAATAGAAAATGAATAATAATAATTTATTAAATTCAAAGTAAAGCGTAATTTATATTGGAGGAAAGATGAGAATCTCCTTTAAAAACCCTTTTCATTTAATCAATTTTGGGTTAAAAAAAGTCGTCAGCCACATACCCTACACATACCCATCATATCGCCACTTTTTGGCCCATCATGATCCTGCACATATCCCTCAAGTTGAGGGTATTGTTTATGGTGAGATTTTTCTCCTATTGTAAAAATGACATCCATTAAATTTTTTCTCTCTATTGCTATTTCTTATGATTTAGAGGTTGAGCAAATGGATGTGAAAACTACTTTCCTTCATGGTGACTTGGAGGAGGATATTTATATGACACAACCAGAGCACTACGTGGTGAAAAGTAAAAGTAAGTTGGTTTGCAAATTGAAGAAATCTTTGTATGGCCTAAAATAGAGTCCTAGGATGTGGTACCATAAATTTGATACATATGTGTTGAGTTTGGGATTTGAGCGTTCTAAATTAGATCATTGTGTTTATTATAAAGTTGATGGTGATCATTTCTTGTTTATTGCATTATATGTTGATGATATGTTATTTATTGGTAAAGGGAAATGTATGATTTCAAAACTGAAATCTCAACTTGCTGCTAAATTTGAAATGAAAGATCTTGGTACAACTAAACACATTCTTTGGATGGAAATTAGAAGAGATAGAGTGAACATAAAGCTATGGTTTGGCCAAAGTAAGTATGTCAATTCAATTTTATAGAGGTTTGATATGCAGGATTGTCGACCATTATGTGTTCCTATTTCAGCTAGAACAAAGTTATTTATTTCAGATTGTCCAACATTCCCATTAGAGATGGAAGACATGAGCAAAGTGCCTTACCAAAGTGCAGTTGGAAGTTTGATGTATGCTATGGTTTGTACTAGACCAGACATTTCCCAAGCAGTGGGAGTTCTTTCCAGATATATGTCTAATCCTGGTAGAGTTCATTGGGATGCAGTTAAAAGAGTCTTCAAATATTTATGCAGTACTTTATATTATTTCTTGTGTTATCATAGCAATATGAATGAAGATGATATTTCCCTTGATATTCATGGTTATGTGGATTCAGACCGGGTAGGTGATGTTGATAGAAAATGATCCACTAATGCTTATGTGCTTACTTTATTTGGTAGTGCAATTATTTGGATGAGTAAGTGATAGGTTGTGGTTGCTTTGTCCACTACTGAAGCTGAGTACATGGAAGTTGCTCATGCTTGTAAAGAAGCCATTTGGCTTAAGATACTATGTTAAGATATTGAAATAAAACAAGGTGTAGTGATAATATATTGTGATAGTTAGAGCACAATATGTCTACCTAAGAACCTAACATTTCATGCTAGGACCAAGCATATTGCTGTACAATATCATTTTGTTAGAGCTATGGTCAAAGATGGTAGGTCACAGCTAGTTAAGGTAGAGAATTTGATGAATGTTGGTGATTCTTTAACTAAGCCTCTGAGCATAAAGAAGTTTAGATGGTGTTCAAAGACTATGGGCCTTTCGACCCCTAACAATTAAGAGATGATGTTTTCACACCCTCTTGTTGCTTATTCAAGGTGTTCGACAAGTGGGAGATTTGTTGGGATAATGTATCTCAACCTTGCAATTACATAAGGTATTGTTGATACGTCAGTGACGTAGGGCCATGGGGGAGTTTCCCCCCAATGAAGGGTCTGGGGGGATCATCCCCCAACTAGAGGTCTGGGGGCAGTGCCCCCGAAAGGAAAATTTTATTTATATTTTATTATTGTAAATTTGGACTATTCATTATTAGGTCTTAGATTTGACAACCGATATTTTATTATCTTGACTCTCCCTAGAAGGAAACCCTATTTTATGAGGGTATTGTATTACAACTGTGTATTGTGATGTATTTGGAGAGCCTAATAGTGGTCATGTTGCTTTTGGATCTTTGGTTAGTGATACTCCTCTGAGAAGCTTTCTCTACAAGTATATTGTAATCTTTGTGATTTCTGAATAATATATTAGGTAGCTTTTAGACTGTGGGGTTTTTCTCTCAAAAGGGTTTTCCCCACATAAATCACTATGTTGTGGTATGCATCATATTTATGTTTATTTCTGTCTAAGTTTTAGTAATTGTTAAAGATTTGTAAAATTTTTGCATTATCCTCTTCTCAAGATTAGTGTAGGAAGTTGTTCTGATACCTTAGCTTCCTTACAAAAATTTCCCACTTAAGTCTATAATTTCATGAGTCACAAGAATACTTCCTCAACAACCTAACTAACTAAGTCTTTGGGAAGGGAATAACAAAATATTCATTTATAGTAGGACATAAAAGGTGGTATCATAGGAACTTGATAGTAATAAGCAATTTTTAATTTTAGAGGTAAGTTTCACTTTTATTTTCAAGGAAAAAAATCAACCTAATGAGAAATGTGTGAGTCTCCATGCTAGTGTTGATTGAAAGAAATAAAATAAATCCATCATAGAAAATTAATTCCAAACCAAATATTTATTAAGTGAAAGTAGCCATTAAAGGGTGAGTTAAGTAAAGCAAGGCATCTAGGCTTTTTAGCCAACATCCTAATCTCATTTGGGGCTGAAACAAGACCTTTAGACCTAAGAAAAATTTGTAATTTTAGCAAGTACATCTCTTCAAGGTAAAGGAACTTAGGCATAGTGTCTAGTGTTAGCTAGATAAGAAAACAAAAAAACAGATATTGTTTATAATAGCTAGAAAATATAAATAAAACTCTATGATGTTAAGTTTATTTTTGTTTTTAAGTTGTATTCAACTACTTATTGGGTGTAATATGCTAAATTTTTACTGAAGTAAATTTCCTAAGTTTTTATTGTGCAAGTAAAATAAACTATGTAACAAGCCATTGCAATATAAATTTTTCCTTTCTTTATTGAAAATATATGAACAAAGATGTTGAACAACTTACAATAAGGATTTCCATTCCATTACAATATTACACATAGTACAATAGTTCCAAGAAAGTACAAAACTACATACATAGCTCCTTCTATCTTCATAGCATAAGATATAGATGGTCTAGGAATCCGCCTTTCAAAACCTTGGTCCCCTGTCATGTGCTGAGGAGGAGAAGCATCACTCAAGTTCTTTTCTACCAACCAGAGACTCATATACAGTCCCCCTCACATCTATCAATGATAGATGGCCCTTCCCTTCGATGAAGGTATTGGTTGGGTAACCCCGTATGACATACCATTCTGAGCTTAGTGTTGTGTCCTACATGACTAGGATTTATAACCTACGCTTGGTAGCCCTCATGCAATTAAATGGACATGGTGAACTAATAGTGGAGTTTCAACATCACACTCTCTATAGTGGAGTCTCAGAAATTCACACTACTTTGGCCAAAGTGTTCTCACTCAGTATAATATAGCGATGTTCTACCATTGACCTACACTATGGCAAGCTCATTTTGACTTAAGGCCATTATATCTATACATAGGCAATCCCTATCCATGGGCAAGCTACTCCCCAGGATAACCTATCTCTTTAACACAACTTGAGGTAACACAACTCAATAAGCAAAGTACAAGTTCCCTCCCTTCATTGGACAAAATTCCCAAGAGTAACCTACTAGCCATCTAGCATAATTAATTATCTAGTTATGAGTGTTCCTTAAGCTTGTCTATGTTTGATCATATCTAGTATAATAACAATTTACCTATGATAAATATACTTTTTTACCCATATCTACTCATGTATAGTATAATAATACCCATGAAAAATAGTCTCTCCTATCATGGAGTACTTATAAACAATGAACAAATAGTTTCCACTTTTCTTTCAAAGCAAACAATACTTTCCTCTATGTGCAAGTAACAACAAGAGTAGTTTAATCAATCAAGACATAGCTCATTTAAAAATAGAATAAACAAAAGTAGACTATCCTCGTGCTTGTGTTTAAGCTTTCCAATTTGACTTGATGTAGTCACAACACTTTTAGAACAACAACCATCTCAATATTGATCCTCCAACAAAGTCTCACAAATCTTAACTCTCAAGTTGGAATTTATGCTTCTCCTCAAAGAATAATAAAACTCTCTCACTACTCAAAGCTCTCCCTCACTATTTTGACATAATATTGTAGATAGAAAAGCATACAAATGTAGTGAATTTTGCACAAGAAATAACACATAGAAGAAGAATAATGATGCATCGAAACAAATGAACTCATGTTGCTATTTATACAACAAGTAGGAGATCGTAAAACCTATAGATTAGGAATGTATAATGACAGAAAATTGCATGCACAACAATACATCTAACTCAACTAAAAGGTGGGAAATAAGAAAGCATTTAATCAACTCAAACAAAAATAGATCAACTGGGTTAAATGACAACAAACAAAGACTATTTCAAATCTCCATATAATGGAATTCGATTGGAAACTTAAAGAAAAATTCTATAGTTTAAAGGATTCAAAGGTGGTGCCAAGCATTATAATGCTTTCACAAAGGTGGCACAGTTACTTTCTTCATAGAAACAGTCAATACAAAAAGTGTGCCATCAAAATAAAGTATCGACTAAGTCATGTTGAGTATCGATTCACTCATTAAATCAGTTTAGACAAAGTCATCAATATGTTTCTATATATTTACAACTGTTTGGTTGATGCAACATATCATGGTAATTCTTTTGACCAAGTCCATGGTTCAATAAGGCATTAATGTATTCTCATTATCGACTTTAATGGTTGCAAAGTTTACAAATTCAAACTCTCTTTTCATTTGATAGCAAGAGTATAAAATGTGGCTCAAGAAATATAGTCGTAACCATCTCAAAGTTTAGCCACTAAGTTGTCCATGATAATCGACTTCAAATCCAAATGTATAAAGCATTATAATCAGCTGATAATCATTGCTTTAGATAGTCAATCTCAAAGAAAATAATATTTAAATATAAATACATAACTTATACATATATTAACATACACACACACACACACACAAAGACATATATATATATATATATATATATATATATACACGTATACATATATATGTATATGTTAGTATATATCCAAATTTATATGTATATGTTAGTATATATCCAAATTTAGATCATATGTCAATAAAACATGTCTATATAATCGATATACAAAGGAATACATATAATAGCAATCACATTTTTATATTGATATATCGGTTGTGTGTATATATATATGCCTCTATGTACATGTATGTGTATGTATACATGTATTGATACATTCATATGGGCATGCCTATTTGCCACCATACACATATATGGATACATTTATGTATATGGATATATGCATATGCATTATATATATATATATATATATATATATACACACACATTCAATTCTCACACCAAATCATAGACAATTACTATGGTATTGATAAGAGACTATGAACGATATGTCTATACATATACATATGCATGTCATTGGTTCCATCGGATAGTTCCATGCGCATAAGCAACTTGTGCATGAGTGTTCATAGGTATGTCTACCTATATACCCTTATGTACGTGTTCCTTTGTGCATATGGTCTATCATTTTCATGCATGTGTGTACGCATACACATACCTCGTATGTTTCACATATCAATACAAACATAGTAACAAGGAAGGAACTCTCAAGATCAAAAAGATAAACATTATTCACGCATGCACTCAATAGTAAACTAAACTCTTACTAAAGCATACATATAGACAAAGAATGACTTAGCAACTTCCCACTTAATAACTCAACTCAATTATTCTATTGTGGTGTGTGTAAGCTCAGATAGGTTGCATTACTAGTTACTTGACCAAGACCTTCTCCTGAGTGATATTTCCCCTATGCCTGGAGGAACTGAACATATACGTGCAAACACCAACACATGCACACGATAGTCAACTGTTCACAAAATATGCAGTATACACATTACATCTCCAAAGTTAGATAATCAACATAATATTCATCCAATCACATAAATGCATTCCTTCATATAACATTAAATGAGATGACATTCATTCATTAATCAAAGATAAAAAAAGTGCAAACACAATTTTTTTATCCACGAAATTCACATTACATTCACATTTTACCCTACATAGTAATTGTAAATAGTAATTGCACAATTGGGGTGTAGCATTGGGAATGACAAGTTTAAAAGGAAGAGAAAAACATGGAATATGACATCTAACCTAAAAGATCTTGGATAGTAGTTGTAATTCTTTTTCCTTCTTATTCACACATTCTTCCCTTTTTTCCTCCCTTTTTTTATCCCAAACTCACAAATTTATCTTCTCTCTAAACCTTGTAGTTGGAAGTTAAACAAATCCATGTTTTCTTAGGTAGGATGTTCAATTAAAATGTATACAATAATTTTTTAATGCATAACATGATCTCCATGGGCACCATGTTGGGAGGCGGTCGACCAAGCCATAAATTTTAGCTACCCCATTCACTTCTCTAAGTCATAACTCTTTGATTCTTTTTTATTTGTTTGATTTGTTTCTCCCTTTTTGGTTAATGGAACTCACATCATGATTGAATACTTAGTCCTTTTTGGGATGAAGGTAATATTTATTATTTTATTATTATTATATTTGTATGTATATTTAAATAAAAAATTAATAATAATTATTATCCAAGATTGACGAAGAAATCAATTTGGGTTAACATCATTTCCCCCATAAGGTACGTTTGAAAGTGAATAACTTAATAATGTGATATGATCTTATATGTCAAGTGTCAGTATTTCATCAAAACCAATGGATTCAATCTATCGAATAATAAATTATATTAAATACTATATTTCATACCAAATAACATGTTCAACAACCCAAAGTTAACCAAGATATAAGTGTCAACATCTTCGACATTGGTTAGCATTACGATCTTTCTATCTGTCTTAATGAAACCATAGAACCCACTTCACCTTGCACATTCTAGTACCTACAATGACAAAATATTCCTCACACAATTCCACCACTCAAGGATTAGTCTAGACTATTTCAAAATATAATCAATACATTAAATCTAACATGTAACATAGATAATATTTATATTCATTAATAATAGGCATTATAGACCTTCATAAACATATCCACACACAGACACCAATATGATAAAATATTATGATTATTGGTTCTTGTAGTTCAAATTATAACGGGGCTAGGGGTTCTTAGTAAAAGAGGTTCTTAGGGAGATGTGACATCCTCCCCTCCTTATGGTTAAGTTGAATTAGCTTAATTAAATAGATTTGGATATTGTATTTTAATTACATTTTCATCTTCCTATGTAGCTACTCGTTCCCTATATTGGTCCCAAAGGACCTTAACTTGCTACATCGTCTAGTTGTATAGTTATAGGATGTGCATGTCTATGATAGCGAGGGGTTAGAGATGGATATACCTAGCCTCTTCTACTTTCAAAACTTGGTAGTCAATTACATGTGGAGGGTAAGAAATATATTTGTTAAGTAAATACATGTGAAAAATATTATGAATGTGAGAGATATGATCGAAGAGCCAGTTGGTAAGCCACACGAGTTATATTTTAAAGTATCTCAAAAGGTCCAATGTATCTTGGATCTAATTTGATAGTCTTTCCAAAATTTATTAATATTTTCTAAGGTTTGACACAAAGAAATGACCTATCACCTATTGAAAAATCCCTTGATGTATTCTTTGTGTTTGCATAACTCTTTAGAATGATCTAAAGCTTCCTTCTATATTTTTGTTATATTTTATTTGATTTTTATACTAATGGAGTAGTTTTGGCCCAATATTCATATGATTGTCCAAAGCATCCCACCCTATAGGGTTTTGCACTTTTTTACATACAATGATTCAAAAGGCACCATTTGAACGGAGTGATAGGAGTTATTATATGAAAATTCAACCAATGGTAGATACTCTTCCCACTTATCAAGTTGATCCATTATGTACGTTTAGGGCATATGTTCCATAATTTGATTAAATCTCTCCATTTGGCCATCTACTTTTAAGTGCTAGGTAGTACTAAAATTGAGTTAAGTACCTAGAGTCACCATGAGCATGGTCCAAAACCTAAAGGTAAATATCTTATCCATGTAAAAAAAATCACCTCAAGCATCCCATGCAACCTAAATATTTCTTTTATGAATCTTTTAGCCAAAATTAGAGTATTATCCTTAATGTTGCTTGATATAAAGTGTGCTACCTTGGTAAAATTATCAACTACCATCAACATATTATAATTCTAGTTTTGAGTTTTGGGTGATCTCGTCACAAAATCCATGGAACTTATTGACCTTTGTGCCAAGGAAACTCATGAGGATATAAATTTCTTATAGAGTGACATAGTTTGACCTTAACTCATTGGAATTCAAATAATTTGACAACAAAATTAACTACTTCCATTTCATTAATATCCAAACATATATTTTTACAAATCCATGTACATCTTAGTTGCCTTGGGATACGCTTGATACCAAAATATGGATTCTTGACCTTAAACCTCCTTTTTCAGGTACATAAATTCAACATTGATAAAAAAGGATGTTATCATTTCCTACATGATACTCTTTTGGGCTACTCCCTTGCTACAATTATAGCATTATTTGTTGGAATAAGATATACTTGGCTTGCATATTTTTAATATTTTCTAGTAGATTGAATCTTAGTTATGTGATTGCAACTAATTTAAATAGCCCTATGGCTTAAGGAATCTACCACATTATTTTGATTTCGTTTGACATATGAAATATCTCTCTCATAATTACTTTCAAATTCCAATCACCTTCTTTATCTAGCATTCAATTTAGGCTCTGTGAATAAATATTGGAGTTCTTTGTGATCAATATGGTCTCCCCACCAAATAGCGCTTCCACACCTTCAATACATGCATAATTGCAACAAAATCTAGGTCATGGGTAGGGTAGTTAAGTTCATGATATTTCAATTTCTAAGACTCAAAAGAAATTACAAACCTATTTTACATTAAGAATCCTCCTACTCCATCCAAATAATTATTTGTTGAAACTACAAACTCCTTTTCTGGGATGAGATCTTGTCAAAGTGGTGCAATGGTAAGATATTCCTTCAATTGCTCAAAAGTAATATTATAATTTTCAATCCACTCAAATATTTTTACTTTTGTAATGTCCCCTTTTTCATGAGCAATGGAGTTTTGAGGAATTAGCCTATTCCTGATCCTCGTAGGCTAATGGAGCTTGATAAGAGGGTTGTTTGGCAGATACCCAGTTGATTGGTTGGCTCGTTTCGTGATTCAGTCTACATATGGAGGTGTTCTAATGATTTCTTGATATGTTTCTATTTTTAGAAACCTCATGTTATAAAGTAATGTTATGTTTGCACTTTATGTTATGAATAATTATTTTATTATAAAGTGCAAAATAATAAAATAAAATAAAATAATATTCCTTCTAGAAGGTGACTTGGGAAAGTTCTAGAAGGAGGCCGACCTCTTGAGGAAAAAGTATAAATAGACATCATGGGCTTCATTCTCATCATCCAGATTTGTTGTTGTTGATGTTGATGTTTGATGGTTGTGGAGCCTAGGGTTTCTGCAGTTGTCTTTGGCCATTGAGAATGAAAACTCTCAATTGGTGAGCAATTTTGAGGGTGTGAAATATCACTTGAATTATTGCAGCTGGGAGAAAGTTACTTCAGACTTTCATTTGTGCTTCATTGTTAAAAACTTAGTGGCCTTTGGCCAAGTTTTTGTATGATTGATTTGGTGCATTGTTGGAGACATTTTGGAGTTCATAGTCTTCAACGAATTTGCATTGAGGAGGTCATTCATTCAGTCATTTCCAGAATTCTGATATAAATTTACAGTCCATCATACCAGCTAGTTGAGCCACGATTTTGCTTATATCTTCTTCATTTGGCATTGATTCTCCAAGAAGGTTGCATCACTAGATTCTATAGTGAATGGAGATGATGTTTCATGCATTTTGAAGGTGATTTGCAGCATCTACAATTTATTTAGAAGTCTGATATACTGCTGCTGGGGCATCATTGGAAACATATTTTTGTTCATATCTTCACTTAGAGGTGTCCTTTGGTTCTGGGTATTGTTGCATTCAATTGCTATTGCCGAGACAATCATTTCAAGGACAAATTCGGAGAGCTTAGAGGCTGTATTTATTTTTCTAAAATATTGCCAGGCAAGAATAGGGGCGGCTACTTGAGCAATTCGATTTGGGCTTGGAGAATATCATTTGAACTTGTTGTTGATTGCTACTTCATCTTTCATCCAAGGCACTTCTTGAGGCCAAGTTCTTCACATTTCTATCATCTTCTAGCATTGCATTTAGCATAGTTATATTTGCAGCTGTAGGTGTGCATTGTACCAGCATTATCATATTTTAAAATTAATGTAAATGCCAAGAGTCTTGGCCATTTGTATGAGCTTTGTATTAGATATTTCATTACAATTAAGGAGATATAAATTGCTGGTGTCATTTGAGCAATTCAATATCATTTGTATTTCAGTTTGTTAGTTTGCATACCAACTGTTTGTTAAAATACCAGTTGGCTGTAGGTGATCATTTTTCATGCTTAGTTCATATATATGCATTGGATATTGCCAAAATAAGTTGCACATTCATGTTAGGACATTGTTTAGACAAATTAGAATCATTTGCAAACATTCTCATTGATGCTAAGAGAAGGAAAGATCCATTAAAGCAAACTGAAATGTTATATCAGTCATATGACCCTTGTATGCAAAGTGTTTGACAAATTACCAAGGCCAAAAATCAGAAGTTTTCAATCAGATTTGAGTAGGGTCATTACAACTTTCCATTAAAGAGAGATTATGGGATTAGATACCTTGAGGAAATTTTCTATAAATTATTGGTAGTATTTAGTGAATCTCACAAAGTTTCATTCTTCTACTACATTCTTGGGAATAGGGAAATCTATAATTTCTTGAATTTTGTTAGGGTCCACAACAATTCCATAGGTTGATATAATAGGTTTAAGATAGTGTACCTTGGGTTTGAAGAAATATTATTTAGATAATTTCCCACATGGCTTATTCTCTCTCAAAATTTATAGCATAATTCTCAGTTGCTTCTCATGTTATAAATTATTGAAATAGAGTAAAATATCATTGATGAATACCAACACAAACTTATCCAAGTAGTCATAAAATATATGTTTCATAATCCTATAAAGGTAGATGGATCATTTATTAGACCAAAGGGTACCACTAGGAACTCTTAATGGCCATAATGGGTTGAATTTTTTTTCTTGGGGATATCCTCCTCCTTGATCCTTAATTGATGATATCCCAACCTTAGATATATTTTAGAGAAGATAGTATCTCCCTTCATTTTTCCAAAGAAGCCATCAATTAAAGGAGGGGGTATTTATTTTATATGGATACTTTGTTCAAAATTTGATAGTCAATACATAGTCTTAGGGTCTTGTCGTTTTTCTTGATGAACAACACTGGATCTCCCCACAAGGAAACATTAAGTTGAATCAAACCCTTCTCAATTAGATCATGTAGGTGTATCTTAAGCTCCTAAAATTTAGTTGTATTCATTCTATAGAGATCCTTCAAAATAGGCATAGTCCTTGGAAGTAGGGCAATGGAAAAATAAAATTATTTCTTAGGAGGTGAGCCAACAAATCTTTGGGAAAAGCATCTTGAAATTCTTGACTTGAACTAGATGATAATATACTATTAGTTGGGTTTTCACTATCCTCCTTTACCTTCACTAGGTAGATTTTGTTTCCCCTTCCTTATTTCCCTCTAAGATTGCATTGTTGAGATTATTCTCACAACGTTTGGACTTTGGATTCCCTAGAGTATCACTAGTTTCCCTTGATCATCTAGGTGTTCAATCTTCTTGTTATAACAATCGAAATCAACATGGTATTTCCTAAACTAATCCATCCCTAGGATTAGATCATTAGACCCTAGTTTGGTGACCAATACGTTTACCTTGGTTTTATAAGGCCTAGGTAAATTTTAGCTTCTTTTAGTTTGAATTTAATCTATTGATTCTTACCAAAGACAAACTCTACATCCATCTTGAATCTTGACTTAGATTTTTAAGATCAATATTATATTTACTTGGGTAAACCCACAATAGTGGGTTACAATGTTTTGCATGAAGAAAAATTAAAAATTCCCATCAAAATAATTTAAATGGCTTACTCCTTCAAATGAAGGGGGTTTGATTGAACCCCACCACCCCCACCTTGGAATGAACCCCCACTTGCACCATATAGGGGGGTTCGAATGAACCCCCCTTCTAATGAAGGGGGGTTCAAATGAACCCCCATTTTTTAAACTTTTCTCCTTTATTTGCAGAATTAATGTATTTTTTGACTTTCGAAGCTCAATTTGGAGATGCAAATGGAGTCAAATAGATGAACCAAGTTGGAGAACCATAGTCCTCAAAAAAAGCTTCCCAATAACTATAAATTTGATATATTTTTCTTTTATTTTTAAGTTTTACTGAACATAGTTTTTTCATTGAACATCAAGTTCGGTGAAAAGCCATTGTGGAAAAATAGTAAATTAGTGATTTTTTTTTGAAAAATATGTACACACTTGGTATTGATGTCCTCATTCAAACAAAAAAAGAAGAAATAATTTCAATGCACATATAAAAAAAGTTATGCGATTGAAAGTGCACCTTTGTCTAAATTGTAATTGGTTTGACTTCAAAACTTAATTAAAAGAAAAATATTCAACAAATCATTATGAAAAGAAATGGAAGCACTAGATATCAATGTTACCAACCTAAATTCAAAAGAATCAAAATTTTATCCTCTGTAGAAAAAGTGTTATGTGATTGAACGTACATATCACTTTTAAAAAATGTTGTTTACTATTAAAAGCTAGTTATCAAAGGAGATGAAAAAAAAATACAATTTTTCTTTTTTTTAAAGAAAAATACATTTAAAATCTACAAAAAAAATCTCACAAATCACTAGTTTGGATCATCTTCAAATTCCTAACAGTTTGCCTACTATAGGTGTCAGAAAGTGAAGATTTTGCTCAAAATGTTGCTTTCAATGTCAAGTTTGGCCAAAAAGTGTAACCCATTATTGTGGGATGACCCATTATAGCATGTGGCGCCTTAAAGGATTTTTTTTAGTATTTCCTTTTGAATAATTTGATTACTCAACGTCCCTCACCTCCTTGAGAATACAATGATGTTAAATACAAGCATCATATGCATCTATATAGAAGGTTTGCTATTGTTGAACAATTACAATAAAATAACATTGCCACCTATGTGTCCATTGAATTCTTTAATTTTGTTAATTACAATGCACAAGAATCTAGATTCCAATCCATTAGAAAGACACCAAACATTAACACCTATCATCCCAAAATGCATATATTCCCTCCTTGTTTCTTATAACAACTTAATTGCCTTAATTGAAAAATAATCAAAGATCTAGTGAATGTCTAAATAAAAACGTATTAGCTTTAGATTTAAATGTTGAAAGGTATGAGATAGAAGCTTATTGATAATATAAAAAAGTATCAATGACTAGCATATATATATATTTAATAATCTATATAAAGTACATTGAAAGATATCCTTTTCAAGGCATTTAATTTTTTTTCAATTAGTTATGTTATATTAATTTTGTGGGAAAAAATTAAATACCTCCAAAAATATATCTCAATAAATAGATCTATGAATTTTTTCTTAGCCATTTTGGAATATTTAAAGAAGAAAGACTATTTGGGATGGTCTGTCAATAGGAGAATGATTAGACATATTATATCATTCCTTCTTTACCGCTTTTTGAATGGAAGAAAAATTTGCTTGCTTTGAATGATATTAATTTGTGAATAAATAGTTCTATCTATTCATTTATGCTTGTGGGTGCGAGGGTTGTGATTGAGTGTTGGCTATTTTGATATCAAGTAGTCCATAAAGAGATACCATTCGATCTGATACTTTCTATGAATGGCACTTTCTTCTCTAACTTATACAAAGAAACTAACCATGAATGTAAGTGACCAAATTGTATTAAGCCATTATACTAATGTGAATTCTAACACTACGTATCTCACAAAATACCCTAAAATACATAAAAATAATAATTCCCAAGTGAATTCAATTTGAAGATTGCATTAGTGCAAGTCTTATAAGAATGCACCTATAATTAGAAAAGAAATAACTCTTTAGAGATAGCTGGAAATAATGGATTTCTCATAGACTTATACTTTTTTTAATAACATGGCTAGTTATAAGAAAATTATTTAAGAATTTAAGTTATGATCATGTATGCATTTTAGATGTTATTAATCACTACTCTATTCAAAAGATAAATGTGAGCTTTGCTTGGAAAAAATTGGTGACACCACATGTTGATTGTAATTCAAAAAGAAGTGGGCATGTAGACAAGGCATAACTCACTTCCAACACTATCTGTACCTACATTTGAAATTTAAAAATGTGACCATTTTTAAAAGGAATTTCTATTTGATGAAATAGAATGGTACACATAACTAAAAGATTGAACATATATCTTTAAAAGATTGAATTTATATGTGAATAAAGGATTCCTCACCTAACCAACTATATTAACTTAACAATGAGTAAAAAGTACAATCCATTTTTTCCACACTTTACATAAATCAAATCCTCAAATTATATCAAACAACAAAATGGATTGTGGAAACTTGATATCCTTAAACATTTTACATAATTAATGGTTACAATTTTAAGAGTTTTTATGTACATAAATGGTTGACATCCTATATGGCTGTGACTGTAGGGTTAGTCTCTTTGTGGAATTATATTTTTGGATGAAATGATAGAAAACTAACTTATCTATATTAAATAATCTATATAAATAATGTTGAGAGATATCCTTCTCAAATAAATTGTTGAGAGATGGATTTCTCTTGGCATTATATATAAATAATTTAAGAGAGATAAGCTAGTATACTTGTACAATATACTTGTATTATATAAGACATGAATTGAATTTTCATTGATATTATTATTATTTTATAAAATCTTATATTAAAATTATAATTGTTAATTTTATTTATTTTTATTGTATGATACAAATGTAGTATTATTACTGTAATATGATTAATATATATAATATTATTTAATAATTTAAAAATGTTTTTATTTATTATTACTATTATTAAAGTAATCTAATTATTTAATTATTTAATAGAAATGGCGTGCCGATCCTCGCTACTCCGGACTCCGTGCTGCAGTGCTGCAAAATCCATGACGAAGGTGCCCTCAAAGGCGACATTGGCGAAGGTGCTTGACCTTTGGATCTTCCTCGGTGTCTCCTTCTTGCAATCTGGTGGGTGGCGGGAAGGGCTTTCTGGCGTAACCCTAGGCCTCCAGGCTTGTCGGGTCCGATAGATGACAATCTGGGCTTGGTTTGCAAACGAAGGAGGGTTTGCAGTTCCACGCCATGAGGGCGATGACTGTACGCGGAAAAGCTTCGTTGATGCCCTAGTTGCCCGCCCTTCATCCTCGCGTAAGGGTCTCTATGGGTTGGGCTCACAGTCTGCTGGTTTTTCCCCTACCAATAAAAAATTTGAGCCTCTTTGGCTTCACGGCGGAGCCTCTATGCGTCCTCCATTTGCCGTCCGTCATGCATCTGCCCCCAAGATCAGTCTTGACGGCCTTGTCAGTGTCAGAGAAGAATACTTGCAGGCTCATGCCCTAATTTGCAGATTTACCAAAGTTTGGCCGAAATTATGCGACCTCCATTTGTGAATTGAGGCAAATTGGAAGGATTATTTAGAAGATGAAATCAGCATTTACCCGTGTGCAAAGGGGTTTTTTATCCTAGAATTTGAAGCAATGGAGGACAAAGAAATGGTGCTAAAAGCTGGACCTTGGTTTTTTCAGGGGGATATTCTGTACATGAAACCTTGGTCCCCCTCTTTTGATCCACGCACAGAGTCATTTTCTTCAGCATTTTTATGGGTTTGTTTACCTTACCTCCCACTTCAGTTTTGGGAAACTGACTATCTGAAAGCAATTGGCAACAAGCTGGGGAAATACCATGGTCTCTCCGAAGAAACAATCAACTATGAAAATTCAACTTTTGCTCGCCTCTGTGTGGAAATGGATGTTTCTAAAGGCCTCCCAGCGGAAATCCTTCTCAAAGTTGGAAATAGGCGTTGGCATCAACCAATAGATTATGAAAAGATAGCATTCAGATGTAGAATTTGCTTTGCGATAGAACATGTTACAACACAGTGCGGTAAAAGGCGATTTGGAGAGAATGCTAGTGCTGCCCCAATCAACAGCCCCTCATGGTGGGTTGGGGCTGAGTCCAGACATTATGCTGTTACTCCCTCTGTAAAGAATGCTAGTGCCTCCACTTCTTCAACTCAGAAAGTTGCTCCTGCTTTGGTCTCCACCCACTCGGCTGTGGATGAACACCATGTCTTGGGGACCACGCCTGAACCAATGCAAGACGATTCTGGCATTACCTCTCCACCTTTGGAGATATCCAATATTGTTTCCTCTTCCCTTTTGGCCGATCCTACTGCGAATTGCAACCCTGGTTCTTCCATGCTGGCGGATTTGGGCTTAGGCCAGCATCCGTCCTCGAATGACCAACAGGGTTGGACGGAGGTGAAGAAAAAGAAATCTCCATCTTTAAAACAAAAACATCCAATGTCCCTAAGATCTTCAAAGAAAGAAGGAATACTGGAGGTATAACTGGTGGTCACACCCATTTTTGGGTTGACGCATGTTCTATTAGGTTAGAAGGAAAGTATAAATTTGTGTTGGGGCACCCCTGGTGGTCAGGGCATGCATCTGTTCTCTTTTAGAATTAGACATTTCGGGAGCTGTCCCCTTGACAGCACTCACCTATAAAAAAAAAAAAGTAATCTAATTATTTAATTATTTATTTAGTAAAATAAATGAATTAGATAATTACTATTTATTGTACATCTATTATTAGAATATAAAATAATGAATTATTGCAATAATACAAAAAATATAATGTTAATGAATAATTAAACAAACAAAATTTTATATTTATATTATATTAAATTTAATCTATTTCTTATAATACTTTATTGATAGTAATTAATTAATTAAATATTTTTGGTGATACGTTATTTAGACTCAAATAATAGCTAAATTCTTTATGTAGCAAACCAAAGTTCTTATATTAGTAGAAACCTTATATATTTAGCCGATAGTTAGCCGATAGGCTATATATAGTGTGAGCTTTGGCTTGAAACCTCTCTCACGGCAACGGTTATCCAGCCCCTAGAATGCACCGAGCATGGATGCCTCACATACCATCATAACTGGAGTTCCTTGTTTCTCAACAACTTTACTCGCCCTTAGACTCTAGTTCACTGTAGCATGATTTCCAAGACTCAAAACTGCAGTTCATCATGAAAAAATCAGCACTTCGTTGTCCCTCAACTGGTTAACTCACAGTTCTTCCGATGCAGATCAAATTACGATCATGAACATATCCCGTGAATTGCTGGCAGGCTAGCAACGTACAAGAATGTACACAGTAGCAGCATGAACAAACACGCGCCGCACTAAGCAAGCCAATCTGAATTAATGGACGGATCTAAGAGAAAATCTAAACTTTCCGTTTAATAGATAAATCTAGAACCTAAACCCTTATTATTTTATATAATTGCATGCGAAGTCTACATTTCGTGCGAATTAAGAGAATTTTACAGAGCTGCATTTTTACTAAACTGGAAGTCTAAAATTCCTTTCATTATGGGAGTTCTGGAAGTAATGTATTGGGAGAATATAAAATTAGGTCAAAAGAAGAATATGGTGTCACGGGGACTCTGGCGGAGAAGGCTATTTCGATTTTTTACTATGTGAGACATTCCATTCTAATGGGGGAAGTCCACATGAATTGTTGTGGGGAACTTTTTAGTCAGCTAGTGAAGGTTCATTGAAATTTCTATTATACTATCGTACCATCTTTTAATAACTTAGGATTTGAAGCACTTTGCCAAATGGATTATCAACTAGTGATACCATCCTTTCGGTTGTAGACAATGAAATGACCAATTCAAGGTTTATGAGATCATCACATCTACTATATTCACTTAACACTCTTGTTCACTTAACACTCTTGTTGGTGATTTTTTTTGGGTCATGTCTCTTGCTTGGAAGCTCCAACTAGTGATACTTATGATAGTCGTGTTTGACCCCCCTATTTTATGCCTATTCGGCTTGTAAATTGTGACTCAAAAGTCAATTCTCCATTGTTAGTTTTGGTCTATTCCTATACAATGTACATTTTTTTCGTATCAGCTATGTAAAGAACTTTAAACTCGGAATCATTGTGGAGGTTCTAAGTTCTGTGCTAAACTAGATTATAATTTTGTCTGTTCTTTATATATATAATTTTTAAACAAATGTCTTTAACTACCAAACTTAATTGATCAAGCATCTTCCATCTAGTTTACGAGTGCTCACTTTATAACTTCTCCATTTAGCATAGTGGTATCAACTTCGTGTAACCACTTCTATGCTTACGCATGGGAGTAGTAAGCTCCCAAGATTATGGTCATTACTAGATCCAGACCTATGCCTCGAGAGTTCACTCACGATGACCTTGCCTATGTATCCTCTATGTGGAATCAGATGCTTTGTAGTTCATCCACCAATCTTAGAGGGAGTTCATTATCACATCCTATATAAGATCTTTGATTTCACCTTTTAACCATGACTATTCATTATGCACAAGCTATCAACTTAGTCAATTGTAATAGAATGATAATATTTTTCCATCAAGTGTTGGTTCCATACCAAACATAACCAAACATTAGTGTATAAAAACACCCAATTGTGCGTAGGGATCATATCACTTCATAATCCCAAGATCATACACAATGACTATCTCGAGCATACATCGCATATGCACAATGTGACTACCTTATACACACATAAGTACAATAATGACTAGCTCATACACATCCAAAGTACAAGATCATGATTGACTCATATGCACATCACAAGTACAACCATGACTGAATCATATGCACATAACAAGTATGATTGCGATTGGCTCATATGTGCATCAAGTATAACTATGACTAGGTAAAGCATACATCACATATATCTAGTGGAACAATCCACACAAAACATCAGATGTTCACATAAAGAACAACTAGTGAGGTTAAAATGGATGCAACATGCTACATGTGGCATCCCACTACCTAATTCATAATCATATAATCTTGTTATGACAACAATCAAACATCTCATACCACTTGATGTCATCATTAGCAAGGGCACTAGTATAACAATGTGCACAAAATCTAGTACATTTATACAAGTACACATGGAGTGACTAACATGTATGCAACAAGTGACTAACACCCACTCTTTTAATGCATCTTAGATAGAAAAGCGATGTTGGTGCATTACATACTACACCATGGATCCTATCATTTTCCTTGATCTTCTCCAATAAGCATGACGATGGAAATCATCCCATACTATTTACAATCATCAATGGGTAAAGAGTAAGTAAAATAAAACACATCGCAAGTAACACGCACATTCCTCTAATACACCAATGCTTATGCAAAACTCTTGAGATGAGTAGATCTTGTTAGTCATCAATTCAATGTCGCTAACCTTGAGGTTCACATGCCACTGGTGGAAACCAACTAACCCTCTAGTGTAGCACTAGGAACTGTAGACACCTAAAATGACCTAGGCCTGCAAGCTTCATTTTTAACACTTTCGTCCTAGCATAATTAAGTTATTTAATTATGTCCTTGGTCCACATTCGACTATTGATTAAATAATTCATAATTATTTAATTAATTCATGTCATTTGTTCCTCCTTGATTATTAAATAAATATTATTTATTTATCTGCCGTCATTAATTATCTAAGTCTTCCTTTAATTAAATAAATTTCATAATTTATTTAATTTTCCTTTGTCATTTATGTCTTCTTGATTAATTAAATAAATTTTATTTATTTAATTACGTCACTAATTAAATCCCCTTCTTCTAAAAATTAAATAAATTCTTATTTATTTAATTTTGTCCACTTCCCACTATAATTAAATAATTATCCTAATTATTTAATTATTCATTAGCTTTTTCTCTCTTTAAAATTAAATAAATTTGATTTATTTAATTTAGCCAATTCTCCTGAATTTTGAATTAAATCATTATTTAAATTCAAATTAATTCTTTTGTCACATTCTTCCATAATTAAATAATATCTTTATTATTTAATTATTTACTGGTCACCTGGAGTAAATAAATTTTATTATTTAAATTCTCCAGCAGCCTCTTTATCCGTGCCAGTCTTATCTTCCAAATTAATTCTTGACTTTTGAATTCTCATTTAATTTCGACCCTTGATTGAATTATCTTATAATTCAATCTTGGCCCTTCATCCTTATCATTTGCCCTAATTTTGACCTAACCCTAATGCACAGCAGCATTTAATCTTGATCATTGATCCTAGGGTTCTGGTCATCTTTTCATCCTGGCCACACATTCAAAATTGCAGTTTTCATAAAAGGGCAATTTTGTTCTCATTTGCTCCTCTCTCTTGGTCTTTTGATTTCTTGACCTCTAGTCTATGTCTACTTTTCTGTCAACTTAGGGTTATAGTTTTTACAGTCATTTGTCACTTAGCTTATTGTAGGGTCATTTTATTTTCTGCAAATCCTTCAACACTTGCATAGGGCTTAGTCTTTTGTCATAGTTGCTCATACAAATCTGAGGGCACATATTAATTTACTGCAAGCTAGGAGGTGTAACAAAGATCAATCATGGAAGGTGGAGACTTAGGGTAACATGGTCCCTTTTGTCTTCACATCACTTCCTTTGTACTTTGTTATTTCATAGGAATTTTATTGTTATTGTGCTAACCCCTCTAACATATTTTAGAATTTTCCCTTGATCACATTGGTGAACCCGACGTCGTTTCTTAGCTTTTCGTACGTTTTTTGTTGTGTTCTGTTGTTTTGCAGGTACAGGTACGGATCGCCGCAACCTTTTTTTAAAAAAACAGTGTGACGCATCATATGCGTCGCGACGCACCCAAGAATCATAGAGCCGCAATCGCTCTGTCGCAACGCAACTGACGCACAGAGCGACACATCTGTTTTTCCTGAGCCGCATCCGAAACCCCGAAAGCCGCATTTGCAATCCGCGCCGCATCTGTCTGGTATAATACTTTTTTCCAGTTTGAGGGTTTTATTTTCGGATTTCGGGTTGTCTAATCTTATGTTTTTCTGCATTCTGTCTTTATTCCTGCATGTTGAATAAGATTATATTTTCTGTCACTAATCCTTTCTGGTAGCGACTTTCTATTTTGGTAGGGTTTTTTGGTGTTTTATGTTGTTTTGCAGGATACTGGTACGGATCGCCGTAAACGTCGCAACGCATCTACTGACAAAAATGACGCAACTGTTCTGACAAGCCGCAACTGCCAATTACAAAGACACAACTGATATTTTGAGCCGCATTCGCAGAACCGAACGACGCATCTGAAAAACCGAGCCGCATCTGTCTGGTAATATCGCGCCGCATTTGCCTGTTAATCTTTTTCGATCAGTTTTGAGACCTTAATTGCCGAATTTTGAATTTTCTGTTTTCTGGTTTTCTGGTTTTCTGTCTTTTTCTGTGTTTTTTTTCCTGCATGTAAACCAGGTTAGGTCTTTTGTGTTACTAATAATTTCTTGTAGCGTGTGGCGATCCTTTTTCGTGTGTCCAAGATCATTACATACAAGACTACTAACTCATTGTTTGTAGATTCGCATGTCAAAGAAGGAGAAAACAAACAGTGTGCTTGTTTATTTCTAGATTAGCAAACTTTGAATTTGGTGCTTATAAAAAGAATTATGTCTTTCATGCTTGAGTGTGCTTGTGGAGTGGTAGGTGAGTATGCTC